>CM037092.1:22047346-23247346 GCA_020916435.1 Oxytropis ochrocephala
TTTTTGTTTTAATCTCAACCATTCTTGATTTGATCTATGGTCATGATTGGTTCCTCTCACCCTCTCATCATAAAAGTCCTCTCATAATATACGTTCCCTATTGTGGTATGTTTGATGTTTTTGTTGGTCTGATCTCAATGCTAAGCGTGCATCAATGCTCATGCACCGATTCTCGCATCAATCTGACTACTTGGTGAATAAGCGGCACTGTTTCATATGCATCCACTTGCAAGTGATGACCTCCTGCCTAGTTCTCTGATGCCATCCCACCTTGTATAGTAGGTGCCTACCATTCACACATAGCTATAGGCATAGCTTTGAAGAGTCACCAACATAGGGACACATGTTCTATCACCAATGAACCGCCCTATGTCATTAGTCAAAGATTTCAACATGGGATAAACCTCTGAAAAGCAACTACAGCTATGATCCACTCAAGATTACTTCAACATGAAGAAAGGAAACACCTCACTTGAAGGCTATAAAAGGACCTCACATCTTCATTTGGAAATATATCACAATCCATAAGTTAGATCAAAATTTTAATATACATAGTTAGTTTTTATTTTTTTTGAGGAAGAGGAAGGAATTGACAAATCCTCCTTAACTCATTTTCATAGTGTTTGTATAGTGCTAAGGAGTAATGCTAGTGCATTGCTAGAAGATTCCATACAAAGGTTTTCAACATTTGTAACTTTACTCTTGTTGTTTCTCTTTTGTGATTTCTTTTATATAAACATGGTCTATTCAGTTTATATATATCTTGCAATGTCTATAGTTAGCTAAACCTCTCTTAGTTGGAATGTTCTAATCATTTAATGAGCTTTTAAGTAAGTATGTTGCATGTATGTATGTATGTTTGTACTTTAGTTCTTGCTTGATAATATTTTCATTACTTATTTTGAACTTTATCACTTAGAATAAGTAAGAATTGTAAATGACCATAAATGGCTTACAATTAAGAACTCAATAACTAATATGGGTGAGTGTTTTACATAAAGAAAACTTTGTGAAAACCATGCTAAGTCCTAGAGATACGATAGTATAGTCCATAGGATAATTGTGGGTACTTAAAATATAAGAGTGAATTTATTTAGCAAATTGGATAATTGACAAGGAGGCGAGGAAGGCATTGACAACCCTTTCTTTACTGCAAAGAAGCAAGGATCATAAGAGCTTGTAATGATACTCTGAAGAAAGTGACCGAAAGGCACATAGCTAATGCAACAACATTGAGTAAATCGCATCACATCTTGCATCATACACTTATAAGTAAATTACTTGATGAAGACATTCCAACTAGCTTTTCTCTTTACACTATCAACATTTTTACTTTGCTTTCTATCTAACTTAGTTGTGATCATCAAACAAAATCCAAAATTATTTTGTTACTTTACACTTTATTACTTTATATTGATTTTAAAAGTGAGTTTTTCAATCTCTGTGGGTTCGATCTTTTTACTACTTGTTTTTGGACGTTGTATACTTGCACACAAGTGTATGTGATTTCCATGCACCAAGTTTTTGGCGTTAAGTACGGGATTGAAGTAAATTCTTTTTAAAATTCGATATATAGTAAATTTAGTGTTGTATATAAATTCTGGTTTTAAAGTTTTCACAACAAAAGTACATGGTACTTAGTATATCTGAGTAACTGAAAGCGAAACTCGAGAATATAGTTTAGATCCGAGAAATAGAAAGAAGATTCGGAGATTGCTAAGACTCTGAAGCAAAATCAACAAGCTTTGCAACATGTCATTCAGTTGAAGAACAAAGCTCAAGGCCACACTCGGTGAGAGGAGGCCCCTGGTTCCTGATATGCTCACGAAGAAGAAGTTCATAGAGAAAATCTCATCCACATGGATCACATAGGTATGATTAATGATAGAGATAGACCTATGAGGGATTATGCTCAGATTTGATCATCAAAACATGCAAACTAGCATAAATAGACCTCATATTGATGCCATGCATTTTGAATTTAAGCCTATGATGTTTCAAATGCTTCAAACTATTGGTCAATTTGGAGGATCTCCTCATGAAGATCCTCATTTGCATTTAAGGCAATTTCTAGAAGTATGTAGTAATTTTATTATACCTGGTGTGAGTGAAAATGCATTTAGATTAAGGTTATTTCCATATTCTTTGAAAGATAGAGCTAAGGCTTGGCTAAATTCTTTAGAGCCTAACTCTATTCATTCATGGAATGAAATGGCTGAAAAAATTTTAGGAAAATATTTCCCACCTATCAAAAATGCCAGGTTAAGAAATGATATTACATCTTTTAGACAAAAAGAGTTTGAGTCTTTATTTGAAGCATGGGAAAGATGGAAGGAACTTTTAAGAAAATGTCATCATCATGGTTTACCTGTTATTATTCAAATGGAAACATTTTATAATTATTTAGAACCTCAAACCAGAATAATGCTTGATGCATCATCTGGTGGAGTGTTATTAAATCTATCATACAATGAAGCATGTGAATTAATTGATAGAATAGCAGCTAATAGCTCTAGTTGGCCTACTAAGAGGGTAAGTGCCCAAAAGAAACCATCAGGGGTACATGAAATTAATGATATATCTTCCCTATCTGCTCAAGTAGCCACTCTAGCTAATTTAATGAAAAACTTCACTTCTGGCAATGCTACTGCATCTAATGCACTTTGCATCACCGCACAAAGATCTAAAGAAAAGAGAACAAGTACCTCCAGGCACACCTAGTTGTGTGTACTGTGGAGGAGGTCACTTGTATGAGGAGTGTTCTAGCAACCCTATCTCTGTAAATTATGTAGGTTATAATAGGAATAACAACCCTTATTTCAATCTTGAGGATCCAATTCTCAAGAAGAACTTACCCTCAATAGAACAACCTCCTAAGTTAGAATTGAAGATACTGCCTGAACACCTTAAGTATGCTTTCTTAGGAACAAATGAGACTTTACTCATTATCATTGCTTCGATTTAACATCAAAACAGAGAGTGATCTCATTAGTACTCTAAAGAAGCATACCAAAGCTATAGGTTGGCAAATGGCAGATATCAAAGGAATTAGTCCTTCTATATGCATGCATAGAGTTATTTTGGAAGAAAATTCCAAAAATAGCATAGAGAGTCAAAGAAGACTAAATCCTGTTATGAAAGAGGTTGTGAAAAAGGAAATCATTAAGTGGCTAGATGTTGGAATCATAAACCCCATATCGCATAAAGTGCTTGGGTAAGTCTTGTCCAATGTGTACCAAAGAAAGGGGTGTGACAATAATAGCCAATGAAAAGAATGAGTTGATACCAACTAGAAATCACAGGGTGAAGAATCGTATGGATTACGAGAAAAACTCAACAAAGCTACCAAAAGGATCACTTTCCTTTACCATTCATAGACCAAATGTTAGATAGACTAGCAGGAAAGAATTTTATTGTTTCCTAGAGATGGCTATTCGGGCTATAATCAAATAGCCATTGAGCCTCAAGGATCAACACAAAACCACCTTTACATGCCCTTATGGTACTTTTGCTTTTAGAAGGATGCCATTTGGCTTATGTAATGCACTGCTACATTCCAAAGATGCATGATGTCTATATTCTCGATTTCATTGAGCAATCAATGGAAGTATTCATGGATGATTTCTCTATCTTTGGAGAAACATTTCAAGTTTGCTTAACAAACTTGGAACAAATTCTCAATAGATGTGAAGAAACAAATTTAGTCTTAAACTGGGAAAAGTGTCATTTTATGGTACAAGAGGGCATTGTGCTAGGACATAGAATTTCAAAGAAAGGTCTAGAGGTAGACAAAGCTAAAGTTGATGTCATTGAGAATTTGCCACCACCCAATACAATTAAATGTATCAGGAGCTTCTTAGGCCATGCTGGTTTCTATAGAAGGTTTTATCAAAGATTTTTCAAAAATCTCAAAACCATTATGCATGCTTTTGGAACATAATGTAGAATTTATCTTTGATAACTTTTGTATAGAAGCTTTTGATAAACTTAAAAAGGCATTGTGATTGCACCAATTATAGTAACTCCGCATTGAGTAGGCCATTTGAATTAATGTGTGATGCTAGTGACTTTGCAGAGGAGCAAATCCTAGGGCAAAGGTATGATAAGGTCTTTCATTCCATATATTATGCTAGCAAGACATTAATTGAAGCTCAGGTGAACTACATAGTTACAGAAAAGGAATTATTAGTTGTGGTCTTTGCATTTGAAAAATTTAGATCATACTTAGTTGGCACTAAAATTATTGTCTATACCGATCACTCGCCATTAAGTATCTAATTTCAAAGAAAGATGCAAAGCCAAGGTCGATAAGGTGGATTTTACTCCTACAAGAATTTGATCTTGAAATTAGAGACAAGAAAGGAGTAGAAAACCAAGTAATGCAGACCATTTATCAAGGATTGAAGGAGAATCACTTGGTACACAAGGAGAAGAAATCAAGGAGAGTTTTCCGGATGAGAAACTATTGGCAATCACGATCAATGCAAAACATGAAACTTGCATTTGTTATAAGCAATGCGAAGCATCAAATGCATCCGCACCATGGTTTCTTGATATTGTAAATTTCCTTGCAAGCAAAGTAGTACCAAAGTGAATATGACATATCAACAAAGGAGAAGATTCTTCCACATAGTTAAGCAATACTATTGGGATGATCCATTCCTTTACAAGATGTGCCCCGATCAATTAATGAGGAAATGCATACACGAAGAGGAGCAACAAGCAAAGGTTTCTCGCATTGCCATTCTCCGCACCTTATGGAGGACACTTTGGAAGCACTAGAACAAAGAAAGCTAAGGTATTACAAGATGGTTATTTTTGGCCTATTTTATTTAAAGATGCTTATTTTATGGTCAAATCTTTGTGATAAATGTCAAAGAGCAGGGAATATTTCTGATAAGCATGAAATGCCTAGAACAAATATTTTAGAAATTGAATTATTTGATGTTTGGGGCATGGATTTCATGGGACCTTTTACACCCTCTTTTGGCAATTTATATATCTTAGTAGTTGTTGATTATGTGTCCAAATGGGTAGAAGCAGTGAGCATTACCTAATAATGATGCTAAATCGGTGAGTAAGTTTCTACAAAGAAATATATTCACTAGATTTGGAACTCCTGTGAGCTATCATTAATGATGAAGGTTCACACTTTTGCAATAAGATCATAGAAAACCTTCTAGCTAAGTATGGAGTTAAACATAAGATAGCTACAAAGATACCACCCACAAACTAGTGGACAAGCTGCATTATCCAATAGGGAAATTAAGAGAATGCTAGAAAAATGGTAAGTCCAAATAGGAAAGATTGGTCTTTACATTTGGATGATGCTTTATGGGCATATAGAACAGCATTCAAAACACCCTTAGGAATGTCCCCTTACAAATTAGTCTATGGAAAAGCATGCCATTTACCTGTGGAATTGGAAAACAAGTCCTATTGGGCTATCAAGAAACTCAATTTCAACCTTAACAAGGCAGGTAAAAAGAGAATGTTAGAGCTTGATGAGTTAGAAGAAATTAGGCAAACCTCTTATGAGAATGTTGAAATCTACAAAGCTAAGACTAAGAAATGGCATGACAAGAAAATTCACAGAAGAGAATTGAAAGAAGGAGGACTAGTTCTGCTATATAACTCTAGATTGAAGCTATTTCCTGGAAAACTTAGATCAAGGTGGTCAGGACCATATAAGTTGATAAAGGTTTATCCACATGGAGCAGTAGACTTATTTGATAAAACCTCAAATACTGTCTTCAAGGTGAATGGTCAGAGAGTTAAAATGTACTATGGTGAACATGTGGTGAGAGACAAAACCACCACCTATTTGAAAAATCTCTAAGTGAAAAGAGATAGTCAGGCTGACAAGACTCTTAAAACAAGCGCTTAATGGGAGGCAAGGCAACCCATTGTTTTTAATTATTTTTGTGCAATTTTATGTTTTTAGTTGTTTTGCAGAAATGCAGGAAACTAATGCAGCTGCATCAAATGCACCTACATTGAAGAAATATGCGCCCTGCATCAGAAATTTATAAACTTGAAGAAAATTCGTTAAGTGTGAATCATAAGGCTTCAGGAAGATCAAAGGGAGGTTAAGCAAGATTAATGACGCATTGGTAGCCAAAGCAAGACACATGGCATGATGCATGCGCAGCACGCAATGCTAACGGCTACCTAATAAATCCACTAACTTCTTTCTTCCTGAAACATAAAACCTTTTGTTGTTACCGTTACCCCTTCATTCGCAAATTTCTCTCATCTGAAACACAAACCACCCTTCACATTATCATCTCCAATTTTTCTCAAACACACAAGCAATCAAAAACCTAGAAATTCAAAGCAATTACAATGGTGAAAAAGCAATCAGCACAGAAATCATCAGGCAAGCAGGCCAAAACTCCTCAGAAAGAGAAGAAAGTCATGCATGCATCATCATCATCAATCAAGAAAGGCAAAGCCAAGGATTCAATAAAGAAGAAACGATGACAATGTTCATCTCTGGAACATGCATCTACTACCCGAGAGAGGGTATGATTTGAAGAAGGCTAGCCCATCATTCATGTCAACAGTGGCCAATCTCAATTGGGACCACTTCGTGCTACCAAGAGGAGGCTACACTGAATACATAGTGAGAGAGTTCTATCTTTGGAATCACACCACAAGAAGGAGCGAGAACATTCCTACACTTCCATGGTGAGAGGTAAACTTGTACACTTTCATGCCAAGAAATTGAATGAACATTATATGTTGAAGTATAATGGGAATGAATTTGAAAATAAAGTGGCCAAGGCCTTTAAGAAAGAAATGGAAGAATTGAGGAATAGGATTGCTATACCAGGGGATGTATGGGAAAAATTTACACCTAATGAGATTAAACTTAGAAGCAATTATTTGATAAATGCATTAGGTAATTGGCATTTGTTCATAGCCACTTCAAGTTCGCTTACTACTTCACACACATATGCAATGACCAAAGAGAGATTGATCTTGCTAGATACAATTTCTCTCAGGGAAATGTTGATATAGGTAGATTGATTGCTAGGGAAATTCTTGCATGCTCAACAAAATCAAAGGGATTTCTGTTTTTCCTTGTCTTATTCTTTGAATTATGCATGAAAGAAGGTGTCCCAATAGCTTCTAATGAACAAAGGAAATTTCCCCCTAGTAATTTGAGTGCTGAAGTGAAGGAGAAATTGAGAAATGTAAGAGGCCCTGCACCTGCAATGCAAGAGCATTACATGCAGAAGCAGAGGGCAGTCTGGAAGTTTATGAATGACCAACATGATTGGCTTCAATTGGTCTTTGACAAGATCTTTGATCTTGTGGGCCAAATGAATGCCCCCGAATTCCCAGAGTTGGGTACCGAGATCCGAAGGTGAAGAAGAAGAGGAGAAAGAAGTAGAAGAAGAAGGGAAAGGTAAAGTAGAGGAGCCTAGTACCAAAAAGAAGGTAGCTAGGAAGCAATCCAAAGGTAAGAAGAAGGTTGTGGTAGAACCTGTGGTAGAAGAAATGTATGACACAGATACTGAGGATGAGGAGTTAGAAAAAGAAATGGATAAGGAAATTGAAGAAGAAGAGGAGGAAGAAAGTGAGACTGAAATTGATGAAGAAGAGGAAGAGCAAGCTAGAGGAGTAATTTTAGAAGAAATTGCTAGGCAGAAATATGCCAAACAAACCTCAGCATCAACCCAACAACAAACCCCTATCACTTCACCAGTTACCAAAACACCCATCATCTCATCTCTTTTTAACTTGAACACCCACCTTCCTTATTTACCGAGAAAGTTTACTCACCTTCCTTTTGTTTAAAAGAAAGCCTATTTTATTCTCACATAATAAGGGAAGTGTGTATCAATGTCTTTTACAAGCTAGAGAGAATTCTATTCTATCAATATATCCCGACTCCATGTGTGTGTGTTAAAAATATCTTATAAGTAATCTTGTAACCTTTATGTTTAAATTTTTCCAGATTAGTCGTCCACATTTGAAACATCCCAACTCAATCGCATTGAAGAGAGAAAAAAGAGAACATGTTGGCGGATTTTTTCACAATCAGTTGAAGTACATTGACTTACGAGGTTGTATTGGTCACATAAGTGCAATTGAATTCGTTAGTCACTTTCTAAAGAATGTGAATTCACTTAAGCAAATTACCTTTAGTCCTCGTGACGAATTCTATATAGGTGCTGGAAAATGGAGTGACAGTTTTGATTGTTCTAATTGCTTGGGATGTGTGATTTGGTTCGTAGAGAGCTTAAAGATGAAGTCAAGGAACAATGCCAGCTTGTGATTTTGTAGTTTGTTTGTTAATCATCATGCAAATGTTACATTGACTTTTCTTTATAATATTGTCTTCGAAAAAATATATTTCTTTTTTGACAGGGAGAAGATCTTATTTAGCATAAGCAAACGTATAACATTTATCACTTAGTATGTTCACATGCTTTTTTTTTGACAATATGTTCACATACTTTTGGGGATTAACTTTTTGAGAAATGAATGTGTCATTTAACACAAGCTTATTGTTACACGCTCTTCTATCGATTGAAATTCTTAAGGATCCTACAAATTTACATGGAACAAGTATGATATAGTGAAATCCATTAGAATTTCAACCAAAGGGTAAAGTATACCAGAAAGTGAGTGTAGTGAAAATCGAATTAGGCATTAAATCGATGAGACTCCGTGTCATGGTTCAGTTGTTTTAAATTGCACGAAGTAGGATGAAACTGCAGTTGAATCACTCAACTAATTGAACAAGAGACAACAACGAAACCGATTGAACTGTTAGTTGGTTTGATTTTTAAAACACTAATTAGAGTACACATTGTGAAGCTTCTATTGCATGTTCCATTCATTATTCATTCTGGGTGTTATGATTTGGACTAGTTGTTAGTTCAAAAATGGTTTGGATAGGAGAGAAATCGATGGACTTGGTGGAATTGGATTAGGTGCAGTCGAATTTGCACGCAGTCGGCGAGCTAGGAATCGTCCGATTAAGATCCAACAGTTCATGTTTTAATAACAATATTTGACTTTTGATGTATATTAAATTATGGAATTAAGTGTGTGCCGTCCAACTAACATCGGACGACACCGAGTTGTTGTTTGCACGACTACTTGAATTTTGTGACTGCACACAAACTGGATCCAAATTTGGGTGTTGGCAACGGCGTTGTGCATCGGGGTGCGCTAGCGACAGTGAAGGCGAAGAAAAGAAAGATTGGTCACTTCCCATTTTACCCGTTAAGTTATCATACCATTGATTAAAAAATATGAAATGGATGCAATGTTTTGTCTATAAATTTCCTAGTGTTGTGTATTTTTTTTTTTTTGTGGCATGGATGGATGCAATGGGTTTTTTTTCTCTTCTTTTGAACAAGATTAGACGCAATGGTTGTTGATCAAAAAGAATGTTTAGCATTCAACAATTTACGTTAATCAAGCTAAAGAGTTTTGACCGTCGTATAGTTTTGTATTTTACTAATTCTTTTTTCAAAAAAGAAATTATTAAATTACTTTTGACTAAAAACAACTATAGTGGTGACAGAATATTTCAACTTCAGTAGCAGCCACGGTGGTTTCACAGTCTGAAACGAAAAATATAACAACTATAGAAGAAGATTCAAAGCTTGTGTACGCGTGTCCGTGTCATTGTATTGAATTTCAGCCCAACATAAATTAATTAACAACCCCTACCAAACACAACATAAAACCCTTCATCACGTTTTCTCTTTCTCTAAATTTTCTCTCTTCACCACCACCATCTTTGCTTCTTCTCAGGTTTGTTTTTAAGTTACCCTCTAGTTATTAGTTTATGTTCTGTGTTTATTTCTCTTTTGTGATTGATAAAGTTGCAATCTTTTTTCCTTTTGGTTTCTGGGGTAGTTGGTAATTCTGAACAAATTTTGGCAAGTTTTTCTTCCTTTTTAGGGAATTTTGTTCAATGTTTTATTCTTAATCTTCTCTCAGCTGTGAAATACAGCACAGATTGAACCCTATGAAGAAGATTGAAGACTTTGACCTCTAAACACAGCTTTTGATAAAAAGCATGATGCTTAGAGCAAGTGAGATTATAAAATACTGTCATAACATGATTTCAGTTTGAAATAGGGATTTAATTTATATACTGTATAATGTTTTACACTATTTACCAATTATAAGTTGACACATCCTTAAAAATAAGTTGGCCAATTAACAACAACCTTATATTATGTCAACCATACCCTGAATTATTATTGGTTGCGGTGGAGTAACAATTAAACTATTGAAATAATGTACATTTCATTTATGGCATTGGGAACAATGTTGCAAGTTTCTTGTTGGGGTAAATCAGTTGACTTAGCACAACTTATTCAAATAATCTGATAGTAGTCTCTATATTTTAGCTTTATTATTATTCTCTTTATAATAGTGACACTTTTGTATGGTTCAACTAGGTGAGTTTGGAAGTGATTTCATTTGAAGCAATTGACATTGAAAACATACTTTTTGATACATCCTTCAGTCATGCCCTGTTTTCCTTTCTCATTTAGTAAGACGTCGTCGTCGTCTTCTAGACAAAAC
The DNA here is from genome assembly GCA_020916435.1 of Oxytropis ochrocephala. Lineage (NCBI taxonomy): Eukaryota > Viridiplantae > Streptophyta > Magnoliopsida > Fabales > Fabaceae > Oxytropis > Oxytropis ochrocephala. The sequence goes on from CM037092.1 coordinate 22,057,910, forward strand.
CCAAACAATGATGAAGGTAATGTTTGTTTTCACGATCATAGAGGTTTTTAAATTTGATTAGGTTTCAAGAGATGTGGTTGTAGTATTCTTGAATTAAGATATCTATGATCTAGGATATATTACATTGAAAAACCTAGCTACACAGTATTAGAATTTAATTGAATATAGTTTGAACAGATATTTCAGGCATCCATGATGTTAAGATTTATACCTACAAAGCACTAAGCAAGGCCACCGATAATTTCAGTCCGGCGAATAAAATTGGCGAGGGTGGTTTTGGTTCTGTTTATAAGGTAACTACTAAACTAATTCCTGCAGCAATTAACCTGATCATTAGTTTTTTCCTTCCTTTTCTTATCAATGACTATGAAAACTGAATAATATTATGGCTGGTGGATGATCAGGGACGGCTTAAAGATGGAAAACTTGCTGCTATAAAAGTTCTTTCGGCTGAATCAAGACAAGGGGTGAAGGAGTTCTTGACAGAGATTAATGTGATATCTGAAATAGAGCATGAAAATTTGGTTAAGTTATATGGTTGTTGTGTGGAAAGAAATAGCAGGATTTTAGTTTACAATTACCTTGAGAATAACAGCCTTGCACAAACTCTTCTAGGTAAATGTTTTTTAATATTGCATTTGGTAACTGAATGTGTTTCATTTCTTCAAATCTATTTATTTCCTCAAAACATCGTCTGAGAAAACCTTTGGCAAAGTTAGAAGAATGTCCATATAGCATCGCCACTTCAGGTTGAAGACATGTATGTCCGACACCAACACTTCAATTACTTATATTTTTCAAATTATTATCGGTACCTACGTATCAGTGTCGTGTTCGGTGTCCGTGTCTGTGTCGATGCTTCATAGTGTATGACTTACTTCATGGATTTGTTTTGTTTATTTTATCACCTAGTCTTTGACTTTCAACATTACTCAAACAATTTTTTAATCAATTTTTTCCTCTTCACTTGTAGGTGGAGGTCACAATAGTATGTACTTTGATTGGCGAACACGATGTAGAATATCCGTCGGGGTTGCACGCGGGCTTGCCTTTCTTCATGAAGAAGTAAGGCCTCTTATTGTTCATAGGGATATAAAAGCAAGCAATATTCTCCTAGACAAAGATCTTACACCCAAGATTTCAGATTTTGGTCTTGCAAAGCTTATTCCAGCAAACATGACTCATGTCAGCACACGCGTTGCCGGAACGCTGTAAGTATTGTAATTTACAGTCTCTTTCTGTTTTGCTGTTTTCATATGCATTTCATATGATCTTTTTAATGAACTATTTTGTGCCAGAAATTTACTGTTTATGGTTGGTTTCAGAGGTTATTTGGCACCAGAGTATGCAATAGGAGGGAGGCTTACAAGGAAAGCAGACATTTATAGTTTTGGTGTCCTACTTGTAGAGATAGTCAGTGGGAGAAACAACACAAATTCAAGGTTACCAGTAGAAGAACAATTTCTTCTAGAGAGGGTATGTACATCTCTTTTCCTAATTGTTTTGGCATATCTTTTTATAGGTAAATGGTAGTGGCTAATTAGTTGGGGGAATTGTTAGTTTCGCTTTGGACCTAGAGCTGTCAATCTGGGCCGACCGGCCTAACCTGTCCTATTGGGCCAAAATGTAAAAGCGGGTTGGGTTGGGCAAACCCAATTGTCTACTGGAATGTCTAGTTGGGGCAATTTTTAGTTTCCAAGATTCGAACGTTGGACTTAGAAAATGCGATGGAGACCCAATTGTCGTGAAAGCTACAACATATAGCTTCATCCTAGACGCGCGGTGAAGACTCTATTACCAATTGTCAAACTGAACCGCTCAGTCAGTGGGCCCAAAACATAAAAGCGAGCTGGGCTGGACTGGACTTCCTTTCATATTTTGTGTGGAAGAAAGTCTTTCTTATGACTTATTACTCAATTTTTGTATAGGCATTGGCATTTCATTACATTAGACTTAGTGTGATCATATTGTAAAACACTACATGAGATTTCTAGACCTACTCTTATGTTATCTTTCGTTCTTACAGACATGGGAACTATATGAAAGAAAGGAACTCGTTGCTCTGGTAGATACATCGTTAAACGGAGAATTCGATGCCGAGCAGGCTTGTAAATTTCTGAAGATCAGCCTTCTTTGCACTCAGGAATCTCCAAAGCAAAGGCCATCTATGTCTACTGTGGTCAAAATGCTAACTGGAGAAATGGATGTTGATGATAGTAAGATGACAAAACCTGCATTAATTTCTGATTTTATGGACCTTAAAGTTAGAAAGAATGAGGAAAGTACTATTGATATGAAGACTTCATCTACATCTACATCTACATATAATACATCATCTACATCAGATCATCAAGATACTACCATGTCATCAGCTGCAACTACAACCTTTACTACACAACATGATCACAGCATGTAAACATCAATTGTTTGACAATGCTTTGTCTTTTCATTTTTAAAAATTCAATTCATTTGCTTCGGCTTGTATCTAATGTAAATTTTGCAATCTTTACTGCATTTTTTGAGTGTTATTTATTATTCTTGGTGTAACTTAAGACTCCATGAGTATGAAGAAGCTAAATTGCTGTTATGTAAATATGGACCTACCTTGTATTCAATGATAGATTTGAAGGACATTTTTTTTTGTATACTTTGTTACAGTTTTTTGTTTATATTTTTTTTACAACTTAGATGTGTCAAATTTTGCTTATATTTTCTAATATAGAGAGAGTTCACTACAATTGTTTTCTATGACTTTTCATATCTATATATAAATATAAATAACTAAATATAAGTAGTATAAACATGGGCCAATATTAATAGGGGTGTTTGCCCCCTCTCCACCAAATGCATTTGCCCTAGTTGTGGGTCCTCACCAATTAGAGCTGCCAAAATGAGCTACCTGGCCCGTTATTTAGGGTCAGGCTAAAAAGTTTGGTTCAAATTTGGACTCACCCTTTACTGCCCAAGCTCGGAGCTATGCAAGTTGTGGGCTTTTTGGATCTGTGGGCTACCAGAGCTTTTCAGGCCTACCTAAAAAACTTGCATGTTCACGACCAAAAAAAACTTGGGGCTTTGCTTTTCCCACACTCCCTCCTACTCTTTCACACCCATTAACAAATTTTATTCCAAAAATAACCTCGCGTGAAACATTGTGAGGACGTGTTTAAGGACGGTTCGAACGACCTTGTTCGAACAGGTTCGAATGACCTCGTTCGAACAGGTGAAATTGCGCACAAGAGGGTGTGAAGTCAATATTTAACTCACGCGAACAATGTCGTTCGAACAGCTGAAATTACGCACAAGAGAGTGTGAAGTCAAAAATTAACACACTCGAATGATGTCATTCGAACCTGTTCGAAGCCCCATGTTCAAACACGTGAAATTTCTTGAAAAAAAAGACGCTTTGGCTGGTCTTTTGGTCATTTTACACCCTTATGGGGTGTATTTTGAGTAGGAGGGGGTGTGGGAAAAGTAATACCCAAAACTTGCATGTAAAGAAGAGTGCAATTCCTTCAGCCCAAGCCCTACGTTTTATCAACCCGACCCATTTTGTCAGCTCAATCAACAACCGAAAATTTATGTCCGGATAAGATATTTTGTGGGAAAAATGGAAAAGACTCCCTAGCAGGTATATTAGAAGAAAAAATGGAAGGTGTCAATAGTAACTCCCCTAAAAAAATATCCTTTTTGACCCTCACCAAAAAAGAAAGAAAATATTTCTAAACCCAAAAACACATTTGACAAAAAAAAAACCCAAATACACTTATTACAAACAGTAAGACACCACACCTTTCACACCCCTCCCTTGGACCCTATATCCCCCTTGTCCCAAACTTCCAATTTTGTCCTAACTAAAAAACAAAAAACGTTACTATTTTTTGTTTCTTCTGGAAATATCCCTTTGAGATAAATCCGGAGTCAAAAAATTGACTACGGATTTATCTCTTGAGGATAAATCCGGAGTTAAAAAATTGACTACGGATTTATCTCTTGAGGATAAATCCGGAGTTAAAAAAATTGACTACGGATTTATCTCTTGAAGATAAATCCGGAGTTAAAAAAATTGACTACGAATTTATCACCAAGAGATAAATCCGGGAATGGACTTCACCTTTATGGATTTATCTCTTGAGGATAAATCTGGAGTCAAAAAATTGACTACAGAATTATCTCTTGATGATAAATCCGGAGTCAAAAAATTGACTACGGATTTATCATCAAGAGATAAATTCGGAGTCAAAAAATTGACATAATAGTTTTCTTGAAAAAGTGAAAATTAGAGGGTATTTGGGTATTAAATTGGCTTATGCGGGTATGGAGGCCAATGTGGGGGGTACAAAAATTAAAACCCCTTTCAGAAATGAATTTACTTCATTTCATTATAATAATATTATAAATTTACTTAATACCAAGAGTGGCTAAAAATAAAATCACACAATCACAATAACTGAATAACTCTAATCACTCAATTACAACTCGAGAGACTAAAATCAGAAATTACAATACATGAAGAACCCAATTCGCAAAATTAAAAACTCGAGGGGCCAAAATCATACAATTCTCTAATAAATTGGAACCAAAAGTACAATTAATTCTACGCAATTTTTTGCATTAAAAATGCGATGGAGACCCAATTGTCGTGAAAGCTACAACATATAGCTTCATCCTAGACGCGCGGTGAAGACTCTATTTACCACAAAAAACAAACATGGTATAAACCAATAACTTTTTCCAAAAGTTTAAAAGCAACCATTGTCATGATGAAACAATTAATAGTATCTCGAGTTGTCACAATTCCAGCTCAAGAAAGAAGTAACACTTGAAAGTGATATAAACTTAAAGCAAAATCAAACTATATGGTATATAGAAAGTATATATATATATATATATATATATATATATATATATATTTATATATATATATATAGTTTAATGGAACTTCTTCTCCAACTTGTTTGTTTGTAAGCCTGTGACTGTTGTTGATATATATATATATATATATAGTTTAATGGAACTTCTTCTCCAACTTGTTTGTTTGTAAGCCTGTGACTGTTGTTGACCAGACATATATACCTCATGTCTAGAGTAGAACCCCTTGTACATTGGGTCATTTTCCACAGTACCCTATAAATACTTTGCCAAAGACTACACATTAGTTTTTTTTTTTAGGGTTCAAAGATAGACTCAGTTTCTGAATTTTAATATTTGTTTGGTAAGGTTTTTAATGCCATCAGTGAATGAATGAAATAAAAAAGTGGCCACTAGGGTAGGAATTTTAGATGAAAATATTAGTTTGATTAGGGAAAAATAATTTAATGCCATAAAAATCTCCAGCTGTAACAACCCATCCATCTATAGGAATATTTCAGTTGCTGAACTTTGCTGAACATGTGCCTTCTAAATTGGGTCTTCGGAGCCTCCAATTGAAATATAAGTTTGAGTAAAATGAACGTTCATCTTATTTTAAGAATTTAATTTGTTTTCACTCAAAAAAAAAAAGAATTTAATTTGTCTATAGGAATCTAATGGCATGTTTTGAACTCGTTTATTAAATATGGTAAGTCGTGTATGAGAAAAAGAAATTATCAAGATCAATGAAGCTTATTTGATGATATAAAATTGAAATATTATCTCGAATATAAAAAAACTAGGATTGGTTCGAGCTGTAATTGGATTCAGATCTCATCCAAAGGGTCTCGAGTTTGAATCTTACGTATGGCAAAAACTCTATCGGAAGTATGATGACTACACAGCATCGACAAAATCGAAAGACACGTGGTTAGTGGGTTCCAAAGATAGATTACTCATCAATAAAGTCGATAGATACTACACATCAATAACAAGTAGCTAAAAAAAGAGTGTATATATAGAGAGAAAAAACATTCTCGCCCCAGTGGTTTGAGTTCTCGCATTGACAACTTGGTTCTAACTTCTAAGCATGATCAAAGATAAAGTTTGAACAAATAGATTTCCAACAATTACTATATATTGAAATGAGTTAATTTTTTTATAATTAGTAAAAAAAACAAACTAAACTTTTTCTTATAATAAATCTCAGAGATCCTATTACTTAATGACTGTCTAAAATATTCTTTTACAAACGGTGTATAATCTGCTTAGAGAAGAAACAAAAACCTACAAGTTAACAGAAAATGTCATGGTTAGAGGATGGATAGTGACAAACAGCGTGAGAATACATACATTCCTCCACCTATTCTGGGATGAAGTTGTTAATTACTACCATTGTCTTAAATAATGTTGGTGCCAACCACTAGAAAAATAAGAAACACATTGAACTTTTTAAAATTCTTCATCAAAATAGATGATTTTAAGACATTACACGAACTTCTGCTATTTTTTTAAACAAAAGAAAAGATATGTAGTAACGATGCTTCGTTAAAACTTTCTGATGCAAAACCCTCCTTAGGGAAAATATATCAAGCAAAATACAAGATTTTGAAAAAAAATTGACTGATCTTATACAAAATTCTTCTGTTTGTAACAGAGACGACGACATAGAATTTTGTTTTTAAATAAATGAGAGGATAATTTATGTACACCGCAAAGTGATGGGGAATTGGCGATTGTCATTGGCCGTAAGGGATACTCAGATGGGAGTTGTTTGTTTCAAAGTTATTTTGTATAATGGAATTCAAGCATTAATATCTATTATAAATATATATCATTAACCCACCACCAAAATTACTATATTATCCCTTTCACTTTTTTCTCTCACTCATTTTTATCATTAGTGGATCCCACTCTTATATCATCTTTTAATTTTGTTATTTCACTTTAAAACCCACACTTCTCTTTCATCTCTCTCACTTTTTTCACTTTTCTTTACTATCAACATAATCAAATACTCACTACCCAATTTTTTTTAGAAAATTAATTTTTTGTTAAAAATAGTAATTACATAAAATTAATATTAAATTATGTTGAATTTACTATTTACTATAATCTACTCAAACTACTAAACTCAATTAATTTAACCACTACCATTTGTCAAAAAAAGCGATACCGCTTGCAAAAATTCTAAAATAATTTTTCCTAAAAAAATCAATAATTAAATTTCATCCAATTTTTTCGTGAGCCACAGGAGAGTGGCAACGACAATGTCAACGAAAGTGTCAATAGGAGCGCCAACGGGAGCACCAAAACGCAACAAAAGTATAAATATATATCATTAACCCACCACCAAAATTACTATATTATCCCTTTCACTTTTTTCTCTCACTCATTTTTATCATTAGTGGATCCCACTCTTATATCATCTTTTAATTTTGTTATTTCACTTTAAAACCCACACTTCTCTTTCATCTCTCTCACTTTTTTCACTTTTCTTTACTATCAACATAATCAAATACTCACTACCCAATTTTTTTTAGAAAATTAATTTTTTGTTAAAAATAGTAATTACATAAAATTAATATTAAATTATGTTGAATTTACTATTTACTATAATCTACTCAAACTACTAAACTCAATTAATTTAACCACTACCATTTGTCAAAAAAAGCGATACCGCTTGCAAAAATTCTAAAATAATTTTTCCTAAAAAATCAATAATTAAATTTCATCCAATTTTTTAGTGAGCCACGGAGAAGTAAAGAACGACAATGTCAACGAAAGTGTCAATAGGAGCGCCAACGGAGCACCAAAACGCAACAAAAGTTGTGTGTGCCGCACGCACTAACGAAATGTGATCAATTTTTTTTTAAAAAAAACACTTTGTTTTTAAATTTATTTCTTCTACAAAATCTATGATTAAATAAACTTAATAAAATTAATATTAAATCATTTAAAATTTATTATTTACTTTAATCTACTCTAAACTACTAAACTCAATTAATTTAATCACTACTGATAGTCAAAATAAGCGATACTGCTAGCAAAAATTCCAAAATTGTTTTTCCTAAAAAATCAATAATTAAATCCATCCACTTTTTTCGTGAGCCGCACGGGAGCAGCAACGACAACATCAACATGAGTGCCAATGGAAGCGCTAACAGAAGCGCCAGCAGGAGCGTCAACCACTACAAGAAAACCTTGTTTTAGCCACCGGCAGATTGCCACGAGCTTATTCCGTCGTAATTTGCCACGATTTGCGACGGCAAGTGCAAAATATGTGAGTGCGAAATTTCGTGGTGTTTGCCACGGGTTTGCCACGGACATGTGAAAGGACAAAAATTTGCCACGAACATGCCGTGGCAAGTCCGTGGCAACCGATGGTAAAAGTCACTTTTATTTTTTCACTCTCGCGTTCTCAATCACTCTCTCAAATCTCTTTCTCACCCTCTCGTTCTCAACCCTCTCTCGTTCTCTCAACCCCGTCCCTCTTCACTCATCATCAGCAGCGTTCTCTCACTCAACTCACCCTCCCTCCTTCCTTCGCCTCCGCCTCCTCCGCCCTTCACCGCTCCTCTCACGCCGTCCACTCTCTCTACTACTCTCTCCTCCTCACCTCTCGCTCTCTTCATCGTGAGCCTCTCTTGCAGAGAGCTCTTCTTCCTTCGTTCTCTCTTCTTCCATCGTTCTCTCTTCGTTCCTCCATCCACTCTCGCTCACTCTCGCCATCACCCTTCTCCCCAAGTACCCCAAACCTTAAGATTCCCAAACCCTAACCCCTCGGTCTCTCAACCAACGGCGCCAGTCAACCTCCGTATCAAGATCCCGTCGCGCGCAAGCTCAACATCCATACCTCTGAAACTTCCAAGGTTAGAGTTTTATGTTCTCTTATAACCCTTAATCCCTAATCCCGATTACGATTTCTCTTGTGATAAATGTTGATAATGAATCTGTTGATGTTTAATTTAGGGTTTTATTCATGTGAATCTGTTGATTTTGATATGGATCTGTTTCTTGTTTTATTTCGTGTTTGCCCTATCTAATTTGCCTCTCTTTCGTGTTATGTGTGTGTGTGTATGTGTTTGTGTTTGGATGCGGGAAGTTTGTGAACGAAACCAGTGTGACAAAAGCCGCGTATGATTGGTAATAAGCTATGAGATCGAGGGCTTTTTATACTTTTTCTCTAATTTTTCTCGCTTATAAATGTGAATGTGAAATCAGATTTTATTTCTCTTTTTATTGTTAATTGAGTTTCTTTGGATGATACGCGACTGGCTCGAGCGGTTTCAAATCGCGATTTTGATTGAAATGCATTGCCTAGAAAGCTATGTCTGACACCTTATTTTTTAATTTATGCTTGTGTTATCTTATTATATTAAGAATAATAATTAATTATTGACATCTTAATTAGTCTTTCTAGTTATGTTTGATGCTGAAATATTCGTTCTTTCTATGCTGTGATGCTCTCATATTTTTATAGTATTTGGAACATAAATGCCTCTGATTCTGCCCAATGATGTACACATAAACTATTGATTGGCTACACGGTTTTGTTCATAACCTGATTGCACCTCTCTCTCTCTCTTTTACTATCTCTCTTAACTTGTGTGTGTGTGTGTGTGTGTGTGTGTGTGTGTGTGTGTGTGTGTGTGTGTGTGTGTGTGTGTGTGTGTGTGTGTGTGTGTGTGTGTGTGTGTGTGTGTGTGTGTGTGTGTGTGTGTGTGTGTGTGTGTGTGTGTGTGTGTGTGTGTGTGTGTGTGTGTGTGTGTGTGTGTGTGTGTGTGTGTGTGTGTGTGTGTGTGTGTGTGTGTGTGTGTGTGTGTGTGTGTGTGTGTGTGTGTGTGTGTGTGTGTGTGTGTGTGTGTGTGTGTGTGTGTGTGTGTGTGTGTGTGTGTGTGTGTGTGTGTGTGTGTGTGTGTGTGTGTGTGTGTGTGTGTGTGTGTGTGTGTGTGTGTGTGTGTGTGTGTGTGTGTGTGTGTGTGTGTGTGTGTGTGTGTGTGTGTGTGTGTGTGTGTGTGTGTGTGTGTGTGTGTGTGTGTGTGTGTGTGTGTTTAGGGTATGTTTGGATAACAGCTTAATTAGGTGCAAGATGGTTATGAATGAAACCAGTGACAAAAGCCAAAGATGATTGTATGAAGCTATGAGATCTGAGGGCTTTTAATTCTTAATTTTTAATCTGTTTTTAATCTCTTTAATCGTTTTAGGTTGTTAAAATCCTCTTTCCCAAGCATGTTATTTGATACTTGAATTATTGGCTTTGAGTAATGTCATATTTTTGAAAGTTGGTAAGTAAATGAATTATGTTTTAATAATTGTATGCACTTTGAGGATTGGTATGTTTTACGCCCAATGATGAATAAATTGACTATTTAGCCTATATGGTTTTGTTTATAGCCTGCACCATTGCTCTCTCTCTCTCTCTCTCTCTCTCTCTCTCTCTCTCTCTCTCTCTCTCTCTCTCTCTCTCTCTCTCTCTCTCTCTCTCTCTCTCTCTCTCTCTCTCTCTCTCTCTCTCTCTCTCTCTCTCTCTCTCTCTCTCTCTCTCTCTCTCTCTCTCTCTCTCTCTCTCTCTCTCTCTCTCTCTCTCTCTCTCTCTCTCCTCCTCCTTCTCCTCTTTGCTGCTAGTCTGCTACTACTACTTCCTCTCCATACTCGAATATAAGCGAGCATGCATGCATACATATATACATATATGAACATATATATATATATATATATATATTTATTCGGATGGTGCACTTAAGGTGTGGAACGAAACCTATGTCAAAAGCTATAGATGATTTATAGTTTACTAAAAGTTCGAGGGCTCTGCATTTTTTAAAAAGACAAGTGTTATTTATAGTTACGATCATAACATGGTTGCTTCCTTATGTATAGTTGTGGTTTTACTCTTTGATTAAGCTATAATGCAAATCTCAACCTTTCAATGTTTTTGATCCTTATTATGCTACAATCAAATATTTTCTTAATTTTAGCATGTCTTTATTATCTATGAAAGGCAAAAGTTCTTAACGTAAGAACTTTATTTTGATTGAAATGATTAAAGTTCTTACCTCGAGAAGCTTGTTATACTCGATGGTTTCTTATATAATGCGACTTGTTAAATGCATATTTGTTGTTTGTTTGGTTAATGACTTTTGGGAAATGATGAGATTGATTCAAACATAGGCAATAGCTCTTTGAATTATGTTTTGCACGTCGACCGATTCCGAGACCTTCATGTTTATTTACTTTGATTCTCATTGCATTTAATTCTCCCTAGTTTTTAAAATTGAAAATTTGTTTTGTTTTCTTTATTATGCCATCTTAACTTTTATTGTCAATTTCATGTTTGATTTGTTTATATTTCTAAAATCTAGAATATCGGGAACCAAATCATGTTCAATATAATTTTAATTATAAGAACCAAATCATCATGATTATTTATTTGTACAGAAAATTCCCCTTGTGATGGCTGGCCGTAGGCCTGGTGAAGCAGAAAGAGAACTTAAATGGAAGTAAGTATTATTTTCTTTCAAATGGATAGGTTCATGACATCTAACTGATTTGTCTTTGGTTTCTAATTTTTTTGGAGTGGACATCATCTGGTTGATAATTGCCATCCTTCTTAGTGTGTGACCTTTTATCTAATTTTCTGTCATTTATACTAAGCGGAGCCACATAAGCTTCTACTTTTCAGGGATCCGGGGCTATTTTCACGGGAGATACTCTTTTAGGATCGAAGTTTTTATACACCGATTTAGAAATTTGTTAAAAGTGGTTTGTCTTTTTATTGTCAAATATTGATAATATGTTTTCAACAAAGCCGAGGAAATGTTGGATATTGCTTCCAGATACTTCATTGTTCCTCTCAAGCGTGCGGTGGTCGATGTCTTGTTGCCACACTTGGAAATGGCGTCACTGAAGAACTTTGCCATTGGTTAATGCTAGCGGACATGTATTTTTCCTTCTCTCCCAATTTTCCTCCTTCATCTTGATGGCTCCAATTATTCTTTGTTCTTTAATACGATATCGAGAGGGGATGGGAATCCTTCTTCACATTTTTATTCTGCTTTCCTATTATGCTTCTATAGTTATTTCAATATAATTTCATACTGTTTTACCTTTTCCTTTCAACTTATTTTAGACCACTCTATGCCAGTAAACTTTATCTAATAAGCTATACTACTATAATAACTTATTAAAGGTGTTTATCTGGATGGGTTGGTGGAATGTCTTTTGTTGTAATGCTAGTTGATCTCAAGCAGACTTTAGTATTAACTAACTGATCTAGAATTCAGACGCACAATTAGTTGGACATATAACTAACTGATTTAACTAACTGATCTAGAATGTCTTTTCCTTCCTTATCCCCTTATTGGCTGCTAATCTAAATACTTATGTATGTGTTTGGACTTTGGAATTATACATTGTTTTCTAGCTTACCTGCAAAGTGCAAGCCTTTTCTGCCCTTAGATAGTGTTGAGTCTTGAATGGCTTATTGGAATATCTTATTCTTAAAAAAGAATCACCTCTAATATCCATTCTTCACTTTCCTGTTACTTACAAACTCATTAATTTATCTAATGGCGGGCAATATTCGTTCATACATGAAATTAATAAAACAGGATAACAATCCTAGGCAAAGTACTGATTTTTATCCTTTACTTTTCTTCAGGTTCATCCAGAAGGGAAATATGTTGTTGATATTGATAAAAGTATTGACATTACAAAGATTACTCCATCAACCAGAGTTGCTCTCCGCAATGATAGTTATGTGCTTCATTTTAGTTCGCAAGCAAAGTCGATCCATTGGTCAATCGATGAAAGTTGAGAAAGTTCCGATTCTACATATGACATGATTGGTGGTTTAGACCAACAAATCAAAGAAATTAAAGAGGTAAGTTGCATGACATTCTTTTGATATTAGTACTTTAACTTTGAAGTTCATTATCTATTGAGTATGAGAAGTATCCATATATTCATGTGTCGACCATGCATCATTCTGTGTGTTATATTCTCGTATATATGTATATTTTAGTATAGTATTATATATTAGAAAAAGCATTCTTTTTTTTTTGGCCTCATGTATGTGATCAAATTTATGAGTCATTGAGCTACCAATTAAACATCCGAGTTGTTTGAAAGTCTTGGAATAGCTCAACCAAAGGTAATATTCCTTCGAGTTATGGCTGAATTTTCCATTTTCCATCGGCATGCACACACACAGTGTTGATATTATTTTTTTTTTTTGCTTACTCTCTTTTACATATCCTGGTGTCTTGCTCTATGGGCCACCAGCACAGAAAAACACATTGTTAGCTAGAGCGTTGGCACATCATATCGATCGTGACGTTCATCAGATGTCCAGTTCTCGAACTAGTTCGAAATACATTGGAGAAGGTTCTAGAATGGTCGAGGAACTTTTCGTTATGGCGTGTTTAACCTCTTTACCATGCCTCACAATTTTGATCCATGAGTTTCCATGCTCGGTTCATGTAGTTCATGTAATGTAAAAGAATGGCTCAAGACTTGCTTAATCAATATTATATATATATATATATATATATTATATATATTATCATAGAATGCTACTCTTTTCACACAGGAACATGCTCCATCAATTATCTTCATGGACGAAATTGCTGATGATTCGGATCGCACGGATGGAATCTGGAAGTGGCAATGCCGATAGTGAGGTTCAACAAGATATCTTTGGAACTTCTCAACCAGATTGGATGGTTTTGAAGCTTCCAATAAGATCAAGGTGAAACATTTGCTTTATATTTATGATGCTTAGTGTTTTAAAGGGGGTCTTAGTGTAATCGCAGTTGAATATAAATCAGAAGAGATGGACATATATTTTTAATTATATCCGAGTCCTTTGGGATATACGTTCAAAATTTTAAGGATTTCTGAAGAGAAATATGCAATTGTAGGTTTTGATGGCTACAAACCGGATTGACATCCTGGATCAAGCACTCTTGAGACCTGGTTTTCACGGCCTTGGGGTTTTCCTTTTTGTATCACCTCTTTTTCTGAATATAGGTTTCTACTAAGTTCCCTTAATTGAGGAGTTTTGTAGCTTAAAAATAGCCATTTGAACAACTCAATGACTCGTAACTTCCTATTTGTTTGGTTTTAGGTTTTATTGATTCATCTTTCTTAACTAATGTGTTCAAGCATCGTGCTGTTATTTGTCTCTCTCGATATTTGTTTATAATTTAGGACCTAGAGGGACATACCTAGAAGCCTTTCTTGTATCTGTCACTTTGAAGCAACTACTTGAAGTAAGCAATATATAGGTCCATTGTTTTCTTGATTGTGGATCTGAGAGTGCCACAAATAGTTTCATGATATTTTTGCATGTGTTTAAAGGAGGTGGCTCTAACTGGTATTGTAAGGCTTAAATATGTTATTCTTCCCTGCACTACCTAGTCTTTAAGCCCACCATTTATATTGTTCTTCTGCAGAAAAAGTCCTATGGAACTTAGAGGATGCAGAGAGTAACACAAATTTGTTATATGGTTTCTTTGGCTAAAATAGAACATAACAACAAAAGCTTTTTTTCATTAAGTGGAGTTAAATTTTATTTGAATTGGTTTATGATTATGTGACATTCTTGTGAATTTACTGTTTTTGACAAGCAAGCCACAACAAATCTTGTATGATTACTTGATTAGAGCATCAGCATAATTGAATTTCTTTTTTGTTAATTTTGATGAGATGTATTTGTTCACAGTGATGATTCACTCTTACCACTATTGAAATGAGTCTGTTGTAACTCAAGTCTCTCACCAATAGAAACGAGTGATGTTCTTCATGCTTTTTCATGTTATATATGTCAAAGTTTTTATTTCTATTGATCTGTTCCTATTTGAATAAGATAGTTCCTTGTTCTCGTGTCAATTTGTCTTTTGATTTGGTGATCGCAACTGTAGTATGATCTTGATGATGATGCGATGATGAGAGGTATGTGCAAATAAGCTATGTGGGTTTAAAGTTTTGATTCTTGCATTATGTGGAGGGTGGTGTATGTTTTCATGGATCGTTATAAAATTGTCTATCAATGGGACATTGGGACGCTTTTACCATACCATGTACTTAAATATCTGCTATTAAGCTTTTTAGTCCATGTCCTTTGAATGTACTTAAATACGAAGATTCGCTACTTACAATTCTTTTTACTTTTTGCAATAATTTTGCAGATATGCATGGTTCACAAACTTGGCTATGGAACTGGGATGAGTGAAAGGCAAGATTTCAAATCGGATGTAAAGAGTTTGTAAATCCGTGTAGAAATCCTTAGCGACTTAGTTCAATTAATGTGGAATCCTAGCTTTAAACTATTTTGTAGTAGTCATGTATTAGTCTAATGTTTAGTTTCTTTTCTCAATTAGTATCTGTATTAGCTAACATGTTTATGCAATAGGTTATTAGATAGATAGTAATTAAATGTTTTGCACATGGATTGTACTCATTTATTATTGTGGTTATTATGTTTTGCTTTATATAAGTTTATTAATTATGATGTTGGAGCATTTATATGTTCTGTATAGATATCACTATTAAATAAAATTTGGAGGCATAATTTAATTTTTTTTTAATTTTTTTAAAAATTTGCGACTTGATTTGCCACGGAAGGTGTAAGAATTTGCCACGACTTTATGGCGGAAATATTTTTTTTTATTTTTTTAAAATTTCATGACGGGTTTGCTTGCAGATTTGCCACGGAAATTTGCTACTGATTTTCTGATTTAAAATTTGCCACAGATTTGCGACGGAAAAATTTGCCACTGATTTGCGATCGAAAAATTTGCCACGGAAATTCCGTGGCAAACGATTTGCGACAACCTTTTTGGCAACAATTTTTTGTCCGTGGCAAATCCGTGGCAAATGTTGTTTTGCCACGGAAATTTGTGCATTTGCCACGGAAATGTCCGTGGCAAATCAACGATTTTCTTGTAGTGAACAAGAGCAGTAACAAGAGCGCCAACAGTCACACCAACAGGAGCGCCAACAGAAAGCGCCAATGGGAGCGCCACTATTATAGAAAGATACAGACATTATTACATCGCATTTTCTTTTTTCCTCATTTTTACTCTATTAATAATATTTTAATAAATTTTAAATATCGTCTTTTGTGGAGTTTTCCCTCTTTCTTTTATTATATTTTGCAACTTTTAATGTGTTAATAATTTCATAGATAATTATAATAAATACACGGGTAAAATATTAGTCTCCACAAATATATGAAATAAACATCAGGTGATCCTCCGTTTTACATTTTATCATTCCGCTTTTTGTGACTCACATTTATTACCATGGATTTAAAATCAATTAAAAATATATGAGATTATCAATCAACTATATATTTTATCAAAACACCCACTACCAAAAATACCAAACTACCCTTCTATTAAACAAATATATTTCTTCCTCTAACTCCGTACATTTTTCTATTTTTTTACAATATATATACTTTAATTTCATATTAATATATCTCTTTTCTCTAACAATAATTTTTATTTAATCTCTACTTGGAAAATTGAAATTTAATAAAATTAGGTTTTCTAATCTCTACGGGAATATTACATATTGCTGATAAATGTTCACGGGGTAGTGTTCGGACTAACTCAATTACAATTTGAAACATTTTGTTTATCTACTTTAAATTATGTCTAAATCCATTAATAAAAATAACGCGAAAACACCCGTGCGTATATATCTTTTATCAAAACACCCACTACCAAAAATACCAAAATACCCTTTTATTAAACTAATATCTTTCTTCCTCTAACTCTGTCTCATTTTTCTATTTTTCACAATATATATACTTTAATTTCATATTAATATATCCATTTTCTCTATCAATAAGTTTTATTTAATCTCTACTTGGAAAATTTGAAATTTAATAAAATTAGGTTTTCTAATCTCTACGGGAAATATTACATATTGCTGGTAAATGTTCACAGGGTAGTGTTCGGACTAACTCAATTACAATTTGAAACATTTTGTTTATCTACTTTAAATTATGTCTAAATCCATTAATAAAAATAACGCGAAAACACCCGTGCGTATGCACGGGTATACTGCTAGTTAATTAATATAGAGAAACCAGTACACACCTAACACTTACCAAACATTTGCTTGTGCTTGAATAATTAGGAGGAACCTCCTCAATTAGATTATCAGGCTGATTATTAGGAACCAACCTCATATGGATGATTTTCATGTATGTCTCAATTCAAGAACCAATGGAGAATGGATTTTTTTATTCTCAAATTCACACACAAATTAAGGTGAAAATTCACAAACGTACCTATTCAAAAATATTTTTGATAGTCACACCCCCCTAAAGTCACATACACACAAAAGTTATTTTTGGTCCCTAAATATTAGCAAATGTTACAAACCAAGTTCAACACATTATTACAAATTTGAAGATAGGTTCCTAACTAATACTTGTCATCAAGGAAAATAGTTTTCTTTTCCCCTAATATCTGAGAAAGATGGGTGATCCTAATAATCGAGGAGACGAACCCCAAAACATGAATGTGGCATAGTTATGTGGTACTCTCTCTGTCCCAAATTGTTTGTTGTTTTAGTAAAATCAATTTGTCTCGAATTGATTGTTGTTTTCGATTTTCAACGACACTTTTAATAGTCTTTGCCACTTATACCCTTATTAATTATGACAACTTTTTACATTAAATAAGTGATTCACATTTATCTATGTAGAGAAAGAAAGGGTTAAATGGTAAATTAGGCAACACTTTTTAGAAAATCTAGACATCTAATCATTTTTCTTAAAGGGTGTGCCCAAACCTTAAACTACAAACAAAGTGGGACGGAGAGAGTATGACCTAAGACACTAAACATATATACTTTTTTTTTGGAATGAAAGAGGGTTTTCGCCCAAAAAACTACACAGCAACTACACGCGAAGTAAAAACTCCAATAACATCATGAGTAACTAAGTGCTCCACAGAAGGAGGAGCTCTATCAAAAAAGACAATGTCCTGATTGAGGCTGCTACCTGTATTAGCTAGTACATCAGCACAACCGTTTGATTCCCGATAAATGTGACGAATGTTTAGCTCCATATCATTAGTCATAACACCACGAATTCGTGTGATTAGGGAGAGCCCCTCACCACCCCCATGCAACTGGTTCATAAAAGTCTGAGCCACAACTATTGAGTCCACTTCCAACTCTACTCTAGCTATTATAACCACTCCTTCTGGCAAGCAACAAACCTTCATAGACACCCCAAAGTTTAACTACATAAGCATTACATTGACCAAGAGGCTTAGCAAAGCCCTTGATCCAGTTACCATCAGAGTCGTGAAGCAAACCTCCACAGCCAGCTCTACCAGTATCCATCTTAGAAGCTCCATCGATATTCAACTTAACCCATCCCGGAGGTGGCGGTCCATGAGAGATAATATTTTTAATGGATGATAAATGAGGAATTTAACTAAAGTAATTAGTGTAAAATTGAGAGAAAAAAATAAACCGCTATAAGTTATAAGTTCAAATGTCACTTCAAATAGCGTTTCAAAAAATATTAAACTAGTAGAAAAATGTTAAAAACTAATTATATCAAATACTTACAGCGAGTCAACTATAAGCCAGTGGATTAGAATTGCGAAACAAAACCTAACAAAGATTCCTTATTTTTGCTATCCTAATTCCTAAGCGAACTGCTACCTTGAATTTTTAAATGAGATAAAATTACGAATGATAATGAGATTTGTGAAACTCAATATTGGACATGGACCCCACTGTTAATTATTACACAACCCTCCAGCCTTAATCCACAAAGCAAAAAAAACATACAAAACATTATTAAAAAAAGTGGCAACCAGTGGCTACCATCTAAAAAATATGAAGATTTAACACCTATTTTTCAAAGATTACATATTTTTTGCTCTGAATCCTTGCATTAATTGCTAAGATTAGATTTTATTTATTGTTGTCAATCAATTATAATCCATTACTTCTTTTCTCAAGTTTTTTTTTTGACAAACTTCTCTTCTCAAGTTTGGATTTTATAGTTGGTCAAAAAAAAGTATGAATTTTATAGTGTTGCCAATCAAATTTAAAAAAGTCTTTTGTTCTTTTAACTTTATCAGGATAGTTTTTTTTCTAACATTTTTTATTCTTATAAAAAAGCCTTTTAATCTCACCATAAAAAATAAAGTCTTTTATTACGTTTAGTCTATTATTAAATATGGAGAAAATACTTAGCCTTAAAACGCATAAAAAATAAAATAAAAAATACATTATCTTTTAATGTTTTAAATAAATATTAATAAATCTAAATTTTCAATCTGAATTTATAGTAGTTTTAAATAAATATTATTTAAAGATTTTCGTTGTTATATTTCAAAAACTAAATTGATATATTATTTATTTTAATAAAAGGCTAATGTATTGTCTTATTTTATTTTAAAGCTTATTTACAGTTTTTATCTCCCTATTTTCACCAACTCAGATTTTGATCCCTTCACAAATTTAGTCCCCCTATTTTCAATAACTCACGATTTTAGTCCCCCAAAAATTTTTCTCATGAATTTAGTCCCTCTATTTTTACCAACTCACGATTTTAGACCCCCAATAATTATTTTCACGAATTTAATACTCCTATTTCCCGAATTTTTAAAATCAAAGTCCCCCTCTAATTTGGTCAAAATTGGCGATGGGTTGTTAGTCACTTAAAAATTTAAACATAAAAATTATTAAGTGACTAACAAAAAAAATTGGTCAAAATTGGTTTGCCTTGTTAGAATTTAAACATAAAAATTATTATTATAATTACAAAAAAAAATTAATTATTATATTTAATCAATAAAAATGCTCTTCTTCTGCATTTGTTACTTCATTTCTCTTCGCGAACCCAAACTCAACAAACCCAACATCGTTCCTTCAATAGCAAACCAAACTATTATATTTAATAAATAAAAATTCCTTGAAGGAACGATGTTGGGTTTCTTTGGGTTTAGATTCATGAGGGAAAAAAGTATCGAATGAAGAAGAAGATGAAATTTTTATTTATTATATATATATATATATATATATATATATAATAATTAAAAAACAATTTTGTAACAATAATATTTTTTATGTTTAAATTCCAACAAGACAAGCTAGCGTGTCAGCCACGTAGGATAAGTGATTGGCAACTCAGCGTAATTTTGACCAAATTGAAGGGGCCTTTGATTTTACAAATTGGGAAAATAGGAGGATTGAATTTGTGAAAATAATTCTTGTGGGACTAAAATCTTGAGTTGGTGAAATAAATGGACTAAATTTGTGGAAAAAAAATTTGGGGGACTAAAATTGCGAGTTGGTAAAAATAGGGAGACTATTTTTAAGTGGCACTAGGCCTCGCTCACTCATGTGGCGTTCGTCTAGTATATTAATTAAGTGACACTGACTAACACTCATCAATGACATAAGTTATATGATACGATGAATCTAAGAGGAATGAAGAAGTATTGAGATTTATGTTGGGCGCCAAAGAGGAAAACCTAGTAAAAGGTTGTTCAAATGTTATAAAAAAACTATTAAAACCCTTTTTATTTGCGAGGTGTTTTAGGGTGAAAGCAAAGAAATCAAATCCTCACTTTGGTGAATCATTACATATGACCATAGGATATAGTATAAAAATTCATCAACGATTGAGATTTAATACTTGTTTGCTCCGTCTTAATCACTTATAGCATGTTACACAATATCCTACGATCATTTTTAGTAGTTCACCGGTGAGAGAATACGTTATCTTTTAATATTTTTTTGACAAATATCTTTTAATATTTTAAAAGTATAAAAATTAAAATAAGAAAATAAAATACGTTTAAAAGTATAAAAATGAAATAAGAAAATATGTTATCTGTTAATGTTTTAAATAAATATTAATAATATAAATTATCACTTTTAATGTATATTATGAAAATTTGAGATTAATTCATTTGAATTTTAGTTTGAAAATAAAATTAGTCTCTACAATTGCATGCAAAGGATACCCGGTCACACTGATCCGCACCGTACACAGCGTCCCGGAAAGAAGCTGGTGGGTTTAAGATCGCTGCATTCGACGAAGTCGCGAGCAGAGCTCGAGGCGGGTTGTACCTGCAAAGACACTCCAACACCTAAGCCAGGGGAGAAGAAGTCAAAGTGGCATCCACGCGCATTTTTTGGGTAGTCTAACAACTGAACATGGCTGAAATGATGTGACTGTTGAACTTTGACTGGTGTGACGTTTGCACTCCTCGAGATGGTGTGTAATGATGGTGAGATGCGACTGTTGATTATTTCGAGGCACGCATTTAATGTGGAGGCGAAGGGTCGCGTCGTTTCGAACGACCACAATCTATTGATAGGCCCACTATATAAGGACCCAGTTCTCTTCATTTGAACATTTCCCTACTTTGCGCGCTCACGAGAGCGACTTGTGAGTTCTCAGAAGAGCACGACTCGATTTTACGGTAGGCACGACATAATCGACCTCTTCTCGCTTCAAGCACCTCAAGAGCGGCATGAAAAACCCTCTTTGGTAGAGTTTTCCTTTTATGGCGAGAATAAGATGATGCCCGCGTTCAGTTGGGTTGCTTCCTTTGAGTCGTCGACACCTCCCCACTTCATTAGCGTGAGATCTTCATGGTTTGTTGACTCTGTCGACCATAGTCAACCTAGTTAGGTACCGGTGGTTAGACTTGTGTTGATTGGAGGTCCCAACCTTAGTCAATGTAACCATTGTCAACCTAATTAGTGTTTTAAAACTCAAGCCGGTGATCGGCTCGGTGAATCTTGGATCACTAGGTCGAGGTTAAACCGAATGGTCAATTGTTGAACCTCATAACCAATTTTTAGAGAATAAATAGCAATATTAAGTAATTAATATCAACAAAAATATTGTTTGGCCTAGTGGTAAAATCGTTAAACCCCGGATGGAGGTCTAAGGTTGAACCTCTAATTGAACAATTTTGGTGTAAAGTGTTTATTTTTTAAAGATTTGAATTTGAATTTGCAAAAGCACAATTAGTGCTTGGGTATTAAAATGTAATTAATAATTAGTAAGCACATTTAGTCTTGTGAATCAAAACACATCACCTCTTAATGCTTTAACAACTCATCTAAGTGTGTTTGCATTTCACACAATATGTATTTATGACTTTAGAATTCACCTTAAAATAAATATGATGTCAAATTTCCTCTCTCTGTCTCTCTCATCCTCTGCAACTAAACAACTCTCTCACTCTTCTCTCCCTTTACAAAACTTTTTAACACTTTTTCACAAGCAATCTCTGAGAGAGGGAAAAGAAAAAAAAATAAAACATAAAAGAAAAGCAAAGCCAAGGTTTCCATCTTCATCCAAATCCAATATTCTTCACCATTCTCTTCCCCCTTTTAGAACCCCTTTTCCTCATTCACCGTCGGTGCTCCAAAGTTTCGACCTTGATCTTCTTCACCACCCATCATCCCCAAATGCATCTTCAACTCAGATTTTAGGGTTTCTATTTTCACTGGGTCACTTTCAAGTTCGTTCCTTTGATGGATTTTTACACTGCTTGGTCATAAATTAGTTAAAGGGTCAAAGTTTCTAGTGCTAGATTTTTCAGTGGGGTCGTGTAAAAAGTAGAGGAATCACATTTGTGTTTGTCAAAAAGAGGGTTTTTAATTTTTATCTTCTTGTTTCACTTGTTGCTTTGTGTTGTTTGTTTTTAGAGGCTTTTTCTGAATAGTGCTTGCTTTATTGGAAGCTTATTTAGGAAGCAATTTATCACTTTTGAATGTGATTGTATTTAGTGCTATCATGGACTCGCACAATGTTCTCTTTTGATCCTATTAATTGCTAGGTTTTGTTTTACTTGTGAAACTCGTGAGTTTGGTTCTTTTATTTAGGGAGTTGGAGAAGCATGCCTTGTTTATTTAGTGAATTCTGGTAGATCAAGTTGATTTATTTTATGGGTAGCATTGATTATTTAGGACCACAATCGTTTAGATATAAGGGGAATTGGATTGATAGTGATGGGTTTCTTCAATAGCATTTAGCGATGGTGTTTTAGTTTTAGTTGAAGGATAGGGGTTTCATCAAGTTTCTGAGGGAATCTGAAGAGGCTATGGTGATGGAAGACATAGGGTTGTTTAAGCAAGGTTTGCAATGGCTTAGGTCACATAAGGATGCTTGGTGGCGTGCTCGAACCGTGGTGTCTTGTTGCAAAGATAGAACGGCTATGTTCATTGAAAAGCATTGGCCTTTGGTTTGCAGGGGTTGTTCCAAGTTGGGGAGATTACTTAGGTTATCATTGATTTTTTGGAAGGATTCTGCTATAAGAGGCTTTCAGTCTTTCATTAAGTTTGGTTCTGTGATGCTTTTGCTTATAATGTGGAGCTGCTTTCTTAGTTTGACTTCGATGTATTGCTTGGTTTATGTGCTTGTTAGTATGGTATGTCTTCATTACAATCTCTGTAAATCTTTTATCCATTTATGTATTTTTATTTTACCTGTTTTTGAATAATCAGTAGTGTCTGCTTCAGTTTGCTAACTGTTTTAGAATAGTGGCTTTTATCTTATCATTTAATGGTGTGATGGATTTTTCAATTGACTTGTTAGTCATTCTAAAACATAACTTAGTACTGAAGCATACTATTTTGAATTGTCCTTTTAAAAATGGAAATGCTGTAAGAGTTTTATGATATAGACAAGCTTCTAGGCTCTAATAATGATGTCAATGTGACAATTAGCACTGTCTAGCTCTCTGATGAAAGCTTATTCTCATGTCCATTTAGTAGTTACATATTTTGGCATTGTATACCTTGTATTTACTTGTAGCTTTCCTAATTTAAGTTCAAAATATTGTGGTAAATCTTCTTTTTAATTTCTTTTATATGGATGGATTTGATCATTTTACTATTTGGTCTAATTTACAAGAGTGCAGTGCATTGATGGCATTGGTTTCTGCCAGTATTTACTCTTTTCGGCCTTTTGATTAAACATTCAATTTTTATGCGTATAAACTACACTTGAGTTTTAACACTGATGTGAAATAGCATCATTCAGCTTCTAGCTTCTGTTGGCAACTTAACATTGCTTTAAGTTTTTTTTAAGCGGTGTGTTGGATCTCTGCTGTCTTCAATGCACACTTGTATTATTAGATATATGAACCTACCTTCCATCATTCAGCTTCTCACAGTTCAATTGAATGCTTCAGGTTGTTGCTGGGGTTACTGTCCAATACTTGGGTTATACTCCTGGACTTTTTATTGTAGGGATTTTCGCTATCCTTATTTTATGGATGTATGCTAACTTCTGGATCACAGGAACATTACTCATAGTTGGAGGTATGATACTCTTTTTTCTCTTTGGGTGTTCAAATGTATTTTCTGTATGAAGCACTGACACATACACCAGACACGACACGGACACGCAGACACCAATTTTCCTTTGGATAATACAAGTAATTGAAGTGTTGGTGTCGGTGTATGCGCACGATACATGTCGGTGCTACATAGTAATTCTACTAATGACTCGATAAAAATTGAGATCTATGACTCGTTAGTTGTTGTTAGCTACTATTTGCATAAAACTTTGTTAAGTTGATGTTAAGAGCAAATAGATACTTTAATCTTTGTTAGCTTAATTGTATATTTTTCATTTTTAATCCTTAAAATTTTGTTTTGTCAATCACGAATGCAAAGTTATTTGTTCTCCTCAATCATGCACGCTTGGTAGTATTAATCATGGCCTGTGTATGCTATGTATTATGCGTTCAAGTAAAAGTGGGATGGCCGGGTGTCTTCCTCGCTATAAACCTTGCATTTCTTTCTAATGACATATTGAATTTTCTGCTCCAATGTTTTGATAACATGAGTGAAAGCTCACATTCGAAGAGCAGAAGCAATCTGAAACAGTTGTAGAAAATGATGACTTCTCTGAAGAGTGTGAATATTCTATTCCAGCTGATGATGATGAATCTGTGAATTTGCATTCATGTAAATCATCTAGCAAACCTGCTGTCACCACATCAGTAGTTGTTGATAACCAGAAAGAGCTTTCAGTTAACAAAGTTGTTAAGGAACAAACAAATTCAATTGATGAAATGAAAAGGATATTGAAGAGTCTTAATCATTATGAAGCCCTTGGGTGTAGCCGCCACAAGAAGATTGATGCAGCGGTTTTAAAAAAGGAATACCGGAAAAAGGTATTTCTTTAGTTTTTCTTTTGATTTCCTCTATTTTGTACCGTGCTACAATGTGTGTGCATTCACATTGTTGACGTATGCTATGTAGTGTTTACTAGCCTACTTAATGGTGTTTGGTTTATTTCTGTTTTCGTTTGAGTTACTAAAATTACAAAAATGTCATTGTCTTCATCTTGTTGTCAATCTTTACCTATGAAGCACCAACACAGACACGAACACGACACAGACACAAACATGACACTAACACTGAGACATGTTGACACCAGATTAATTTGTAAATTGGAAGTAATTGAAGTGTCAGTGTCGGTGTCTGACACGACACGTGTTGGACACCGGACACATCTTCAACCAGAAGTGTCGGGGTTTCAGTGATCTTTACCATTTCCTTCACAAAATCTTGAACATGAAACCAAAATGAGATGGAATTTTTGTGAAGAATGTAACGCCCCAAAATTAATTAGGTGAATTATTTAACTAATTTGATTAGGTGATTGTTTAACTAATTTAATTAATGTGATTATGTGACTAATTTAATTAAGTAATATTTTAGTTGTGTATATTAAAATAAATATAAGGTGTTATAGTAATTAGTTATATTAAAAATAGAGTATTTAATATGACTAAGAGGTGTTGGGTGTAAATAAGGAGTGGGAAATAATTAAAATAGGAGTGGTTGAAGTAGCTAGGAGGTGTAAATAAGGGGCCCAAGCCCACTAATAGGCCCAAATTAAAGGAAATAACCTTAGGGGTGTAGGGTTTCCTTCTCATTTGAAGAAAAGAAAAGAAAAGAAAAGGAGAGGGAGAGAGTGAGAGGGAAGCCACGCAGCAGCTGGTCTAGGAGGGAGGGAAGGAGAAAAATCATTTTCTTGCTTGGGTAAGTGTTTTTGGTACCAATCTTTCACATTTTTCTTCCTCTATCTTCTAGTATAAGTTTTAACCATTAATTCCCTTCCATTTCCTCTTTTCCATGGATGGGTTTGAAGCTCAAGTGTTGGAGAGAAGCCATTGTTGGGTGGTTCTTGGGTTGTTGGAAGAGGGGTTTTCTTGGGTTTGCAATTCTAAGGTATGGGGGCTCTCTTTCATAGTTAATAATCTATAAACTTTGAAATCATGTGGTTTAGGTGTTAGGAGTAGCTATTTAATTTGATTCATGAATTATTTGAGTGTTTGAGTGATTGTTTGATTTTATATGTGATTGAATTGAAATGTTTCTTGATTGTTGGTGTTAAGGTGAGTTATATGAATTAAATGCAATATGGTGTGTAATAGGTGTTAATTAATATGGAGGTGATTGGTTGTTAAATTGATATAATTAAATAGAAGAAATATTGGTGCTTGTTAGGTGTTTGATATATTGTTTGAATTAGAGTTGAGTAGATGTGTGTATGTTGATGATGAACTTTACTTGTTTATGGTTTTGTGTGTTCTTGGACCTTTGTTTCGTTTTTCCTCAACTGCATGCTTGTTTGGTTGATCCAAAAATCGTGTGGCTAATTGTTTTTGAAAATAGACTTAAGGCCGGTCGTTTTGCACTTGGTTTCGTTCGATTCGAGTTGTGTAGCTCAAGTTACGAGTCTCTAAAGTTAGGTCAAATTTACGAGTCAAACCGGGGTAGGTTCAGTTTTTGCGGGTTTTGTGTGCTCAATTGAACTCCGTTTTGAGTGATTCTTATTTCATTGAAAAATAGACTTAAATCTCTACGAAATAGGTAATCGATTTTTCTTGAATTTCATTAAGAAATGAGAAAGAAAATTTGGTTGCAAGTTGGGTAAAGCGTTTCTGTCCGATTTTGGTACCTTAGTGTAGTGTTTTGAAAAAGCGTACCAACTGGACACTTATTTTGAAAAGTAAAATCATAGGTAGAAACTACACTCAGAGGGCTTTCCAATGAGTGGTCTTTTGTAAATTTTCGATGTCGTTTGCTATTTTAAATAATTCGCCAAAGTAGGAGTACTGCGGTAGGAATCCAGCACTTCGTGCGGGTGTTGTCAATGTTACCCAAAGTGTCAAAAATACTATTTTGGTCCCTATCCACTATTGGTCCTTCAAAGATGTTGTTTTAATCCTTATGGTGTCAGAATGATCCCCAAGGTATCAAAATAGTTCCTAGATGCTAAAATAATCCTTATGGTGTCAAAATGGTCCCTAGATGTCAAAATGGTCCCCGAGGTGTTAAACTAGTCCCTAAGTGCTAAAATGGTCCTTATGGTGTCACATTAGTCCTTAAGAGGTGATTCGGTCCTTAGGTGTGGGTTTAGTCCTTGGTGTGACATATATTCCAATATGAGGTGTGGGGTGTTGTGGTGATGATTAAGCGATGGGTAGGCTTCGGCCAAAGCGACGGGTTGTGTTGTGGAGATGATTAAGCGATGAGTCAACGAATGTTGTGGTAAATGTATTGTGTTGTGGTGCATTGTCATGGTGTCGCATAAATCATACGTATAAAGCGATGTGGGCTTCGGCCAAAGCGACGGGGCTTCGCCAAAGCGATGGGTGCCCTCGAGGCTTATAGCGATGGTGATGGATCCACATGCATATTGCATTCCATGCATTACATGCATGCTCTGGTGATTGATTGGGTGTTCATAAATTAATGGTGTGTCGGTGTAAGCGTATAATTGGCGAATCAGTATCTTTGGCGTAATCGTAATTGGTGTAAGCTGTGTTGATGGTATCTTTTGAATTGATTGTGTATATCGGTGTACCTAATCTATTGTGTTTCTTGTTTTATTTATTATTATCTATGTATTGAGACTCACCCTACTGCGTCGTGTTGTCTCGTATGTCGGCAACCTGCAGGTGACGGTGACTAAAGGTGTTTAGAGATCTTTCCTCTAGTGTGGTCGAGTCGGCTCTGATACGTAGCACCGGGGGGAATATTTAGTAGTTGTTATTTTATTACGATTTGAACTATTATGTTAAACTATTATCTTCCGCTGTTGTACTACTTTATTCTCAGACTTGTTGGTGTTATGTATTATATACTGGGGTTTTACTTTAATTAATATTTTGGAGTATTGTAAGGTGTTTTGAAGAAATGTAACACTCTCTTTGTGGTGCGTGGAAAAATATTATGTTTTTGAAACTCTGATTTTTATTTATTAAAGTAGTAATTAATAGAAGGAGGTGTTACAAAGAACATGCCAATTAATAATGAGAACAGATATCAAGACATTCACTCTCTCATGTTCTGATGTTTTATGTTGAATATTCCATTTTTTATTTATTTAATGATGTAGGCTATGCTCGTGCATCCTGATAAAAACATGGGCAGTTCTTTGGCAAGTGAGTCATTTAAGAAGCTTCAATGTGCATATGAGGTAAAGTTCTATTTACAATATATAATGATGTGAAAAACATGAATGATTTTTGCTTGCACTGGTTTCTCCCATTAACAAGTATGAAACCTTCCAGGTTCTTTCTGACTCTATGAAGAAGCGAGACTATGACGAACAATTAAGAAAAGAAGAATCCATGGCTAAAAGTGTCTGTCAGAGATCGCACAGTGGTTCTCATCAGGTAAATTTGACAATGTTGTTGTAAACGACCGGCAATTGGAGTTCTGTGTTAATCAGTGTAAATGACCGACATATTCACGGAGGGACTAAATTGAAACACTTTTGCAAAAGTTAGGGACTAAGTTGATATATTGTAAATGTAAGGGACTAAATTACACTTTTGTGAAATTTCAGGAACCAAATTGGCGAGGAAAATATTATATAGTACGAAAATATTATATAGTATGCGAAAATAAATACCTTCCGTGTATTGTTATGATTCCTAGTTTCCTACAACACTTAGTCGTACATTTCTTCTCGCACCAAATAGTTGTGCTCAATTGGCTAATAACTCCTTTTTCCATAAAAGATGCTCCTTACATAATGTGTTATAGTTAAGCAGTTCCTTGGTTTGTTCATACATATTCTCAAATTTTCAAGATCTGTACATTATTGTCCAAAAGAATTTGTTCTTAGTTAACAAATTAAACACAATACTTTTTCTACATTGTTCTTTTGTTTATTCCTTTACCTTATTTATTCCCTTAGACATACATGTATTCTTCTCAGGATAATACTGAATATCGTTCTGAAGACTCGAGAGACGTATACAGTGCACTAAGTGTGGAATTCACATATTTGGGTATGCACTAACAGGTGCAAATCCAAAGCAAGATGGTGTCAGGTCTGATTTCTTTCCTTTACATTCTGATTATAAATTCTTTCCTTCTTTTTCTCAGTTGCATGCGCAGTTATCTTAATTCCGAATTTCACATCTTCTCTGGAACCAGGACTGCTGTCAGTTTCATCAAGCGAAAGATGGAGACGGGTGGGTTGAATATAAAGGATCTTTGGTTTTTGACAGGCCTCAAAAGGTAGATTCTTCGTAGTAAATAAATTTTGCCATTCATCTTATATTGTTTGTATTTAGTTTCTGAACTTTGATCTTGTTCTCATAGGTGGAGATTCCGCGTGCTTTTGTCTGTGCTGAGAGCAAAATTTTTGATGTGTCAGAGTGGGCTATATGCCAGGTCAGTGTACTCTACTGACAGTGTTTTTGGAACACATGTCCATCTTGACTGACACGTCTTCTTCAATGAAATATCGGTGCTACATAGCTTACATAAGGCCTTTTGTTTTCATTTTTATTCCTAACAGCTTACTTGTTTTCATGCAGGGAATGGCTTGTAGGCCAAACACCCATCGACCTAGTTTCCATGTAAACATGGTTGGTTTAGAGAAAAGCCAACGTTGCAATTCAAGTAGATTCCCTTGGGATTTGGGCCTTGAAATGATGATGGATGAAGATGAAGAAGCATTTGACCTTTGGCTTCAGCAGGCTCTAGCATCTGGTCTCTTTTGCGAGACCTCCAAAGCGCAGGAAAAGCTGGAGTCCTTTCAAATTGCCTCAAAGGAAAGGAAAGAAACAATGGCGAAGAACGTCGTGCTGAAGCTGAACTCTGTAGGGAAAATTCATAGCATTCCCTATCCCTAAGGGATTGGATGAAGTCAACATTTTGTAGAAGAAAAGTGAAATGGATTGCTGTGATCAAAACAAGAAGAATGGCTAGCAACACCAGAAAAAAAATACCTTCATCTCATGAAAAATAGATGAGAGGAATTGGGTAAATTATCAGTGCCAGGGTTGACAACTTTCTTCACCTCTTTTCATATCACTATATAATATTACAAGTTCAAAAACCTTGGTTTCTAGGCATTTATTTATCTCATTTTGCTCATAGGGTGTCCTCTTGAGGTTTGGAAAAGTGAGCATGAGCTGGTTGACATTGATCTATGGCCTAGGCTAGGCGATCTTTGTTCTTATATTAGATAGTTATGGTTACCAAGGACCACTTTTGGTCCTTTGTTTGTACATACATGCCAATAAAAAAATCTTATTTATGGCTTCTGAATTGACATCAGCATTCATTTTAGAGTTATTTATGGCTTCAAACTCTGTTATGTTATGTGTTGGTTGGTTCACGTCAAAGGGATGGCTTTTATATGTTATTCTAATGTCATCTAAATTATCATCATTAGAGAAATAAGGTGCTTCGGTACATGATTGGTAAATCTGAAAAAACTAATGTTGGGTACTTTCATAGAATATGGGAGTAGAGGAGGATATGGTTGGTCAATATCATCCTTATGGAAGATAGAAGCTAATAACCAAGAATTTTAATCTAAAACCGATCAACGTGTTATTGTTGTAAGAGTATCAAGTTTGTAGTTTGTGGTTAGTTATTCATTTAGATTTATGACATCATCTTAGCAGATGCTCAGCAAAGATACTGGGAATATGGATCTTCGTGGCGTATTCTCAGCCACCTATTGAATAAAATAAAAAGTGAGGGAGAAATATCTTTAAAAAAAAAAATTTGAAAGAGATGATTCAATAGTGAAGATCGAACACTTGAGAGAATTTCCTCCCTCATTTCCCACAAATAGCGTCGATGTTTTGTCACAATTCTCCAGTAGGCTTGGGGTTGGATTGACTCTCCCTTTGTTCAATCTGTAGAGAAGTTCCTCTGGTGTGGTCTAGTTGGAAGTGACAAATTGGTACAAATTGGTACTTGCACATGCACTACAACATTCAACACAATATATGTGTTAGCCTTAGGCTTAGAGATTGACAAAAGCATATTGATGATTTGATTCCTTTTTGTCAAAAAAAATAATATATAAAGTTAGCCGTTAACACAAGTGGGTCCTTTGTCTGTTTTCATGTATCGAAGTTATACCTCGTACCGAATCATATCCTTTTATTAGGGTGGGTATCATTTTTTTACTGGGTTATCGACCTTTATCAGGTAGTTTTTGTGTTCTCCAATAAGTTTTTCGATGACAGTCTTATTGATGAGAAGAAGATAAAATATCTTACTTAAAGTTGTGTATTGACTTTCTTTTTCTTGAACGTGAAGGTTTTCTTTAAGATGAGTGCTCTTGATGTAGCCTGTGTTTGGAGTCGCGTTTAGACTCACGGCGAGTTCAAAGCTATAATGTGTAGCGTCTTGTTGGCCGCATACGTTTGGAGCACTTCCATTGTGGTTCCAAGCACGCTTGTAGTATGAAACTCTTCAATAGCGTATATAGTGAGTGTGAAATCTTAGTCACATATCTAGACTTTCAATGGTCGTGTTTTAACAAGACATGTTCTTAAGTAATAGACATCTAATAGGGTAATGTTATATCTATATTTTGTATATGTACATCTTGTGAAATCTTTTGTTTTTCAATTACACTATTGGTAATACTGTACTCATCTTTTGTAAGCATCTAAGATGCAATTTTTGTATTCGTAAGACTTAGCTCAATTGGCAAGTGCCAAAATTGTTAGGCTGGATATCATGTCCTGGGTTCGAACCCGGGACCTCACAATTGCGTGTGTGAGTTTCTAGTAGTTAGAGAGGACGGGGAAAGGAATGTCGGGCTCTTGGTTTGCTATGTCAATTTGGTTGATTTGGTGCCTGTGGAATAATCAGATTCTTGGTGACAGGGGTTTGAAGGCTAGAGATGTGCCTCAGCTTATTGAGGGAATGGGTAATGATATGCTCAATATAGAGCCCAAGCATATTGATAGTTATCCCAGCCGAGCCTCAGTGGCGTGGCAAGCCCTATTGCCAGGTATAATAAAGTTGAACGTAGATGGGAGTGTTGGCTCGAATGGCGTTATCAGTTCAGCTGGTCTACTCTGCAATAGTCATGGGCGTTGGGTAGAGGGTTCTCCTCCAACAATGGTCATGAAAATGTTCTATTGTCGAGCTTTTAATGTTTATCATGGTCCGCTTTGACCATCAACAACTCTGTGTCTAGTGTCATTTGTGAGTCGATTCGAGAAGATGTCATCACTATTCAAGCGGCGCGCAACAACCACGAGTTTCATAAGTATGCTCCCCTTTTGGGCAGAATAACTACTCTCGTGGACGTCATGCCCAAATGTGACTTTTTCCATGTTTTGAGGGAAGGCATTGGTAGTGCAGACTTCTTGTCGAAACATGGCAGCTTGTCTGGGCTTGTCTTAACGGTTTGGTCAACTCCCCTGATGATCAGAAAGATTGACGCTGTTGAGTGAGGCCCCTCGCTAGCTTTGTTTTGGTGCTTTTTTTTTCTTCTTCTTATGTAATCAACCAAAAAATCAATCCAATAGTTGAGAACAAGTAGCATATATATAAGTTTATCCTTCCTTTGAGTAAAAAAAAAGTTTTATCCTTTCACATTAATGCAACTTACTTTTTCGACAAAAAAAAAAATCACGGGAAATATGGGTTGTTGTTTATTGTTCATCAATATCCTTATGTTACATTACATTTATATTGTTTTTTAGTCAACCCGTGATGCACGCCTTGCTCTCTCAAATACTTGAGCTGTATTATCTCTGGTTTACAAAAATTACTATGTTCAATGAGCTTATTAGATAGTATGCTAAAATGTCCCTAGCTCACGGGAAAATGACATCATTGGTGAAAAAAAATAGGCGTACGAGTTCGAATCCCGCTGCTCCCTCTAATAATTAACACACTAATTTCTAATCACTTTGCCAATAAAAAAATATAGTATGCTAAAATTTGAGTCTTATTATCTCAAATATGCTCTAAGTATTAAATTTGTATACTCATTATGTGATTTGTTGGTAAATCTACATCTCATATTAAACAGTGATATAAAAGAAATTTTAGCAAAAATGCGTTTTGAACTATATATTTTTGATATCTCAATTTGTTTTGCAAAAAGCCAAATGTTAGGAGAGACCAAAACCAGTTTCATCTCTCTTGTCGTACTTATAATCATTTCTCTATTAAATAATATTTATAATTAATAATTGTCCAATAGTGAGTCCTAAGCCAGTTTGATCATGCTTATTGGTCAATTAAATTACATTTAATATCATTCTCTTGCACATTTTTTATTATTACCAATTGAATCTGGACCAAACCTATTGCCAATTTACTGTTCTATCGGTTCAAACAACATTTGAATCCACTGCTAGATTTGAATCGTACTAACTATTGTTTTTAAGTCCTCCAACATGATCAGTTTAATTGTTTTTTACAGAGAAATCAATTTAATTGTTAGAAGAGTTAAATTACCATTTTGATCACAATACAGTATGTGAACGTAAAAAAAAAAAAATAATAAATCATTGTATGTGACAAAAATAAAACAGTAATATATAATTACATTAAAAAAATAATAAATTATTCAGTAAAAATAAGAAAACTATATTTTGCACCCACAAGAAACTCCTCCAATGAACAAATAATAAAAGACAAAAATAATTCAGTTTAAAAAATCAAGGGATCTGAGACTGAGACAACACACAAATAGAAGAGAGAGAGAGAGAGGTGAACACCGACCGGGCGTTCGGTGCTCCGTTGATTGCGGTTGTGGTCCCCACTGCTCCGGTGAGTGGATACTTCGATCTTCTTCTTCTTTCCTTTTTGTTAAACTTGATCTTTATATTTTGTCCCTTTTGAGCTTCAAAGGTTCATTAGTTTTGTTACACCCTTTTATCAAGTTTGTGTTTTTTTGTTTGAATTTTCAATTTTTTTGGTTTTGCTGAATACCCATATCTGAATTTAGTGATTTAGCTGCAATTATTTTGACCCCTGAAGGTTTTATTGAATTTTTGTTATTGAGCTTCCAAAACCTATGTTTTTTTAATGCTAAGATGTGTGTAAGAAGGCTTCTAAAGTTGTTTGATATGATGAGTTTGGTAGTGAGCTTGGACATGGGTTTTGCAACTTTGTTGTATTTGATTTAATCATTGATGAATCTTGTGTTTATGTGTTTGTGTCTTGTGCCCAATTATGTCAGAAGACCACAGAATCTTTTTTTCTTAATCTTGGTTAATTTCAAATTTGCAATATTAGTGGCTATTCAGCAGTTCTTAAATGTGAATATGTGATTGAACTTGATTTTGTTAATTGACATGGTTAAAATTTAGTTTAAATGAAGTGATTTTTGTTTAGATGTTTTTACTCAAGTTTGTTGCTTAGCATAAAAAATTTGGCTTATGTTTCTGTTTTCCTTCTGCTTTCTTGTAATAAAAATTTCTCATTAGAGGAGGCTCTGAACTGATCTACTGAGATTGTCCATTTCGTCTCCAAAGTCTCTTCAATTTTTCCCTATCTTGTGAGTCACCAAAAATTCTTGTGCCTTGTCATTAGATAAATTGAAGGTCATAGAATACGATAGAGGCTTCTCTTTAAAATCTGTCCAGTTAGTTAGTAAGGTGCAAAATGGTTTGGAATTGGAATGTTATCCTTGATGATTTCCACTTTACTTAGAAATTTGATGCTTTTTGACTTTAATGTTTTGGATTTATTGATGTGTGGATAGTAGTGGGAAAATAAAAATCAGGACAAGTTGATTACAAATTGATATGGATTGAGATGGAGAATTCCATGTAAATTAAATGTTGGTTTTTGGTTTGATGAAGGTGTAATGATGACTTGTTTATGTATATCTTTGTTCAAGATCCTATGTTTGAGTTTATTCTAGGCTATAGAGGAGCAGATTTTGAGATTAAGATCAATCTGTACTAATTGGAAAAAAAAATGAAAAAAAAAAGGTGTAAATCAGAACAGTCATCCCTTAGGTGAGTGAGGAACTATCATGGGAAAAAGGATACAATTAAGTTGATTTGGAATAGTGAAGTTTAGAGAGAGCTTTGGGTAGGACTGAAAGTGAGGAAAATATTATTTTATGTGAATTCTCAATAGACTTCGTCCTTTATTATTCTCATAAGATTGGCATATGGAATGTTCAAACATAGATATACTATTTGAAATGCCTTAGGTTTCGAAAGGTATTCGTCTCAACTAAAGGAAATGATTAATAGCTGAAATTTGGTTGATGATTGAAATTGTGATTCCTAAGAGGAATATTTGTACATACCGATAAGGAAATTGAGTTTAAGGGTGGTTAGTTTATGGATTCTATAAGTTGGATGCAATTAGAAAAATGATAGGTTTTTGTGTTTGATATTTGATGCCTTCGAACTTGTTGGGAACAATGGGAACAAAAGTAAGTTGAACTTAAATACCTCAGTTGAGAACTATTTAGAAATTATAGTACATCCTGAAAGTATCTAGAGCACGTCTTGTGCGTTAGTAGTGGATTTGGATCATACATTGATCTTTTCGGAATCCTAGGACTTAATCAAAAGTAATCATGGATGATTAGTTGGCGTTCTTAAGTTGGCTATAAGTAATAGTTGGGAGTGAAGATTGAAAGTTAACATTTATTTTGGTAATGAACTGGATGTTGCGATGGAAAGGGGCAATAGATTCTAAGGACTTATAACTGATTCTAGTATGGTTAGAGATCTGGTAAGGAACTTTTGAAGGAGGAAAAAAAAATGAAGTTGTTATTTTTTTTATTAATGGCATTTTACTGGTGACTTTGGATTGTAAAATGTTTTCAAAGGAGATTTTAATGTTACTTGGTCATAACAAAGAAAAACAATTTATGCTTAGATGGAAATAAACTCTAATGGTATAGTTATACGTGAAGAGTCTCTCATGTAATTAAGTAACCGAATTGTAAAGAGATATATATATATATATATATATATATATATATATATATATATATATATATTATAAGCAAGATTATATTTGTAAGGTTTAAAGATATTGGGAGACCATTAAGTGTTAGGCATAGGATGTAGGATAAGCTGGCTAGAGATTTAAATTATTAAGGTTAATTAGTTGTCTCTTACTCATTTAAAGCTATGATTTTAAAGGACAAGTGAAATTTGAAAGTATTTTCTCTTAGTCAAGAGTCTTTCCTTGAATGTGAGAAGGAATCTTTTTGCTATAAAATTGTGATTTAATAGTTTTGTAGATGTCTTGTTACTGGAGAAGGTTGTAGTGTGAGGTTCATTTTTCAGCATTAAGGTCTGGAAGTAAGAATGAGAAATTCTAATTTGGTGATACATAATTAAGAAGCTATAAAGATGAAGTTATGGAATTAGATTTGGAAATTTAGTAGTTTTGATTTTTGTTTGAGATGTTGAGATTATTTGATTAGTTAGAAGTTATGTAGGATGGTTTACTAATAAGAGAGCTTTGACTGGTAGGTTTTGCAAATTATGTGGAGCACATGTTCTTGAATAAGGGTTTTAAGTTAGTACACAAGGTCAAGTTAAAGGTTAGGATTAGAAGGAAGTTCTACTTTATGAAAACTTTTACATGGCTTGAGGTAGTTGATTGTTGCTACAAGTAGCAATGAGTAAAAATTTTATCTATATGAAATTCCCTAAAATTTTATGATTATACCAATATGTTAAATTGGTACCTTCCTAGTATATGATATTGAGGTTTTGACTTTGACACTAAAATAGTACTCTTTTATTATGGAATGCCGACGGAACACAACAAAGATGAAGTTGTGTGTTATGGAGGTTGAGAGTTTATGAGCTTGAAAGAATAATTTAGGAATTGGATCAAATTTGATATTTGACACCACAAGAGTCAATTATGAGAAACAGGTGCATTGTAAGATATGTAGAGGTTGCAAAAAAAAAAGTGATGTAAGACATTTTTTTTTTGTGAATCAAGATGTGAAACATAGATAATTAAGGTAACAAGATTCTAAGTTGTACAAGTTACGGATATGGGAATGAGTATCTAAGATAGTCTTTTTAGTAATATTGTAATATGATGGTGAAGCGATGTGATTCAGTATTTAAATAGTATAAGATGAATGGATGAGAATGGGATAATGATAAACGATAATTTCTAGGTTTCAAACTGAGTGTCAAAACAGTAATTGCCTTGAGTTACATGCTATAATTTAGTCAAGCTTGATGGAAGGAGTTGCGTAAGTCAAGTATTGTTTGGACTTGTAAGTATTATGTCTATAGTGGATGTTTAAATGTAAGAATAATTGCAGGAAGTTTGTACTAATATACTGGTAGGCTATCTCATCTACCTTTTTGGTCAAGGCTATATCATTTCCTTAGGCTTAGGAATATAGTTTTGATTATTACAGATTAGTAGAGATTGAGTTGCAAGATAGTGGAGAACTTTAATATGGATGATTGAATTTGATAATATATTTGATATGAAATTTTGAGGAGTGTTTAGGTAGTGATAGACATTAAGTTATGGATGGAGGATGAAATCTTGTAAGTTTATTAGCGAAAAGATTATGGATTGTTATAACCTATTGGATGGTTTAAGTTAGGTGAAGCTAAATTTTTGGGGCAAAGTAGGCAAAAGGCCTATGTGGACAGTTGTTGTCGGGAATTAGAGTTTATGGTAGGTGATTATGTATTTTTGCGAGTTTCTCCAATGAAGGGAGTAATGAGGTTTGGTAGGAAGGGAAAGCTCAGTCCACATTATGTTGTTCCATTTGAGATTCTTCAGCGAGTTGGTGCAGTGGCTTATCGATTAGCTCTTCCACCTGAATTCGGATTCATTCATCCAGTCTTTCACGTGTCTATATTGAGAAAGTATTTACCCGATCCATCTGATGTACTCCAACCACAATCAATTCAAGTAGATAAGGATTTATCTTATGAAGAGGAGCCTGTAGCTATCATAGATCGACAAGTGAAGAAACTACGTAATAAGGAAATTGCTTCTGTTAAGGTGATCTGGAGGAATCATTCTTCCGAGGAGGCTACTTGGGAGCTAGAGAGTGCTATGCGCTCGAAATATCCACAATTGTTCGAATCATTAGGTAAGCATGTCTAAATTCGGGGACCGAATTTTTTTTAGGAGGGAAGAAATGTAACGCTCTCAAATCTTTGAGCATGATTTGGACCGAAAGAAATAATTGTTGCCGGGCATAGGACATAAATGTAGTTATCTAATACATTTTTATAAACAGTACAAATAAATACAATAGTATAATAATAATAAGATATGTGGGTAAGTGAATGTTATATAGTATTTTAATATAACTAATAGCACTCTAGAATAATCTAGTGTCAGAGATATTTCAAAAGGCACCCACTAATACAAAAGGGAGAAATCAATAGGCACATATCTTTCTAAAACACTACTCATAAAATTAGAAAAGAAAGGAAACCAGCGAGAGGGAGCCACCGAGAGCGAGAGAATGAGATGAATGAAAAGGAAGGTTATGCAAATACCTCTAGCCATATATTAATCCAAGATTGGAAAAGGCAGCAACTTTAGCTATAGTAAAACCGTAATCTCCGTTCCATTTCAGTGAAGAAAAGTTTAAATAGGGAAAGAGATTGAAGAGTTCCATTTTGATTTGTTTGAAACTAAGAGAAGATAGGTACATCTGTGGTGAGCTTCTTATTTGAGGTAAGAGGAATTCCGTCTCCTTGATTATGGAAATTTTTATGTTAGGGTTTGATTTTAGGAAGATTGGAATTTTAGATAAATTTCATATGAGTAGAGTAGTTACTTTGGAATACTAAATATCTTGTAGGCGTAAGATTTGGGTAGAGGAGTTTTCAATTTTATTGGTATTCTTAAGTTAGAGGTTGACACTAAATTGTTAGTGAGCTAGAAATGATAGAGTTAGTTTAACTAAGATAGTATGAAGCTTTAGAGTCTCTGAATGAAATTTATTAGGATCAAAGGGAAATAGAGTTAGATCATGGTGCAAGATTAGTATCTCTAAATTATATTATAGATAGGGATTCACAAGTCGCTCTGTTTTATCCATATTAACTAAAATGCTAATTTAGTCTTATCCTGATATAGATTCGGAGAATACACCCAATCGGTATCGGTCCTCGAATCCTCTCAGCGGCTTAGGAAGTTGGTGAGTAAATAATGGGGACTATAACGAGTCCTAAATACTTCCCTTGACTTATATACTCATTTCACTGAACTTTTCCTTATGGATACTTGAAATACTTTATTTTCTTGAGGGACATGGTACTATGATCATATAGTTTGCCAAATTTAAATACGTGAATTTTGTTGAAGCATTTCAAGAATTATTGATTTGTTATTGATTCATTTAATGTGATATTGATGACTGAGATATTTTTATATGTATGACTTTATTTTATACGATTTGGGGTAACACTTTGTCAGAACACTGCATGCTAACAGCAGTATGTGTTAGCCTTGGTGCACCATGATTTATCTTTAGGCGGGGAGCCTACATTTATATTTCGAGGCGGGGAGCCTATTGTTGATATTTTGAGGCGGGGAGCCTGTTATTGATATTCGAGGCGGGGAGCCTATTATTATTGTTTCCAGGCGGGGAGCCTATTTCAGTTTTGCATATGTATTACCCCATTTACGACTTATACGATTTACTTATTTATGACTTTCTTTGAAAACACTTTATGATCGGTATTATCGTGTCCCGCTTGTTATGCTCTTCATTATTTGCTCACTGAGTGGTGACTCACATCGTCTCTTTTATATGTTTCAGATTCCCAGGTTCGTGTTGAACCAAGCTCCTCTGCGAGAGTCTAGTTTGTTACTGCTTGGTGAGGCCCCTTTTGGTTTTGGAGGGCCACTGTGTATTATATTATCTTTTGTTTCCATGTGTATTTGACTTGTACAAATCTTTAGAGGCTCTGTTGCATTATGGGGTTGTCTTATACTAGTTACATGACACTCTGTTGGCCTCTCTGAGGACAGATCTATGTTGATTATACAGGGATATATATAATTTTGGGATGTCCATATTTCAGAGGAAGTTCTGCCGAATTTTTGTTAGGAAATTCTTCGAAACATAGACTATTATAGGTTTAATATAATGAGTCTTCTTCAGATAGAATTTAGTTATCGAGGCTTGCCAGATAAGTGTAGTAATATCTGTGCGCCGGTCATGGTCCTGATTGGGTCGTGACACTTTGCAATACCCAGAACCCTTTTGCAGGTTCTACCTCAATTTCAAACACAAAGTTTCTGTCTTTGAATCCGAGGTACCATACCCTTCTTGTTCTTTTGGGTTAAGAAATATCAATTACTCACAATTAGTCAATTTATTGGGAATTTGGTTTCTGGGCAGGTTGAATTGTTAACTGGGGTATCTGGTGTAATGAGGAATTATTGATGTTTAATTAGGTGTTGTTTTGGATTATTATTATTATTTTGTTGATTTTTGTGTTGTGGGGTGGGGTTGAATATGCTTATATTAGTGGGAAACGTACAAGCAACAATGAGTTCTGTTGCTTTCCCAGTGAGTTTAGGGAGTGTCATGAGTGTAAGTTCCTCTGGAAGGTCACATTCTGTTGTTAGGAGAGTTTCTCTTTCTAGAGGGAATTGTAATTGTAAGTGGAAAAAGAGATGGCATTGTGTTTCCTTGTCTGTGTGTAGATATTCAGTGACCACAACTGATTTTATTGCTGACCAAGGAAATTCAGTGCCCCTTGATTCTAACAATGATAGTGAAGGTGGAGATAGTGGTGGTAGTTTTGTTCTTAAGCCTCCTACTAGACCTGTGTTGAATTTGAAGTCCCCGGATAAAAAGGGTGACCCTGTTTTAGGCTCGAGTTCGGCTTTGGGGAATAGTGAGGACTCTGATAATGTAGAAGAGAGGAATAAAGTGATTGGATCACTTGGAGAGGTTTTGGAGAAGGCTGAAAAGCTGGGAAGTTCTAAGGTGGATGGTGAAAGAAATAATGGATCAATAAATAAACCAGCAAGACCTGTCACAAGTGTTAATCCTAAGGCTGATAATAAACCAGTAAATTCGACTAGAGTTGTACAGAAGTCTAAAACCTTGAAGAGTGTGTGGCGTAAAGGGGACTCGGTTGCAAGTGTGCAGAAGGTTGTAAAGGAAGTACCCAAGCCTAGTATCAAGAGTGAAGTGGGGAAATCTCAAATAGGTGGAGAAGAGAAGGCGACGTCTCAGTCACTCGCTCCTCAACCTCCTTCAAGATCTCAACCGACATTACAATCTAGGCCTTCTGTAGCACCACCTCCACCGGTTGAAAAACCCGTTGTAAAAGAACCTGTTGTCTTGAAGGATAAAGGGGCAGCAGCTGTAACACCTGTTAAATCTAAAGAAAGGAAAGGCCCCATTTTGATTGATAAGTTTGCTTCCAAGAAACCAGTAGTTGATCCTGTAATTGCTCGAGCAGTTATTGCTCCTCCTAAATCAGGGAAGGCTCCTCCCACAGGAAGGTTCAGGGATGATTACCGGAGGAAAGGTGCTTCGTCTGGGCAAGGCCCAAGAAGAAGATTAGTAAATAATGATGGTGATGACGCTGGTGCTAGAAGAAAAGGAAGGAAATGGAGTAGAGCAAGTCGAAAGGCAGCACGACTTCAGGCTGCCAGGGATGCAGCTCCTGTCAAAGTTGAAATTCTAGAGGTCGCTGACAAAGGTATGCTGGTGGAGGAGTTGGCCTACAATTTGGCGATTAGTGAAGGGGAAATCCTGGGTTCTCTGTACGCCAAGGGGATTAAACCAGATGGTGTACAGACTCTTGACAAAGATATGGTGAAGATGGTCTGTAAAGATTACGATGTGGAAGTCATAGATGCCGATCCTTTCAAAATTGAAGGATTAGTGAAGAGAAGGGGCATTCTTGAGGAAGACGACCTTAATAAACTCAAAGATAGGCCTCCTGTCATTACTATTATGGGCCATGTCGATCATGGCAAGGTGAGAGATATCTCTCTTTATTTTTCCTTTCTCTGTGATTTTTCTTCCTAAATTCCTCCATTTTCTGATATTTGTTTGTGTTATCAATTGGCAGACAACTCTTCTGGATTATATACGGAAGAGCAAGGTATGGTGAAAAGTAAATAAATCCTTTATTCTTCTTTTGCTATGCTGGCTGTGTCTTCTGCTCTTTCATATTGAATGCTTCACCTAAGTTCATATTGCACTCACATTCAATTTAAAGCTGATGCACCAAATATTAACAGGTAGCTGCTTCTGAAGCTGGTGGAATCACACAAGGAATTGGGGCTTATAGAGTGCAAGTACCTGTTGACGGGAAATTGTTGCCCTGTGTTTTCCTTGACACTCCTGGGCACGAGGTATGCTTGGCTTTATAAAATTTTCATTTCTAACTTATTTCCTTATAAAGATGCAAAATTTCTTTCCTATGTATGATATCTATTATATATGCTCCTGTAGGCATTTGGGGCAATGAGAGCCCGTGGAGCAAGCGTAACAGACATTGTTATTATTGTTGTCGCTGCTGATGATGGTATTCGACCTCAAACAAATGAAGCCATAGCTCATGCCAAAGCAGCAGGAGTTCCCATAATCATTGCTATAAACAAGGCAGGCCAATATCATGCGTCTCTGACATCATTTTACAATTCCCATGATTTATTTGGTGATGGCTTGGGAACATATTGACACGCTATTACTTTTTTACTTGAAACAGATAGATAAAGATGGAGCAAATCCAGACCGAGTTATGCAGGAGCTTTCTACAATTGGTTTGATGCCAGAAGACTGGGGTGGTGACATCCCAATGGTTCAAGTTTATATTTCTTATTTTTTTAAATCATTCTCATATTTTGTTTATGACTCTAACTTTTAGGAAGTTATATTTCACATTCTTTCTCTTCTGTCAACAGATTAGTGCTCTTCAAGGGAAGAACGTAGATGATCTTCTGGAAACTGTCATGCTTGTTGCCGAGGTAACTTGTTTACTGTTGCTTTCATTACTAGTTTATCTCCGGCTACTCAATTAGTTCATTTGACTATATAAGTTTTAATCTTCTCATCATGTCACAGTATATTGATTAAAATGTGATTGGTAGCTAGAAACAAATCAGTATCGAAGTAATTTCACACATGTCAGAATCTCTTGATATTTACTCCAAGTTAGATGGAGTTTGACCCTCATACTTTCCCCCCTTTAATAAATAGATATACAATCCTCTTCAATGTATATTGTATGAAAAAACACATTAAATAACTATATATTTAAGGTGTTCGAGCATTCTAAAGTCTCCTGAATGATCTCCTCCATGTTGGAGACACCATTAATTTTTGGTGCTTTTGTGGTGCTGAAAAGACTATTGATTAATTGGCAATACTGGGTTAACATTGCACTTTTTTGTTTTTCTTCCTGATTTCCATTCTGACCTAAGATTTGTTATTTAGTTGCAAGAACTGAAAGCTAATCCTGATAGAAGTGCAAAGGGCACTGTGATTGAGGCAGGCATAGATAAATCAAAAGGACCATTTGCTACATTTATCGTGCAGAATGGTTCCCTTAAAAGGGGAGATATAGTAGTTTGTGGAGAAGCTTTTGGAAAGGTTGGTAGATATGTAAACTTAAAAATTTATATCTTTTGACCTTAACATTTGGTCATTGGATTCTGGGCAATCTGCTTTGCTTTCCTCTGAATTGATAAACATATTTTATCACTTCTTTCAGGTGCGGGCTTTATTCGATGACAGTGGAAAGCGTGTCGATATAGCTACACCTTCTATACCTGTACAGGTTTGTAATTAGAACACAAGAGTGTATATCATATATTGCTACTTCAGTCACTTTTTAAGAGAGGCACACATTTTGAGGTTTTGAATAGATGCCAAAAGTTGACCTAATTCAAAATTTTCTACTGTCTTCCGTTCATCATTGCAGGTTATTGGATTGAATAATGTTCCAATTGCTGGTGATGAATTTGAGGTTATTGATTCGCTTGATACCGCACGTGAAAGGGCAGAGTCCGTGCTGAGTCATTGCGAAATGAGCGTATTTCAGCAAAGGCAGGGGATGGCAAAATCACCCTTTCTTCCTTAGCTTCTGCAGTTTCATCAGGAAAGATTGCTGGACTGGACTTGCACCAACTAAATATTATTTTGAAGGTTGATCTTCAGGTATGGTCACTGCTACTAGTGTTACTTGAATTTGTACGGCAACACAGCATCTTTTGACGTTAAATATGAAAGACTTACCTGGTTAAACTTATTGACGACTAAAACTAATTGATGATTCTGTCAACGATATTGTGTGAAAATTTCATATTATATTTGATCACCGAGATAAGGTCAAAATATATGTACCATACCACTTTACCTCAAGTCATTACCTTCTGAACTTATAATGGCTTTTCCCCCGTCTCATATTAAGTGTCTTGTTTAGAATATCAAGACCGTATGATTATTATTTTTCCAGCAGCACCCTTATGTATTGGTATCTCAACTGCTTGATATTATTTAGTTTTTCCATCCAACTCCCATTACAATAGAGTATTTT
This sequence comes from Oxytropis ochrocephala, assembly GCA_020916435.1. Classification (NCBI taxonomy): domain Eukaryota; kingdom Viridiplantae; phylum Streptophyta; class Magnoliopsida; order Fabales; family Fabaceae; genus Oxytropis; species Oxytropis ochrocephala. The sequence goes on from CM037092.1 coordinate 22,102,573, forward strand.
AGTTAATAGAGGCTATTTTTCCTTGAAAATGGGCATAATAAATGATTTTCTTAAAGACTTGCGCACAACTTAAAGCGACAGTAATACAAGACGGAGGAGTATTCACCAAGTCCAAAAGTCTTTACTAATACGCAGAGGGCTCTGATTTCTTAGCAGGCTGAAATGTGTATGCCAATAGGAACTTATGAAGCAACTATTTTTAATTTGCCAACAATCATCTGGCTGAACGTTTTGACGCAAGTTACTTGCTGGAAATTTGATAAGGTGTTTGACATGCGTGTATGCATATGCATGTATATATTTTTGTAATTTTGAGTGTAGCCAATCACTTATAAAAAGCATACTAACTTGCCAATAATCTATTCAGTCCTTAATCATTTGTAATAAAGATGATTGTCTATAAAAGCTTATCAGACCGGCCAGTCTGGCCAGAGAACCAGTGTAAACCAGTCCAGAACCGGATGACTTGGTCATGTTTTTCAGTAAATAAATTCTTAAGTGACCTGGGACGGGAATTGAACACTGGCCTTTGGAAAGCAATAATAAATATAGTTTAAAATATTTATCAACTTAGTATTTGGAAGAGGCTTTTTTAAGCATTTCAATTTATTGAGAAGGGGGAAAATTGTTGATAAATGAGAATATATACAAAAGGAAATAAATGATACTCATACTTATTATATTACTAATCAAATGAAAAAATATGTAAGTGATTTTCTATTTATTAAGAGGTATATATTGGCAATGTATCAATTAATATTATAAAATGTGTTATAAACTTAAATAATGCATCAACGAAGCCTGCTCCTCACATACCGTATATTTAGCAAGTATGTTTTGCCTACTGGCTACTGCATTCTAGGCAACTATTAGTTGACATTTTCTGTATTGTACATTTGTGCTAAATTGCTACTTCAATATGTTAAATCATCACTGTAGTTATTACTTCACCTGGAACTAAATATCATTATTCTTGATCATGACTAGGGATCCATTGAAGCTGTCAAACAAGCCCTGCAGCAGCTACCTCAAGATAACGTCACACTAAAGTTTTTATTGGAAGTAACGGGTGACATTAACACAAGTGATGTTGACCTTGCGGTTGCAAGCAAAGCGATTATTTTTGGATTTAATGTCAAAGCACCAGGCTCTGTGAAGAGCTATGCGGATAATAAAGCTGTTGAGATAAGAATATATAGAGTTATTTATGAATTAATTGACGATGTACGAAAAGCGATGGAAGGGCTTCTGGACTCTGTTGAGGTAAATCAACACATCTTTTGATTCTTAACCTCTTTTAGCATAAACTTGTTTTCTTTATGAACTTGTAAGGGTTTGAGGGTTCTGCAGCAATTCTTACTGTTATATTTTGACAGGAACAAGTACCAATTGGCTCAGCAGAAGTACGGGCTGTATTCCGCAGTGGTAGTGGTCGTGTTGCTGGATGTATGATTACAGAGGGAAATGTAACAGACGGCTGTGGTATTCGAGTCAAGCGGAAAGGAAAAGTAGTTCATGTTGGAATTCTTGATTCTTTGAGACGGGTGAAAGAGATTGTTAAAGAGGTATGGGTTTGCTTCTAGTTTGATTCTTTGGAATTATTTGATAACTATTCTTTCTACTTTGCAAGATTTTACCAAACGTAAATTGTCCATTTTCATTTGCAGTTCAGCTGACTATTATGAATGGGAATATGTTTTTTTAATAAACATTTTTTAACCTAACCCATTAAATAAGCTAGCATTCTGAAGATATCAAGATAATTGTTGCAAAACATGGCATCCATGGAAAGTAGAGATAAAACCCTAAAAGTCTATTATATTGAAGAAGATGAAATGTTACAAAATGAGAAGAGATTAATTGATTTTTATAAAAGAGAGTACCATGTACCTTAAATACTAATAAACTAATGGACCTATGACCTTACAATCTAATGGGTCTTACGAACACACTAATGGGCTTACTACCAATATTTTAACAATAATAACATGATGTGATGGTAGTGTTATCAAATAGCGGCCATTGTGGATTGTGGTGGCGGATATTTCGCTAGTTTCTATGGCCAATTCTTGAAAAGTTGTGGTGCCATGTCGTTTTATGACGGAAATATGAGCTTAAAATAGCAGAATTTTGGCTTTCTGATAAGTTCCGCCATTTGCAATAGACAACACTGTGATGGAGAATTAACTAATTAATGTTAATGATATTTTCAGAATGATGCTATAATTGCTGCTTTATTATCTAAACCTGCACTTGTTTAGTGCAGATAGTTGACTGTAAATCCAACAAAATTAAGGAGCTATTTAGTTTTTTGTTGTTGCAAAACATAGTTAATGACATTGAGAAGAAATTGAGAAGGGAAAAAGGGATGAGAAAGAGTGTGAGAAGAGACATAGAGGTGAGAAATATAGTAGATTTAGAGTGTTGTTTGGCATAAGAGAAAGAAAAGAGAAATAAAAAAAGAGAGAAGTGTGTTTAATTTTGGAAAGGACAAAAATGTCCTTGTATTAATTTTTAACTAGATTATATTTAAAGTTGGATAAGGGTAAAATTGGATAGAGAATTGAGAGAGGGTTCTCTCATGAGTCGTCACTTTCTCCGTACGTATGCAGAGAATTAGTTTTTCGTGGGAGTCACATGTACTTTTAGTCTGTCTCCCTATCCCTAATTTCTCATATTCTCATCTTCCAAACGAGAGAAACAACTTCTCTCTCGCCTATTACCTTTTTTTTTCGTCTGTCTCATTCTCTCGCCAACCAATCACACTGCACTAGTTGCATGCTTTACACCTTTAAATATCATTGTGAATTACAAAAGATAATAAAAGATAATAAAACTCTAATTCTTATCCTTGTTTATACACGGTTGGCCAATTGCTTGTCGGGGCGTTATAATTTCTGGTTAAGGTTTTCTCTCTCTATTTAATACCTATGTGGTTCTTCTCCATCTTATTGTAGCTACTTCCTGAATATGCATACTTTTCCTCTTCCTTGTAAACAGGTAAATGCTGGTCTTGAGTGTGGACTAGGGTTAGAAGACTATGATGATTGGGAAGAGGGTGATATTATTGAAGCCTTCAACACAGTTGAGAAGAGGAGAACCCTTGAAGAAGCCTCAGCATCAATGGCAGCTGCTGTGGAAGGAGTAGGAGGTTAATTATAGAATGAACAATTACAATGTGACATTATGAGAGTGGTTCCTTCCTATCTTTGTGGGAAAAAAGGTAACAATTCCAACATCAACATATTAATATTGAAGGTGGGGCAGCTGAAGATCTTAGTTCAAAATGATTTATTCCATTGTTTTCTGTAGAAGAAATGTATATAACAAGGTAAAATTAGTTTCAGCTCTTTGTAAAGAGGAAAAAGTTTTAATACCTTGTCCTAAGAATGCTTGTAACAACCACATACAAGACAAGGAAAGAAATGCATTATTTTCTTTTCTTCTGCATTTTTTTGTATGATGCTCTGAAATGGATGCATCATCTTATTTTTTTTGATAAAAGGAGAAAAATGGATGCATCATTTTACACTGTTGGTATAGAAATTTGTACTTCCGTGCTTTGTTGCTTGACATGGTAGTGCTCCGATGTACATATTTGGCTAAAAATATTTGCAGTTCTTCTTTGCTCCCAAGCTACGATTTTCAAAATGTGTTGTATTATTACAGCTCCCTTTATGCTTCAGACAGTTCTTGTGTCACCAGTAATGTTATTGAATTGGTGATTTCTAACTTAGTTTCTATGGAAGATAATGCTATGTCCACTACTTTGCCTAAAACCTAGTTCCAAGCATGTTGGATTCCAAGTGTTTTGGAAGATAAATGTTATTGAATTGGTGATTTCTAACTTAGTTCTTGTGTCACCAGTAATGTTTAGTGTCATAGGAAACTAACATGTTGGATTCCAAGTGTTTTGGGGGAAATCTTGTATTGGAGTTTGACATAAGAGTATTTATGCCTCCGGATCTGTAACTTTGAGACCCTAGTCATTGGTTGAACCTGCAATAGGGCAAAGTTGATATGTCGACCTAAACCAAACGAACACCACGATAATACGAGAAATAAAAAATGTCGCACCACAAGACGACGAATCAAAAATAGCGTCGCATCCAGCTGACAAAGTCTTGAAAAAAAATGAAATAGAAGCTTGATCTTGAGATAACCACTTATTTAGATAAAAAAAATAGAAAAATAATATAGAGAGGTGATTCAGGTGGAAAACTGACCTAAAACCACCCTCTTTGGTGGTGATGAAGAAAGAAGAGAAGAGTGAGAGAAAATTGATAGATATTCCTTCAAAATATTAAAGATATTTTTAAAGGTATTATATTCTAAAATAGAGTAGATATATTATATATAAAGTATTCGTTTATCTTGGAAGTTTTTCAAATCTTAGACTTTGGCGCCATCCTATTGTATTAAAGATATTTTTAAAAGTAATTCCATTTTCTTGATTTTGATTAGTTATCAAGAGTTTTGAGTTGTTATTGTAGGGTTCTCTCGGAAAAATGGAAATTTTGAAAAGATGAGCGTGCAATTCGATGACCCAGTTGTGAAAAGCGTCCTTGATGGTAATAGAGTTTAGGTTCTCTTGCACAAATTCAAGAACAATTTTTGTGTATGTGTCTGGTTCTATGGATCTGATTGAATATATTGTGGGGTGAATTGTTTCAGGGCGATCAATGTTAGGGTTTTCTCCTACTTCCCCAGATTTGGTGATCTGTGGTGACTCTCCTGAGTTGTTGATGGCAAAAAATTGCAAGAATTTGGACACATCTATGGAGCTTTCTCTTGAGAATGGAATCAATGGACCTAAAGTTGAAGTTAGCAAAGGGCATGAGACTCCAACTGTTAAATTCTCAAATGTGTGTCAAACTTTTGAACAAGAGGAAGAGCTACTATCACCTGAAGCCTCCTTTGAGCTTCATCCGCAGCTGGTAATGAAGGACGGTACGCCCCAAGACTACTTTCCTAGTGAGTTCAATTCTTGCTATCTCTAATTATGAACAATGTTTTTAAAATTTCAACATAACTGTACTTGGTGTGATGTTGTTGGTTTGTCTACATTGTTATCTATCAACAAAATTTTGCATTCAATTCAGGAGATAATGAAATGTTAGAAGATGCTAGAGTGTCCCAGGAGGCAGAACTGGAGGCCTTAGAACTAGAAGTATGCTTCTCTTCTTTATATGAACATTGATAAAATTTTACCTCGAGCAAAAAATGAGAGTGATTGTGTATGCATTCGATAACATTCTTGTAGGATACCGGGGATATCGGGGTAGATGAGAAGTTTCAGAAGCTAAAAAGAGATTTTGAGTGTCAGAGAAAGGAACTAGCAGAGACAAGGAGAGAGTTAGGGGAGCTAAAGAGGGAGAATCAACATAAGAGTAGGGAATGCCAAGAAGCTTGGAAATCCTTAAAAGAGCTTCAGAATGAGCTAATGCGCAAGTCTATGCACGTAGGATCTTTAGGTATGCAAGCCCCTTTCTTAATTAAAATTTATAATATAATCTAGTATTTAATGTTTTGTTCATCTAATCCACTTACATTTTCGGCTTCGCAGCATTTGCCATTGAGGGGCAAGTGAAAGAGAAAAGCAAGTGGTTTTCATCACTGATAGACTTGGAGAGGAAATTGAAGGTACTGATAGCCTAAAAAGCTTTAATGATAAATAAATTTAAGAGGTGAAAATGTACTTATAGTAATGTGTTAATCAATTTCATTGGATAGCTTTTGAAAATGGAACACATTAAGCTGTTAGAGGAGGCAGATGCATACAAGAAATATGGAGCAGATATAAGTAAATTTGGGCTTATCATCAAATCTAAAAGTAAGTAGATATTGTTGAAATATGAATCTCAGTCTTTTTTGTATATATACATCAACTTTTTTCCTCTTTTTATAGTGAATGAACAACTAGAGTCACATGAAGATCTCAAGTCCAAATATATTGAAGGGGCGAAAGAACGAAAAGATCTTTACAATAAGGTATTGGAGTTGAGAGGTAAGCTGTGTACTTGTTCTTGTTTTGTTAGACTTGGATGGGACATAATATGTAGGATGGTTCACCGACTATTTTCTATTTGCAGGAAACATAAGGGTCTTTTTGTCGGTGTAGGCCTCTCAATGCTGAAGAGATAAAAGCAGGAGCCATAATGGCCTTAGATTTCGATTCTGCTAAAGATGGTGAGCTTACTGTAATGTCAAATGGAGCTCCAAGAAAGACTTTTAAGTTTGATGCTGTTTTTAATCCCCAAGCTGAACAAGGTAATTAAAGTTTTGATGTCATGAGTTCTTAATTGAAGATAAATGCTCTTTGACATATTTGCGTTATTTTCTTTATAGCCGATATATTCGAAGACGCTGCACCATTTGCAACCTCAGTTCTAGATGGGTACAATGTATGCATTTTTGCATATGGACAGACTGGGACAGGAAAAACTTTCACAATGGAGGGCAAAGCGCTCATGGAGTTAATTTCAGGACTCTTGAGAAAATGTTTGACATAATCAAGGAAAGACAGACTCTTGTTCGTTATGATATCTCTGTTAGTGTCTTGGAAGTCTACAATGAGCAAATAAGAGATTTGCTTGTTGCAGGAAATCATCCAGGAATGGCTGCAAGAAGGTAGACTGACAAACTAGTTTGTTATTTTCTGCTATTTTCAACCTCACAGCACTTTCAATTGAACACAGGCAAGAAAATTTAAGGAAAACTATACTTTAGCTTAGCTTATTCTAGCAGTTATTACGTCACTTCCGGGTGAAGACGTGTCCGGTGTCCAACATGTATTGTGTCGGACATCGAAACTTCAATTACTTTTAGTTTTCAAATTAAAATCGGTGTCTGTGTGTCTGCTCTTCTTGTCTGTGCTTCATAGGTTCTTAATTAAGAATAGCAACTAAATGTGGTTAATTGTAGGCTGGAAATAAGACAAGCTGGTGAAGGAATGCACATTCCAGGGTTGGTTGAGGCACATGTGAACAACATGACTGAAGTGTGGGAAGTCCTACAAACTGGTAGCAATGCAAGGGCTGTAAGCTCAACCAATGCGAATGAGCATAGTAGCCAATCTCATTGGTCAGCTTCGACATTTTTTATAAGTATTTGAATATGATGGTTGGAGAATCATTGCTTATAATGTGATGTTTTTTTTCTCTTTGCAGCATTCACTGTGTCATGGTTAAGGGTGAAAATTTGTTGAATGGAGAACACACTAGAAGCAAGTTATGGCTAGTGGACTTAGCAGGCAGTGAAAGAGTTGAAAAGACAGAAGTTCAAGGGGATAGATTGAAGGAAACACAAAATATTAATAGGTCTCTCTCTGCACTTGGTGATGTCATATCAGCTCTTGCTACTAAAAGTTCACACGTCCCTTTCAGGTTATTATAATAGCCCTTGTTTTCTTTCAATCACAAATGCTCAAACCAACCATCACCTTTTTGTTCAATTTTGCCAGTATTGAAGTTTCTATTGTTCTTCATGATGCAGGAACTCTAAGCTTACACACTTGTTGCAAGACTCATTAGGTACTTATTTCTCCGTCATGTTTAAAGAAACTATGTGTGCTTGAGTTCTATTTTATTCTCTTCATGTATATCCAAATATGACTATAAATTTTGATGAACAATGTTATTTTCCTAGGAGGAGATTCAAAGGCACTCATGTTTGTACAAATAAGTCCTAATGAGAACGATTTGAGCGAGACGATTTGCTCTCTGAACTTTGCTAGTAGAGTAAGGGAATAGAATTGGGGCCTCCAAAGAAGCAGTGGGACACTATTGAACTTCTGAAACACAAACAAATGGTATGATTATTGTAATCCTCTTGCATTAACTCCTATAGTTTATTTCATTTTCAGTTTGTTTGTTACTGTAAATTTGTTTACTATTGTTTTTTAGGCTGAGAAAACTAAACAAGAGCTGAAGTTGAAGGATTTTCAAATCAAGAAGATGGAGGAAACAGTCCAGGGATTAGAGTCCAAGATGAAGGAAAGAGACAATAAAAACAAAAGTCTTCAAGACAAGGTATCATATCAAAGCACAAATTTATCCTTAAAAATAGTCTTCCTTTAATTTTGAATCTCTCAACTTTGTATGTGTTCACTTTTGAAGGTCAAGGAACTTGAATCACAGCTTATGATTGAGAGAAAGCTAGCGCGGCAACATGTAGACTCAAAGATAGCTGAGCAACATCAAATGAAACAGCAAGAAGAGCAAAACAATACACCTATGATGAGACCAACACTTGCAAATCGAACACTAGGAAGTCTCAAGAATTTCAATGATCCGAATTCAGCTAAACCCTTAATGGAGAACAATATCTTAAAACCTTACATGCCCTTTTCTACAATAGAAAGCTCCATCAAGTACATTGATCACAGTGAGAAAGAGAACAATCCCGACATGGCTGATAAGTCACTCTTTCCAAAAAAGAATGGAAGAGCTTCTATATGCACTATGACAGCACGTGTTCCTTCAGCCATTGCTTCGAGGCGAAACTCGTTGATTCCACTACCAAGCGTAGCTAGCTTTACTCAATTCCAATCACCATTCATACCAAAGTTAACAAACCAAGATGTTAATGAGGAATCAGAAACCGTTTGTTTGCCTGCAGCAGCACAGGCTCATTGTGAGAGTCCTAAAGAAGCAAGAATTGGTGTTAAGAGGATAGGTAGTGTACTAAGAAGAAGCATACATAAGAAAACACAAGTTAAGTCTCCATTGCAGATGAGAAAGGTTGGTGTAAATGTAAGGATGGAGAAAGTGAGAGTTTCTATTGGAAGTAGAGGGAAATTGGCACAAAGGGTGCAAGTGGGAAGTGGTAGAAGAGGTGGAGGTAAGGAGATACAACAAAAGAATAATCAAAAGGAAAAGGAAAGGGGATGGATATGAAAATTGAGTTTATCTAGATTTTTTATTACTTTATATTTTGCAATGTGTGGATAGATAGAATTGATTTATTGTGTGTTTCAAGGTATATGAAAAATGATGTTATTTTTCAAGTTTGTTGAACTTATGTGCAATGGACAATGGACCGCAAGTGTCTGGTGAATTCTGCAACATCTCTAGAGTTTGATAGTTAGAATAATCACTATCCTTTTTGTCAAAAGAAAAAAGAAAAATAACTACTCTACATTTGAACACAATTGATGCCACATCTTACAATCTCTTTTTGTATTTTCTATTTGTAATACTAAAATAAGTCAAAGTTTCAGAATGATAAAAGAAGCAAACTAAGGTTTGTCCCGTGGTAAAGATGCAACTCATCTCTATATATTAAACCAAAATCGTTGACTTCATGATTTTGGTGGGAAATTTTTTTCACACCCTTTACTAATATACCCCTCATTTTGTACTTTACTGTTTACCAATATACCCCCACTCTATATTTTTGGACCAACATACCCCCACTCTATATTTTGTGCCCCACCGTTTACCAATATACCCCTCATTTTGTACCTCACTGTTTACCAATATACCCCCACACCCTTTACTAATATACCCCTCATTTTGTACTTTACTGTTTACCAATATACCCCCACTCTATATTTTTGGACCAACATACCCCACTCTATATTTTGTGCCCCACCGTTTACCAATATACCCCTCATTTTGTACTCTCTTTGTTTACCAATATACCCCACTCTATATTTTTGGACCGACATACACGACAATTTTTTTGTCCCACACTCTTTTTATCTACTTTTGGTGGGAAAATTTTATTCCCACCATTTACCAATATACCCCTCATTTTGTACCTCACTGTTTACCAATATACCCCCACTCTATATTTTTGGACCGACATACCCCTGACAAATTTTTTTTTGTCCAACACTCTTTTTTTTATCCACTTTTGGTGGGAAAATTTTATTCCCACCATTTACCAATATACCCCTCATTTGTACCTCACTGTTTACCAATATACCCCCACTCTATATTTTTGGACCGACATACCCCACTCTATATTTTGTACCCCACCATTTACCATTATACCCCCTCATTTTGTACCTCACTATTTACCAATATACCCCCACTCTATATTTTTGGACCGACATACCCCTGACAAAGTTTTTTTTGTCCAAGACTTTTTTTTATTATCAAAATGTACCCCTCATTTTGTACCCCACTGTTTACCAATATACCCCCACTCTATATTTTTGGACTGACATTGTTGCCTCATCCCACCAAGGGCTATTGTTGCATATTCTTCTTATATATATATGTGTTGCGTATTTTTATACCCCCTTATAAAATGTTGATGTTTTTTCGAAACTACATCTATAGGCCTGTTAATCATCTCCCCGTGCATCGCACGGGTTATCGTCCTAGTATTCTATAAGGAAGGACTTGATTCAAATCTTGCTGTTAATGTGATGATCTCGCTGTAGTAATATATAAGTACATCTTTTTTTTTTGTCAAGTAATAAGTACATTTTTTTTGGTCAAGTAATATATAGGCTAAATTAGAGTTTTGATCCCCTTATTTTGAAAAATCCAGACATTTGGTCACCCTATTTTAAAATCTGAACATTTAGCGACTCTCAACACATTTAGTCCAAAAGAGGATTTTTAAGTTTTTATTGTTGACTTGGCTTTCTGTCAAAAAAAATTGTTGACGTGACTCTCATTAAATGGCGTGGCAGATAACTTAGCCTGCACAAATCATTTAATGACGCCACATAATCATCCATGTCAGCTTTATATATTTATAATAATAAAATAATTTACATAAACTATATTATTATTAAAATCATTTAAAACAAAAAAGAAATGATTTTAACAGAACCCAAATCCTTTTTCATGAACCCTAATCTTTGTTCTTCTCTATCAACACTAGAAATTAAACCAATCCAAATGGCTAATATCAACTAAAATCAGAACGGTAATATACGAAACTCGTTTCCTACGCCACTGTCATTGAACTGTGTCACAGACAAGAAGGGTAAATAGCTTGGGAAACTGTTGTTGGGTTCGAATTTGTGAAAATAGGAGACGACTCAAGTGATAATATTTGGTTATTATGAGAAATAAGAACATTTAGTTACATTCATTTGATTAAAAATAAAGGCTCAGATTATATTGTTAGTTTCAAGATTCCATGCGATTTTTAACTAAAAAATGAAACAATCATACAAGATCATTTAATTAATTACATAATTTGAGTGTTTGTTTGTGTGTGTGTGTATATATATATATATATATATATATATATATATATATATATATATATATATATATATACACACACACACACTAGTATGATTCATCCGTACAAAGACGAGTCGACATTCGCTTGTAACTTAAAAAATTGACAATTTTTTTAGGAATTAAAAAAACAGAAGTTGTATATTTAAGTGCATTGTGTGAGGTATTAAATACTCTAATTACTATCTAAAACTTAGTTGTTATGTTGTATAATAATTTTAGCAAAATGTATTATCAACATATATTTATAAAAATTGTATACAAATTTGTATATTAAATTATTTGTCAAAACGTATATATATATATATATATATATATAGTTTTCTCGAATTGTATTAATCGATTTTCGAGGAAAATACCCACATGGAAAACAAAAATAATGATAGCTTGCAACTTCAAATTCAGCCTGTACTCGTGCCTCACGCACGGTACTTCCCAGAATTAAGAGCTACTGCAAATTTAGATATGTTGTATACGGACCCTTCTAGGAGAGATCTGTTAATAGGTATTATCTATTAATGACTCCGATGTTAATACCACCTTCAAGGAGAGATCTGTTAATTTAGAGATGTTCACTACAAGAAAAGCTTGTTTTAGCCACAAGCAATTGCCACACAGCTTATTTCGTCAGTAATTTGCCACAGATTTGCGACGACGACATGTGTAAAGCGAAATTTCCTGTTGGTTTTTGCCACGGACATGTGAAAGGCCAGAAATTTGCGCAGAGATGTCGTGGCAAGTCCGTGGCAACCGAATGACCAAAATAAAAGACCCACGATCCCTAAAAATCAGTTTTCACATCCTCACTTTCACTCTACTTCTCACTTCTCACTTCCACTCCACTCTCCCCTCTGCGTCGCCACTCTCTGCCACAACCACCACTCTCCCCTCTGCGTCGCCGGCCAGAACCCAGATCCCAACCGCTACTTCTCCTCCTCACTTCCACTCCATTCGCGTGAACCAACCCAAATCCAGAACCCATCGCTCCAAAAACCCAGATCCCATTGCTTTTTTTCTTTCAAATTTCAAATTTCCCTTCTTCTTTCCTCATCCTTCAAAGGTAAATACGAATGTTGTAGCAGCTTTCTGTTTATGATACTTTAGTTTCATCTTCTCCATGTTTGCATTTTGCCAGGGTTTCGTTTTCCCCTTTACAAATTGTTTCCCCTTTCATCTGAACTCCCCATTTCATCTTCTCACTGTTTTCGTTTTTCAGGTACGATCTGAACTAAGAAAACGATAACTCTTTCGAACTTGCAAAGGAGACAACAAATATTTGTTCATTTTTCAGAGTTATTATTTGATAATTAAGAAAGTAAGTATTCTTTTTATGATTTGAACCTAACCCATTTTTTATTTAAATTACAAGCTGAATCTAGGATATTCATATGGTTTGGTTCAGATGAAATTACCAACATAAACTATGATGCTATTGTGTGGATTTAACATATGTAAATATTTGCTACATATCCTGTTTTCAGCTTCAATATATTGCCCCAACATTAGGGATTTTAGGTTTTTTTTTACCGATTTTGGGGATTTTATTTATTTTAGGGATTTTAAAGATGGAGAATTTTAGTATTCTCATATCTGTTTGTTTTGGAGGTTTCTGAGTGAAGTTGGGGGCTGAACCTTCAAAGAGGAAAAGCTTAAATTGCAACTGGAATCTCAGAAAAGTGAGCATGAGTCACAGAGAATTGAATTGGAAAAGCGCGAGGCACATAATGAAAGTGAAAGAAAAAAATTGGCAGAAGAGATTGATGAGGTATAATGTTTTCTTATTTAATGTTATCTCCACCAGCATGCTTTGAAGAAACAAAGTTATTACTTAAGGTTGATTGATTGTTATTCACATGGTTGATATTTAGATATTTCAGTGCTTCCAAGGAAGGATTTATCAACCAAGGTTTATCATTTTTCAACTTACCGGATTTCCAAGTAATTGAGTGGCTACTTTATTCCATTCCACTCTAATCTTCTTCTCATCTCATTCCATTCCATTCTGATACTTTTACTCCTAGATATCCTAGCACAACCTAAGGATATTTCTTACGGACCCTCCAAAATAAAATTTTGATGTAATATGTTCTTGTTGTATTTTGGAAATCATTTGAAAGTTGAAATAATAGTTTGCTTAAGAAGCTTGTAGAAGGCTATGTTTAACTCTTTTTTTCTCTTTGCAGAATGTAGTGAGAAATAGCTCTCTTCAGATGGCTAGTCTGGAGCAACAGAAAGCAGATGAAAATGTTATGAAATTGGCTGAAGAGCAAAGGGTCTGTGTTACGCGTCTTTTACTTTATTAATGATCAAAATTGCGCTTGGCAGCTTCAGAGGAACATAGTACTTATGCTATTTGAATATCTATTTGTATAGAAACAAAAATAACAACTCCACGCCAAAAATCATTCAGCTTGAAAAACTACTGGACATGAAACAAAAGGTGGAATTGGAGATTCAACAACTAAAAGGATCACTAAGTGTGTGGAATTGGTAATGTTTACTCTTTTTTTCCCCTTTCTTGATGATTTGATGACTTGTCTGTTTAGAGTATTATACGAAGCACAACTATGGTGTAAATAAATATTCTCTTATTGAGCATTCTGATAACTCTATTTTATATAGAGTATTTCATATGTTTAAACTTAGTAAATTGCTCTCTTTTAAGTAATAATAAAGAGTTTATATAGTATTTTATGTGATATATGATAACTTGAGTGATTTGAATGGTTATAGTTATTATTAAGCCATTTTGGATATATTGTGGTATGTTTGATGTTTTTGTTCAGTGCAGTCTACAATGCTTTCTGCATCAAATGCTCCTGCATCAAATCTGCACTACTTGGTGAATGAGCAGCTAGCTACATGTGCATCCACTTGCAATTGCTGACCTTATGCTTGGTTCTCTGAAGCCAGCCCACCTTGTATAGTAGGCGCCTACCATTCACATATAGCTATAGGCATAGCTTTGAAGAGTCACCAACATAGGGACACATGTTCATACATCATGGAACCACCCTATGTACTTAGTCAAAGATTTCAACTTGGGATCAACCTCTGAAAAGCAACTACAGCTATAATCCACTCAAGATCACTTCAACATGAAGGAAGGAAGCACCTCTCTTAAAGGCTATAAAAGGACCTCACATCTTCATTTGGAAATATATCACAATCTATAAGTTGGATCAAAATTTCAATATACATAGTTAGTTTCTATTTTATAAGAGGGAATGAAGGAATTGACAAATCCTCCTTAACTCGATTTCATAGTGTTTGTATAGTGCTTAGGAGTAATGCTAGTGCATTGCAAGAAGAATTCATACAAAGGGCTTCAACTTGTATAAACTTTTATCTTGTTGTTTCTCTTTTGTGATTTCTATTATATAAACATGGTCTATTCAGTTTATATATACCTTGCAATGTCTATTGTTAGCTAAACCTCTCTTAGTTGGAATATTCTAATCATTTAATGAGCTTTTAAGTAAGTATGTTGCATGTATGTATGTTTGTACTTTAGTTCTTGCTTGATAATCTTTTCAAAACTTATTTTGAACTTAATCACTTAGAATAAGTAGATTTGTAAGAGCAGACATGACTTACAATTAAGAACTCAAGAACTAATATGGGTGAGTGTTTTACATAAAAGAAACTTTGTGAAAACCATGCTAAGTCCTAGACATAGGATAGTATAGTCCATAGGGTGAATTATGGGTACTTAAAATACAAGAGTGAATTTATTTTAGCAACTTGGATAATTGTTAGGAGGCAAGAAAGACATTAACAACCCTTTCTTTACTGCAAAAAGCAAGGATCATAAGAGCTGGTAATGAAACTCTGAAGAAAGTGACTGAAAGACACATAGCTAATGCAACATCATTCAGTGCAGCTGCATCACATACTGCATCAAACACTTAAAAGTAAATTACTTGATGAAGACATTCCAACTAGCTTTTCTCATTTGCATTATCAGCACTTATACTTTGCTTTCTTTCTATCTTAGTTGTGATCACATAAACTCCAATATTATTTTGTTACTTAGTTACCTTACATTTTATTACTTTATATTGATTTTAAAAGTGAGTTTTTCAATCTCTGTGGGTTCGATCTTTTTACTACTTGTTTTTGGACTGTGTATACTTGCACACAAGTGTATTTTCCATACACCAAGTTTTTGGCGCCGTTGCTGGGGATTGAAGTAAATTCTTTTTAAAATTCTGATATATAGTAATTTAGTGTTGTACATAAATTCTGGTATTTGTAGTTTCTGTCATACAGAAGTACATGGTGCTTAGTATATGTACAGAACCAGAACACCAGAATATAGCTTATATCCAGAAATAGAAAGAAGATTCAGGAGATTGCTAAGACTCCAAAAGCAAAATCAACAAGTCTGCAACATGTCTTTCAGTGAAGAACAAAGCTCAAGGCCACACTCAGTGAGAGGAGGCCCTGGTTCACAGCATGCTACTGAAGAAGTCACTACAAGAAAACTCGTTTTTAGCCACCAAAATTTGCCACGGAGCATAGTTCGGTCGCTAATTTGCGACGGAATATTGGCTGGTCGCTAATATGGGACGAAATATGAGTAGTTCATTATGTTACACGTATTTTTGCCACGGAATATAGACCGGTCGCTAATTTGCGACGGGTATATTTGTGGCAAATCCGTCTTGAACGCATTTGTATCTTCACTTAACCGCCTTGATAGCTCATACGATTCATTCGTATGTTTCCTAACTCTTCTCTCAATACGCCTTCTCTCTTCTCACTCTCACTCTCACCGCTCCCACTCTCACTCTCGGCCATCACTCTCTCACTCTCCTCCTCACCACCACACTCACTATTGTTGTCGTCCCGCCTTCTCCTCTCCTCTCATCACCGTCGTTCTTCTGCGCCCTGCGATAACGACCGCGGTTCATTCCATCACGATCCACAACAATGCAAACATCCATTGTTCTCCTTCTCTCGAGTCACCTCTCGCCTCTCCTCTCTTCTTATTAAAGGGTAAGTGGTTTTCTTCTATTTGACTGAAAATCCCCATTTTTTTATTGATTCAAAACCCTAACCTCACCTATGTTTGAATACTCTGTCATTCAAACCCTAACCCCTGCTTAGTTTATGCTCTTCTAAATCTGGTCCTCTGATGATGTTTCCATATTGTTGCATTTGTCATGAATTAAGATCCAAACATCCAATTTGTTTTATTTCCATTTTTTAGGGTAAAATGATACACTGGGAAATTTTAGTCATTTCATCAAAGTACGAGGTAAAGTTTCCACCTTTGTCTTTGATTTTATTAGTTTGTTACCTTTCCTTCAATCTTTGCAGCAAGTTCCCAAAAGGGTCTGAAGGTTAAGGGGTACCCAGTTCAATTATTTTTTTTGTTGCATTTATCTTCCGATTCTGCTGTCTGTTAAAGTAGAAAAATTAATAGCCAATTGAATTGTTGGTTAAGAGGATAACGTGATAAATGGTCTATGATGGTGATGATGATCTTTATTTGAATGCGGACGTTGCGTAGCGAAGGTCGGCCGCCACGCTAAGCACCGGTGTGTGGCAGTTCAGGGTTGCGAAAGGTGCGGCGCTATTGCGGAGCTGTGGTGGGTCAGATCCGCAATTGTAGCGGAGAAGATGCATTTTTAGGGTTTTTCGAAAAACAACGCATCCTTTGTTATGTGTCTTTCCCTTCATTTCTTTGCATTATGTGTGTTAAGAGATATATGAATATTCTAGGTATGCATCCACGTGTATTGGTTGATGGTTTTGAAATTGCAAAAAGAGCAACTCTGCAATTTCTTGAGAAGTTTAAGACTCCGTTGTGATGGGTGATGAGCCTGATAAAGAGATTCTTAAGATGGTAGCAAGAACAACCACGAGGACAAAGGTAAGCGTATTTTATTTTAGTTGACATTTGATCAATATTGGTATTATGGATAAAATGAATAATTTGGCAACATGATTTTTCGTTGGGCACAATATTCTTATTGTGTATTACTTTCTCATTTGCGGTTGTATGAGGCACTTTGGCGATCAATTAAGCGATATAATTGTTAATGCGGTGAGTGCATACCGAGGTGTTAATGTTTATTTTGAATCTGTCAATATGTAAATTTGGCATGTGACTATTTTATCATTTGAATTAGGAGATTATGGTTTTGTTGGATCTTTTACAATGAGATCTTTATTAAATTATGGTTTTGCTATGATAGGTTTTATGCATTCGAAAGCCCGAGAGAAGCAATTGACTTTGTTTATGGTGGAGATTATGCACATGCGACACAAGTTTGATGTTGACACGCGCTTGGTATGTTTTAGCCACTTTTACGCTTATGAGTAGAGCGAGTGTTCAATATCGCAATATACAATAGCACAAATAGCAACCCATATTTAACTACGATTTTCCCCTTTGTCTTACTTTGTTTTAAAATATAGACTTTATAGTGCACTTTATAATTTGGGTTTGCGGGGCATTTTACCAAACTATAATCTTGCAATCAATCGGCTCATCCATTTTTTCCTCTAGGTTGAGGGTCTTGTCATGATCATGGTTCTCGGCACTCGACATGAAGCGGCAGGCAGAGAAGCGCTATATCTTGACATGCAATGTATCTTTAGAGTATGAAAAGAGGTAATCTTTCAATATCTTCCAATTTGAATTTTTGGTGTGTGTCACAGTTGAATGGAAATGATTTTTGAGTTAAAGACACTATCATACTTAATTCCTTGGTGAACGGACACAAGTAAGTCTGCTATAGATCAGGGGGTATTGTTGAAATTAATGCATGAAATGTTTAATTATCCTCACTTGATTTAATACAAATATCCAAAAACTATGAATTATTAATGTTGTGGTTCTGGTATTTGCCACATGTTGCTAGCTTTGCTCGAACTGGTAGGCATTGTGGTTTTGTTGTTTATTTTCTTCAGACACATTATTGTTGTGCATGGAAATGCCTATGGTCACATGAAATGTTCTCATCAGTATAGAATTTATGTTTATTTTGCATTAATAAGAAAGGAAACTCAAGCATTCTTGCACTAACACTAGGTGAAAAATGTGTGTAGCCTCACTTAAAAATGTTTTTCCCATTGATATGAATTTTATGTTTATACTTTCTCAAACTGTTTTTAGTATGCAGTACTTGAGAACTCCATTTCTTTAGTTTTCATTATGCTGGTGTAGTTAACCTAGTGGAAAAACCCTTTGCTTTATTACTCTAACAAAGCCAAATTTTGTCCTTTCAGTGAAGTAAATTCAGGCTTTTTCTACTCTAATGCAGAACAGAGAGAGGCTATGGTTGTAGCTGAAAGGCGTCAGGTTGATGAAAAAGTCAAAAAAATTATTGAGTTAAAGAAAAAGGTAAAAAATACTTGCTCGTATGTGTTGATTACGTGACTACTTGATTTTTAGATGTTACTTTGCGGTCTTTGTTCTATGTTGTGTTGCAAAAATAGTATCTTTATCTCACTACTCTTGTCTACATGCCTTCATAATTGGCACTGGATGCTTTGTTAATTACTTAATTCTGTTTTGGTTCCCCATTGTTTGCTCTCTCAGGTTTTTTCTGCTGAAAAGGAACATGTTCACGTAGTAGAGGTAAGGTACACCATATTTATTGTTATAACATTGACGTGCTTTCATCCATTATATGATGTAAATGTCAAGTTTGTTTGTGGAGTATGGTGCAGCAAATCTATTGTTGTAATGTTCATGGCCAAGTTTTGCCAATCTTTGAGGGAAAATATTGTTAGAAAATATTGAAAGCAAAGATATATAATAGAGAAGTAAGTGTAAGTAAATGAGATATACTGATTCTCCGTGTTTTTATTTCTTGCTACCTAAGAACCATAGCTATTTTGAACCATGTTTGGCTACCGGTACTGAAACACAGAGCAGTTAATTAATGTGACAATAACATTTTGATTTTGAACCATGTTTGGCTACTGGTACTGAAACTACTGTTTTGCAGATCTTCTACTTGCCATTCTGCCTTAAATTATCAAGTAGGAAAACATTTTAACTGTCATCTTTGATTAAATGTCTCTCTCAGTTTATGTTAGGCCATTTATTTATTTTATATAATCAAGAACTTTACTTCTGGTGATGATGTCCAAGACTATGGTGATGCGACCTTTACTTCTGCTCCTTGAATCGATACCATTAGTGTGTTTCAAAAAAATAGCGCAAGATGTAAGATTCGCTCTGTCTAATGCTCAAAAAAATGGATTTAGCCTTATAATTTGTATTTGATAATGGGGTGATTTTGTTTGTTCATATGAACATGATGCGATGGTAACAATTTGGAGAGGAGACAGAGCTGCTTGTTGGTGTAAAAAATAATGGTAATTCAATCAAATTAGATACTCGTTGGTCTATAAAGCATTATAGTTTTATGCATTCAAGTTTCTTATTTCTTTTGCTTGTCACTAGTCATTGTTTGGTGATCATGCATGTCTTTTGTGTTGCATTCTTTTTGTGGTTTTGTAACTTTTGTTACATTACATTCCTAGTGGTGTTTGACAAGCGTAGAAATCAAAAGAAAAATGTGGGGTTCATAGCTCATTCATTAGTACTCTAGGTGATTTAGTTTATTTTGTGGACTAAAAGCAGGGAGTCCAGCTTGAATGTTGTTGCAATCAAGGCTAGTGTCCACCTTCCCTTCGATCACGGATGCTTGTCCGAACCCATCGCTCACGTAGTAACCACTTACTGAACATCCAAAATAAACTTGGCTATTTATATGTGTGCGAAATCATTCTGCCCATGTCCACTTCAAATGATTATTTTATTTTTGTTTGTCACTTTGTGTAAGCAATTTAAATCTCCACCGATAAAATAGATGAAAGCCATATATATGAAATGGGTTTTTCGAATCCTCTGAAAAGAGTTTGGGTATTAAAGTGTAGAATTTTAAAACCCATGTATTTTTGTTCCCTTGAAAGACTTGGTGTTAGAATACTAAAACTATTAATCTACACACGCGAGGATTGATCTACTTGCCATCTATATAGGCAATGGCTTGTAAGCATATTTGTGCATATATATATATCATATAGGTGTGAGAATCAGAATGTATTTGGGACATTTTTCATTTCCACAAGTAGCCTATGGTGCCCAGCCATCTAAAGTAGTTCTCCAAGTTCATTTGTGACATTGAATTACCTTTAACCAATTTTTTTTTTTTTTTTTTGCAATTTCTGGTTAATATGTTATCGCAGATGCTTTTTCATGTTCTGATTCAGTAAATGGTATTACATAAATAATAATATAAATGCAAGCTTTTTTTCGATTGCGGGTTTTCAACAGAGGTAATGTACGACCCTGCACAAGCTACTTTCCCATACATATTTGCACTCGGCAAGTTCTTCCGTGTATTAACATTACTTGATGGAAAAGGGTCAACATATCATTAATTCTTCTAACCCTGGATCACTTTGAATTATTAGGTTTATGCATCAACTTAATTTAGTTTAATGTAAATATGCAATGTTTAAAGGGGGAAAAAGTTGTCGATCTTATTATATACTTGATGCATTTGATAGTTTCAACAGACTTTTTAATTGATTGTTTCTTATTTGATATTAGAAACGAAGAACCAATGGGCGCGTGATGACCCTGCATTTGTTGTGATCTCTACTCTTCTTTTGGCCGTTGCAACTTTGGCTTATTGTGCAGCGTAAGTTTCTCGTACATTTTGGTGGTGATGGCTGGCTCCTCATGATTAGATTACTAGTTAAAAATAATTTAGCTCTGCTCTGTAGAACAAAGTGAATATATAACAAACCACCGATGTAATTCCTTTTATTTCATCTATTTAGCCGAATGATCGTCATTTTGAAAGCTTCTCTTTTTATGGAAAGAAGCGATTGCTTTATACTTTGTAACACATGGATTTTATTATATCGTGAAACAATGGTGTTAGTCTAATTGAATGATTATCTACATTTGTTCTGATATTTTATTGTTTGGTCTATAAGTAGTTCAGTATTGTTTGGTCTATAATTGAATGATTAATTTTATGCAGCATGTATATATGTTTGAAGATTTATTTTTTTTTTAATTTTTTTTTATTTTTGCGACGGATTTGCCACGGATTTGCGATGAAATTAGCGACGACTTTGCCACGGATATTTGCGACGGATTTGCGACAGAAACATTTGCCACGGAAAATCCGTGGCAAACGATTTGCGACGAGCGTTTTTGCCACCAATTTTTGTTCGTGGCAAATCCGTGGCAAATGTTGTTTTGCCACAGAAATTTGTACATTTGCCACGGAAATGTCCATGGCAAATCAGCGATTTTCTTGTAGTGAGTTCATAGAGAAAATCTCATCCACATGGATCACATAGGTATGATTAATGATAGAGATAGACCTATGAGGGATTATGCTCAGTTTGATCATCAAAACATGCAAACTAGCATAAATAGACCTCATATTGATGCCATGCATTTTGAATTTAAGCCTATGATGTTTCAAATGCTTCAAACTATTGGTCAATTTGGAGGATCTCCTCATGAAGATCCTCATTTGCATTTAAGGCAATTTCTAGAAGTATGTAGTAATTTTATCATACCTGGTGTTAGTGAAAATGCATTTAGATTAAGGTTATTTCCTTATTCTTTGAAAGATAGAGCCAAGGCTTGGCTAAATTCTTTAGAGCCTAACTCTATCCATTCATGGAATGAAATGGCTGAAAAATTTCTAGGAAAATATTTCCCACCTATCAAAAATGCTAGGTTAAGAAATGATATTACTTCTTTTATACAAAAAGAGTTTGAATCTTTATTTGAAGCATGGGAAAGATGGAAGGAACTTTTGAGAAAATATCCTCATCATGGTTTACTAGTTATTATTCAAATGGAAACATTTTATAATGGTTTAGAACCTCAAACTAGAATAATGCTTGATGCATCATCTGGTGGAGTTTTATTAACTCTGTCATACAATGAAGCATGTGAATTAATTGATAGAATAGCAGCTAATAGCTCTAGTTGGCCTACTGAGAGGGTAAGTGCCCAAAAGAAACCATCAGGGGTACATGAAGTTAATGATATATACGCCCTATCTCGCTCAAGTAGCCACTCTAGCTAATTTGATGAAAAACTTCACTTACAGCAATGCTATCTTGCATCTAATGCATTTGCATCACCAGACGAAAGATCAGAAAGAAGTGATGAGAACAAGTACCTCCAGGCACACCTAGTTGTGTGTACTGTGGAGGAGGTCATGTAACGCCCCAAAAATGATTAAATAAATAATTAGATAATTTAATTAAGTGATAATTTAATTAACCTTATTTAAAATAAATATAAGGAAATTAATTCAATTAAGGAGTGGGGTGTAGTGGATAAATAGAGAGTATGTAATTAAAATAGGGAGGATGTGAGAAAGTAATTAGGAGGTGCAATTAGGGCCCATTGGAGTTAAGTGGCCCAAACCCAATTAATAAAAGCTTTAGGGTCTTAGGAGAAACCCTCATTAGAAGAAAAAGATCAAAAATTAGAAAGGAGAGGAGAGTGGGAAGAGTGCGACGGCTAGGGCTTGAGAGAGGGAGAGATTGCGTGAAGAACCAAGAAGGAAGAAGAAAAACGTGGATTGTTGGTGTCTTGGGAGGTGTCCTTGAGAGCTTTGGTCTTCTTCTTCAATTTAAAAAAAAAAGGTATGGGGGCTCTCTAGCATATTTAATAATTTATAAATCTTGAAACATAGGAGTTAGGAATTAGGAGTAATTAAGTGGCTATTTTGTAACGTATACTAATGATTGGTGAAATATATGATTGATTTTCATGATGATATAGTGTTGTGGTACATGTGAATATGTTTCTTGATAAATCTTGATTGGCTTGGTGTGTGTCAATTGTAATAGGGTGATTAAATGTTTATTTAACATAATTTAAGTAGGAGAAAGTAGGCGCTTAATAGGTGTTTGGGTGATTGGGTGATTGGTTGAATAGGAGAAATTTTAGAAGTGTGGTGTTTTAAGGTTGGGTTGGGTTGTCTTTGGAAATAGAGGAGGAGGCGCGGTCTGCGAGAATTTGGCGCTGTGGTGCTGTTTAGATGAGGTGACCTAGGTGAGTGAGGTGAGGTGAGGTGCCGAGGTGGATGGGGTGAGGTGCCGAGGTGAATGAGATGAGGTGACCTAGGTGAGTGAGGTGAGGGGAGGTGCCGAGGTGAATGGGCGCTGCCGGTTGTGGCGCGCCCTTGTGCGTGTGTTCGGTGTGTGAGTGGCGCGCCTCTTGGCGCTGCTGGTGAGGATGGGCGCCGATGTGTGCTGCCCAGTGCCGAGGTGAATGAGGTGAGGTGACCTAGGTGAGTGAGGTGAGGTGCCGAGGTGAATGGGGTGATATGCCGAGGTGAAGGAGGTCGGTGACCGAGGGAGTGAGGCGAGGTGAGGTGCCGAGGTGAATGGGGTGAGGTGCCGAGGTGTGTGAGAGTGTACCGAGGTGTATTTTGTGTGTGCCGAGGTGAAGTGAGCGTGTGACGATGTGAAGTGGGTGTGTGTCGAGGTGAAGTGAGTGTGTGCCGAGGTGAATTGAGTGTGTGCCGAGGTGAAGTGAGTGTGTGTCGAAGTGAAGTGAGTGTGTGTCGAGGCGAAGTGAGTGTGTGACGAAGTGAAACGAGTGTGTGTCGAAGTGCAGGTGTGTGTGTTGCGCTGGGGGGCGCCATTTGGCTGCCCTAAGTGCGCCTGGTGGTGCTAGTGTGCGTGTGTCTACGGGATGGGCGCCAATCTTGGCAGCCCAAGGCGCAACTTGGCGCCATGTCTAGGTGTGGGTTCAAAATAGCCCTTAGGTGTCAGATTGGTCCCCGAAGTGTCAATTTAGTCCTTAGGTGTTAAAATGGTTCTTTTGGTGTCAAACTAGTCCCTAGGTGTGGGTTTAGTCCCGGGTGTTGACATTAGTCCTTTGGGTGGAAATGATTAGGGGTGCTCTTTTAGTCCCCGTAGGAGTATTAATTATGGTGTTATAAAATAAATGGTGAGTGTATTGGTGATGAGAGGTCTATGACCCTCCTTGGTGATTTGGTGAATATACATATAATTGTGGTGAGCATGTTATTGCTTTACTTTGGTGTTTTGGTGTTTTTGGTGCATAGTCATGGCGTCGCATAAATCATATGCATTTTGGTGAATAGGCTTCGGCCTCTAAATTATTTTGGTGTTTGGTGAATGCCCACAAGACAATTTTTGGTGATGGATCCACATGCATATGCCCAGTGGAGTTTTGGGTTGCATTGCATACATGGCATACATGTTCTGGTGTGATTGCAAATGGTGTAACTGTTTTCTGGTGTGACTGTAGTTAGTGTAACTGCCTTTGGTGTAACTGTTTTAATAGTGTATCTAAATTTGTTGTTCTCTGGTGTGCCTGTTTCTCTGTGTTCCTCGCTTTATTTATTATTATCTATGCGTTGAGACTCACCCTACTGCGTCGTGTTGCCTCGTATGTCGGCAACCTGCAGGTGACGGTGACGGAAGGTGACTAGAGATCCTTCATCTAGTATGGTCGAGTCGCTCTGATACGTAGCACCGGGGGGATGTTTATTTGTTATGTCTTTTACTTTTGAACTATTATTTAAGTTGTCATTTTTCCACGGCTGTAATGTTATTCCCGACTATTATTTTGGTGCTATGTATCCTCTAAACTGGAGTTTATTTTAAGTAATTGTTTTGAAGTATGTTAAGGTGTTTGGTTTTAAATGTGACACCCTCGAGTGGTCGTACTAAAAGTTTTTACGCACTCTGATTTTCAAAATAATTCAAATAGTAGTTATGGTAGAAGGGGGTGTTACAGGTCACTTGTATGAGGAGTGTTCTAGCAACCCTATCTCTGCAAATTATGTAGGTTATAATAGGAATAACAACCCTTATTCCAACACTTATAATCCTGGTTGGAAATACCACCCAAATTTTAGATGGAGCAACAATAGTGCACCTGCACCTAGAACTGCACCAACTACACCACCAGGATTCCCAGCTCAGAATAACCAAAGAAACTCTCAACCTACCACTGAGAATTCTCTAGAAATGCTTAAAGCATTCATAGGTGAATCTAGAACTGCTAGACAAACTCAAGATGCTTCCATTAAGAACTTAGAGAATCAAGTTGGTCAATTAGCCACAGCTCTGTATCAAAGGCCACAAGGAGCCTTACCTTCAAATACAAAAGCTACTCCTTCCCAAAAAGAAGGAAAGGAGCAGGTTAAGGCTATTTCATTGAGAAGTGGTAAGGATCTTGTAGAGTTAGCTGAGAAGGAAAGTGTAGAAAAGGGAGAAAAAGCCAAAAATCAAAAAGAAACCAATGCAGAAGCATCTAATGCTCCTGCATCACAAGAAGTTCAAGTGCCATTACCTAAGTTAGTACCTGAATACACTCCTCCTCCTTATCCTCAAAGACTGAAATAAGCACATGAGGAGAAGCAGTTTGGTAAATTCTTAGAGGTACTAAAACAATTACACATCAATGTTCCCTTAATAGAAGCACTCCAACAAATGCCAAACTATGCAAAGTTTATGAAGGATGTGCTTACTAAGAGAAGAAGATTAGGAGAGTTTGAAACAGTTGCCATGACAGAAGATTGTAGTTTGCTTATGCAAAATAAGATTCCTAGGAAATTGAAGGATCCAGGTAGTTTTACAATTCCATTATCTATAGGAAAATCCTATACTGGTAAAGCTTTATGTGATTTAGGTGCAAGCATCAACTTGATGCCTAAATCTATTTTTGACCAGTTAGAAATTGGAAATGCAAAACCAACCACTGTGACACTTCAATTAGCTGACAGATCAATAACCTATCCTGAAGGTATCATAGAAGACATCTTAGTTAAGGTAGATAAATTTGTATTCCCTGTAGATTTTGTTATCATTGACTTTGATGCAGATAAAGAAGTGCCTATTATCCTAGGTAGACCATTTTTAGCAACTGGTAAAACCATAATTGATGTGCAAAAAGGTGAACTCACTATGAGAGTGAATGATCAAGAGATCAAATTCAATGTAATGAATGCTATGAAGTATCCTTGGAGGATACGAGAAGAGTGTTCATCCTTATTCTCTCTAGATCAATTGGTAGAAAAATAGTTTTACAAGCGCAAGATGATCATTTAGCCAATGCAGGATGCATTAGATGCAGCTGCATTGCTAGATGATGAAATACTAGAAAAGGAAATCTGCCAATAGAAAATTCTTGTAAGGAGGTATGGGCTAGAACTTATGAACCACTCAATCTTGAGGATCCAATTCTCAAGAAGAATTTACCCTCAATAGAACAACCTCCTAAGTTAGAATTGAAGATACTGCCTGAACACCTTAAGTATGCTTTCTTAGGAACAAATGAGACTTTACCTGTTATCATTGCTTCTGATTTAACATCAAAACAGGAGAGGGGTCTCATTAGTACTCTAAAGAAGCATACCAAAGCTATAGGTTGGCAAATGACAGATATTAAAGGAATTAGTCCTTCTATATGCATGCATAGAGTCATTTTGGAAGAAAATTCCAAAAATAGCATAGAGAGTCAAAGAAGACTAAATCCTATTATGAAAGAGGTTGTGAAAAAGGAAATCATTAAGTGGCTAGATCTTTGGAATCATATACCCCATATCGCACGATTGCTTGGGTAAGCCCCTGTCCAATGTGTACCAAAGAAAGGGGGTGTGACAGTAATAGCCAATGAAAAGAATGAGTTGATACCAACTAGAACTGTCACAGGGTGGAGAATCTGTATGGATTACAGAAAACTCAACAAAGCTACTAAAAATGATCACTTTCCTTTACCATTCATAGGCCAAATGTTAGATAGACTAGCAGGGAAAGAATTTTATTGTTTCTTAGATGGCTACTCAGGCTATAATCAAATAGCCATTGAGCCTAAGGATCAACACAAAACCACCTTTACATGCACTTATGGAACCTTTGCTTTTAGAAGGATGCCATTTGGCTTATGTAATGCACCTGCTACATTCCAAAGATGTATGATGTCTATATTCTCGGATTTCATTGAGCAATCAATGGAGGTATTCATGGATGATTTCTCTATCTTTGGAGAAACATTCCAAGTTTGCTTAACAAACTTGGAAGAAATTCTCAAGAGATGTGAAGAAACAAATTTAGTATTAAACTGGAAAAGTGCCATTTCATGGTACAAGAAGGCATTGTGCTAGGACATAGAATTTCAAAGAAAGGTCTAGAGGTAGACAAAGCTAAGGTTGATGTCATTGAGAATCTACCACCACCAAATACAGTCAAAGGTATCAGGAGCTTCTTAGGCCATGCTGGTTTCTATAGAAGGTTTATCAAAGATTTTTCAAAAATCTCAAAACCATTATGTATGCTTCTGCAACATGATGTAGAATTCAACTTTGATGATTCTTGTATAGAAGCTTTTGACAAGCTTAAAAAGGCATTGGTGACAGCACCAATTATAGTAACACCAGATTGGAGTATGCCATTTGAATTAATGTGTGATGCTAGTGACTTTGCAGTAGGAGCAGTCCTGGGGCAAAGATATGACAAGGTTTTTCATTCCATTTATTATGCTAGCAAGACATTAATTGAACAGTTACTGAAAAGGAATTATTAGCTGTGGTATTTGCATTTGAAAAATTTAGATCTTACTTAGTTAGCACTAAAATTATTGTTTACACTGATCACTCTGCCATTAAGTATCTAATTTCAAAGAAGGATGCAAAACCAAGGCTGATAAGGTGGATTCTACTCCTACAAGAATTTGATTTGGAAATTAGAGACAAGAAAGGAGTAGAAAATCAAGTAGCAGACCATTTATCAAGGATTGAAGGAGAATCACTTGGTACACAAGGAGAAGAAATCAAGGAGAGTTTTCCAGATGAAAAACTATTGGCAATCACAGTCAATGCAAAACATGAAACTGCATTTGCTATAAGCAATGCAGGAGCATCAAATGCATCTACACCATGGTTTGCTGATATTGTAAATTTCCTTGCAAGCAAAGTAGTACCGGTGAATATGACATATCAACAAAGGAGAAGATTCTTCCACATAGTTAAGCAATACTATTGGGATGACCCATTCCTTTACAAGATGTGCCCTGATCAATTAATGAGGAAATGCATACCTGAAGAGGAGCAACAAGCAGTGCTTTTGCATTGTCATTCTGCACCTTATGGAGAACACTTTGGAAGCACTAGAACAGCAGCTAAGGTATTACAGTCTGGTTATTTTTGGCCTACTTTATTTAAAGATGCTTATTTTATGGTCAAATACTGTGATAAATGTCAAAGAGCAGGAAATATCTCTGATAAGCATGAAATGCCTAGAACTAATATTTTAGAAATTGAATTATTTGATGTTTGGGGCATGGATTTCATGGGACATTTTCCACCCTCTTTTGGCAATTTATATATCTTAGTAGCTGTTGATTATGTGTCCAAATGGGTAGAGGCAGTAGCATTACCTAATAATGATGCTAAGTCAGTGAGTAAGTTTCTTCAAAGAAATATATTCACTAGATTTGGAACTCCTAGAGCTATCATTAATGATGAAGGTTCACACTTTTGTAATAAGATCATAGAAAACCTTCTAGCTAAGTATGGAGTTAAGCATAAGATAGCTCTGAAGATACCATCCTCAAACTAGTGGACAAGCAGAATTATCCAATAGGGAAATTAAGAAATGCTAGAAAAAATGGTTAGTCCAAATAGAAAAGATTGGTCTTTACATTTGGATGATGCTTTGTGGGCATATAGAACAACATTCAAAACACCCTTAGGAATGTCCCCTTACAAATTAGTATATGGAAAAGCATGCCATTTACCTGTGGAATTGGAAAACAAATCCTATTGGGCTATCAAGAAGCTCAATTTCAATCTAAACAAGGCAGGTAAAAAGAGAATGTTAGAGCTTGATGAGCTAGATGTTGAAATCTACAAAGCTAAGACTAAGATATGGCATGACAAGAAAATTCACAGAAGAGAATTGAAAGAAGGAGGACTAGTTCTGCTATACAACTCCTGGTAAACTAAGATCAAGGTGGTCAGGACCATTTAGGTTGATAAAGGTTTATCCACATGGAGCAGTTGATTTATTAGATAAAAACATCAAATACTGTCTTCAAAGTGAATGGTCAGAGAGTTAAGATGTACTATGGTGAACATGTGGTGAGAGACAAACCCACCACCCATTTGCAAAATCTCTAAGCAAAAAGAGGTAGTCAGGCTGACAAGACTCTTAAAACAAGCGCTTGATGGGAGGCAACCCATTGTTTTTAATTATTTTTGTGCAATTTTATGTTTTTAGTTGTTTTGCAGAAATACAGGATACCAATGCAACTGCATCAAATGCACCTGCATTGCAGAAGAAATTGCCCTGCATAAAAAAATCTCAAAAATTTGAAGAATGTGATTAAGTGTGAGTCTTAAGGCATCAGGAAGATCAAAGGGAAGTTAAGCAAGATTAATGAAGTGTTAGTAGCCAAGGATGACACATGGCGTGATGCATGCACAACACGCAAGGCATAACGGCTACCTACTAACTCCACTTCCTTCTTCCTGAAACATAAAGCCTTAATCTTGTTACCGTTACCCCTTCTTCGCAAAACCTCACAAATCTCTCTCATTCGAGAAACAATTACTCTCCACATTCTCATCTTCATTTTCTCAATCAAAAACAAGCAAAGACCTAGAATTTGAACAATCAAGATGGTGAAAAAGCATTCTGCACAGAAATCATCAGGCAAACATGCTGAATCTTTGAAGAAAGGAAAGAAAAGCATGCATGCAGAATCATCAGCGAGTAGGAAAGGCAAAGCCAAAGAACCAGAATCCAGAACCAATGATAATGCTCATTTCTAGAAAATGCATCTACTACCCGAGAGAGGGTATGATTTGAAGAAGGCTAGCCCATCATTCATGTCAACAGTGGCCAATCTCAACTGGGACCACTTTGTTCTACCAAGAGGAGGCTACATTGAGGACGTGGTGAGAGAATTCTATGCTGGTATCACACCACAAGAAGGAACAGAGTATTCTTACACTTCCATGGTGAGACGTAAACTTGTACACTTCCATGCCAAGAAATTGAATGAATATTATATGCTGAAATATAATGGAGTTGAATTTGAAAACAAAGTGGCCAAGGCCTTTAAGAAAGAAATGGAAGAACTGAGAAGTAGGATTGCAATATCAGAATCTGTTTGGGAAAAATTCACACCAAATGAAATTAAGCTTAGGAGCAATTACTTGATTGATGCACTAGGAAATTGGCATCTATTTGTAGCAACATCAATTCTGCCCACATCACACACATATTCAATGACCAAAGAGAGATTGATCTTGCTAGATACAATTCTCTCCGAGGGAAATGTTGATATAGGTAGATTGGTTGCTAGAGAGATTCTTGCATGTGAGAGGTACTGCACCTGCAATGCAAGAGCATTACATGCAGAAGCAAGTTGCAGTCTGGACGTTTTTGAATGACCAACATGATTGGCTTCAACTGGTTTTTGACAAGATATTTGATCTTGTGGGCCAAGTGAATGCCCCTGAATTTCCAAGTTGGGTACTGAAAGCTGAAGGAGAAGAAGAGGAAGAGAAAGAGGCTTAAGAAGAAGAGAAAGGAAAAGAGAAGGTAGAGGAACCTAGTACCAAGAAAAAGGTAACTAGGAAACAATCAAAAGGAAAGAAGAAGGTTGTGGTAGAACCTGTTGTTGAAGATTTGTATGATTCTGATACTGAGGATGAGGAATTAGAAAAGGAAATGGATAAGGAAGTTGAAGAAGAGGAAGAAGAGAGTGATGAAGAAATTGATAATGAAGAAGAGGAGCATGCTAGAGGTGTAATTCTAGAAGAAATAGCTAGACAAAAATATGCCAAACAAACACCACAAGTCCAACAAAGAACCCCTCATACATCACCAATTATCAAAACACATATCATCTCACCAAACCAAGAATCATCTTCCATTCCAAAATCACCATTACCCTCCCTCAATGATCCACCAGTCCTATCACCACCACAAACAACCCCTCCACCACCCTCTCCAAGAAATGACCCTGAGAAAACAACTCACACAGAACAAACCATCTCTGAACCAACCCCTGTTATGCCAACAGAACAACCAGTACCTTCTGACCCAAGTAACATTACTGCTAATGTTATTTCTGCTCTTGAGAAAGAGTTTGTGCAGGAAAGAGAAGAAGAAGGACTCGACAAAAAAGACAAAGGAGAAGAATCATCTGCAAAGGAGCCTGTAGCTCAATCTGAAGTGATGCAAAGTGATGCTCCTGCATCACTTGCCGCTGCATCACAACAGAGAACAACAATGCATGATGAGGCAACAATCAAGCTTGTTCTGGAACAAATGGCTCAACAGAAGAGAGATGCATTGCACAACACTCAGAAATTCTTCAAGAAACCTGCAGGCAGGTAAGCAAAATTGACACCTAAAAGGAAGCAAACTGATGCAGTCAGCACTGATGCACCTGCATCAGTACCAAAAACAAATCCTGCTAATACACCAGAAGAAGGAGGTGCATCTGCACCTACAGAAGAAACACCAACCAAGCCACCCAAAGAGAAGAAGCAGAAGGTGAAACACACTCCTCCAAACAGGCAGAGCACCCGAATCAGGAGTGGAGCCAAGAAATGAGTATCATTTACAAGTTTTCACATAACCTGCTATAACTTGTTTTGTTTCTATCTGAACTATTTCCTTGGTTGTATTTAATCCCTCTCCCATATTTTGAACAAAATATGGTTTGTATTTTCTGAACAAATTAGCAAGTGTGGACACTCTGCTACCCCCTTAAGTTTGGGGGATTTATCTTGCATGTTATGTTTAAATATGTTTGTTTTGTTTTATCTAGTATGTTGTGTGTTTAAATAAAAATGTTTTATATAGTAAATATATATGTTTTAAAGTAGTTTATAGTTTGTTTAAATATTAGATGTACTTAACAAAGTAGTATCTAAGTATTTTAGTAGAAATAGATCAGTTTTTCAAAAATATGGTGAAAACCCTATGGATGGAATTTTAATGATGAAAAAGAGAAAAAGAAGCCTTATTTCTTAGAAAATAACCAAAATTATTTTTACTTCAACACTTCAAAACTGAGTTTGTGAAAAGAACCTTGCTATTTAAAGATCAATCTGATGCAAGGAATTTTTGGTAAGCTTAGGTCAAAACAAAGCTTTACTAAAAAGATAGAAGAGCTTAAAGAATTAAGTTTGGGGGTGTTTTATGAAAACAAAGGCTGAATTTCAAAAGTATAAAGAGTAAACAATGCACAAAAAGAATATAAAAATGTGGACAAAGCCATATCCTGAATCCTTTTGAAACTATACCTGTGCCTAAGTACATGAATGCATCTGGAGGTCAAAGACTGTGCCATGCAGAATAAATGTATCGGAGGATAGTTCAAAAATCGAACTGTGCAAAGTGCAAAGAAAAATATATGCATCACGGAGGTCAAAGACCTGTGCCAAAGTGCATTTGCATCTGGAGGTCAGTGAGGAAGGCAATATGAGCTAACAAAAGAAAAAGCATCATCAGTGCAAAAGCATCAATGCAAACTGTACTGAAGAAAAACAAAATGCAGAAAAAAATCAATGCACAAATCACTTCAAAGAAGTATTGCATCTGCTCAAAAGATCCACACAAAAAAATAGAAAAATGCATTGGCTCAAAAGTTTTGAAAGATTCAACCAAGCCCTTTGATTTTAGAACTCCCCAACACTTGAGAAAATTTTGTGAGTCTAATCTCTCTTTTGAAAAATATTTTGGTGTGACCAAAGATAAACCAATCCTTTCAAAGGCTAGGAGGAAATTTTTCACTTAGTCTTGGAACCAATCTCAACTCAGTGGGTTCACACACACACAAAAGAGTTTGAATAGCTTTGGTAGTTTTGAAGAAATAAAGGCACAAGAAAAATTGCTGAGAAATGAAGTTCATAGGGAACTCCTCATGAAAAATCCAAAATATCAAGCTGATCTATCTTCTAGAATTATAGTATTAATAGTTTGTCTTTGTCATTACTTGCGGACAAGCAATGGTTTAAGTTTGGGGGTGTGATAACTCTATTTTATATAGAGTATTTCATATGTTTAAACTTAGTAAATTGCTCTCTTTTAAGTAATAATAAAGAGTTTATATAGTATTTTATGTGATATATGATAATTTGAGTGATTTGAATGGTTATAGTTATTATTAGGCCATTTTGGATATATTGTGGTATGTTTGATGTTTTTGTTGGTCTGATCTACAATGCTTTCTGCATCAAATGCTCCTGCATTGATCCTGCATCAAATCTGCACTACTTGGTGAATGAGCAGCTAGCTACATGTGCATCCACTTGCAATTGCTGACCTCATGCTTGGTTCTCTGAAGCCAGCCCACCTTGTATAGTAGGCGCCTACCATTCACACATAGCTATAGGCATAGCTTTGAAGAGTCACCAACATAGGGACACATGTTCATACATCATGGAACCGCCCTATGTACTTAGTCAAAGATTTCAACTTGGGATCAACCTCTGAAAAGCAACTACAACTATAATCCACTCAAGATTACTTCAACATGAAGGAAGGAAGCACCTCTCTTGAAGGCTATAAAAGGACCTCACATCTTCATTTGGAAATATATCACAATCTATAAGTTAGATCAAAATTTCAATATACATAGTTAGTTTCTATTTTATAAAAGGGAAAGGAAGGAATTGACAAATCCTCCTTAACTCGATTTCATAGTGTTTGTATAGTGCTAAGGAGTAATGCTAGTGCATTGCTAGAAGAATTCATACAAAGGGCTTCAACTTGTATAAACTTTTATCTTGTTGTTTCTCTTTTGTGATTTCTATTATATAAACATGGCCTATTCAGTTTATATATACCTTGCAATGTCTATTGTTAGCTAAACCTCTCTTAGTTGGAATGTTCTAATCATTTAATGAGCTTTTAAGTAAGTATGTTGCATGTATGTATGTTTGTACTTTAGTTCTTGCTTGATAATCTTTTCAAAACTTATTTTGAACTTGATCACTTAGAATAAGTAGATTTGTAATAGCAGACATGGCTTACAATTAATAACTCAAGAACTAATATGAGTGAGTGTTTTACATAAAGGAAACTTTGTGAAAACCATGCTAAGTCCTAGACATAGGATAGTATAGTCCATAGGGTGAATTGTGGGTACTTAAAATACAAGAGTGAATTTATTTTAGCAACTTGGATAATTGTTAGGAGGCAAGAAAGGCATTAACAACCCTTTCTTTACTGCAAAAAGCAAGGATCATAAGATTTTGGTAATGAAACTCAAGAAAGTGGCCTGAAAGGCACATAGCTAATGCAACATCATTCAGTGCAGCTGCATCACATACTGCATCAAACACTTAAAAATAAATTACTTGATGAAGACATTCCAACTAGCTTTTCTCATTTGCATTATCAACACTTATACTTTGCTTTCTTTCTATCTTAGTTGTGATCACATAAACTCCAATATTATTTTGTTACTTAGTTACCTTACATTTTATTACTTTATATTGATTTTAAAAGTGAGTTTTTCAATCTCTGTGGGTTCGATCTTTTTACTACTTGTTTTTGGACTGTGTATACTTGCACACAGATGTATTTTCCATACACCACATTCCTCTTCCTCTTCTTTTTTCTATTTGGTCAACAGTCATCTATGCTGTTAACTTTTATGGTTCAGAGCAAGGTGGTAAAAGTGACTTGAGTAAAATTAAAATCTCATAGTATCTATTTCATCTAATAGAGTTATATTACTCAAAATTTTCTTAATGATCTGATTATGCAAAGGAAACCAAACTGGGATTTTGTCTATATTTACTACTTGTTTGTTAAAGTACTTTTATCATGGACTTGGTGCTTTGAAAATTTATTGCAATATTTAAAATTTTATTGTAGTTTTTTCTAGAATATTTCTTGAAAGATTTGTAAATAATTTTTTCTCTTGCAGGGCATCAAAGAGATAGCAACTCGTGCCCATATTGGTGTGAAGAGAATGGGGGAACTTGACAATAGACCATTCTTCGAAGCTTTGAAGAAAATATATGATGAGGAGGAAGCTGAAGAGAAAGCTACATAACTATGTTCATTGTGGGAAGAGTATCTAAAGGACCCTGATTGGCATCCATTCAAAGTTGTCGTGATAGAAAAGGTATTTTTGTTAAGCATATATTTTTCTCATGAAATCATCGTGAAGTCTACCTGCGTCATTGGATATTACTTTTAATAAAATTTCACTCACCTGTTATTCATCTTTATTACCTCTTCATGAAGACGATGAATATTTTGATGGACCCTGTACTCTAGATTAAAGCTGTTGAGCCTTCTTAACCTGTTGCTCTTTCACCTTTTGTTATCTAAGGGCATTCTTTATATTGATCCTTTCACTTTAGGATCTAGTGTGTATTGAAGTGGAGGGAAGTTTGTGCTGATTAGAAATGTTGTTGGGGATTATTAATAGGAAAAAGAAGTAGCAGACAACCAAGAATAGGGGCAAATGTGTTAATAGTACTTTGAACTGTAGTATGAGCTCCCTGAAGCAATTGCATTTTCTCCTTGCAAGTTTGTAAAACAGGAGGCATAAAATAAAATACTCTGGGAAAATTGTAGATGTGCTATGTTGAAATAAGAAAATGATAGTGCAGGTGGGTAATTTTACATTGATATTAATTTACTTTGTTTTTAATTTGATATTACTTACTCTACTCTCTAAAGTGTGTCTTCAATGTATCAGGTGATGGGGCTTATCATGTGAGCACTCTCAACTTTGGAGATCCTTTCAGGACGCATGAGATGCAATTGGTATAAGGAAGGGATTGGAAGTGTATTTTCTGTTGATATATACAAATTTTCTAAGTGGACAAGTGTTGCACCCCGAAAAATCCCGTTTGGGTTTCTCAATGTACAATGTGGAAAATTTTTGAAGCCGCCACCAATATTTTAATTTAAGACCAAAACATCGGAAAAAGGTCTTTTGAAAAAGGCAGATGGTCTTTTGAAAAACTAGAGATATAGGTTCAGGGGTCGATTACATGTGAGGAATGTATTAGCACCGCACACGTCCTTTCTACAGAAAGGGAACCTTTAATTAAGTGTGTGGTTTCACGTTTGATTTGAAAAATACCTAGATTTGCCTATTTATTTCTTATTTAAAGATAAATGGGAAAACCTAATGACAATTTTTATTTTTGGCGCTTGACGAGAGTTGGCCTCTCGCTCCTACGTATCTCCTGGTGCGATGGAGAATTCAAAGCTACGTAGTTCTTGGTTGTCAAGAAAAGGTTTTTGTCTTTTATCTTTTTAGTGAGTTTTCGAAATATGACGAGTATTCTGCGAATGATTAAACTAACAGAGGTTATGGGTAATCATCGCTAAGTACTCTTGAAAATGAGAGTCACTACCACTGGTCAGACGAACGAAGGTTCTGATTGACTATTAGTAGCAACTCGTTTTTTATTTGATCTTTGGAAAATGGTTTTCGAAAGAGATTAATTGGCACGAATGATCAAACTAACCAAAGTTATGGGTGATCATCGCTTATTGTTCTTTGGAAAAAAGGCATTGCCGCCAATGGCTAGACGAACAAAGGTTCTGATTAGCCACTAGCAACAATGGGTTTAAAAATGATTTTTGTTATAGAAAATACTAATGTTTATGGTTGCGAAAAGGATTTTTATTTGTTGCGCTTGATGACAACGTGGCTCGCTCCTACGTATCCCGAACGGGAATCAAAGCGACGTAGTTCTAATTTGAAAATGTTTTTGAAAGAGTTTTGGAAAGGGGAAGAGTTTTCGTAATAACCAAGCAAGCAAAGGCTTTGAGTGATCATTATTAATAACTCTTGATAGCGATCATGACAATCAAACAAGCCAAGGCTTTGAGTGATAGTCACTAATAGCTCGCATTACTTTGAAAAGAATTTTGAAAGATTAAAGAAAGGGGGTGAGATAGCGAAATTTGAGAGTGCTAACAATAATAATTTTTACATAAAAAGCTGGAGGGGTGGAACCAAAACGTGGGGGGGGGGGGTGTCATTAACAATCAGATTTTTTTTAAAAAAACTTAACAAAAGAAAGAAATAGAAAACAAAAGCCCATGAGCATCATACTTAGGCAAAATACCCAAATCAGAAACCCTATTTCCCTCTTTCTCCTCCTCTGCTTGATTCCCAAAAGCAGAAACCTAGACTTCCTGATCCTTCTCCTCAGCGCCGATCTCTACCTAGAACAGAAATCTAGACCTCTTCCTTCTACTCAGCACCGATCCATTCTTTGAGAGAGAGAAGGAGATCCAGAGAGAGAGAGACGGTCGAGAGAGTGAGAGAGCAAGAGAGAGAGAGAGAGAGGACGAACTAGAGAGAGAAGAGGGAGGATACCGCGAGAGAGAGGAGGGGGAACAAAGATGGTGGCGGTGAACGGGGACGGTGACGTCAGTGGTGGTTTCGGTTGGAAGTGGTGGTGGTTACGGCGGCGCGTGGAGGCGTGGTGGTTTCGGCGTGCGACGGAGAGTAACAGTAGCAGGTTTGTTTTATTTCACGTTTTTCTTTGGGTGTTGGAATTCTTTCTCTCCTTTACTTCTCTGTTCTGATTTGGATTGAAGTGGTGGTGGTTGTGGGGGGAAGGGATGGTGGTGGTTGTTGTTCTGAGTTTGTGTATTTGCTGTTCCTTCCTTTTTTTCTTTTTTCAGCGTGTGTTTGTGTGTGTCTGTGTTTGCTCTGTGTGTTTGTGTTTCACTGTGTTTGTTCTGTATGTTGGTGCTTGCTCTGTGTGTTTGTGTTTCACTGTGTTTGTTCTGTATGTTGGTGCTTGCTCCCCCTTCCTCAGTTGCATTTGAAGCTTAATTTATAGTCCAATATGCATAGATGAATGCACTGTAATGTCTATTTTTCTGACTTGTATTGGTTCAAAAGTTTCACGTTTTGGTGTATAATTGTTTCTGAGCAAATTTTCCTCCTCCCAAGCCACTGTTGTATTCACAAATTGTTCTAACTAATGTTGACTCTCTATGAAAATTCCTATAGTGCAAGTCTTTCCAAAAAAAAAAAGAGAAGAACAAGCTCGCTAGGTTGAAAACCCGCAAAGGGCAGCCTAGGCAAAAAGGAACGCCCGGTGGATTGGAAACTCGCAAAGAGCGGTCCAGGCAAAAATTAGGGCATAAAAGATAATACAAAGAAAAGAGCAAACACATATAGATAGATAAATTGTTGTCGGGTTTTACGAAAAAATAAGCAATCGGAATTTGAAATGAAGTTTGGCCGCCTCCCCACAACCTCAAGAAAATCCAAAATCCAAAAATTCCCTTTCCTGCCCACCTTAAGCCAAGAAAATCCCAAAGAGAAGGAAAAAATCCCCCTTCTACCCACCTTAAGTCAAGAAAGTCTCAGGATATCTCCACCACTCTAGACAAGGATCAATTCCACATCGAAAATGGTATATCATCTTTATCAGCTCACCCAAGTCCAAAGAAAATAAAGAGGTCAAAAGGAAAAGAACGCAATCAAACAAAAAGATTCAAAAAAAAAATGAAAATCTCAAAAAAAAAAGACCAAGAAAAAAGAGAAACAAAAGATGTACAAATTGTGAGCTGATATATTTCACCATGAAACACCAGAGATCCTTGTCTCCATAAACTTTCCAACACTCTGTTGTGTATAATCATCTCTCCTTTCATAAAGACCGCAAACATTTTCTTTGGCCTCAACATCTAACCCTCCATAAACCCTCAGCCATTCTACCATGAAACACAAACTTGTCCTAATAAAACCCCAAGCACCTCATCAAACCTAATAACCATTTCCTTCATAAATCATTGACCATTAGCCGATGTCGAATAAGACCCAACAGCCCATCAGCCTCAAACACTTCATTAAGCTCAATCATCCCTTCTCCACAAAACATCACAATCATGAAAAGTCCATCCCGATCAATAACCGATTGCTTTTGTTTTCTCAAATTTTAACCCTAGGACAAATAAGTTTATCTATTTACGATGGGTTTTCCCAAAAGAAAAACAAACGATCGGAAAAAAGAAAGCCGATCAAGAAAAATCCTCAGAAAAAAAAACAGTCAGAAAAAAGAAAGCTGACCAAACAATAAAGACTTGCACTCTAAAATGCATTCAACTTGCATTAAAACAAGGTTTAGTGATCACCAAGTGAGGTTTCTTTCATACTAAAAGTCAAAACTTTCATTGCATTTGAGTTTTTCTTAAAGAGAACCAAAGATGTGTACTAGGGGGCATTTCCTTCACCTCTCACCCCATTCAACCATGGGGAGATTTGTTCATCGTCTATCCCATTCACATACCACCCTCTGTTCATAACCGTCACCATAACTCTGTCACCTTTCACAAACCTCACTCAAAGAAACCGTTTGAAGTGTCATTCCAAAGTGGGGCAAGCGCATTCCCATTCCTTCACCTCATTCATTCCTATAAAACCTCACCGGGGCAATCTCTCAACTCACTATCCTAAACAAGGCCTCGTCATTCTAATTGGGGCAACTTTGTCTCGTCATGACTGGGGCAACATCAAACTGTGTGGTTTGAGACAAAACCCCCTTTCATTCCACCTTTCATCCCAAGAGCCGAAGTGTTCCCAATTCATCATCTCCTACACCCTTAGTCATTATCACCACCAGACAGAGGCAAGCTTATTCACTCATCAAAAGCCCGAACCGGGGCAGTCTTGCATCCCTTGGTCCCTCATGAGCGTCGGCAATAATCATGTCTGTCATCCCTTCACTTATCATACATGTTCTAAACCAATCCCAAGTTAACAGACTCACTCATTCACATTTGCACTCCTATGCGCGTTTACTAGACAATGCTTCAAAGAGAGAGAACACAAGTTAGTCATGCGATATCTAAGATTCAGTCGTCATTGGAAGGAAAAGAAAGCAAGTGAGCTTGTTTGTAC
The DNA here is from genome assembly GCA_020916435.1 of Oxytropis ochrocephala. Taxonomy (NCBI): domain Eukaryota; kingdom Viridiplantae; phylum Streptophyta; class Magnoliopsida; order Fabales; family Fabaceae; genus Oxytropis; species Oxytropis ochrocephala. The sequence goes on from CM037092.1 coordinate 22,142,698, forward strand.
ATAAAAACCTTGAGAACACCGAAGTTTGAATCAAATTCAAATTTTTTCAACATAATGGTCAATAATCATCTCAATTCCTTGTATTCAAAGTCTTGCTTCTCATCATCACAAAAATGTTTAAGTACCCCAATCATTCATATCTTATTTTTCGCCTCATGCATTTAGGCGTTCCATTTTGTTTATCATAGTGTCCATTTGCATCGTGCCGACATCATCATTTCATGAAAGGCAACAAAAAAGGAAGCAACGGATAAAAGGAAAAAAAAAGAAGAAAAAAATCTTCCATCTCATTCCATCAAGCACCAAAACATTGCATCATAAAGAAAGAAAAAGCAAAAACACGTCATCCCATGTCATTGCATTTGCATCATATTAGTGTTTGAGATTTTATTGAGTAATTGATGTGCCTCATGGTTGGATGGACTTGTTTGGATTTTAACGTGGCTAAGGATTTTATGGAAGATAGGATTTTGAGGCCAAAAGAAGTGTTTGAGGTTTATTTTATACAAGTATCTCTTATGCTTTGACAGTAATGAAGTATCAGCTCACGATTTGTACTATTTTTGTTTTTTTTTTGGGAATTTTTAATCCTCTTTTTGACTTCACTCTTTTGTGATTTTTGTTTCTTTTTTTGGGTGAGTGAGCTGATAAAACAAATGCACCATTTTTTGATGCGGAATCGATCCTTGTCTAAGGTTTGGGATTTTTGGCTTAAGGTGGGTGTAACACCCCGAAAAATAAAATAAATAATTTAATTAGTTTAATTAATTTGATTAGTGGAATAATTAATTTTAGTTGAAGTGTGAGATAATTAAATTAGAGGGAAATATCGTGTTTTGTGTAGGAGTGGGATCGAGTAGTATAGGGGGTGTAGCTGTGAGCCCAATGCGTGAAAGGCCCACAGCTTAAACCCCAAGGGTTATGCGAAACCCTCACTCCCAAGAAAAACGAAATTGAGAGAGAGAGTGAGAAGGGAAGGGGGCGCGGCGCTAAGAGGAAGGAAAGGGAGGGTTTTCGCGACTTGAAGGAAGAAATTCCAAGGTGTTGGCTCGTTGTGTTGCTGTGGTTACTCGTTAGTGATTCCAATCGTCTTCGTCGGAGCTTACGTTTAAGAGGTAAGGGTGAGCGTTTCGGTTTAACATGATTGAGTATATTAGTAGGGTTTTGTGGGGTTTGTGGGAATTGGTATTGTTCTTTGAATTTGATGATGTTTCAAGATTTCATATTTTGAAAAGTATTGATGTTGTTTTGATGCAATTGTTGTTGTTGGAAGAATTTGATGATTCGTTGGAATGCAAATGTGAGAGTGTTTTGATTAAATTTGATGTTTTATGTTGAGGAATTGTTGATTGTTCGGATGAACTATTAGTGATGTTTTGATGATTGATTTGGTGATGAAAACGTGTTTTGGTGTTGATGAATCACGAAATTTTACGCACATTTATTTGTTGCTGCCCAATTGTGCCTCGCTTGCGCTCGGTCGCGCTCAGCGCAAGCGCTGCTGCTCGTGGCATGTTGGGTCTGTCCAATCGCGCCCGATCGCGTCCGACTCTCGCGCTCGGGAGCGCGAGTCACTGTTTTCTCACTGTTTTCTTTAAAGTGCTGTCACGTTTTTGAAAAAATTGATATCTTGCGAACCGGGAACCCGATTGAGGTGTTCTAAGATGCGTTGGAAAGCTTATTCAGAGGCCTAACTGAATATTCTATTTTTAAGGCAAAATAAACTGTTTTGTGTTGCCGTTTATACAAATTAAAATGTGATGTTCCTCTTTTTTCAATGTGGGTGTCTAAGCTTAAAGATGAGGTGTTTTCCCGAATTGAAACGTGACGATTCTTAACAAAATTTTTGTGATGCTATGTTTATATAAATGAGACTCGGTGAAAGGTTATACTACTAGTGTGCTAATTGACTATGGCTAGACTGTGGTTTACCACTAAGGTCAGAATTTCTTTCACTGGTGTATTTACAAGGGCATCACTGAGAGTCTTGCAAAGGTGGCCAATGCCTGTTGCAAGTAGTATCAGTTACCTGAGTAATCCCATAGTCAATCAGTTCACTATTTTATAACATACTAAGCTAAAAGACAACTAAAATATATACATATATAAATATGCTCAATGATGATGAGAAAAAAATATGACTGTGATGATGTTGCTATATGATTTTGACGAATATGACGAGTTCACTCTATGAGTGATTATGATGATGTGATGTAACATGAATTATGATGACTTGCGACGAATATACTCTATGAGTATGATTATGATGATGTAATATGAATTATGATGACTTGTGTAACACCCCCTTCTAAATAAATTACTATTTTACTAATTAAAAATCAGAGTTTTCAAAAACCTGTCCACGCACCTCAAAGAGAGTGCTACATTTTATAAAAACATCATCAAGGCACATTTAAAGTTCAAATGCATCTAGTGCGTGAAATATAAATCATATCCAAATGGGACGAACCCTCAAAACCTGTTTAGTGTTTACAATAATCCAGAAAGCAGTTCACAGCACAGCGGAAATAAAACTGAGTTCAACATACTCAATACATAGTCTAAATCAGTTTAATACATAACATAAAATAATGATACTAAACCCCATCCCCGGTGTTACTAAATCAGAGCCGACACAAAAATCCCAAGAAGGCCTAGACATCTTCACTCAGAATCACCTGCATGTCGCCACGAGAGCAGACAACATAAAAATGCTAGGGTGAGTCTCTTTACATAAATAATAACAAATAAGATAAGCATTATATTAGGAAAACATCTAGCAACAACAATCCACAGAGATCAAGGCATCTACCATTCAATTAAAATACCAACAAACAACAATAATGAATTAATTAATCATCAACAAGAATTCTAAGAATGCATGGTTATATGCATGTGTGCAATATGCATGTGGATCCATAACCACCTCAATAACCCCGTCGGGCAACCACCGCTTTTGGCCGAAGCCATACCACCGCTTTTTGGCCAAAGCCATACCACCGCTTTTATATGCATATGATCTATATGACCCATGACAATGCATCACAACATAATAAATACATCACATCAATTATTACCCACCACTTTGGCCGAAGCCCACATCAATTATTAACCACCTCTTTGGCCGAAGCCCACATCAATTATTAACCACCTCTTTGGCCGAAGCCCACATCCATTATTAACCACCGCTTTATCATTTCCTCACCACCACACCCTATTTATTAAATTAAGTCCCACCTAAGGACCAAAACACCTCATAAGGACCCCTTTCAACACCTAAGACCATTTTTGACACACCCAAGATTTATTTAGTACCTAAGGATTATTTTGACACAATATTAATTTGGTACTTAGGAACGTATGTTGACATTTTAGGATTAATTAGACACTAAGAGATTATTTTGTCACGCCAAGGATTAATTTAATTCTTGGGGACTATTTTGTCACACAAAGGATTAAATTAATTCTTAGGGACTAAAAATATCACTTAGACTCCATTAAGCCCAACTAGGCGCCAAGGGGCAGCCATTTTGGCGCCCCACCTAGCGCAAAGACTGACCCATGCATGGCACACACACTCACGGTGGCGCCAAGTTCCCAGCCGAATCGGCGCCTTCCTCGCACACACGCACACGCATCGACGAGCGACCACGGCGCCAAGCAGCGCCTATTCTCCCGCAATCGCGCCCCGCACACACTCACCCCGCGCGCGTTTGCAAAGCAATGCCTGATGCACATTCTCGCGCCAATGCTCCCAAAGCATTTGGCGCCCCACGCTGATGCACAAACACACACAACAAAGACTGAACCACCTACTGGGCGCCAATTTGCCTAGCAAATGGCGCCTCCTCAACAACACGCCACACCCGGCCCGGAAAAATAGTGACAGGGCGCCATTTGCCTATGCATTTGGCGCCCCTCCCTCCAATCCTCCTTCCAAACCACTTCAAACCTACTTTTCACTCAACAATTTAATTCCCACTTAAACAACACACATATAGGCATTAAATCAACTTTATTAAATTACCATCACCACACATTTCTTCACATTGAAACATTTAATCAAACACACGGCATGCATATTTCACAACACATTTATTTCCAACATAAGCATCATAGCATTTATCAATTTAATCATCAAATACCACAACAAACAAATGATTAACACAAAATTCATACAACCAAACCATCCTAGAGCTATTCCACACACAACACATATCATACAAGTTATTATAGATATAAATGAGAATCCCCTAACCTCCAATTTGCAAACCCAAGAAAGCCACCTCCACCAACAACCCAAGAATCACCAAAATAGCTTCCCCAACAATTTGAGCTCCAAAACCCCATCAATGGTAAAAAGGAAAATGGGAAGGAATTAGTGTAGGAATTTTATACTAAATGATAGAGGAAGAAATATGGAGAAGATTGGTACCCAAAACTCACTTACCCAAATAATTATGCGAAGCTTAAAACCATGCTATGGAGAAGTCATGAAATAGATGGCTGAAGGCCTTTTTAAACCAACCAATAAGATTGATTCTTAGAATAAAAGCCATTAATGTATCAAAAACTTTAGGTTCCTCCACGTTTTCACTGACAGGCCATGATTTCAATTTAATCCATAAACTTGAGTGACTTCAATATGTGCGTGGATTCACTCAATAGAAAGAAAAGGTGATGACTTTGCCAAAATCACACATGTAGGAAGAAGTAATAAATTTGCAGATGAAGGAGTATATTTGGTGAAAGAAACCGTCGGCCACCACACTCCCTCTACTCTCTTTTTTTCTTTTCTTTGTTCAAATGGGAAGGGAATCCTACACCCCTAAGGTTTATTTAATTGGATATGGGCCTACTAAGGGTCCATGGGCTCTTTATTTGCACCCCTAGTTACTTCAACCACTCCTTGACATAATTAAATCCCCACTCCCTTATTTACTACCCAACACCTCTTAGTTATATTAAACACTCTATTATTCTTTTAATATAACTAATCACTATAACACCTCCTGAATAAAATAAAACTCCGACTTAATTAATTGACTTAATAAAATGTTGTACTTCTCAACTAACTTAATTAAATAAATAATCAAATTATTTTGGGGCGTTACAACTTGTGACGAATATACTCTATGAGTATGATTATGATGATGTAATATGAATGATGATGACTTGTGACGAATATACTCTATGAGTATGATTATGATGATGTAATATGAATTATGATGACTTGTGACGAATATACTCTATGAGTATGATTATGATGATGCTGTAATGTGATTGGGATGTATTACGACGAGTACACTCTATAAGTGTTTTATGACGAATTGCACATGTGTCCATAGAGTCTCATAGCATGTGCATAATGTGACGAATAGGCTTCGGCCTCTTGCGACGAATAGGCTTAGGCCTCTTATTGATGACGGTGTGCCCCTGGTGGGTTATTGCAACGAGTATGGTACCATAATGCATATGCCCAGGTGTGGGTTGCATTTACATGCATATTCATTGACTGTGACTTGTTGTCAAATTGTGGTTTGAGTTGGTGTTTGGCGAAGATGTTATGATGTTGATAACGACGTTGTATGATTGTTTGTGTTCATTACTTTACTATGTGCTTGATTATGTTTTGCTGAAATTCTCACCCCTTCTGCTTGGAATGTTGCTCTTTTGGTGCGCTGCAGTAACCCCCCAGTGAAGGTCCTGCTGCCTTCTTTGATAATTGTTGGGATGTCTGTCGAGTTGCTCTCTGATACTGTAGCACCTAGGGGGCGTAGTTTAAGTTTGTTAGTTTATTAATTAACTTATTAATGATTTTATGGTTGATGTGCGACGTGTCTGAGTGGTTTTGGCGAGTGATGATTCTTATTCCGTTGTGACGAAAAATTCCTTTTGTTTTGGAGTTTAATTTTTATGACGGTGGTTTTGCTGCACAAACTTTAATGAGTGCAAATGATGAGTTTTTTTTTTGTTATGACGAGGTAGCATTTCTTTTCTACCAATTGAATTAATATTTTGAAAAGGAAATTACTCTGATAATGACGTGTAAATCGAGGGGTAGAAAAGGGGTGTTACAGTGGGTGGCAAAGGATTTTTTGAGGATAGGGGAAGATGGTCAAACTTCATTTCAAAACATGATTGCTAGTTTTCTCAAAAATTAACTTAAGGACAATAATTTATTTACTTTTATATATTTGCTCTTTTTTCTTTATTTCTCTTTTTTTTTTATGCCCTAATTTTTGCTTAAGCCGCTCTTACGAGTTTTCAACCTAACGGGCCTTTTTGAATTTATTTTTTGTAAAGGACTTGCACCAAGGGAATACAACGTTGACAAGGTATTTTAGAGATCACAAATTTGCCCCAGTATGGAGGGCTTAAAGCGTTATTTCATTAGTGTGAACAAACCAAAAAGTCGACTAGGTAGGGAAGTATGTACTTTAGGGTGGTCGGGGTGGGATTAGACTTGGACGGGGGTAATGACAAGGTAGGGATATTAACTGACTCAAACAAGAATGAAGTCACATGTCACACACAAGTTACTACACGAATGCTTCGTAGAGAGTTAACATTAGTTAACACATGAAAGAAAATTTTGGCGGACCATTTCGGTCATTCATCATGGGATGCAACGCTTTGTAAAAAAATGTGAACGAGCTGCTAATTTGAAAATTTGAGTGCCTTAAAACGCCTTGAGCTTGCAACTAAGTATGGCTAAACTTTTTCAAAAAGAATGATTTACCTCACAAGAATGTCTCACCCCTCATCACAATTTTTTTCTAGAATTATGCTCATTTTTTTTTTTGTAATGCATGATGTAAGTATGCAAATGAATGAGTGTGCATGAAATGCGAATGAATGTATGTGAAATGCGAACGTAATGATAATGTATGTGAATGAAATGATAATATATGATTTTATTTATCATGTCGGGGAATTATAAGTTTTACGTTGGAGAGTAAAGTACAAAGTTTGACTTTGACTTTAGCATGCATGGCTTCTCTCCAAAATAAAGCTTTTAATTCTCAGGCAGTCATAAAAATGTATGTAACATAAGATGTTTATTTTTGTTTTTTGTAATGCAAAGAAAAATGCATGAGGTATGGTTTCTAAGAAACTTGCGGTAAATAATGATTTGGGTTTTTGACTTTTTGATTTTTGGATAAAAGACGGTAAGCACAAATATTTGTTTGAATGCAAGGGTATGAAGCTCCTTTGTGACCCTAGAAAGGTAACTTACAGAGTGAGTCTAAGGTTTCTTTTATAGTGAGCCTCACAATGGTAGTTCTAAAGAAGCCTACACATGGTTCCTAGAGCCAAGGACCCCAGTCAAGAACACAGACCCCAACAATAGGCAAGCTATTAGAAGGGATAGCATCCTTAAAAGGAATCAAACTCTAGGTGAGATTTTCACGACCACCCAACGAGACGTACGTCCCGCAGGCCATCACTACGCAATCTCGTTCTAACTTAGGGTACACTCAAGTCCGGGAAGAGGACTTTTCTCACATGTGTGTGCAGAAGTGTAATTGTGGAGTGTGTATGAGCAATTTAAAAACAGCCCAACAGCTGCAAACAGACAAACAGTCATACAAATATGATCTTCTATCTTAGAGTTTAGATATCACATAAAAATATAATATGAAAATAATAATAATAATAAACAAATAAATAAAGGGAAGGGTAAAAATTAAGTTAATCCTCAATAATTAGACTAGGTTTTGACTCTCTAAAAAGTTAAGTCCCCAGTGAAGTCGCCAGCTGTAGCGACCGAAAAATCCGGGAAAGGATTCTTCGAAGTTCGAAAGAAAGCCGCCACCAAATTTTAGTTTAAGGGCAAATTCGGAAAATCCCTTTTTGTTTAGGACAAGACAGGTTTAGGGTTCGGGAGTCGTTATGTGTGGGGAAGGTATTAGCACCCCACAACATCCTTGGTCTAATTAATTAGGATTTATTAATAATTACCCTTTTATTTATAGAGGAAAAGACTTATTTAAATTTTTAGTTTTTAGTGCTTGACAAGAGTGGACTCTTGCTCCTACGTACCTCCGGATGCAATGGAGGAATCAAAGCTACGTAGTTCTTCCTGAAAAAGGTTTGTTGGTTGGTGTTTTTTAGTGTAGGGGTCCTAGGATTCCTTGAACTGCATGTACTCATCGATTCCTAGGGACGACTAACCCGATTGTACAACCGACTTAGTCCCCTACTTTTGAAAGTATTTTTGAGGTTTTTTGAAAGAAGTTTGTTTGAGGTGAGGTGAGTTGGTTTTAGAATAGGTATTCTAGAACTCGTGAACTGTACAGCTCATTAGTTCTAGAACGCTGACTAACCCGGTTGTACAACCGACTTAGTCCCCTATTTTTAGGAAAAGTGATTTATTTATTTACTTATAAGTTTTTAGGATTCTTGAATCTGCATGTGACTCATTGGTCCTAGGATGATGACTAACCTTGGTTGTACAATCGACTTAGTATTTTATTTGATTTTTGAAGAAATAAACTAATTTGTGCATAAAAATAAAATAAAAGACAAAAACTGATAATTAATAGAGACTAGGCTAAAATAAATAAATAAATAAATAAATAAATAACTATATACATAAATAAATCTGAATAGATATATACATAAACAATAAATAAATAAATAAATAAATAAATAAATAAATAGATTATATTATAAATAAATGATAAATAAATATGTACATAAAAATAAACAAAATAAATACAAAACTAACTGGACTGACGCAGTCGAACCGAACCGAAAGCAAATCGACTAGGTCAATCGCGAACCGGACTCCTATCTAGTCCATTTTGACCCCAAGACCGCCAGAACCGCTTTGAGAATCGGAAAGCCGACTCAAAACGTCCCAATGATCAAAGACGGACTTTTAGTGAAATGGGCCGCTCTCGCTTTGACCCAAAAGATCACTTAACCCGCCAATGATCTCCCCCTCTAATCTTCACCTCTCAACCCCTTTTATATCCAATTGCTAGGGAGCTCTTGTTTCTTGTGAGCAATGTGGGACTAAAACAAGGTAGAGAAAGCAATTCCCCTTTAAATCACAATTCCCGTTTTTCTCAAACCTGTCACCGTAAAATTGCGATTCCGGATTCGTTAACCGTCGGATCGTCTTCATTTTTTTATAGCGGGTTCGTGGGAAATATGTCTTCACTTTCACCGTTCAGATCGTAAAAACGAGGTCCAAGGAGAGAGAAATTTCCTTCGAATAGTAGCTAAAAACTAACACCCGAAAATACACAAAAAACTACTATTTTTTGTAATTTTCAAAAAAAGTCCAAAATAAAATGATTGAAAAAGTCCAAAATAAAATGGTTGAAAAAGTCCAAATTAAAAACTATTAAAAAGAACTCGGACAAAATTGGGGTATAACAGCTGCCCTAGATAAAAAGTATCTATTCCATTAATAGATATGTGAAAAGAGAAAAGCAAAGCTGGGGATTCATAGATAACTTTGTTTTCAAAATTCTTGATAATGGATGAGATACTAATATTGAATTTACTAATGGCAGAGGATAAATTAATAAAACTAGATACAATACTAGGTTTACTAAAAAACTGATTAAGCCATTTGTAAAACTTTTGACGAGTCCTTGCATTAGGATTATTAAGAGTTCTAAACTCTTCTAAGATCCTATTGTATCTACTAGGTTTGTTATCCCTGCAGATGACTCTGATGTTGTTCTTGATAATAGGATCAATCTTAAAAGCTCTAAGCCTTCTTATGATCCTACAATTTTGACTCTTGTGACCTGTAACGCCACAAGTGACACAAGTAGCCTTTTTCCTATCAAGCTTCTTGGCCTGTCTTTTGGTTACCTGGTTGGTAGTCAGGTTTTTAGGTTTATTGCAAACACAACAATTACCTGGGACATGACTATCAAGGATTTCAGGTTTCTTGGCCTGTTTCCTTTTGTAGACTTTTGGTTTGTAACCAGGTTGGGGTTGGTTGGGGCACTTTCTGGCAATATGACCAAGAATGCCACATTTGAAGCAGACCATATTAGCCTCAGGGTTAATAGGGTTATCTTCATCAGAAGAAGATTTGTTTACCATGTTAATAGAGCTATTGCTCTTAGGTAAAGGGTTGTCAAAGGTCCTGGACTTAAGTTTGTCTAGTTCCTCTTTGATTCTGATTAAAAGTTCTTCGTTATCACTAGTTTGTTGAAGAACAGGATTGGCAATAGGTCTCTCTATCTGGGTAGGGATACCTAAAGCACTAAGATACCTATTTTTCTCTAGGATATCTCTGAGTTCATTAGCAGATGCTACAGGGGTGTCCTGTGTTTTATCAGCTAAGAAGGTTTGGAAAGGATAATTGATACCTTCTTTAATGGCATAATCTTGAAACCAATCAAAGAAGGGATATTATCACCTATTTTGTTGAGAAATTCATAAAATTTCTCTTGGATTGTCTTACGATTGTGTCCCTGAAAATGCAGGAAGAACCATTCTCTTTGAGGAGACCTTTCCTCAGAATAGAATTCTTTCCTTAGGGATTCCTTATCAATGATGAACTCAGACATCATCAAAAGGTGCATTAAGGGATGAGTAGGTTGGCGATTGGATAGACCTATGGTCTTCATCCTCCTTTTGGTAGGAGGTTTTTACAGGGGTTGTGGATTCAAATCCCTGTAAATGAATTGTAGAACCTTCATGAGAGGTTCCTACATGAGGTTTGGGAGGCTCTCTGGCTATAGAGAAGGATCTCCTGGAAAAAGACCTTCTAGACAGAGCTGTTTTGTAGTCCTCTTCAGATCTAAGTGATCTAGGGACAGTGAAAGAGTTGCTTCTGTTGAAAACAAGATCAACTCTTCCAGATTGGTGCTGGATAACATCCTGGAATTCTGGTGTTAGCCTAGGTGCCACAGGGGCAGCTCTATCTAAGGACCAGGTTTCTGGGAGTGTTACGTCGCTCCATTGTATAGTTTTAGGCACTATGATATTAGCCTTAGATTGATCAGTGAGAAATAAAATAGTTTCTCCTGATTTCTGACATTTGGTTTTTAAGAAATTGGATCTGACTGAGTTCATAACTTTGTAATGAACTCTGTATAGCAAGGCTATAGGGATAGATCCATCTTTCATGTCAAAACCATGACACTTGACATTGAGATGAAGAACATCAAGGATGTTCTTATCATCCAAACTTACAGTTAAGTCTGGGAAGCAATTGAAAAAGATTGGGCCATGAATGAGGCTAGTTTCCACAGTTCCTAATAAGGAATCATGGAACTGATTGTGAGGAGCATCCCTTAAGCAGAGTAAAACTGCTACATTAAGAGATTCTCTGGTAAGAGGCTTCATTCCTACCTGTACACTTCCAATATGTAGGGAGTTGAAGTTCTTAGCTTTGTGATCTTTCATACTATTTTCAGAGAGAAGATGAAACTCTTCATCATCTGATTTGAGTATGAATTTTTGTTCCACAGTTCTAACTATAAAGTCAGACTTGGAGAAACAAGATTTTTGATTCATGTAGAGATCCTTATGAGATATTCTAGGGATCTCCCAATTATCAAAATCCTGATTGATATCTTCAAAACGAATTTCTTCTTTGAAGATTTTGTTTGAAATAGATTGATTTGATTGATTCTCATTAAGAGAAGATGATGATGATGAAGCAGAGGATTTGCAAGAAAAACGTGAGGAGAGAGCTTTAAACATTTTTATAAAAAACAAATAATTTCCTCACCCATAAGCATCATCGCCTTCACTTGGTTTCTGCAGAAATATAAGAATTAACCTATGAACTAGTACTTACCTTCTGGAGCATGCTATGGAATTAACTGTGTCTTGTTCTAAGATCAGTATAAGGCCAAATAATTGGATATTAAAACTTGGATAAAAGAATTATTTTCTAATTTATACTTCAGAGTTTGATCCTTTTATGATTAAGACAATAGGCAAAGCAAACACTGAGATATATTCAGCTTGAAATATAAAAATATAACCAAAATTCCTTTTAATAATACTTCCGTTGGATGATCAGTAAACAAAACTAATTTTCGTAAATCTTCCCCTTTAAACAAGGATAAAATAAGAATATATCATCCTAGCAGGTGGGTAAGGTAACCAGTCTTACAAAACACGGCTGCTGATTTCACGTTATACCGCTCGTTAGTGGGATCCAGATATTCTTCACAAGAATCCTTCTTGTTTTAAGAGTTAAAAAAGCTTTATTTCAAAAAAGTTTTATAAAATGTTTATGATCATCAACTTCCATAAACAGAATAATATGGATATATAAATAAGTAATTCAAGACTTTGAATGTATAACAGAAAGCTTATTCAATTGACTTAAGAGCAAAAGGAAATATCTGTAAAATATAAACTAGACGAATAATACTTAATTCATTACACCATTAAAAATGGGTATTTTGAATTAATATCCAGAACTGGCACTTACATGATTATGAACAAAGTCAAATTAACTGCATAGCATAACCCAGATAAGTAACCAACAGTTCAAAGTTAATAACTACATTCCTACTTCCACCATCTGGCTTTGATACCAAGAGGGGATCGGAAGCAGAAGTTAGATTAAATTAAAGAGACAGAAGGGAAGTAGGTAGCATACGGAATGCAACAAAAAATAAATAAAAGAGAGTGCAGAAATTAAAAGCAAATATATAACATAAATGAGGAGGCAAAGCCTTCCATGATTGAGATAGTTGAAGAACTATCTATGAGTTACAAGTTTGAAGATTGAAGAAGAAGAAGAAGAAGAAGATTGAGCTTACAAGTGCTCTGGCTTCTCACTAGAACTTAGGAGAGAAGGAGAGATGTAAGAGAAGTGTGTGTATCTGAACTTGTGTGTCCTCTAACACTTGCCTAAGCACACTTATATAGATTGAAAAACAAATAGTATCCGGTTACTAAACCGGAACTATACACTTAAGTGACTTGCATTGTGCACTGATTGACCTGAACTGTTGGGAATCCAATGAATTCTGACTTGTTCAGCAGGTTAAGGAGACATAGGCGAAATAATGGAGCTTTGGATACCATTATGTAAGCTTGTCACCTTCTGATAGTGGGAGACAAGGGGTCCACTGAGGTTCGTCCACTAGGCTTTGTCAAAATGCCTTACAGCTTGTCATGATTGTCCATCGAGAAATGGTGGAGTTCATGCGCATGCAAGACCAACAAATGGAGATTATGACTCAGCAATACCTGAAAAGCAAAGCTAAGCACAATTGAAAAATTGTTAATAAAAACAATTAGAACAGTTTTTCATGTCATTGCTGACACTACAATCACCATGTTCAAGGGTGGTTTTTGAACAGTTTTTCATGCCATTGCTGACACTACAATCACCATGTTCAAGGGTGGATGATAAACAGTTTTTCCTACTAAAAGTAGTACAATTGTCTTGTTTAAGGACAAGTTTGAAAAAAGATTAACTTCCTTGTAAATACTCACGAGTAAGATAATCAGGAAGAGAATTGTCTGAACCTTTAAGATATTCAATATCAAAATCAAATATGCTTAAGATTGCTTGCCATCTGGCAAATTTTTGTTTTGATGCAAGATTCTTGACATCTTTTTGTAAGATATCTTTTGCAGACTTGCAATCAATTCTAACAAGAAATTTTTGATTTAATAAATCGGATTGAAATTTTGAAATAGATAAAACAATTGCCAAAACTTCCTTTTTGACAGTGGAGTAATTCTGCTGGGCAGGATTCCAATGTTTAGAGGTAAAAGCTATGACTTGCTCTTTTCCAGAAATTTTTTGCTTTAAAATGCCACCATAACCAATGTCAGAAGCATCAGTTTCGACAATTTTAAAAGCATCAGGATTGGGTAGGTAAAGGCATGGTAGCTCTTTAACCTATTGATTGGTGTTATACCCCAATTTTGTCCGTCTTCTTTTTCTTGCTTCAGTCGTCTATTTTTAGTAAAGGCGTGTTTCGGAGTCACATGATTACGAGAATTATTAGTGAAGAGTCTCGGTTACCAATTCCAGTCACTCCGTTTAGCTAAATCGAAACGCCGTTGTTTAAATTAGGCGCGCACGCGAATGATCGATCTTTTCGTGCGTTCTTCAATTTAATATCCGTATTCGAGTTTAGTCGTACGTGAACAGGTCTACCCAAAGCCATTTTTCTCAAAATTTGGTTCAAATTCAGACTTAATAATGCGATTCCGAGTTAATTTTGGGGTTTTTAGTTAACGCGCCCATTTATTTTATTTTTGGTCTCGTTTTAGTGCAGTTGTCTGGTCCGACCCGTTCTCGTCTTTGTATTTGGTCGGACTCCTTTTCCTATTGTTATTTTTATTATTTATGTTTATTTAAGTTATGTAAGCACATATAACAATCCAAAAATGCCAAAAATTCTATTTATTTTAATTTACAATTTAAAAGTGTTTGAGAGTCAAATAAGTCCAAAAATGTCAAAAAAACTGTATTTAGCTTAGTTTACAATTTAAAAGCACTTAATAGTCCAAAAAGTCCAAAAATACAAAAATAGTAATACAAAATATATAAAAAATAAACAACTCCGAAAATACAAATTAAGCAGCAAAATAGGGTTCGAGCGTGATCCAAAAGCTAAGTGCAGCACTATTGAGCTTGGATCAAGACCTAAAAAATTATCCAAAACCCAGTCAAAACTCAATTAATGCCTTAACCTAGTTTTAGACTATAAATAAGCAGTCAATCAGCAGTCAAAAACACACAGAAATCAAGGCTGAAAAGGCTGCAAAAATCACAAACAAAAAAGGATTAGAGTTTCACATCGAAACCCTAATCCACAAAACACAGTTCTTTTGAAATCTGAGATCTGAAAACTCGAGTAACGGCAGCGATTCAAAGAGGGTACAACAACAGTCGCAGTCACAACAAGCACATTAGGAGACGAATCAGAGGCCAGATTAAAGGTTAGTCCAGTTGCTATGTTCTTTTTTCTAAAAAAATGTGTTCAGAATGAATAGGTTTCTCATAAAAAAACTGACTAGCTTGAAATAATATGTTGCTGTTTAGTATAGTTTTTCTCGGTTAAAACAGTGTTATACAAACCATAGAATCAGAAAACCAAAAAATAAGCAAACAAGCCACAAAATTAGAGAAATTATAGTTCAAACAAAGTCAATCCCAGATTAAAAGTGAAAGAATAATAGAGTAGGAGAATCAGACCAGAGAAAACATTAAAATCAAAAAAAGGGAACCAGAAGAGCTAACCTCTGTTCTGCCTTCTCCGGCGACGGTGACCCTCCGGTCACCTTCTCCGGCGAACCTTCCAGTCGAGCCATCAAACCACCAGAACCGAAGCCCCCATTTTTCCCCCCAAAACGAACCCAGAAACATAGAAAAAAACGCATATTAGATCAGTGTGCTCTATGAACAAAACGAAAAAACAAACAAAAAAAAAACCAGAAGAGATAGAGCAGAACAGAGAAAGAACGAAACCCACCACACTCTCGCCGGCGGAGTCCTCGTCGCCGGCGTCCCTTCACCGTCACCATCATCACCGAACGCTGGAGCCGTTCTCTCTCTCTCATCACGAACCCAAAGCTTCGGTTTCATCTTCCATGGAAAACGGTGCAAACTGCGCCGGATTTTTCGCGCTCCCTCCCCTAAAACCGGCGATATTTCCGCCGGAGTAAAACTCCCTCTCTCTCACCAAGAACGGCGCCGCGGCAGCAGGGGAAGGGAATGGATGAAATTAGGTCTGATTTGTTTAGGGTTTTTCTTTATATATGGGACCTATTATTTTTATCTTATTTTTTAATGTTCAGATTGCTAGTCACACCCCGTTATTCGTGCGCACCCCTCCCCAACTTAAGCCCAGTTTTGCATACTGGGCCCTCCTATGCGAACTGGGCTTTCCTTTTTGCACCTCCAATTAATTATACAACACCCTGCTATTAATAAAACCCAAATTTACCATCTGCACCCCCTATATCTCTTTTTAATTCTGTTCCAACTCAAACGCAAATAATGTTTCTCGTGAAATTAAAATAAACGGCTAAGTCGGTTGTACAACCGGGTTAGTCATTATTTTAGGGCCAATGAGCTGTACAGTTCAGTAACCCTGAAAACTTAACAAATACGAATAAACTATTTTTTCTAAAAATAAACGGCTAAGTCGGTTGTACAACCGGGTTAGTCATTAGTTTAGGGCCAATGAGCTGTACAGTTCAGTAACCCTGAAAAACTTAATAAATATGAATAAACCATTTTTCCTAAAAAATAGGGGATTAAGTCGGTTGTACAACCGGGTTAGTCATTATTTTAGGGTCAATGAGCTGTACAGTTCAGTAACCCTGAAAAACTTAATAAATATGAATAAACCATTTTTCCTAAAAAATAGGGGATTAAGTCGGTTGTACAACCGGGTTAGTCAGCGTTCTAGAACCAATGAGCTCAGGAGTTCTAGAATACCTATTCTAAAATGGACCCACCTCACACCAAACCAATTTCTTTCAAAAACTCAAATTATTTTCAAAAAGTAGGGGACTAAGTCGGTTGTACAATCGGGTTAGTCAGCAGCGTCCTAGGAATCAGTGAGCTGTACAGTTCAAGGAATTCTAGGACCCCTATACTAAAAAACACCAACCAATAAACCTTTTTCAGGAAGAACTACGTAGCTTTGATTCCTCCATTGCATCCGGAGGTACGTAGGAGCAAGACTCAACTCTTGTCAAGCACTAAAAACCAAAATTTAAAATAAGTGTTTTTCTATATAAATAAAAGGGTAATAATTAAATAAATCTTAAATTAATTAGACAATGGATGTCGTGGGGTGCTAATACCTTCCCCACACATAACGACTCCCGAACCCTAACAATGCCTTGTCCTAAAACTTAAAGGGATTTTCCGAATTTGCCCTTAAACTAAAATTTGGTGGCGGCTTCCTTAAGAACCTTTCGAAGAATCCTTTCCCGGATTTTTCGGTCGCTACAATTGGAGTGATGGTTCCTTGATGGATATTGTGGCCAAGAAACCTAATCTTAGTTTGAAACAAACTGATTTTTGATTTGGACACAGCAAGACCATTTTTCTTTATGATAGAAATGAAAGTATTGATGTGCTTGATGTGTTGATCAAAAGATTGTGAGTAGATAAGCACATCATCAATATAGACAATGGCAAATTTTGAATGATCATTGAAAATATCATTCATGATTCTTTGAAATTCAGAAGGAGCGTTTTTTAAGCCAAAGGGCATAACGTTCCATTCAAATTGACCAAAGGGGACAGTGAAAGCAGTTTTGTATCTGTCCTCTTCTTTTATCTGGATTTGCCAAAAACCAGATTTCATGTCAAATTTTGAAAATATTTTTGCGTCATGAAGACGATTGAGAAGATCTTTCTTATTGGGAATAGGATATCTAATCCAAGAAAGAGCTTGATTGAGAGGCTTGTAATTGATGACAAGCCTGGGAGTTCCTCTTTCTATTTCTGCTTGTTTATTAACATAAAAAGCAGAGCAAGACCAAGAACTCTTACTCTTGCGAATAAGACCCTTCTTTAGAAGATCATCTACTTCTTTTTGGCAAACTAGAAGCAGATCTTGATTCATTTGAATGGGTCTGGCTTTAGTGGGAATATGCCTATCATGGAAATCCTTTTCGTAAGGGAGTTCCACTATATGACGTTTTCTTTCCCAGAAAGCATTAGGTAGATCAGAACAAATAGTAGTTTGTATTTCTTCTAAAAGACCTTTTATCTTTAATTGATTCTCCTTTCTGAGTAATTGATAATCAATGTTTCTAAAATTAATCTCTACTTTCAGAAAATTGATTTGATTTTTCTTATAGGAGACTGGGTTTAAGTTTCTGATAAAAGGTTTTCTCAAAAACTTAAAAATGATTGGTTGTCCCAAATGCTGGGCTATTATACCCTCTTCGGTAATTTGAAAAGGAAAGAGCGATCTTATGAACGGAGTTCCTAAGATTACTTGATTTTTCAAATTTTTAACCAAAAGAAAAGAGGTATCTATTTTGAAATTTTGATTTTCAATAATAGCCGAAGACAACTTGTAATTGATTTTTAACTTAGAGCCATTAGCAGCACTAAGTTGTTCAGAGGTCTTTTCAAAATATTTTGTTGGAATAAGACCTTCTAGGATACAATTTGAATCTGCTCCTGTGTCGAACAAAGCAACAGTTTCAAAAATGAAATCCTTGATGATAATTTTGATGTTTATGTAAATTTTTTGAATTTTTAGATAATTGATAAGACTAATGAAATCCTCAGGAGGTTCTGGGGGATCTTCATCAGTCTCAGGGACTTCCGTAGAACAACTAGCCCTGCTAGTCTAGTGATCAATGATAGATTGGTGACTATCCTGTCTTTCTCTAAGTTTGTTGACCTCAGATTTTAGGTTGTTAACCTCATGCTGGATGTCCTGGATAGTGACAGGTTTGATACTGGTTTTTTCTAACCTCTTGAAGGTATCTCTGAGGTTAAAACGATTGGTTACAAGGGGATTCCTAAGAGGTTTCTCCTTGAAGGTAGATCTAAGTTTGATAAGGTATCTTTCCCTCTCCTGGGGATCAGGAATGGCATTAAGGGCCTCAAGGAGAAGATCTTGTTCTCTGGTAAGGACATTGATATGATTAGAGGAGTCAGATAAATCATCATCCTAGATTTGGTTTAAGTTATCAGAGGTTTGATCAGAGGATTCCTCAGAAGATTAGGCTAAAAGATTGTTAATCTTGTTTTCAATATCTGAACCAAGATTGAGAGCTTTGAGTTTGTTAATTACCCTACAATTTCTGCTTATGTGCCCTGGTGTGCCACATTTGAAGCAGACAATAGGTTTTTTATCATCATTCTCATAATGATTCCTATTAGTAGTTCTTGAGTGCAGGTTTTCCAAAGACGCCTTTCCTTATAGAAGTCAGTCCCAGGTAAGGTGTTGCTGGGTTTTGGCTTGGATTTGGTCTTTTTGGCACAGGGGAGACCAAATTGCTCACAGAAGGTTCCTAAATCTTTACGATTTTGGGCCTTCTCTTTGGAAAGTTGTTGTTGAATTTTGTCGTCTTGACAAATCTTCAAAGCAACCTTTTGGATGATTGCAATGAGCTGACCATAGCTCAATTGTTGGTAAGGGATGTTACCATTGGGGTCTTGATTGCGAAGTTTGTCCCTAACCTTATCACCTAAGGATTTAGGGAGACCTGCTAGAAATTTCTCTTTCCAGAAGGCTTGTTGGCTATCTTCTCTGGTATAGACTCTTGTAAGGAAGGTGTCTTTATACCATCTGAAGTCACCAAGGGTTTTACACCTAAGATTGGACAACAATTCAGCCGACCTATCCTTTATAAGGGATGGATCACCAACGAAATGCTGTAAGAAAGTGAAGATTAAGGTATTTACTGCATCAGGGATATGAGCATCACCTTCTAAAAGGGGCTCTCCACTAGGTCCTCTTTTGATAGCAGTAAGGATAGCAAGTTTGGCTTCTTCTGTGAGATAGTTATCCCACCAGCCTTTGAGTTGGCCACAGAATCCTGCAACGAGGATTTCCACGATCATGCCTTCAGGGCAATTGTTAGTAGTTTCATAAGCTGTGGCAACCATAGTCATGTTTTGGAGGATTTTGGTTATGCCATACTCATTTTCACCATCAATGTTCCATTCATAGACATTGTTGGCACTGAAACTCTTGAAATTGGTTTCCTTTTCTTCTAAAAGAAGATCAGGGGCTGTGGCTCTAGGGTAGTAAAGTTTAGTTTCCCTACGCCATTGGTTTTTAGGATTATGAATAACTGGATTGAGTTTGTTTTCAGGGCAATTATTCTCAGAGTGATTGGAAGAGGTTTCATCTAACATGTTAATCTCTTTTCTACTAGGAGAAGGTGAATCAAGGACAGTTGATTTAAGAAGATTCATATGTTCTTCTATTTTTGCTAAAATTTCACTTTTAGCATCATCAGCTTCCTTTTTGATGTTTCCTTCTTGTTGGAGGGGTTTCTTAAAGGATTTAGAAACCTTATAAGGATTGAAAAGAGGTTTTTCTATTTTGGTAGAGGAAGATGGTTCAGATTTAAGGTCTGCATCTTTGTTTCTACTTTTGATAGAATCTCCCAAAGCTTGAAGATACTTGTTTGTATAATTGGATTGTTCCATGAGATCTTTAATATCTCTGGCAGCTATGGGTTCTCCATCTAATTTTGTCTTGAAGGGAGAAGCCACGATAGGGGAGGATTGGTTTTGGCTATTAAGCGCAAAAGTTGTTTTTGGTGGTAGTTCAGATTGAACCTTTTGACCATCTTTTAAATGCCAAACTGTGATGACATCTAAGGTTTTTCTTCCAATCAGGTCATCCTGAAAGGGATAATTGATATTCTTCTTGATGGTATATGCATGAAACCAATCAAAGAAAGGAATATTATATCTGACATTTTCAAGAAATTTATAGAATTCTTCCTGAATGGACTTTCTATTATTTCCTTGATAATGTTTGAAGAACCATTCTCTATGGAGAGACCATTCTTCAGAATAAAAATCCTTTTTGAGGGAAATTTTATCTATGACAAAAGATTGATTTTGATTGTTAAGATCTTTACTAAGATCTTGATTGCTAAGATCTTTAATAAGATCTTGATTGTTGTTTTCAAAAGATTGATTTGAAGAAAGCATTAAATCAGATGTAGGTGTAAGAGTAGGAGACATGAAGGAGAAAGTAAGAAAGTGAGGAAAACGTTGTTTTTGAGAAGAGACTTTAAATTTCCTCACCCATAAGTATCGTCGCCTTCACTTGGTTTCTGCAGAAATATAAGAATTAACCTATGAACTAGTACTTACCTTCTGGAGCATGCTGTGGAATTAATTGTGTCTTGTTCTAAGATCAGTATAAGGCCAAATAAAAGGATATTAAAACTTGGATAAAAGAATTATTTTCTAATTTATACTTCAGAGTTTGATCCTTATATGATTAAAACAATAGGCAAAGCATACACTGACATATATCCAAAAAGAATTGTAAAATATAACCAAATACTCCTTTAATATTACTTCTGTTAGATGATCAATAAACAAAACTAATTTTCATAAATCTTCCCCTTTAAACAAGGATAAAATAAGAATATATCATCCCAGCAGGTGGGTAAGGTAACCAGTCTTACAATACACGACTGCTGATTTCACGTTATACCGCTCGTTAGTGGGATCCAGATATTCTTCACAAGAATCCTTCTTGTTTTTAGAGTTAAAAAAGCTTTATTTCAAAGAAGTTTTATAAAATGTTTATGATGATCATCAACTTCTATAAACAGAATAATATGGTTATATAAATAAGTAATTCAAGACTTTGAATATATAACAGAAAGCTTAATTAATTGACTTAAGAGTAAACGGAAATATCTGTAAAATATAAACTAGATGAATAATACTTAATTCATTACACCATTAAAAATGGGTATTTTGAATTAATATCCAGAACTGACACTTATATGATTATTAACAAAGTAAAATTAAGCGCATAGCATAACCCAAATAAGTAACCAACGGTTCAAAGTTAATAACTACATTCCTACTTTCACACACACATATATATATATATATATATATATATATATATATATATATATATATATATATATATATATATATATATATATATATATATATATATATATATATATATATATATATATACACACACACACCACACACACCCACACACATATACATATATTAAATGCATTTATCAACTTTTACTGTATTTATTATATATTAGCAATGTTATTAATTTATTTACTAAATAATACAATAATTATTTTTATAAAGTATATTGTATTTTTAGGTAAAAAAGTATATTTTATTTAAAAGTAAACAAATTAAATGCTATTAAATATCAAGTAATTTGTGTGAAATATTTAATTCAATTAATCATTAAATTTTTTTCTTTTTTTAATATCAAGTTATATATATATATATATATATATATATATATATATATATATATATATATATATATATATATATATATATATATATATAACAACTTTTACTGTATTGATTGAAAATTAAGTATTGGCAACTATTAATAATTTTTTTAATGTATTAATTAAAATATAATAAAAACTTTAATGGAAAATATTTATATACGATTACTATATATAAATATATATATTCTTTAAAAGTATATTTTATTTAAAAGTAAACAAAAAAATGTTATTAAATATCAAGTAATTTGTGTGAAATATGTTTTAATTCAATTAAACATTAAATATTATTCATTTTTTTAATGTCGAGTTATATATATATTAATAACAACTTGTACTGTATTGATTGAAAATTAAATATTGGCAACTTTTTTTTTATGGAAAATATTGGTAACTTTTAATAATTCTTTTAATGTTTTAATTATAATATAATAAAAATGTTTATGGAAAATATTTATATTTTATTACTATATATATATATATATATATATATATTTAAAGTATATAACAGCTTTTACTGTATTGATTGAAAATTAAGTATTGGCAACTATTAATAATTTTTTAATGTATTAATTAAAATATAATAACAATGTTAATGGAAAATATTTATATACGATTACTATATATATATATATATATATGCTTTAAATAATCAAATATCTAAATTTAATTCATTAAATGATATTTTATTAATTTATTCACCTTTTTTAATTTGCATTAAATGATATTTTAGAAACACACACATATACATATTTTTTTATGGAAATCAGTGTATCCACCACCGAATGCAGTGACTAATCTCCTCGCTAGATTGGAGACACCTCAAAGGGTGGGTTAGCTGACCCAAGGATTTAAAGTTGCTCTATAGTACCCAAGGCGAGGATCGAATCCTTGACATTTGATTAAGAGAGGATGAACCCCAACCGCTCAACACTCCTGGGTTTGGTCATTACAGTAGCCACACACATATACATATGTTAAATGTATTTATCAACGTTTAATGTATTTATTATATATTAGCAATGTTATTAATTTATTTACTAAATAATACAATAATTATTTTTATAAAGTATATATTGTATTTTTTGGTAAAAAAAAAGAAGGTATATTGTGTTTAAAAGTAAACAAAATAAATGTTATTAAATATCAAGTAATTTGTGTGAAATGTTTTAATTCAATTAATCATTAAATATTATTCATTTTTTTAATGTCGAGTTATATATATATATATATATATATATATATATATATATATATATATATATATATATATAACAACTTGTATTGTATTGATTGAAAATTAAATATTGGCAACTTTTTTTTAGGGAAAATATTGGCAACTTTTAAGAATTTTTTTAATGTTTTAATTATAATATAATAACAATGTTAATGGAAAATATTTATATTTTATTACTATATATATATATTCTTAAAGTATACAGAGTCAATCATATTTAATATAAAAAAAATATATTTAAAAGATTTTAATTAAATTAACCATTAAATAGTTTTTGTCTATTTTGCTGTAAAGCTTTTATATGCATAGGGATCATCTCGAGGTAACCCTTTAAAGTTGAAAAGCATGTGTTTGAATATCCCTGATATTCATGTTTATGACATTAGGTAAACATTAGAATTGTTTCGTCGAGCCAACTAAGAGTAGAAGACATTTGAAAGAGAAGAATGAGTGAGCGTAATGAGAAAAAAGTGAGAGTCTTGGAAGAAGAAGATTTCATCAGCAACCTTCCAGATGCACTTCTCGGTGTCATTGTTTCTCTCCTTCCTGGCATGGAAGGTGTAAGAACTAGCATACTGTCTCACGGTTGGAAAACTGTGTGGAAGTACTCTTCCCACCTAAATTTTGACCAGAAGTGCATGTTGAGGGATTTAATCGAAAATTGCTTACGATCGTCAGATCCAGTTACTCGCCTTGCAAGGGCTGTGCATCGTAAGGTGATGTTAGAGATATAACACAAAATTTATCATGGGTTTTTTACTTAAAGGTTTAATTGTTCAATTTTTTCTTCCATTTTTTAATTAAAATATGCTAATTTTCAGGACATCACACCTACACTTGGATCCAATATGGATCCAATTGCTGAAGCTGGTATGTTGATTACTTCGATTATCGATAATCATATTGGCCCATTGCAAAGTTGCAGTATCAGACATTTGCCCGAGTCTTGTGCGGATGGAGAAGCTGGGGAGTGGATTAAGAAACTCATGGATAAAGAAGTAAAAAAGGTTTTGATGGAGGTTGAATCCCCTGGAAATTCATATTTTTCTCGAGGAAGGAATCGTGTTTTGAAAGAACGTGGACGGACCCTCGATTTGCCTTTTGAGGTTTTCACAAATTTTGAGGTTCTTGAGTTGATAAACTACCGCCTTGTAATTTCACAATCTTATAATAACTCTCCCAAACTTTTGAAAACCCTGATTCTTAATCACGTGCATTTTGAAGCATCTGATTTTCAAAATATGGTCTCTCATTGTTCATCTCTTGAAAACCTAACCCTTATAGGTTTTCGCTCCTTTGGAAGTCAACTTAATATTGTGAGTCATAGTCTCATTTTTTTGAAAATTTCCAAGATGGATGTGCGCAAGATTTTGGTTTCTGCTATTAACATGGAGGTCCTGGAGATTGATTCCATTTTCTGTCATCATAGAAATTTGACTTTTGAGATCCCAAAACTCCAGGTTCTTCGTTCATACAATGTTAACAAGAGGGCGCACAAGTTTTCTGCATCTGGAAACAAGTATTTGACAACAAAGGATATCATTGAAATTTTTGGTGGCATTACAGTGAGTCTCTCTTATCCATATATACATTTGATTAAGTCCAATTGATCATGAACGAGAACAATTGTTATATTGCATGAATACCACAATTTTATAATTGAAATTTAAGTTTATTTCTTAGAAAAATGTTTTATAGACAAAAAAACATTACTTCAGATTTTGACATAATGAGAATATCTCCTATCTAGATTGATAAGTGATTTCAATTAGGTGATTACTCCCATACCCCTCCAAAGTTGGGTGGGTATGATACCTTCAAGACAAAATAGGCAAAATAGGTTCAATATTTATTTTTATTTTAAAATATTTAAATAGAAAAAAAAGGTGTCAATGAGTATTTTGCCTATAAGGTATCATACCCACCCAACTCTAGGTGGGTATGGAAGAAAAAACCTTTCAATTAATACTTCAAGCAAAAATCTATCTATCTATCTATCTATCTATCTATCTATCTATCTAAAATACTAAGCTAGCTAGAATTCTCAGACATCAATATAGCTTTATATTTTAATATTTTTGTCTATTTCCCTTACACCTCTATTTTCTTATTATCACAGGGCCCTCTAGCTTCAAACATGAAAACCATATTCGAGAATCTAGTTACACTTTCCATTGATTTTAGTTTGAAAAGTAATAGAAATGTTATTGCTCTCTCATTCGCACTGAAATCATGCCCTCAGTTGAAGAATCTACAAATAAATAACAAGGTACGTTTATGATTACTTCATTCATAAGGTTGTATTAAACTTTCCTCTCATGGTGCGCTATATATTATTTAACAGTATTCCTTGACATAGTTTTATTTCTTTTCCCACACCATGCATAGGTTAATGGTTGGATTCATAATACGAACCAAGATGATTTACTTCCTTATCCGAGGAGCTTTTTTTGGCTAAGAAGGGAGCTATGTGAGTGTGTCAACCGCCAACTGGAGTCTCTTTGCATAAAGGGATATACTGGAAAAGAGTATGAAATGGAATTTATTAAGTACATAATTACAAATGCAGGAGTGATAAAAAGGATTACCCTTTGGTTTGTTGATGACTGCTTATGGGTTGAAGCCACTGCAACTTTGTGTTTACTATCATTTCCTAAGGCCTCTCCTAAATTGTCCATCATCCTTAAACCTGGGGAAGAGTATATGAAAATAATTGGTGGGAGCTTTGAAAAATGGGTGACAACCCTACCCCATTAATCCACTATTCATATACTGGGGACTAAAGTATGCTTCTTTTACCATTGCTTGGGTTTCTATTTATCTTGTGTTTGTTTCACTATAAACTAGTCGCAGTGTTTTTGTTTTGTTGGCTTTGTATTGTTGTTGAGTTTGGATACATTTTTGTAAATTATATTTATGCAGGTTGATTTTTGTAGTAATTATCCTTTTAGTCTTTTTTTATAACCACAAATGAGATGGCTTACCTTCTTACCAGTTTATGGATCACTATAAACACAAATGATATTATTAATAAAGAAATTAGCCAATTTGCTTTTCTCACTCACCCTCCTACTCAAAACACACCATATAAGGGTGTGAAATGACCAAAAGGCCAACCAAAGCGTATTTTTTTCCAAGAAATTTCACGTGTTCGAACACGGGCCTTCGAACCCGTTCGAACGACATCGTCCGCGTGAGTTAAAGATTGACTTCACACCCTCTTGTGCGTAATTTCTCCTGTTCGAATGGGGTCACTCGAACATGTTCGTATAACCTTGTTCGAACACCTTATTTATTTCGTTCGTATGCGGTTAACCGAGGCAACAACAATAGACCCTCACACCACATTCACCAATTTTATTGCGTTCGTATGTTGTTGGTCGAACGTGTTCGAACAAAGTCGTTCGAACCGTCATTAAACGCGTCCTCCACAACGTTTCACGCGAGGTTATTTTTGAAATAAAATTTATTAAGGGGTGTGAAAGAGTAGGAGGTGGAGAGGGGAAAGTAATATCCTTATCCAAAGTTTCCAAACCCACAGTCTGGTTGCCTTCGCAACAGGGCCGGCCCAACACTGAATGAGGCCTATAGCGAGCTCCAAAATGAGACCCTTTTATATTTACAAATATTTTTTTTAGAAACGTTATAAAATGCCCGAAAAAATGCTATGAAAAGTTACAAGTGCCCAAAAAATGCGAGGATTAAAAGTGAATAATTTTTTATAGAGACTAAAAATAAAGTTCACAAATTTTTAAAGACAAACAACATATTTAAGAGATATTAGCCACAAATCATGTGGGAAATTTTTTTTAAGCCCCATTAAAAATACTATTTGAATAGTTTAAATGAATAATTTAAGTTGAGTAAAATTTTATGAATCAATTAAAACATTTAATTCTATTCAAAGTTGGGTTAAAAAAAATTAAAAAAATTAGGCAAGTATTGATCATGGTGTTGCATAGTTTATGGAGAGAACAACATTTTTTTAAGGAGAAAACAAATGTGGAAAATGATATATCAATGGCATTTATTTTTTACAAACCAATCAATGGCATGTTATGGGACCAAAAAATAATTGAATAAATCAAAAGTAACACTAAAATTGTTGATAACAAGAATCAAACTCGGCAATATAGGATTAAGAGACCCTTCTTTGCCAAACGAGCTGTGGTTACTTAGTTGATAGTAACCGAAGTTTCTTTATTGAGTGGGAAATAAAAATAATATTTTGGTATTTTTTGAGTGATCAAGAAGTTGTACTGTGGTTTTGTGAGACATAGGAATTTGAATCTTTGTTCAGTCCCTTGCTCTCATTTTTGTCCAGTACTGTGAACAGTTTTTAAATCAAACAGTGTACAACTGGAGTTGTCCAGTCTAGTCCCTTACTGCTTAGCTAATTAAACACACCCTAAATGTCTTTTTAATAATAATTTTTACTTATAAAAAAAATGTTGTAACCAAATAGTAAAATTAAAATGTTAGTTACTGTAGACAAATATAAGTATAGATATTATTATTGTTGAGAATCAATCCTCAAGATTCTTGAGTTTGATCAATTTCAGTTAAGAGAATTGAGATAATGGGAAGTTGAGTTAAGAGAATTATTGGAAATTGAATTATATTGATTGTGTTAATTCTGTTCTACATATACATGATTATATAGGTACATTAGAGAGACTGTACAAGACACAGTTACAAGGTGTAACTGTACTAACTATCTATAACAGACACAACAAAATTAATAGGTGCTATAGCACCTAAATGCTGTAGCACTACACTACAACACTTGTGTAACACCCTCATATTTCTATCTAGTAGAAATACTAAAGTGTACCTATTTAGCATACATCAGAGATACATTTCCTGCTTAGATTTTACAATCTTTACAAGAATAGCGGAAAGCGATACATAACTTAGAATAAATTCAAGTTATATAAATCGAATACAAAGATAACAGAAAAAACATAACTAATAATAGAAGAACTACGTCTTCCATTTCCTTCTCGAGCACTCCATCCACTCGTGTCATAAAGGATCTTCTTTCCATGTTACTCTGAAAAACAACAACATTTGTAGGGTGAGACAACTTGTCTCAGTGAGTCTTACCGTGACCCCTTACCTATCACTCGGTCCATTTATAAAACCATAATTAGTAATTCAAAAAGAATTACAATAAACAATCAATCATGTGTAATCCGATAAATGAATTACATAAGAGTTCATAGTCCGATTCTTGATGACTATGTACAACTTAAATTACTTATCTATAGTTCATAGCCCAATTCTTGATGGCTATGCACTATCCTCTTTATTAATCACTTGTGACATGTCACCAACAACCTAAAGAAGCTCGAGTGACAAAAACACAATATACACATTTAAAAGTTTTAGCACATCACCAACTCGCAAGCTCGAGTGAACCCCATAGCTAATAGGAGCGCAAATCCTAAGAGCAGCATAAATATATGAACGGGGCCTACGTCAAGGGCTCATGACTTCCCTCACCTAGCATGCTAACAAAAACAGGGTCGTCACCCCGACTCAATATAATATATATATATATCACACCCGCATTGGGCTCCTATACTAGATATAATTTATATATCACACCCGCATTGGGCTCCTATACTCGATATAATATATATATCGAAACATAACTCAATGCATAATATGTTGTGATAACATATTATTATACGCACACGCTCATGAAAATCCGTCCAGCAAACAGTTGAGTTATAAAACTTTTGGTTCCCACTCGTACTCTAGATTTTCCGGTTTTTCGAAATGTTCAAAACATTAACCGTTATTTCAAAACCACTTTGAATTTGCATAAAAATTTATAACGAAAATTCGGCAGAGTTTCCTCTGAAATATGGACATCCTAAAATACAATAATCACCTGTAAAACTAGTCCAGACATCAATTTGTTCAAAAATCATTAATTCCCGCACATATACAAAATTTACGGTTTTCCAAAAGATTTGAGAATTCAACCGAATTACACCAAACAACTTTAAAACCACAGACCAAACAAACATTATCATCCATATACGCTATGGGTGGTTAGGAAAAGGATTTAAAAGAAGTTTGAAGCCGAACGGAGCGTCGAAACGAAACATCGGGAATTGGGAACATAGGAACTTCTCAACTCAATGCCCAATTCCGTTCCGTTTCGTTCTCCGATCGATCCCAAACTGTATTTCAATCCGATTCAACCACGCACAGCTACAACACACATATATTCAGTCCAAACATAACAATTCAAAAATCAAAGCATTATGGTTTCGTTTTAAATTTTCAAACACGCGTCATTTTCGTAAAATAGCGTTTTTGACTCTAAAATTCTCGAAGCTCCGAATTTTGAAAAATCATTCAAACACGACTCAAAACGATATTTAAATTCCTAAGCGAGTAAAACTCACCTCGTGTGATGAAAATCACACATAACCGAAACTCTCCGAAGCTCGATTGATCCATAATACACGAACCCGCTCCGGATCCGCTCCAACTCGAAACCCAAGCCTCCCAGACCTTAATTTGAGCTTGCCACACCGTAATCTAGCTTCAATTTCACTTAAATCTCCATTTTCTTCAAATTGGAGCTTCAAACCCTTTAATGGTAAAACGAAATTTAGGAGGAATTAGCTCACGAAACTTGTATCATTAGGAAGAGGATGAAAAATGGAAGAAAACAAGACCAAAAGCCCCTTACCCGGTGTTGATTTGAGAGAGATCGACTCTCTCCTTCCTCTTCTCCCCTTCGTCCCTCTCCTTTCTCTCTGTTCTCGGTTTCTCTCTCTCTCTGTTTCTATCTTCTTCTTTTTTTCACTTTCTCTCTCTTTCCTTTCTTTTATTTTTCTTCTCTTTCTTGTTTCTCTTTCTTCCTTTTATTTTCTAACTTTTCTCTTCACTCTCACGGTCTATCTCTCTGTTCCTTACCTTTCTTTTTTTCATTTATTTTCACACAAGTGAGAGTTAAGAGAGTATTTGGATATTTTTGGTATCCTAGAGCTCATTTAACATGAGTGGTATAATTCCTAAAATACCCTTAGAGTACTAATTTCCACTCAGTTATGCATTTAAATTATTTTCTCTAGCAATTATAAATTGCTTTCGTAACAACCTCATATCCGTGACTTGATTTATTACCTATTCAAGTAATAAATCATTCGTTAAATTTCTTAATTTGAAATTAACGAAATTAGGGATGTTACAATCACCCCCCCAACTTGAAAAATTTTGTCCTCAAAATTTGACAAACATACTTCAAGAGAACATATACGAATATCTAATCCACATATCGTCCTCCAATTCCCACATAACCTCCTCGGCCGAAAAAGATTACAAACAACTTAAATAATCGTAATTGTTCTCGTCCGAAGTGTCTACTCTCCATGATCTAAGATATGACTTGGATATGGCTAAAATGACGAATTAATCAAAGATCCATCCATTCTAACTCAACGGTTGATGAAATTCTTACAATACATGATCGTTAGATCCAACTCTAGTTGTTTATTCCTTTTGTCATTATAACCCCTTTTTGTCGACTCAGAGTTACCCTCAATTCTCCCTACATAACCAATAGTTTTCCATTTCAAATCATGAGTCAGAAAAATCCTCCTCATGAGACTTCTCTTGCAAGAATACATAAACTACTACTTGTTGATTCCGCATAAAAACACATTCTAAACCCTTCCCAAGGCGTCACTGTAAATTTAGAACTCAGGGACGGATTCAGAAGAATAAAGATTGAAGCAGAAATCAACCTGCCTTTCAACTCTAGAAACATTCTTCACCATCGAAATTTCATTCAATCGACTGACCTTTACGAGTTAACCGAATGAGTGAAATAACTACTGTGAGAATCTTCCGATACCCTACTATACAAACCAATTAGTTTCCCATCAATACATTGGAATTCCACGTTTTCTCCCATACATTACCTTAGAAGGCGCCATTCCCATACTGGAATGATAACTAGTATTGTAAGCGAATCCAACTAATGGAAGATGATCTTCCCATCTCCTTTCATTCTCAAGTATACCAGCTCGAAGCATGTCCTCAAGTGTCTAAATAGTTCTTTCTGCTTGACCATCAGCCTGGGGATGATAAGTTGTACTAACGTACGCTTTAATTCCTAAAGCCTCATCTAAAACTTTCCAAAATTGAGAAGTAAACTTTGTTCGCGATCTTGGCGAACCCATAACAAAATCAATAGAGATATCTCCCCTTCTACACATTGGAACATCCAATGAACGAAACTGACCCACCAGTTTCCCGTGCTCTACTTTAACCCTTTGTCAAGTCAAGCACTTGGATACAAATCCGTAATACCGATTTCCTACACGCCACCCTTACATCTATTTCCAAACATTATACAACTTGGTGGATCCAGGGTGAATTGAATACCAACTTCGATGAGCTTCTTAAAATCTGACTCTTAACATTAATCACATTGGGTACACAACCCTACCATTGGAGCAGATAATACCTTCATTTGCTTCGGTATAATCTTGTAATCATTTCTGAGATTGTAGCTCAACACCAACCTCTAGGGCTTCACCGATTAGATTTCTCAAAGCGTTCGAAATTCGAACGTGCCTTAACACTATCCGACTCTTCACGCCACTTTGAGATTCAATTCTCTGAAAGATCCCAACAATGTCATTTCGTGGATGGTCAGTTCCACCGTGTGAATAGATTTCCTACTCCATGGGTCTGTTACAACATTGGTTTTCCAAAATAATACTTTAATGAAATGAACATATTAGACATAATCAGAGGACACAAACTCTGTTTCGGATACTAAACATACCCAAGCTTTTCGATATTTACCAATATCAAAAACATAGCAACCTGTCTTAGACCTTACATCAGAGACATAGCTCCTAACCTTGAATTTAAAGATAACCCGACCTTAGACCAATCTTTGAAAACACTGCTGCACCTCGAAGCTGATTAAGCAAATCACTTATTCTTGGCAAGGATACATATTCCTAATAATAACTTTGTTCGACTAGCGGTAATCCATACACGACCTCCTACTCCCGCCTTTCTTTTCAACAAGTAACACCGGAGCACCCCAACTTGTAGTAAACTGGGGAACATCACCTTTCGGTTTTATTTGGTACAGTACTATTAGAACTTCGGGTTAAACTCTGTCACTACAGTGTTCATAACTGACTCACAAGTGGGTAAAGGTTATGTAAAGGTTTGTTGAAAAAAGTTTGAATATGAAATAATTTTCTTACTTACCCATAGGAGTTTATTTATTCGCTACTCCAAAATACTAATAAGACGTATCTTCACCTAAGACGTATCTTCACCTCGCGACTCAGTCTTTGAATTCAAATACTAAATTCGGATGGTCTCACGCAGATGTATGGCTTTTCAGAACTTATATGTCAACCGACTATTCTCTTGAACTGAGTCTACTATTCATTCACTTAAGTATGAGAAGATCTAAACAATAAAGATCTCTCTCTTGACATATAACAACTTTCCTAGCTAAGTAAGACTTACTAGAAAATTCTAAACTTTGTTCCATCATGTTGTATTGTTGACTACTCTAAGCGGAACGTGCATATTTGGATTAATCACGGAGTTGAGCTAATTATTATAACATCAAAGAAATAATCAAAATAGAAGGATTCTTCCACGGAATCAAACGGGCACAAGATAATGCTTCCAGCGTTGATTCCGAGAACAATTCTCACTATTTTACTCATTCCTTTGGTCCCACAACCCTCCAAACTCCACAACTCTCCAAACATAACCATAACTCCTAGAGTAACAATTTGGTAAAGAACGTGTCTTGCCCAACTTTGAGTAAGGCATTTAACACTCCGTTGATTCAACCTTCCTATAGGACAATACCACTTCCCATACTTTAAGTAATTGGAAGTACTACTCTTGTGGCATAATGGTGAAATGGTTTATAGTTATTGGCTTTTAAAACTCTACAGACTGCTGGAAGGCTACACAGTTACTACCAACCATTTCCATGAAATAGACCCTTTTGAAAAGTACAATGATTCTCATTATAAACCGGGTTCTAAGAATCTATTCTTAATGACTGGAAGTCCTTGTCCAACTCTCCGGACCTCTAATGGGTATATGGCCAATAAACACTTTAAGGCTTAACAACTTAGGGTAAGGCATAAGTACATTTCAGAATACCATTGAACAATTCGTTCAAATCCTACTCAGATGTGTAGACATTTTCGTTAGCTTTCCAACGCATCCCAGAACATAAAAATCGGAGTTCCAATTAAAAGTTATAAATAAAACAAGTTCGAGAACCGACGAAAATTTCTCGCTGCATCGAGAGGCGGCTTGCTCATAATTCCAAGGGTAATATTAAGGTTATTTCGGTTACCATAACCTACTGATCTCATCTTGAATGGGAATTGGTTCAGAAACCGTGATCGGGAACTGACCCCATCAACATTTGGTTCTCGTGAGCTAACACCGAAATTGCACTCTGCCTTACTAGATCGGATTCATGGCATTTCGAAATGTGGCTTTAAGGAAAAGAACCGATCAATACTTGCAGTTATCTTAAAGAATGTCTCTAACTGCGACATAAGTTGGGGTTTACTCTAACCATAAGGTAAGGTTATCGTAAAACCGTATTTCGGTAACTGATAGACTGACTAATCAATGGTCAGGATTTCGGGGTTTCAATTAATCTTAACAGATCTTACGATACTGGATTTATTACTGCCCAAAGGCTTTGCTTAATTGTAGCTCTCTGAACAACCCACCACGACTTAAGCTGCAACACAACAGTCGCTCCAATTCCAAGAACTAAACAGTTGCCCGCAGATTCCTCGAACCAACCTGGCCGCCCGTTGCTTGCTCTAGAACACCATCTGTAGCCCTCTGCTTCCGAGCACGTGCTCGATAAACCGAGAAGGCAGAATTCCTATGGTTTAGGGTTTGGACATTTTTGGTGAGGCAAATAATTGTCATCATTCTCAGTAACTCATATGAAACATTGAGTGGATCCTGACTCAATACTTCACATAATATACTGAAAGGTTCTGACATTTAATTGTCCAAGTCCCTAGCTGACTCTATCTAACCTCTTGACCATAAGGTCTCTATGTCCGACGAGGTCGAATCGCTCTCGATACCAAAATGTAACACCCTCATATTTCTATCTAGTAGAAATACTAAAGTGTACCTATTTAGCATACATCGAGAGATACATTTCGCTTAGATTTTACAATCTTTACAAGAATAGCGGAAACGATACATAACTTAGAATAAATTCAAGTTATATAAATCGAATACAAAGATAACGAGAAGAAAAAACATAACTAATAATAGAAGAACTACGTCTTCCATTTCCTTCTCGAGCACTCCATCCACTCGTGTCATAAAGGATCTTCTTTCCTGTTACTCGAAAAACAACAACATTTGTAGGGTGAGACAACTTGTCTCGAGTGAGTCTTACCGTGACCCCTTACCTATCACTCGGTCCATTTATAAAACCATAATTAGTAATTCAAAAGAATTACAATAAACAATCAATCATGTGTAATCCGATAAATGAATTACATAAGAGTTCATAGTCCGATTCTTGATGACTATGTACAACTTAAATTACTTATCTATAGTTCATAGCCCAATTCTTGTTGGCTATGCACTATCCTCTTTATTAATCACTTGTGACATGTCACCAACAACCTAAAGAAGCTCGAGTGACAAAATCACAATATACACATTTAAAAGTTTTAGCACATCACCAACTCCGCAAGCTCGAGTGAATCCCCATAGCTAATAGGAGCGCAAATCCTAAGAGCAGCATAAATATATGAACGGGGCCTAGGTCAAGGGCTCATGACTTCCCTCACCTAGCATGCTAACAAAAACAGGGTCGTCACCCCGACTCGATATAATATATATATATCACACCCGCATTGGGCTCCTATACTAGATATAATTTATATATCACACCGTGATTGGGCTCCTATACTCGATATAATATATATATCGAAACATAACTCAATGCATAATATGTTGTGATAACATATTATTATACGCACACGCTCATGAAAATCCATCAAAGAAAAGCGGTTGACTTATAAAACTTTTGGTTCCCACTGCATACTCTAGATTTTCCGGTTTTTGAAATGTTCAAAACATTAACCGTTATTTCAAAACCACTTTGAATTTGCATAAAATTTATAACGAAAATTCGGAAGAGTTTCCTCTGAAATATGGACATCCCAAAATACAATAATCACCTGTAAAACCAGTCCAGACATCAATTTGTTCAAAAATCATTAATTCCCGCACATATACAAAATTTACGGTTTTCCAAAAGATTTGAGAATTCAACCGAATTACACCAAACAACTTTAAAACCACAGACCAAACAAACATTATCATCCATATACGCTATGGGTGGTTAGGAAAAGGATTTAAAAGAAGTTTGAAGCCGAGCGGAGCGTCGAAACGAAACATCGGGAATTGGGAACATAGGAACTTCTCAACTCAATGCCCAATTCCGTTCCGTTTCGTTCTCCGATCGATCCCAAACTGTATTTCAATCCGATTCAACCACGCATGTACTACAACACACATATATTCGGTCCAAACATAACAATTCAAAAATCAAAGCATTATGGTTTCGTTTTAAATTTTCAAACACGCGTCATTTTCGTAAAATAGCATTTTTGACTCTAAAATTCTCGAAGTTCGAATTTTGAAAAATCATTCAAACACGACTCAAAACGATATTTAAATTCCCTAACCGAGTAAAACTCACCTCGTGTGATGAAAATCACACATAACCGAAACTCTCCGAAGCTCGATTGATCCATAATACACGAACCCGCTCCGGATCCGCTCCAACTCGAAACCCAAGCCACCCAGACCTTAATTTGAGCTTCCCACACCGTAATCTAGCTTCAATTTCACTTAAATCTCCATTTTCTTCAAATTGGAGCTTCAAACCCTTTAATGGTAAAACGAAATTTAGGAGGAATTAGCTCACGAAACTTGTATCATTAGGAAGAGGATGAAAAATGGAAGAAAACAAGACCAAAAGCCCCTTACCCGGTGTTGATTTGAGAGAGATCGACTCTCTCCTTCCTCTTCTCCCCTTCGTCCCTCTCCTTTCTCTCTGTTCTCGGTTTCTCTCTCTCTCTCTCTCTGTTTCTATCTTCTTTTTTTTCACTTTCTCTCTCTTTCCTTTCTTTTATTTTTCTTCTCTTTCTTGTTTCTCTTTCTTCCTTTTATTTGCTAACTTTTCTCTTCACTCTCACGGTCTATCTCTCTGTTCCTTACCTTTCTTTTTTTCATTTATTTTCACACAAGTGAGAGTTAAGAGAGTATTTGGATATTTTTGGTATCCTAGAGCTCATTTAACATGAGTGGTATAATTCCTAAAATACCCTTAGAGTACTAATTTCCACTCAGTTATGCATTTAAATTATTTTCTCTAGCAATTATAAATTGCTTTCGTAACAACCTCATATCCGTGACTTGATTTATTACCTATTCAAGTAATAAATCATTCGTTAAATTTCTTAATTTGAAATTAACGAAATTAGGGATGTTACAACTTGCACCAGCACAATGAACTAATTGCTACCAAAACTACTCTAACACACTACTAAAGTCCTAAGACAATAACTCTACAATTATCTATAGATATTATTATTGAAGACAAACATTTATGAATTTGCTATCGAGTATACACAAACTTTTAGTTTTTCACCGGCAACTTGATAAGGGATTACTGGATTACCATTTTTTTCTCCATTAAATCAATCTTCCAATGTAAAATAATTTTTTTGTAAGGTACAAATACATAATATGTATTCATAAATATTTACAATACATGCCAATAATTATTTACGCAATATGTTAATTATAATAAAATAATTTCAAAATAAACTAAGAAAACAAATACGATGTATACTTGTGCAGCCCACACGTCATATATACATACTAGAGTGTGTGTGTGTGTGTATGTAACACCCTAATATTTCTAACAAGTAGAAATATCAAAGTGTACTATTTTAGCATACATGAGAGAGTAATATTCTTGTTTATATATTGAACACAACTAGAATTTTCGATATTATAAAATATCTCCAAATCATGACCTGTCAATACATCAATAAACCAGGAACGGTTTATAACCTCAAAACATGCATTCCTAATGTACTCACAAGAAAAGCGGAAACGATAAACAGTTTAATGCAGTTCAAGCTATTAATCGAGTACAAAGAAAAAGAGGGAAAAACATAAACAAGGATAGAAGAACTAAATCTTCGATGTTCTCTTCAAGCATGTCACTTAACCAAGCCTATAAACGTTCCTCGTTCCCTGTTTTTCTGTAAAAACAACAATAATGATAGGGTGAGATAACATATCTTAGCGAGTCTTACTGTGATCCCTTACCTATCACTCGGTTCAATTATAAAACCTTAAACAGTAATTCAAAAAGAATTACAATATTAATGAATTTAACTTGTAACACATCACCAACAAAATAAAGAAGCTCGAGTGACAAGTTACAATAGAAAACACGTTTTATTAGTAACCCATCACAAACAAACCAAGAAAGCTTGAGTGATGGATTACATTATAATCTTTTAAATATTTAGCACATCACCAACTCCAAAAGCTAGAGTGAACCCCATATCACTACTAGTAGTAAATGCCATTCAATATAAATTTTATTTTTTGAGAATATAAGGAAGAAAACGCCATTAAAATCCTTGGATGTAAAAAACATCGAGATACGAAAATAATACTTCCCCTAAATTTATTAAAAAAGATAAAATGGAAAGATGATGTAACTTATTAAAACCTTTATATATAACAACTTTTACCGTATTGATTGACAATTAATACTGGCAACTTTTAATACATCCTCCGACCACTTTATAAGAGAAAAACACTTTTTAGGTTTATTCAATAAATGATGTATCTAGTCTTTGATACATCATTTATTGAATGAACATAAAAAAATGATTTTTCTTCTATAAAGAGGTATTAACAAACATTAAATGTATATATTAAATGTATTTATCAACTTTTTATATGCACGCAGTTCAAGTCACAATAACCCGTCAAAGTTGAAAAGAAGACAAAAAATATATCCCAACTTCTAAAAACCCTAATCCTTAATCACGTGCATATTGAACCATCTGCTTTGAAAGAGATTATCTCCCATTGTTCATCTCTTGAAAACCTAACCCTTGAGAATTGTCGTTCCTATTATCAGCATGAGATCGTGAGTCAAAGTCTCACTTTTTTCAAAATTTCCAAGATGGATGTGCACGGTATTTTTGTTTCTGCGGTTAACATTGAAGTCATGGCGATTGATTCCATTTATTGTCCTACCAGAGAACTGTCTTTTGAGATCCCAAAACTCCATGTTCTTCATTCTTACAATGATATGAAGAGGGCACAAAAGTCTTATGCATCTGGAAATAAGTATTTGAATAATGTGTTATATTGTATGAATATCCCAAATTTATAACTCGTAGTTTCATTTGATTATTTTAGTTGATTAGTATATTATAGTAGATAGTAAAAGATAGATAGTAGATTACAATAAGAAATATTTGTTTTAAATATTAATCAATAGTTTAAATAGTAATTAAGTCCTCTTGTTGTTTTTAGATAGTAAGTTTGTAGTAGTATTCAAAAACATTAATTATCATTGACAAATATTAATGCCGTGTTTTTTTAATATATTAGTGTTGTTATCTCGTAGTTTCAGTTCATTATTTTAGTTGAGTAGTAGATTATAGTAGATAGTAAAAGAGATACAGTAAATTATCAATAAGAAATATTTGTTTTAAATATTAATCAGTAGTTTAAATTCTCATTAATCTTCTTGGTTTTTAGATAGTAAGTTTATAGTAGTTTATTAGATTAGATAGATAATAAAGATTTAAATTTTAAGTGGAATTTGAAGTGTAGTTTATTAGTATAAATAGATAGATATTAGAAGATATTAGATTAGATAGATAATAATGATAATAAATTTGTGAGGGAGTTTGAATTTGAATTAAAGGTGGAGGGAAAGAGAAAGAGAAAAGGAGTTGGGAAAAGTGAAATTGGGAAAAGTGGAAAGTTGGGAAGAGTGAAAAGTTAGGAATAGTGAAAAGTTTGGTCCATAAAATGATATTTGTAGCCTTTGGCCTTGTATTAGGTAGTACGTGTGACAAATAATGGTGAGGGCTAATTTTGGAAGTTCAGTGGTGATGTTTTTGTATATTAGATAGATAAGAATATCTTATATCTAGATTGATAAGTGACTTCAATTACTTCAAGCGAAAATAAATCTATCTTTCTAAATTAATAAGATCTAGCTAGAATTATCTGACAACAATAGAACTATATATATATATATATATATCAATAGAACTATATATATATATTGATCGTACCTTGACCAATGAAGTGTTGAAGTGTTTGTTGTTTCGTCAAATGGGCCGGTCGTTGAATGAGTGAAAGGACCGGTCCTGGCTTCACGCGTTGAGCACCTCGGGTGGTACCGCAAAGACACTCCGACGATCTAGTGAGAGGTCGCTCGAGGCAGATAGCACAAGGTTAGAGAACGCACACGATGCCATATGCGAATGGCGATATATATCGCTGAGGTCCGACCGTTTGGCGGAGATTTCGCCGGCGAATTGCGCGCCAAGCGGCGTGTTGGGCCGATCGAGTTGGCCGGGCCGCAGCCCGATTGCTTTGCTGGCGATTCGTATTTGCCGATACACCCGAGAACGGTTGCCCCCAAGCCTCAGGTCGCTTAAGAGCGGGCCGAGGCTTGAATCGATGCCCTGTGAGTGAAGTTATTTTGACGGCGGACGCGCCGTGTGCTTTTCTCGAGGGCGGTGTCGCACCGCTTGCCAACCATCGATCCGTCGTGGCGGTTGGACTTCACTGATATTTAAGACGTGACTTGGTGTTTCCGAGGTTGTCTGGAGACAACCATTGGCGAGATGATGAAACGTTGCGACGCTTCGTCTCCCGGTCCCCTTCGCGCCATGGGTCCGTACTATAAATAGCCCTTCACCGAAGTTCGCTTTTTCACATTTTCACGGTGCTCGCGCGGCCAATGATCGACTCGCCGCCGCCGACTTGCATCCATAGTCGCTTCGTTTCACTCGCGACCGATCCACAACATCCGCTCAAGGTATGGGTCGATCTCTACTTTTACTTTTTAAACTTGAGTTTTTACTTGAAAGTACTTTGTGCTTTTCCACGCCTCGTGATAGGGGGTGTCAGGTCGAGGGATGGCCAAATCGCCCCCTCTCATGAGTGTTCTGCTCGATCGACCTGACTCGATCCCTTTATCACAGGTGTTGTTGCATGCCACGGACGAAGTTGACCGCTCATATCCCCTGAAACCGTCCCAATCTTTTTGCTACATACATGTCGAGGTCGGCGAGCCCAACCCCCGTGAGGAGGAGTCTAAGTCGTCTTGGGCGACAAAGGTTACAGTTCTTCAAGCGGTTCTTGAGCAAGACGAGCTCGAGTTCTCACTCTTCCCGGCCGAGGATCGGCTAGTTCGAAGAGCTCTGGTTCTAGGTCCGTCCATCTCGATGAGCGGCCGTGCAACACTCCACCACCGGAGAACATCGCATCTCGGGCGGAAGGAGAGGAAGGAGATGTTGACGTGGTGATCATTGATGACGACGAAGTGCAGAGTGCCGTCCCAGTCGCGGACGAAGAGATGGTGGAGGCCGAAGGTGGCCGAGCTGAAGAAGTCCACGAGGAAGAAGTGGTTCAGCCCGCAGGTAGTTACTCTGGTCTAGAGGTAAACATCAGAGGATCGAACGAAGGGTCGGCCGAAGTTCAAGCAGACGTAGCCCGAGATGTATCTGACATGTCTTGGGTATCGAAACTCTTCGCTCACACCGAGCATCATTATCGCATCGGCCATGTTGCCTTGCCCGACCTGAGCCGCTTCGACGATTCGCCGGGCTCGAGGGTGAGAGGTATGAAGGACGGAGAAGACATTGCAACTTATTCTCCCAACCTCAAGTTCACGATGTATCAGCTCGTGTTCGAGAGGATGAATATCACTCCTCCTTTCACTGAATTTCAACGTGACGTCCTGCGTCACATCGGGGTCGCCCTTCTCAACTCCACCCTAACGCATGGGCGTTTCAAAACTTTCAAGTCCTTTTGACTAAGTTGGGTCGGCGGTGTCGATCATGCCGTTTCTTTACTCTCTTTGAGCTGAGCTGGCTCAGGAGAAGGCTAATAAAGAGAAGAGGGAGCAGGTCTCCTTTAAGATGCAAAAAACTCATCATCGGTTCTTCAAAGCATACCAAGAATCATTGGGAGCGGCCTGGAGAAGTCAGTATTTTTGGATCGTTCCCACTGAGGAGGCCGGTAAGGCCATATCGGAGGTCCAACCGGACGGAATGCTTGGTCCCCCTTACTTCCCAATCATGTGGAACGAGGCTCACTTCTGCAGGAGGCCAGGCGATTATATTTACTCTGTCAAGGACTTGGGTGAGGCCGACCTGGAATCCCTAGAGATGATCAAGGCGTTAGCGGGCATGATGCGTCCGCACCTAAGGCGACATACCTTGCCGAATCCCTTTGTGTCTTGCTCGAGGGCCGGGATCTGGAGGCCGAGATCGGTTTGCTTTTGAACTTTGCTTTTATATTTTTGCTGTCAATCTTTTCTTTTAACTCATGACTCGGTATTTTGCAGAAAGGATGGCCGGTAAGAACTGGGACGTGCTCGAGTCAGTTTTGAAACCTGCTACCATTCCAGGGGCCAAGAAATATGAAGGACCTCGGCCAGGGGATGTTCCTGAATCGTCCTCAAAGGTGCCCCCCACTCCCAAGAGCCAAAAGAAGAAGCCAGCTGTTCGGTCGCCCCCTCGTACTGACGATCGCTCCGCAAAGCGGGTAAGGCTCGACGACCGAAACATGGATTCCGCTAAGGCCGACCTCCCTATTCTCTCGCTCGAGGGTTTAGGACAGGTCGAACTCGAGTGGTTCAAGAAGAAGCCAATGGAGGTCTGTGCTTCTCTCTGCTTGGGGATAGATAAAATCATGACCGAGCTTGGGGCCGAAGCTGAAGGTACTTTCCTTTCTCAGTCCGTTATTTCTTTTGTCTTAAATCGACCGACTAATAGCTGGACGATCTCTGTTTGCAGGGGCTCGTGCTGATAAGAAGAAGGCTTTGACCGAGGCGCAACAGAAGTATGACAAGCTTGTCAAAGCCAAGAACGACGCTCTTCAGAAGGGTGAGGAGGACCGGGCCAAACTCTCCAAGCGGAACAAGGAACTTCTTGGCGGTGACCAATCAAGACTGACGTTGAATCCCTAGAGAAGGATAAGGCCAGACTGGAGGCCGAGAATGCCGAGCTGGCGGCAAAAATCCAAATGGTAGCCCAGGCCGGTAGGGAGGCAGCGATCGAGCAGTTCTACAACGCTCTTGCTCAAGCGCGGGCACTAAATGCAGATCTAAAGATCAATTTCGACGAGAAGATGATAAATCCCGCCCATTATGTTGTGGACAACAAGATCATGCTGCCTGAGCAAAAAGATGAACATGGAAATGTTGTTCGCCCGGCCACCATTCTCTTCTGAAGCCTCTGAAGCCCGCCTGCGAGCGGAGTTATCTTTGTAATAGTCTAGCTTGCCTTGGGCGTGACAATTTAAATCCGCTTCGAGCGATCGAATATTTGGGCGCCGGCCGACCAAGGCGTCTCTATTTTGTAACGACATTTTTACTTGTCTTTAATTACGTCTGTTCGAATTTACATTGTTATGTCTGCGTATTTCTTACATTTATTTGTCCAAGTTTTTTCGAACTTATAGGCCGCTCGCGCACCGTTTCGTGCTATTTCGGCGGTAGCTTCGTTTATGGTTGGGCCATTTCGATTGCACTCGATTGGGATCATTTCGATGACCTTCGAGGTAGGTCGTTTCGACGACTGTTACGATGGGTTATTACTTAACCCTTGGGCCATTTTCGATGGCGCTCGTTCGAGTCAACTTGGTGACCGTCGTTTGTCTTGGCTCGGTGGCACACGCCATGCATCGCTTTCGACGACACGAAGTTTCAGGGGTTATCTAACCTCGGGCCATTTCGATGGCTCGAGGTAGATTGTTTCGAC
The DNA here is from genome assembly GCA_020916435.1 of Oxytropis ochrocephala. Lineage (NCBI taxonomy): Eukaryota > Viridiplantae > Streptophyta > Magnoliopsida > Fabales > Fabaceae > Oxytropis > Oxytropis ochrocephala. The sequence goes on from CM037092.1 coordinate 22,185,988, forward strand.
GACCGATCAACTTTGATAAATCTTCGATCGCTCCTTTGCCATGGCAATCTTGAGCGACCGGCCATACATTCTTGCGAGAAAGTAAAGAACACATCATATTTCTAAAGGTCGGGCCTCGTAAAAACCCGATGGGAAAAAGAGCGCTGCGCCGCTTTTCATTTATAGGTCGGTCGCTCATTACATTCAAATCGTTCATTACATTCAAACGTAATATTTTCTCGAGTTTCTCGCATTCCATGTTCGGGATAGTCGCCCATCCATGGTTTCCACCGTAAGCCCCTTTCCGGTCTTTTTGATGACCCTGTATGGACCTTCCCAATTTGGTGCGATTTCCTTGGCGTGCATTCTTGTTTCCTACGTCGGCCCGTCTTAGAACGAAATGACCGACCGTGAAGTCTCTCTTTTGCACGCGAGTGTTGTATCCGTCGCGACCTTCTGTTTGATCAATTACTCTCTTAGTGCGCTTGCGTGCGCGGCTCTTCAATTAGGTCCATTCTTCTCGAATAGCTCGGTCGTTGTCACCATCGTAGGGGATTTGAGGTTCTCCAATTCGGTTCACCCATTTCTATGGGTATGACAAAGATCGATCCCATATACCGATGCGAAGGGGACTCTGGCCGTTGAATGAGGGGTAAATCTGTAGGCCCAAAGAACGGATGTAACTCTTCGACCCAGTTCCCTTTCGCTTCATCGAAGTCTTCGCCCAAACCTCGTAGGATAACTCGTTGGCCGCCACCGCCGTTTGTGCGAGGGTGCTCGACCGAGGTGAAACGCTGTTTTACCCCAAGTCGGCCAACATTTCTCCGAACCTTTTGTCCGCGAATCGGGTGCCGTTGTCGATTATCACCACGAGGATCCCAAACGGCAGCAACACACACCCGCCGTAGAAGAATTTGCTTACTTTTGCCGAGGTGATGGTTGCAAGCGGCTCGGCCTCGATCCACTTTGTGAAATAATCTACCGCCACGATCAAGAACTTGAACTGGCCTGGAGCAGGTGGGAACGGGCCTAGCAGATCCATGCCCCACCAAGCGAACGGCCAAGGTGAGACAAGACTTTGTAATTCTGTGAAAGGTGCAATGTGGACATCAACATGTACTTGACACTTCTTGCACTTCTGAACAAGCTTCTTAGCGTCCTCGTCCATGGTCGGCCAGTAATAGCCGGCCCTGAGAGCTTTCTTAGCTATGGAACGTGCACCTTGGTGACTTCCGCAAACACCTTCATGAATATCCCTCAACACATGGTCGGCTTCGACCGACGTAAGACATCTCAACAATGGAGAGGAGAATCCTCTGCTGTACAACTTTCCTTCTATTACCGAATACTTGGTCGCTCGAGCTCGACCAACTTTGCTTGCGGATCGCTTCGGTTCTTCCCCTTCAACAATGTATCTCAGGATAGGGGCGATCCAATCTGAATCCGCATTGACACACAGAACGGCCAACGACTGACTTGGTTTGGTCGACACGCTCGGCCGGTTGAGAGTCTCCTGAATCAAACTTCTGTGATTCCCCGGGGTCTTCGTACTCGCAAGTTTCGATAGAATGTCTGCTCGAACATTTTCGGTCCGAGGCACATGAGTCACTTCAGCCCGGTCGAACTGCTTGAGAAGCTCTCTTACTCTGGCTAGGTAATTCTTCAGCACGTCGTCCTTAGCATCATATAATTCTTTGATCTGCGAGACCACAAGTAAGGAGTCTGATCGGAGTTCAACCCGGTCGACATTGAAGTCCCTGGCGAGCCGCAGTCGGCTATATGCACGCCTCATACTCGGCCTGATTGTTCGATGTATGGAAAGCGAAAGTCAAAGACACCTCCACAGCCAGGCCTTCAGAATTTTCTAGTATTAGGCCGGCTCCACTTCCTTTGCTGTTGGACGACCCATCTACATGCAAGATCCAGGTCGTTTCAGCTTGGTCTTCTGGGGTAGGAGTCATTTCAGCTATAAAGTCGGCCAACACCTGCGCTTTTGCGGCCGATCTGGATTCAAATTTAATCCCAAACTCACTGAGTTCTACCGCCCAATTTATCATTCGTCCCGCCAGGTCTGGCCGATGGAGGACTTGCCTGATAGGCTGGTCGGTCCTTACCACGACCTGATGGGCCACAAAGTAGGGTCTCAATCTTCTAGCAGCTATTAGGAGTGCAAGGGCAAACTTCTCTATTTTCTGGTATCTCAGCTCGGGCCCTTGCAGCACTTTACTAATGAAATAGACCGGATTTTGCTTGGTGTCGCTTTCACGACTAACACCGCACTTAGAACTTCTTCTGTTATGGCCAAGTATAAATACAACGTCTCGCCCGGCAGCGGCTTGGTCATAATCGGCGGGTTGGTCAAAGCTTGTTTCAACTCGTCCAACGCTCGCTGGCATTGGTCGGTCCACTCAAAATCCACCTCTTTCTTCTTGATCTAATAATTGGAAGCGACTTGCGCAGCCGCTTTGGGAATGAACTCGGATAGAGGCGCCACCATGCCATTCGGTGTTGTATTTCTTTTTAGTCTTGGCGGCCTCATGTCGGCGATCGCCCTACATTTCTCGGGGTTTGCTTCTATCCCCTTTCGGTCGGTGGAAGCCCAGAATCTGCCTACCTCACCCCAAAGTACACTTCTCTCGGGTTTAGTCCGAGCGAATTCTTCCTTGCTTCTCAAAGATTTCCTCGTGTCGTTCACATGATCCGGATCGGTCCCACTTTTGATGATCATGTCGCCCAAGTACACCTCTAAGATTCGACCGATCCGCTCTTGAAGATTTTGTTCATCATTATTTGGTAGGTCGCTCAAAGCGTTCTTCAGCCGAAAGGCATCACCTTGTATCTTGAAAATTTCCCCGATCTGTCATGAAGGCCGTCTTGTGTCGATCGGGCGGATACATCGTGATCTGATTGTATCCAGAATAAGCGTCCAAAAAGGACAATAGTTTGTAGCCCGAGGCCCCATCGACCAGCTTGTCAATGTTGGGTACGGGGAAGGTATCCTTCGGGCATGCCTTATTTAGGTCGGTGTAGTCTACACACATTCTCCATTTGCCATTCTTCTTTTTAACCAACACGACATTGGATAGCCAGGTCGTGTACTTGATCTCTTCTATGAAATTGGCCTTTATGAGGTCCTCAACGGCCTTTGCAGCGGCTTGAGATTTTTCCTCGTTCTGAGTACGTCTTCTTTGAGCGACCGGCTTGACTCCTTCATCGACTGAAAGTTGATGGCAGGCTACTTCGATAGGAATGCCGGGCATGTTCGATGCCCGCCATGCGAACAGTCAAGATAGTCTCTCAAACATTGCACAAGGTCTTGCTTTACTTGCTCGGTAGGTCGCTACCGAGCTTAATCGTCTTTGTTGGGTCGTCTCCCAACCGCACATCTATTAGTTCTCCATGAGGTTACGCCTTTTCAACCTTGCTTTTCACTCTCTCGCTAAGTCATCATCGTTATCCTCCGGGTCATTCGTCGGATCATACCGAGCATCCAAATCAATGACGTTGACTTGATGGCCTTCACCAGTGCTTCGAACATTTGGGCCAAGGTCTACCTCATCGCAAATTTGCTGATACAGATCGTGGCTTCGTCTTGCTGCCTCTAGGTCGGCCGCCAGGTAACTACACCGGTCGTCTTTGTTGTAGAATTTCATCTTGGATGTCTTCGTTGACGCCACGGCCTCTAGCTTGCCCTGTGGTCGGCCTACCAATGATACAATCGATAGCATGATTTGAGGGGGAGTACGAGGAACGTCGTGCGGACCGTCCTGTACAAAGTGCTTTCTCCAGTGTCGTCACCAAAGGTGACCATGAGTTCGATTGTCCCAACGGGTAGGTGACCGCTCCATTGAAGCCCGTTAGGAGTAGGCTCGGCACGGGAATTATCTCGCTCCGATCAACCTTGATCTTGTCAATCAAGCCTTCAAACATGATGTCACCGAGCTACCACGGTCGACTAGAATTCTTTGAACTTCAGTATTGGCCATAACCGCCTCACGATTACCAGCGAACATAATCGTTTTCGGCCGCCATCGTGGTAGGTCGCTATCTCCAAACGAGATGGGGGTCTATTCGAGACCGGTGGGATATTGATGTTGAACCGACCATCGAGCTCGCCCCACTTCCTTTTGTGGCTTTATTTGATTCTCTACGGTCCAACGGGTTTCCACCGTGAATGACCATTGCAACGCTGCGGCCTGCGGACCGTGGAGCTTCTCGATCTTCGAGCCCGGTCTTTGTCTTGGGCGCTTGAAACAACTAGAGCACCCTTCCCTGCATGCGGATCGACTTCTTTCGCTTCTCTTGACGTCGCGGTGACCCTTCATGCCCTTTGGTGGGCGCTTCGCATTTTCTTTTCTTTAGGTCGCGGCGGACGGCCTTTCTTGCCGCCAAGGTTTCTTCATACGCCATGTGGGCGTTAGCCCGCGTTAAGAAATCGAGATCTCGATAATGGTTAAGAGTGAACTCTTCTACGAACCGGTGGTCCGGCCGAATACCACGCTTCAAATATTTTAGCTTGTCCTTGTCTCGACAAGTCACGAACGGACTCTACCTCGGTGTTAAACCGGTCGATATATCGCCTCGGCGTCTCATTATCTCCTTGAACAACAGAGTCCAAGTATTCTTCATATCGAAATTGGGCGCGGTTGGCGGTGTAGTGGGACAAGAATATTCTCGACTGTGTCGTCCCATGAGGAGATGGAATTGGGTCGCAGAGACTCCCACCATTCCAATGCTCTACCGCCCAACGACCGGGAAAAAGCACGCATTTCATGGTCGGTCCCAATTCCCCTATAACAGCAGTAATTATTGAAGTAACGGAGATGTTTGTGCGGATCCCCGGCCATCAAACTTGTTGAGATTGGGCGGCTTGCGAGATCTCTCGGAATTTTGTAACGCCGATCTCCCCGGAGAACGGGGCGTGCTCGCTCGAATGTCGTTCGACCCAAAGTGGTTGCATTGCGAGGCATGCCTCGTTGCTCGACATTCCATAAAATCCCTCGGATGGGCGGTTGGTGGAAGTTGAGGAGGCCTTACGGGTCGCCGCTTTGGCTCTCCTTGGCCGATGCGAAACGCCCCCGATTCTTCCATCTCTGTAATCTTCCAGCTCTTCTCGAGAATCCCAAGATTCGCTTCTCGACCGACGTGACCGGACGACTCATTGGAGGAATACCGTGGGTGAGCGGCGGTGTCGGGATCGGTAGCTAGAATCTTCATAATCATAGGACATTGAGCGCGTCGCGCGCTCTCTCGCCAGAAGCGATCTGCGGTGCCCCCGCCTCTTCTTGCCGGAGAACGATGAGTAGTGCTCTCTCGGCGAAATGCTCCTTCGAGGAGGGGAGCGGTGTCTTGGCGTCGGTCGGCGCGAGCGTAAGGTTCTCCGCTCCCGCACGCGCGCGCCCGAATTGACCTCTTTCGTCTTCGAGAGATGAGCGCGTCTCGTCTGCGATCACACGATTTTTGTTTTGCGAGGATCTCGCAAAACGGCGAGTGACATGGTCGGTAGAGGTTCCCGAATGCCCGCTTCAATCGGCTCGGGCGGCAAGTCTCGTGAACGGGCGGTTGAATCTGTTGGAGGACGGTCGCGGCATCGTTGTGCACCAAGGCTCTTGTCGTGGAAGTCCTCGAGACTCGTGGATCGTGGGACGCCACGCCCCGGTCTCGTCACGATTCTCGCCGGAGGGATTGAGTCGAGAAGCGCCGCGTCGGGGCCGATCGCGTGGAGCCATGAATGAGGTAGGATAGCGCACGGGCTCCCACTGTGGTCGCCAATTGATCGTACCTTGACCAATGAAGTGTTGAAGTGTTTGTTGTTTCGTCAGATGGGCCGGCCGTTGAATGAGTGAAAGGACCTGGTCCCGCTTCACGCGTTGAGCACCTCGGGTGGTACCGCAAAGACACTCCGACGATCTAGTGAGAGGTCGCTCGGGCAGATAGCACAAGGATAGAGAACGTACCTGATGCCATATGCGAATGGCGTATATATACTGCGAGGTCCGACCGTTTTGCGGAGATTTCGGCCGGCGAGAATTGCGCTCCAAGCAGCGTGTTGGGCCGATCGAGTTAGGTTGGGCCAGAGGCCCGATTCTTTGATGCGAGCTTCGTATTTCTTTGACACACCCAGAACATATATATATATATATATATATATATATATATATATATATATATATATATATATTTTGTGTATTTATCTTAAACCTCTATTTTCCAATTGTCATAGGGTCCCCAAGCTTCAAGCATGGGAACTATATTTGAGAATTTAATTGCACTTTCTATAGATTTTAATTTGAAAAGTAATAGAAATGTTATTGCTCTCTCTTCCGCGCTAAAATCATGCCACCATTTAAAGAATCTAGAAATAAATAATCAGGTACGTACGTTTATGATTACTTAATTCAAATGGTTATATTTAACTTTCCTTGCATGAATATTACATGTGTGATATACATAGATATATTAGTTCATCAGTATTCTATGACATTGTTTTATAATTCTTTCTCTACACCATAGGTTAAAGGTTGGATTGATGATAAGAACGATGATAATTGTCTTCCTTACCCAAGGAGCATTTTTTGGCTAAGAAGGGAGCTGTGTGAGTGTGTCAGCCACCAACTGGAGTCTCTTTGTATAAAGGGATATACTGGAAAAGATTATGAAATTGATTTCGTTAAGTACATAGTAACAAATGCAGGAGTGATGAAAAGGATTACCCTTTGGTTTGCTGATGACTGCTTATGGGATGAAGCCACTGCAACTTTGTGTTTATTATCATTTCCTAAGGAGTCTCCAAAATGTGTGTCTGCTACCATTGTTTGGATTTCTATTTGTCTCATGTTTGTTTCACTATAAACTTGTTTAAGTGTTTTTTGTTTTGTATGTTGAATAGAATTTGCATACATTTTTATTAATTATATTTATGCAAGTTAATTTTTGTAGTAATTATTCTTTTAGTCACCGGTGCTCAAAAAAGTACAATTGTGCAGTAGAGCAATAGAGACACAACACCACCTTTAGTCCACAGAAGTACTATCGCAGCATAAAAGTTGGGAATGTGGTTTAAGGCCTAACTCAATGTCTAATCTGATTGAATACAATTCACATTTGATTCTTCATATTGAACATTGAATTCTTTTAGTTATTGTGTCATCATCCAAGTTGGTGACGTTGGGAATTTTTGTTGTGACATCAAAAGAAGAACAATTAGCCATTTATATAGGAGTATTCTTGTTTCTAGTTGCGTCAGCCACATTTTCTTCAACAAGCAAACAAAATAACTATTGATGAGATCGGGAAGGAAGCATGCTTGTTCTTCACTGAAGGCCACTAGTATGCGGTGTGCTTTCTCCAAAGAGCACGCAATGAACCCCAATTAAAGGCATATGGATTCAGGTACGTACTCAGCTATATATAGTGAAGGATGCTAGTTCGTTCGTCTACCTTGGCCGTTGGCAAGGCCTTTTGGGATAATTTATGGAGTACAAAGACTAATCTCTGAACTTGTCTCGGGGTTGAAGGTGAATGTTCACAAGAGTTGTTTATATGACATTAATTTGAAAGATAATTTTTTAGGCGGGACCACTACAAGAAAAAGCCTCATTTGCCACCAAAATTAGCCACGGAGCCCTATCCGTCGCTAATTTACCACGGATTTGCGACAGCATGTGTAAAAATTGAGAGCGCGAAATTTCCCACTGGTGTTTTCCACGGGTTTGCCACAGACATGTTAAATGCCAAAAATTTGCGACGGAGATGCCGTGGCAAGTCCGTGGCAATCCAATTATGAAAATAAAACACCCACGATCTCTAAACCTCTTTTTTCACGTTGTCCTTCACGTTCTCCTTCTCTCCACAGAAATCAAAACGCTCTCTTCTTCTCCTCACCCTCTCGCTCTCCTCCCTACAACCCGCCTCCCTCACTCTCAATCACCACCACCTCACCTCCACCCACACTCCTCCCCACCGTCGTGCTCCTGCTCCATCATTCTCCTCAACTTCGACAAAACCCTAACCTCACACTAGAAACTCTCATTCTCTCACTCAAATTTGTTCTCAGCCCTCTCCCTCTCTTTCTTCCTTTTCGTTCTCAGCCCTCTCCCTCTCGTCGCTTCCGTTCTCATCTCACTCACGAAGTTGTTTCCTCTCAACTCGCTCACGAACGACTATTGAAGTAGCTTTGACGGGGTTTGTTCTCTCTTGGTTCGTTCTCACTCTCTCTCGGTTTGTTCTCTCGCTATCTCTCTCTCTGCTCTCGGTTGATACTGATTTGTGGTGTTTAGGGTTTTGTTACATATGTTGTGGATTTGTTGATTTTGTGTATTTAGGGTTTTGTTGCATATGTTTTCTCAGTTGATTTTGTGTATTTGGGGTTTTTTTACAATTGTTTATTTGTATAATAATTGATTATTTGATTCCCTATTTCTTCGAAAATCTAGGTCAGTGAAGCTTGGTTGAGTGAGACTTGAAGCAGTGTGGAAGGTGTTTGCAAAATCTACTCAGGTGTGTTATTTGCTTCTTGTTTTGATATACTTGAGAGAATATGACTTTGGTTGGAGTTCTTTGTTATAGTAGAATCTGTCTCATAATCATTTTTAAGGGTTATTTTTCATGGTTCTATGATATTCTATATCACCTACTTGTGGTAATGATTTGTTCAAGCTTCTAGCAATTTTGGTGCTGCGATTTTCGTTTTTGAGGTTTGTTCTTTGTGATTCTGGTTTGTTCTTTGCGATTTGAGGTCTGTTCTTTGCGATTCTAGTTCTCGTTTTTGTTTTCTGTGTTTTGTAATGTGAAAAGCTTAATGTAATGTGTTTTGTAATGTGAAAAACATGTTTCTGTGATTGCAAAAATGTCTCTGTGTTAGCTTCATTGGTGATTTGATGCTTATTTATGTTACTTTTTGCTAGCTTATTTGTAATGTCTCTTGGTTAGCTTCATTGTAATGTGAAAAGCTTGATTTGGTGCTTATTTGTGTTAGCTTCATGTTTTGATTTGGTGCTTATTTATTCTTGATGCTTGGTTTGGCTTGTTTAGGTGCTTATTTGTAATGTCTCTGTGTTAGCTTCATTGTAATGTGAAAAGCTTGATATATCTGAAGATTTTGAATTGATTGTTGATGTGCAGGAAGTGTTTGATACTATGAAACTCTTATGCTTGAATTTTGATATATGATTAATTAAGTTTTTACTATATATATGGCTTGAAACTGTCCTATAGAATCTATATATGCAGATTGTCTCCTTATGTATCATAGATAGGAATGATTTTAGCATCGAATATGGTGAATTTGCGATTTCACGAATCAGTATGCTTATGCCTTTCATGTCTCTTTTTCAGGGTATTATTGGATTGGAAACTGAATAGTTGCTATTTCACACTTCTCGTCGGCACGTAAACTCGTTGGCACGTAATCTATTTTTCTTTGATTTTACTCATTTTTTCATAGTTGGGAGTTTTTGGGTATCTTATTTGATTTTAAGGTGACTTTACTCAGTTCCTCTGTTAGTGTATATAGTTACTTGATATGTAACATAACGTGTATGGTCGAGGATCGTGATCCTAATGGTTAAAGTATTTATTGTAGATTGGATCTGTCGATTTTGACAAAATTTATGTACCGCATTGTCCTTTGTGCTTGGGATTTGGAATTCTAAATGGAACCTCAATTGGACTTTTGAATTTGAGCACAGGCTTCAATTCTGTTGGATTCTATCAGTGATTTCATTTTGTCTCGATTCTGTTTTTTCTCATTTTGTGTTCTATTGTTTAAGCATTGTTTCAAGGCTTTCTGAATAAGCTCTTTTACATTTGTACTTAGATGACTAAGTGGCAATCATTCCATGTCTTTATTCGCTCTGGAGATTCTTTTCCTTGGGAAGAAATTCATGTCCTTTTTAGCCTCCTATTCATTAATATACATTTATGATTGATCTCTTCACCTAAATTATGATTATTACTATTCAGCTTTTTTGTTGTTGCCGTAGTTAAGTTGCTTTTGATAGTATTTGCATAAATTTTGAATTGTATTGACCGCCGTGATGTTTCTATAATCGCAGATAAATGAATACAATTTTCCCTTGTGGTCCTCCTTATGGGTGTTGGGATTGCAATGAGCATCGATTTGCAAATTTCAATGATTTGGGCTCTTTCTTATCTTTGCTAGCGATTGCTTACAACATGCGTTGCTCAGATTGTATCCTTAAAGAAAGTTCCATTTTTGTTAGCTGCTCAAATTTTTAACATAACTAAACCATTTTCTGTCACAAGTTAAATCAAAGAATCCTTTTTGCTTTAGTGTATGTGCATTAATTCATAGCCTCATGAATCTGTCTTTCAGATGGGTATTTGTACTATCAAACTCTCCTAACTCCCTTGTTTCTTATTGCGCACTTACGTATATGTTTAGAAGGAAACATAACCATCTTGTCCATGATTGAAACAGATATGAGGTTCTGAATGTTGTTATTAAGCCAACCAGTCAACTTAAAATCACCTTCTTAGAGGTAATCAGACAGTCATGGACATTTTATTTCACACCCAAATATATTCCCCCTCCATTATATGTCTGTAAAGCATAAACTTTTCATCATGGCTGAGAGTTTAGGCACAGATAAACAAGGCATTTTGCTATACCAAGTCAATGTGATGTGTTTGCCACTTGGTTTCTTTCTAATTTAAAATTTAAAATCAAGCTAGCATTGACCTCCTTATTTAAGCCTTTCTTTTATTGATTTTCAAGAACGCTGAACTAGATTTGGAACCGTTTGCTCTGATGAAAATTTCTAATTATGTAAAGTAAAATATGGAGAAACTGATCCAATCCTTATAATTTGTGACATGTCTTCACTTGAGTGATTATATCTAGTAGGCCTATCTTTTGTTTTTTTATTGTTTATATAAATTTAAGGAACTTACATATTCTTCATTGATTAGAGCAGGCTCAGGATATAACTGATTTAGGCTCCTTGAAGGAAACAACAAATTTATTTGTTCCAGGTTCAATTTTTTATTAACTTCTGCACAATTTGTAGATTCTCAATGAAGTTAATCTTGTTCTAGTTTTATCTTTATGGTATAGATTGTTATTTCACAACATTTAGTTTCGTAAATGATATGATCACTTCATTGCTCTCTCTGTTTATTCTGGATTTCGGTGTCTCATTCTGCCCGCCATGTACATGCAGGAGGGGCAACACTTTACTCAGCAAGATCAATAAAAATTAAGGAAGAAGATGGTTTTAGGTAAGCTCGTTATCAACTGACTTGAACTATTTCGGACTATAAAATTCATGTACAGTAGTTTTCTTTTTGTTGTTATTTTTAAATAAAGAGTATTTTGGATATACTTTCTCCATTTATACTTTCTCCAATGTAGTATCGACATTTTTAATTTCAGGACTTACTATTTCTATGAATTTGGTAAAGGAGGGCAGCATGCAGTATTGATGGCAACCGTAAAAAGTGGAAAGGTTTGTTTTACTAAATGCATTTTAGTTAGTATATAACTAACCCATCCATATGAACTTGGGTATAGAGTGCTTGTAATATATCATACTCCCCCGGCTTTATTTATAATCAAAACCACTAGTAGTACTTAATTTCACAGAGAGTAAGATGTTAGTTAAGTTGGGATGATTGTCTTGATTTCATATAAAATCGAGTTATAATTACGAAAAGGGTCTTTTTTGCCTCGAGACTATGTAGTTATCTTTCAAAACAAAAGAAGAATTAACAAGAGGTATATTTTGGAATAATGATATTAAATAGAGTTGAATTAGGTTACTTTTGCTTAATATTTGAGGTCACCATATTAAAACTCTTTTTTGCTTGCAAGTAAAGCCATGGGAGTAGTTCATAGGTCACAAATCAAGTCTTTATGCAGTGATTAGTGATTATTTGATGGACTTTGGTTAGGTTATTATCGAAATCAATCTGTTATTGTTGGTGTTATTGATATTTATTTTGATAAGCATTGATTTGGTATTCATAGATTAGCTGATTGTTGCGTTGAAAATTTTGTGTGATTTTTGGAAAAAATATTGTATTCTTTTGGAATCTCTGCAGAGCTTTGTTAGAATTGTCTCAGTTTTGAAAGTGCAGAAGAGGGAAGATCCTCAGCTAAAACAGAAGATAAGAAAAGGAGGAAAGAAAAGCTACTCCAAATAAAGGTATCAACAAGTCATCTGATATGAAGGTATAGTAATAATCTTTTTACTCTCTTCTTGAACAGCATCCAATATGTTTGTAAAACCTCACATATTTCCACTTTGTAGGGGCCAAGTACGGAATCTCATGAGTAGAACATCAAGCACTACTGATGAAAACCGACAAATCGGACTGAAGAGAAGGCGCACGACTGTGAGTTTAGAGATATGCATTGAAAGAGCATTTGAATTTTTACCCCTTGAGATACCCCATTTTCTTCAATTTTAACTCATGATGCTCTCTAAGATTTCTTGTTAATCGTAGTTCTACCTGCAAGTTGCTATGTCTTTCTATTGCTGTATATTAATTAAGATACAATTTTGTATCTGTTCTATCTGTTTATCTTTCTGTTTATTTGTCTATCTGAATGTTTATTTAATTATTGTTTTTCACAAACACTTGTATATAATGCATAATTGCATATACTGAACCTGATGCTACTAGGAACAAGGACTTGGACTTCAGAAGCTTGCAGATGCATCAGATATGTAAGTATAATCTGGCATGAAGGTTTTGTAATTTCATCTATTTAAGGTAGAAGGTAGAAGGTTTTGTTTCATGCCTATAGGTAATCATGGCAGGTATTTTTTTGAATAGTAAATGCTCTATGGAATGAAAAAAGACTTTCTTAAAAATTGGATGAAAAAATATGACGATATGAGTTGATGTTGAGTGAGTGAGGATAGGAAATCATTATTTTGTAGTTTGTAGTATGTTAGTAAAAGTTTTCCCATTTTGTTTATTTGGTCTGCAAATCTTGAGTAGTTTTTTCTTTGAAAGATTATAAAAGCGGAATACTAAGGTAATTAGATTGGTATAATTTTTTAATTTTGATGACTGGGACTTTCTCCTTTTATGGACTTGATAGCATATATATAGTGTATATATGTGTGTCATGAGATAATCGAATCAGGTTGTGCACCCTTTCCTGGTTTTAATCATCTCACGTGTGTACTCAACTTACAATTAGTTACATCATGTATCCCTTTGTTCTCAGTGGCAGCTATGTCATAAACGTGTGCAACTTCCTCTTGGGTACCTATATTGATTAACAAGATGTGTTGGTGAGAGCTTAATGAATAAAAGAGGTATAACTATGTCCCTTTTTATGTATCTAGCTGATCTGTCATGTTTGTTGGTCTATGTAAAGAAATTAGTTTTATTGCTAGGTTTTCTTTTTGCTTCTAATTGGCTGGGGACTCTGCAATGCATTGTCATGTGGAGTTTGCTCAAATTTCTATCACTTTGACTTAAGGTTACGAAGAACATTGGTATAATTCTCATTCTTCAAAGTTTAAATGCCAATTTTCTTTAACTATGGTATTTTCATTGTGTATGAAACTATTAAAGTGTTTGAAGCTGTAAGTTAAAATAGACATCTAATTTACAATATGTGCATACTCTATAATGGCATATATAAGCAAGAATGATATATGACTCTGATATGCATAAGCAAGCAGTCCTAAATAGTTTGTAAGTGACAATCTAAAATACTCTAACATATTTCATGATAGATTAATGATGTATGTATTTTTTAGATATTCAAACAAAGAACATCATTATTTATGTTTCTTGATGTCACTATTTATGTCTCTTCCCGCACGTGTATAATTTGTAGTGTTCCATAATGATCTGGTTGATGCTCGAGTAGATAGATGTGTTGTTTCACCCTGTATCTTTGAACTATTATCTAATTATATCATTGATTCTTTTGAAGGTGTATCCGAAGAACTTCTTCAATATCTAATGGAACTGCTGGCAGAGATACCATTGGGGGTATGTTGGCTTCATTGAGAAGAACATTTGAGAACAAGATATTAGATCTCAGTTCAATTCAGTGCTCTATCAACTTCTGTTGGATCCCAGTAAAAGAGTCTGTTTTGAGGCAATTTTGTGTGTAATTGGAAAATTTGATATCACTAAGAGGTGTGATTTATATTAAATAATGAGTCTCTATTCTCTTCTGTATAATCATACAATATTTGATTGGCTAAATTATTAATTCTGTTGATACTTGTATGATTTTTTTTTAATTTTATTAAACATTCTCTTCAGGTTCATGCTTGTATGATTTATTTTTTGCTTTATATAAGTTTATTAATTTTGATGTTGGAGCATTTATGTGTTCTGGATAGATATCACTATTAAATAGAATTTGGAGGCATAATTTAATTTTTTTTTTTAATTTTTTTTTTTAAAATTGGCGACGGATTTGCCACGGAAAAATTTGCCACGGAAAATTCGTGGCAAAGCGTTTGCGACGAGCTCTTTTGCCACCAAAATTTGTCCGTGGCAAATCCGTGGCAAATTCATATTTGCCACGGATATTTGTACATTTGCCACGGGAATGTCCGTGGCAAACCACCGATTTTCTTGTAGTGGACTTCCTTGTCCTGTAGCTCTGATGCTATTCCTTTTAAATTTTTGGATATTCCGGTGGGAACCAATCCTATAAGAAGAGATACTAGGGGTCCAATTATTGATATGGTGAGAAAGAGACTTTTGTCGTGGAGTGGGCATTTATTGTCCATTGGGGGTAGAGTGACTATCATGAACTCTGTCATCAATAGTATTTTGCGCTATATGCTCTCTTTCTTCAAGGCCCCCAAGATTGTTATCTTAGAGCTTGTTAAGATTCAGAGAGACTTGTTTTTGAGCGCGGGGGGAAGGGGGTAATAGAGAGAGGTTGTCCTAGTTATTAGGTGTCTTGGGACAAAGCGTGTAGATCCAAGAAGGATGGGCGTTTAGGGGTGAAGGACCTGGAAGCTTTCAACTAATTGGATCTTTTGAGCAACTTGGTAGCACCTTATCTCTCACCGATATGGATATTTGAGGTATGTCTTCACGGGGGCTCTTACGTCTACTGGTGGCACTAAGGATTCTTTATGGATTTATTACTTTTGGAAGACGACAATCCTTTGTGGCAGGGAGCCTTTATTTCTGCTCTTAGGCCAATTATGGGTATGGGGAATTTGATCTCCTTTGGGTTGCACAAGCAATGAGACTTTTAAGGACTTGTTCCCTAGTATTTTCCAGAATGCAAAATTTAAAAGTGGTAGTATTAGGGAGAATGGGTATTATTAGATTGATAACACTTGGCGCTGAAATCTCGATCGGGGTCGCACTTTGTCTGTCGAGGAGAGGGTTAAAGGATAATGATAAGATGAATACAAAACAAATAGAGAACATGGTAGACCTGAAGTCAACAGTCAAAGCAATCACTAATAAAACTGATGAGTCAGCACATTTGTAATCTAGAAAGTGAAGCTTCATCAGAGTGAAGACTTCACCGAGCTTCACATGTCAAAAACGTTATTTCCTCTGTCAAGGCTCCCAAGGCACCACAAGTTGTCTCATTTGTCAAAAACGTTACCCCACCTATCAAGGCTCCCAAGGCACCACAGGTTTCCTCACCTGTCAAAAATGTTACCTCTCCTATCAAGGCTCGCAAGCCACCATAAGTTGCCTCACCTGTAAAGTCTCACAAGGCACCCCAAGTTGCCTCGCCTGTCAAAAACGTTACCTCACCTGTCAAGGCTCGCAAGGCAGCACTCGTTTAACCATTCACTGCAATTTTGGCATAATTGATCTTCATCAATTTGATTAAACATTTATTATTTGCATATATGTGTTGTTTTGTTTTGTTGGTTTTGCTTAACTATACTAATTAACACATGTTAATCAGAGGTTGAATGACAATTCGGTAGAATATTTTATCATTACCACGATAACTAATTAACCACGTGTTCTCATCTTATTAACTAGTTAACTAATTGACTAATCATTAACTCATTCTCACCACAAGTCCACAACAACAGCCTTATTTACCGTTCTAATGCACTAAATGCAAACTTTTGCGAGTAGCTCATGAATCAAACTGGAGTTTACAAATGGGCCGTTAAATGATAAAAGGAATTCATTTTGTCTCCGTCTGTCTTACTTTCGAGCAAAACAATGGCGCCCTATTTAAAATTCTAGATGAATGTTTTGGTATGTTACTTGAGAACTTTCGAGGCAAAGTCAGCTTTACTCGAAAACAACCATATGTGCTAAAAACAATTTTATTAAGTGAATCTAGACATGCAAGACTCAACTATGTACTACATGTGAATTATTTCTAATAACTTGGGAGAGACCGTTATAAGCTATGCCTTCTTGCTTTGGAAGGTCTTATCTTGCCTTATCTCTTGGAAGGTCTTTGCTGAAAATTCTAACATTCTTAACAATCTAAAATAATTCAATTTCAAGCATAATAACTCTTGATGAAAAACTCATTACTCAAGTATGATTATCAAAGACCCACGCCTTATCTCTACATTTACATCTTGTGGTCTTCTCCACGTAGGATGTCCACCTCAGTTTGGCGCCAAGTTTCCCGCCAAACATCGCCATTTTCCCACCAGTGGAACGTCGGCATGTGGGCTTTGTTGGCTGCCATTGATTTGCTGCTGCAACCTAGGATGTGGTCAGCCAAGGAACTTTTCAGCTCTTTCCTGTCACTCTCATGTGAAGTTGTCAGCTGAAAAGACAAGTACATAGACACTACAAAAAATCGGTGGTTTGCCACGGACATTCCCGTGGAAAATGTACAAATATCCGTGGCAAATATGAATTTGCCACGGATTTGCGACGGACAAATTTTGGTGGCAAAAGCACTCGTCGCAAACGCTTTGCCACGGATTTTCCGTGGCAAATTTTTCCGTGGCAAATCCGTGGCAAAGTCGTGGCAAATTTTTACACCTTCCGTGGCAAGTCGCAAATTTTAAAAAAAAAATTTAAAAAAAAATTAAATTATGCCTCCAAATTCTATTTAATAGTAATATCTATACAGAACACATAAATACTCCAACATCAAAATTAATAAACTTATATAAAGCAAAACATAATAACCACAATAATAAATGAGTACAATCCATGTGCAAAACATTTATACACTTAATTCAAACTAACAACATGTCAAGTGATCGTACCTTGACCAATGAAGTGTTGGAAGTTGTTGTTGTCCTGCTGACTGGGCCGGTCGTTGAACGAATGAGAGGACCGGTCCTGGGTTCACGCTAAGCACCTCGGGTGGTACCTGCAAAGACACTCCGACGATCTAGTGAGAGGTCGCTCGGGCAGATAGCACAAGGTAAGAGAACGTACCTGAAGCCATATGCAAATGGCGTATATATAGTGCTGGTTACCGACCGCATTGCGAAGATTTCGGCCGGCTAGCGCAAAGTGCGCTCCAAGCAACCGAGCTTGGGCCGATTATGCTGATATGGGCCGACGGCCCAAATGTTACTGGAACCTCTCGGTTGGCTTTGATACACCCGGAGCAGTTGCCCCGGCCTCAGGTCGCCGAAGCGCGGCCGAGGCTTAGATCGTTGCCCATGTGTCGTGTTGTAAGCGGCCGGGTTGCATTGCGCAATCGGTCTCCATCTCTTGAAGTGCGTGGTTGCTCAGCGCTAAGTCGGGAGGTGGTCGCTGCCACTGCCGAGGTGTGGACGTTGCCACTGCCGAGGTGTGGTCGCTGCCACTGAGTGCATGTGGTCGCTGCCACAGCCGAGCATGTGGACGCTGCCATTCATGCTGGAAAGCGATCCAATTGGTCGGGACTCGACTGACCTCCTTAACTTATGAAGTCTACTTGGATCTTGCTCGTTTTAGGAGGTGCGATCATTCTCGGGTCGCTCAAATTTGTTCAAGTGTTGTGATGCATTGCCTATTTTGTTTCAGAAATAGCTCGATCGTGACCTCGGCGAGCCGCTATCGTAGCGGACTTGTTCGACGTGTTTTGCGATTTTTGGCAACGGGCTTACTAGGTTCGATCTAGACGGCCCTCATTGCGATAGTTGTAGCCGGTCTCTTCTGGCCGTGTTCGGCAGTCAATGCTCGTTATTGGGTCATTGCTTGACCTCGGTCAT
The DNA here is from genome assembly GCA_020916435.1 of Oxytropis ochrocephala. NCBI lineage: Eukaryota > Viridiplantae > Streptophyta > Magnoliopsida > Fabales > Fabaceae > Oxytropis > Oxytropis ochrocephala. Next base: position 22,204,080 of record CM037092.1, read on the forward strand.
TCGATGACACTGATGGTTGTGCCAACTCGGTGGCACTTGACGTAGGTCAACGCGGTGACATTCGATTGGGCCAACTCGATGGCGCTTGATTGGGCCAACTCGGTGGCTGTCATACCCCAATTTTGTCCGGCTTAGGTCAAAACCCTGATTTTCCCAAAAAATAAATAAATAAAAGAAAATAGCATCATGCATTGCATTTAGGTTTCTAAAGTCATTTCAAAGTTTCTAAAATCATTTTTGGAGTCGGAATGCACTTTTTAAACAAATTAGGGTTTTTCAGTGAAAAAGGGTATTTTGGTCATTTCACAAATAAGGGACCATTCCTCAAAACAAGTCATCCAACATGTGTTTCAAGGTACTAGAGGTCACTCCTAGGGGGAAAAATCATTTTTGAAGTGGAAATGTGTTTCAGGCAAAAACTAGGGTTTTTAGAGTGAAAGGGCATTTTGGTCATTTCACAATAAAAGCGGTCTCTCGTCCCAAATCCTTGAATAATCATCAATGATGTATTTGAGGGATATTTGTGCTCCATTGTGATTATTTTTGCGCATAAATATTAAACCTTTTGGCCTAAAACCTAGTTTTTGGATAGAAAGGTAAAATGGTCTTTTCCTTTGAGGTGGGGTAAATAAATCAATTTTGGGATTGGTGAGATCATAAAATTCAGAGCCCAATCATTGAATCATGGATATAGCCCAAAATGGCATGAACTAGGAAGAATAATCTAGAAAGGAATATTCTACATCTTTTTGAATTTTGAAAGGATAAGGATAAGAACAATAGTACAATTTGCAATTCCACTCACTCTCCACTACATAGCTGCGAATATCAGCTGTATTCCACCCCATTTTCATTTATTTTTATTGTTTGCAAATTGTACTAAATCATGGCCTTCCATTTAAATGTGAAATCCAATCCCCACCCTTCATTTGAATCAAAATGGCACTTGTGTAATAAGCTTTATGGAAAAATACAATTTTGTAAATGAGCTTATCCTTCACCCCACTCCTTATGCTGCACACTCAGCCCCTCTCTCCTCACTTTATTGCCCTTAATCCATGTGATAATGCATCTTGACCATTGATTCAATTTCTTTCTCAAATCCTATTGATTTACAAGAGATACATTGTCATAAATACCCTTAAGTTTTCACCCCATATAAAAACCCAAAAATAAGACCAAAGAAAAGGACACCCTCATTTTTACCCTAGCTAGCACTCTTCCTCCTCTCCTCCCTCTCTTGGCCGAAATCACTCCCTCCTCCTCCTCCACTTTCTCTTCAATCTTCATCCACCAAATCACCTCAAACTCACTCCATATTCATATACCTTCTTCCTTTCATTTTTAACTCCATATTCATACCATCAAAGAGTAGTTTCTTCAAGTTTATTTGGGCTATTGTTGATTTGGGAAGATTGTTGGTGATTGATTACTTTTGATCTTCATTTTCTTCTTGTTTAGCTTGGATATAGAGGTAATACTATTATCCTTTGCATTTTTTTTAGTTTTTCTAGCATGTAAATTCTTCTACTCCTCTTTCCTCTCTCAAAGAGGCTTAGAGGGATCATTTCAAACACTATGTCAAGGACATTGGGAGCCTTGGGTGTTTGAAGTGAGCCCTTGGCCTTGATGAGAGTGTTCTTGTGTTTTCACCATATGGTTTGCATTTTCACACTCATATTTCTCATTTCACCAAATATCATGTTGTGAATAAAGATTTTTGTCATGTCATATGTTTCATGTTAATCTTGCATTTTCTTGTTTCATGTCATGATGTGTGATTTAGTTTTTAGCTTGATGTTGAGATATAAAGGCTTTGATTGTGAGTACTAAAAACTAGGGTTTTTGTTGTTTTTCCCTTTTGATTGGTATGAATATGAAGCATGATTTTGTTTGACTAATATCTTGTAGCATGGCATGATGGTTTAGGGCTTAATCTTGTGTTGTTCTATGTGTTGATTATGAGTTTTAGCATGAAATAAATTGATGATTTGTTCTTGACATGGTTTCGGCCTAGAGCTCCATTTTGTGCATATTTTTGTGCTTGAATTGTGTTGATTGATCTTGTGTGAGATGCATTTAATTGTGTTAGTGTGTTTTAACTTTTAACCACTCACTTGTTTTTTACTTTACCATACACTAACTTTTTACTTAAAAGAAAAACAACTTCAACATTTTTACATTTTTTACTTTACCATTTCATTAAATAATTACCATTTACCTCATGCATCTTTTTACTTTACCATTCATTAACTTTTTACTAAAAGTTTTTACTACTTATCAATTTGCAAAAATACCCAAAACATTTTTACACTTTGCATTTCATCACTTGTGTGATACATACTTGTGTTTGCACATTAATACTTGCATGCTTTCATATGCTCACATGTTCATGCATTCTCATATGCTTATGCCTATTGCATTCTCTTACTCTCTTACATGATCATACATTCATTAATATTATATCATCCATTCATAAATAAAATGTTCATGCATCTTTGTATATGCTCATTCTTGCATTCATTCTCAAATGTTCATACATTCCCATATGCTTATGCCTATTGCATTCATTAACCTTATGTTATACATTCATTCTTACATGTTATGCCTCTTGCATTCATGCTTACATGTTCATGCATTTATTTATACCATGTCTTGCATTCATTCTCACATGTTCATGCATTCATTTATACTATGTCGTGCATTCATTGATGCTCATTCATTCATTGTATGCTCATGCACAGTTACCTCGTGTGCATTCATGTCTACATGTTCATTCATCCAAACTAGGAATATCCTATGCCTATGATCAATTGCATTCTATTGTCTATGATGCCATTTAAATGTCTTGATTTAATTGTGTGCCCTTTCATCCCCTTGTATGACCTCCTAATGAAGACGTAAGCCTACATGCATGTTGTAGCACAGAGTAATTAGGGTAAATACACCTCTTTCTCACACACACACACACAATTGTCTTGAGAAATTTGCCTTGCATCTTTGACAATTGAATCCTTTGATTATATTGGCATGTTTAATCTTGGTTGATGAATAACATGTCCATGATTGCTTGATTGTGGAAGTATGAGTCTTATTCATTCATTTGCACTTGGTTATGGATTTAGAATTGATTGAAATGTTCTACTTGTTTTCGTAAATCCTTTTCCAAACCAAATTCTTTTCTAAAACAAATTTTCAAAGCAAAATCAAATGTTTTTCCAATAAAAACCCCTTTTCCTAAAAAAACTCATAAGGAGGCAAGTCGGACGCACGGCCGATGTTGTCTAGCGTCCGAGAGACCGGAGTATGCATGCAGCTCAAACGCGTCTTAGGATACTTATGAGAAATAAAACAAATAATTGATAATTTCAAACCCTTTTTCAAAAATGAGCAAGGTATCGATTCGGATGTACTTCCGATATTGGTTAGCGTCTTAGGGTTAGCGGTACATGCAGTTAAATGCGAGCCTAAGATACTTGCTCAATAAAAGCAATCAACCTTGCAACAAACCCTTTTCCTAAAAATCAAAAGATCATTTTTTCAAAAGTAGTAGGGGCACGTCGTGCATGACAAAGCGGGTTGTCTTTGTTCTAGGTCTATTAATTTATCTGATCTAGGACCGAAAACCCCTACAATAAAAAAACACCAACACACTTCTTTCTTAGAAAATCACAAAAGCCGTCTTGGACGCAAAAAGCACACTTTCAAAAAAATCACAAAGCCGTCTTCGGACGCACAAACGAGAACTACGTAGCTTTGATCCCTCATCTCGGTGAGGGTACGTAGGAGCGGGTTCCTGTCCCGTCAAGCACGCTTTTAAAAAAATCCTTGTTTTGTTCCGCTTTTCAAGGATATCCAAAAATATTCTTTTTCTCGTTTCCAATAAAATATTTTCTCAATCAAAAGAAAAGAAAAGAAGTAGAACGATCGTTTCAAATCAAACATTTCAAAACCACACATCAAATTAAAGGTTCCCTTTCGGTAGAAAGGAGGTACGGGGTGCTTATACCTTCCCCGTACCTAACCGACCCCCGAACCTACATCTCTTGTGTTCGAAAAGACCACCCGCCTTGTATAAAAAGACGTTTTTTCAATGTTTTCGTCTCAAAACTAAAATATTGGTGGCGGCTTCATAAACCTTCCCACGTTGTACATCGAGAAATCCAAACCGGATTTTTCGGGGTGCAACAGTGGCGCTCGTTGTAGACCGCTCGGGGCCTACGCTTGTTTGTGGGTCCTTCTGACCCTTGGGCCATTTCGATGGCGCTCGATTGGGCCATTTCGATGGCACTCGATTGTAGACCGCTCGGGGCCTACGCTTGTTCAGGGGTCGCCGACCCTTGGGCCATTTCGATGGCGCTCGATTGTAGACCGCTCGGGGCCTACGCTTGTTTGTGGGTCCTTCTGACCCTTGGGCCATTTCGATGGCGCTCGATTGTAGACCGCTCGGGGCCTACGCTTGTTTATGGGTCCTTCTGACCCTTGGGCCATTTCGATGGCGCTCGATTGGGCCATTTCGATGGCACTCGATTGTAGACCGCTCGGGGCCTACGCTTGTTTGTGGGTCCTTCGACCGCGGGCCATTTCGATGGCGCTCGGCGAGAACCTATGGCCGCTCACGCTGCTACGCACGGCGAGCTACCAATCATACATTCTTGCATGCGAAATAAATTACAAAGTACTACTTTTAAAGGCCGGGCCTCAGTAAAAAACCCTGGTGGGGAAAAAGAGCGCCCGCCTGACATTTATTCATAAATCGTTAGTCTGTCCTGTTATCACGAGGACTGTCTTGTTCTTCAAGCGACCTATCTCGCTTCTTCTCTCGCGCGCGCGCGCGCTTCTTTCTAGCAAATAGTGCTTCTTCAGAGGCCATATGATCGTTGGCCCTTCGTAGGAACATGGTCAGATCCATATAACGATTTAGGCCGAACTCTTCTGCAAAGCTGTGGTCCGGTCTGATCCCACGCTTGAGATACTTTAGCTTGTCTCTATCAGTCAGGTCGCGCACCTGATCGGCCTCGGCGTTGAATCGCTCTATGTACTGTCTCAATGATTCGTTGTCCTCTTGGATAATCGTATCCAAGTGCTCTTCATGCCGCTCTAGGCATCTGTTGGCCGTGTAGTTGGCCAAGAATGTTACGACCGTGCCGCCCCAAAGCGAGATGGTGTTGGGCGCAGAGGCTCTCTGCCGTGGATGTCCTCGAGATTCGTGGATCGTAACATGACCACGCCCCCGAAGTCCATTCTTTGAGGATGTTGCCGGGAGGGTTGAGTCTCAGATGAGGCCCTCGTGCGGGGGCGATCGCGTGGAGCCATGAATGAGGTAGGATAGCGCCGGGCCTCCCATCGTGGTCGCCAATTGATCGTACCTTGACCAATGAAGTGTTGAAGTTGTTGTTGTCCCGCTTGACCGGGCGGTCGTTGAGCGAATGAGAGGACCGGTCCCGGCTTCGTTGAGCACCTCGGGTGGTACCGCAAAGACACTCCGACGATCTAGTGAGAGAGTCGCTCGCCGCAGATAGCACAAGGTAAGAGAACGTACCTGAAGCCATATGCAAATGGCGTATATATAGTGCTGGTTACCGACCGCATTGCGAAGATTTCGGCCGGCTAGCGCAAAGTGCGCTCCAAGCAACCGAGCTTGGGCCGATTATGCTGATATGGGCCGACGGCCCAAATGTTACTGGAACCTCTCGGTTTTGCTGATACACCCCGGAACAGTTGCCCCCCAAGCCTAGGTCGCTTGAAGGCGGGCTGAGGCTTAGATCGTTGCCCCTGTGTCGTGTTGTAAGCGGCCGGGTTGCATTGCGCAATCGGTCTCCATCTCTTGAAGTGCGTGGTTGCTCAGCGCTAAGTCGGGAGGTGGTCGCTGCCACTGCCGAGGTGTGGACGTTGCCAGCATCGCCGGTGTGGTCGCTGCCACTGAGTGCATGTGGTCGTTGCCACAGCCGAGCATGTGGACGCTGCCATTCATGCTGGAAAGCGATCCAATTGGTCGGGACTCGGCCGACCTCCTTAACTTATGAAGTCTACTTGGATCTTGCTCGTTTTAGGAGGTGCGATCATTCTCGGGTCGCTCAAATTTGTTCAAGTGTTGTGATGCATTGCCTATTTTGTTTCAGAAATAGCTCGATCGTGACCTCGGCGAGCCGCTATCGTAGCGGACTTGTTCGACGTGTTTTGCGATTTTTGGCAACGGGCTTACTAGGTTCGATCTAGACGGCCCTCATTGCGATAGTTGTAGCTGGCCTCTCTTACGCGCGTGTTCGGCGATCAATGCTCGTTATTGGGTCATTGCTTGACCTCGGTCATTCGATGACATCGATGGTTGTGCCAACTCGGTGGCACAGCGACGAGGTCAACGCGGTGACATTCGATTGGGCCAACTCGATGGCGCTTGATTGGGCCAACTTCGGTGGCGCTTCGTTGCAGACCGCTCGGGGCCTACGCTTGTTTGTGGGTCCGCCGACCGCTTGGGCCATTTCGATGGCGCTCGATTGGAGCCATTTCGATGGCACTCGATTGTAGACCGCTCGGGGCCTACGCTTGTTTGTGGGTCGCCGACCCTTTGGGCCATTTCGATGGCGCGCCGATTGTAGACCGCTCGGGGCCTACGCTTGTTTGTGGGTCCTTCGACCCTTGGGCCATTTCGATGGCGCTCGATTGTAGACCGCTCGGGGCCTACGCTTGTTTATGGGTCCTTCGACCCTTTGGGCCATTTCGATGGCGCTCGATTGGAGCCATTTCGATGGCACTCGATTGTAAACGCTCGGGGCCTACGCTTGTTTGTGGGTCCTTCCGACCGCTGGGCCATTTCGATGGCGCTCGGCGTAACCTATGGCGCTCTGCTGCTTTGCTACGCGCGCGGCGAGCTACCAATCATACATTCTTGCATGCGAAATAAATTACAAAGTACTACTTTTAAAGGCCGGGCCTCGGTAAAAAACCACAGTGGGAAAAAGAGCGCGCGACATTTATTCATAAATCGTTAGTCCGTCTGTTATCACGAGGATCGTCTTGTTCTTCAAGCGACCTATCTCGCTCTTCTCTGGCAGGCGCGCGACGCGCCTTTCTAGCAAAAATAGTGCTTCTTCAAAGGCCATATGATCGTTGGCCCTTCGTAGGAACATGGTCGAGATCCATATAACGATTTAGCGAACTCTCTTCGCAAAAGCGTGGTCCGGCCCGATCCCACGCTGAGATACTTTAGCTTGTCTCTATCGGTCGGTCGCGCGCTTTGATCGGCCTCGGCGTTGAATCGCTCTATGTCTTGTCTCAATGATTCGTTGTCCTCTTGGATAATCGTATCCAAGTGCTCTTCATGCCGCTCTAGGCATCTGTTGGCCGTGTAGTTGGCCAAGAATGTTCTGACCAGGCCGTCCCAAAAACGAGATGGTGTTGGGCGGCAGAGGGCTCCTGTCGTGGATGTCCTTGAGATTCGTGGATCGTGCTGACCACGCACTCCCGGTCCATTCTTCGAGGATGTTGCCAGGAGGGGTTGAGTCTAGATGAGGCCCTCGTCTGGGGCCGGTCGCGGTGGAGCCATGAATGAGGTAGGATAGCGCCGGGCCTCCCACTGTGGTCGCCAATTGATCGTACCTTGACCAATGAAGTGTTGAAGTTGTTGTTGTCCTGCTGACTGGGCCGGTCGTTGAACGAATGAGAGGACCGGTCCCGAGCTTCTGTTGAGCACCTCGGGTGGTACCTGCAAAGACACTCCGACGATCTAGTGAGAGGTCGCTCGGGCAGATAGCACAAGGTAAGAGAACGTACCTGAAGCCATATGCAAATGGCGTATATATAGTGCTGGTTACCGACCGCATTGCGAAGATTTCGGCCGGCTAGCGCTAAGTGCGCTCCAAGCAACCGAGCTTGGGCCGATTATGCTGATATGGGCCGACGGCCCAAATGTTACTGGAACCTCTCGGTTTTGCTGATACACCCCGGAACATCAAGCATAAGAGTAAACCTCTTTTTCCTATTAAGTCGAAAACAATACAACCCATAGAAGTACCAAATCGACGAATACATATGTCAAATACGTAAATGTTTTATCGGGGAGGGCTAGTATCAACGAATGTAAATACAATAAGCTAATAATTTTTAATAAACATGAACATCTTATATAACTAGTGTCTGTCAACTGTGTCTGTCAACCATGTCACCTATATAAATTTAGACTCAAAACTTTTTAAATTCATAATTTTTGCACAAGAATATTCTAAATTCATCAATATACTAAATTCATCAATATACTCCCCAAACATATTCAAATTTATCAATATATGCCCCTAAACTATTGTAAATTCATCAATTTCTAACCTAAGGTATTCAAGCTCATCAATTGTGTCTGTCAACCATGTCACCTCTTTGAATGTAGACTCAAAACTATTTATCAATATATGCCCCTAAACTATTGTAAATTCATCAATTTCTAACCTAAGGTATTCAAGCTCATCAATTGTGTCTATCAACCATGTCACCTCTTTGAATGTAGACTCAAAACTATTTAAATTCATAATTCTTGCACAAGAATATTCTAAATTCATCAATATACTCCCCAAACATATTCAAATTTATCAATATATGCCCCTAAACTTTTCTAAACTCGTCAATAAAACATTATTAGCTTTGAGTATGTTTGGGGAGTATATTGATGAATTTAGAACATTCTTGTGCAAAATATATGAATTTAAATAGTTTTGAGTCTAAATTCATAGAGCTGACATGGTTGATGCATTCTGATTGATGAGCTTGAATACCTTAGGTTATAAATTGATGGGTTTACAAAAGTTTAGGGGCATATATTGATAAATTTGAATATGTTTGGGGAGTATATTGATGAATTTAGAATATTTTTGTGCAAAAATTATGAATTTAAATAGTTTTGAGTCTAAATTCATAGAGGTGACATGGTTGATGATACACGGTTGATGAGCTTGAATACCTAGGTTAGAAATTGATGAGTTTACAAAAGTTTAGGGGCATATATTGATAAATTTGAATATGTTTGGGGAGTATATTGATGAATTTAGAATATTCTTGTGCAAAAATTATGAATTTAAATAGTTTTGAGTCTAAATTCATAGAGGTGACATGGTTGATGAGACATTGATTGATGAGCTTGAATACCTAGGTTAGAAATTGATGAGTTTACAAAAGTTTAGGGGCATATATTGATAAATTTGAATATGTTTGGGGAGTATATTGATGAATTTAGAATATTCTTGTGCAAAAATTATGAATTTAAATAGTTTTGAGTCTAAATTCATAGAGGTGACATGGTTGTGAACCACAGTTGATGAGCTTGAATACCTTAGGTTAGAAATTGATGAGTTTACAAAAGTTTAGGGGCATATATTGATAAATTTGAATATGTTTGGAGAGTATATTGATGAATTTAGAATATTCTTGTGCAAAAATTATGAATTTAAATAGTTTTGAGTCTAAATTCATAGAGGTGACATGGTTGATGAACACGAGTTGATGAGCTTGAATACCTTAGGTTAGAAATTGATGAGTTTAAAAAGTTTAGGAGCATATATTGATAAATTTGAATATGTTTGGGGAGTATATTGATGAATTTAGAATATTCTTGTGCAAAAATTATGAATTTAAATAGTTTTGAGTCTAAATTCATAGAGGTGACATGGTTGTGAACCACAGTTGATGAGCTTGAATACCTTAGGTTAGAAATTGATGAGTTTAAAAAAGTTTAGGAGCATATATTGATAAATTTGAATATGTTTGGGGAGTATATTGATGAATTTAGAATATTCTTGTGCAAAAATTATGAATTTAAATAGTTTTGAGTCTAAATTCATAGAGGTGACATGGTTGATGAACACACGATTGATGAGCTTGAATACCTTAGGTTAGAAATTGATGAGTTTACAAAAGTTTAGGGGCATATATTGATAAATTTGAATATGTTTGGGGATCAAATTGATGAATTTAGAATATTTTTGCGCAAAAATTATGAATTTGAATAGTTTTGAGTCTAAATTCATAGAGGTGACATGGTTGACAGACACAGTTGATGAGCTTGAATACCTTAGGTTAGAAATTGATGAGTTTACAAAAGTTTAGGGGCATATATTGATAAATTTGAATATGTTTGGGGAGTATATTGATGAATTTAGAATATTCTTGTGCAAAAATTATGAATTTAAATAGTTTTGAGTCTAAATTCATAGAGGTGACATGGTTGACAGACACAGTTGATGAGCTTGAATACCTTAGGTTAGAAATTGATGAGTTTACAAAAGTTTAGGGGCATATATTGATAAATTTGAATATGTTTGGGGAGTATATTGATGAATTTAGAATATTCTTGTGCAAAAATTATGAATTTAAATAGTTTTGAGTCTAAATTCATAGAGGTGACAAAGGTTGACAGACACAGTTGATGAGCTTGAATACCTTAGGTTAGAAATTGATGAGTTTACAAAAGTTTAGGGGCATATATTGATAAATTTGAATATGTTTGGGGAGTATATTGATGAATTTAGAATATTCTTGTGCAAAAATTATGAATTTAAATAGTTTTGAGTCTAAATTCATAGAGGTGACATGGTTTGAGACACGATTGATGAGCTTGAATACCTTAGGTTAGAAATTGATGAGTTTAAAAAATTTTAGGGGCATATATTGATAAATTTGAATATGTTTGGGGAGTATATTGATGAATTTGAATATTCTTGTGCAAAAATTATGAATTTAAATAGTTTTGAGTCTAAATTCATAGAGGTGACATGGTTGTGACACGGTTGATGAGCTTGAATACCTTAGGTTAGAAATTGATGAGTTTAAAAAAGTTTAGGAGCATATATTGATAAATTTGAATATGTTTGGGGAGTATATTGATGAATTTAGAATATTCTTGTGCAAAAATTATGAATTTAAATAGTTTTGAGTCTAAATTCATAGAGGTGACATGGTTGTGAACACGATTGATGAGCTTGAATACCTTAGGTTAGAAATTGATGAGTTTACAAAAGTTTAGGGGCATATATTGATAAATTTGAATATGTTTGGGGATCAAATTGATGAATTTAGAATATTTTTGCGCAAAAATTATGAATTTGAATAGTTTTGAGTCTAAATTCATAGAGGTGACATGGTTGACAGACACAGTTGATGAGCTTGAATACCTTAGGTTAGAAATTGATGAGTTTACAAAAGTTTAGGGGCATATATTGATAAATTTGAATATGTTTGGGGAGTATATTGATGAATTTAGAATATTCTTGTGCAAAAATTATGAATTTAAATAGTTTTGAGTCTAAATTCATAGAGGTGACATGGTTGACAGACACAGTTGATGAGCTTGAATACCTTAGGTTAGAAATTGATGAGTTTACAAAAGTTTAGGGGCATATATTGATAAATTTGAATATGTTTGGGGAGTATATTGATGAATTTAGAATATTCTTGTGCAAAAATTATGAATTTAAATAGTTTTGAGTCTAAATTCATAGAGGTGACATGGTTGTGAGACACAGATTGATGAGCTTGAATACCTTAGGTTAGAAATTGATGAGTTTACAAAAGTTTAGGGGCATATATTGATAAATTTGAATATGTTTGGGGAGTATATTGATGAATTTAGAATATTCTTGTGCAAAAATTATGAATTTAAATAGTTTTGAGTCTAAATTCATAGAGGTGACATGGTTGACAGACACAGTTGATGAGCTTGAATACCTTAGGTTAGAAATTGATGAGTTTAAAAAAGTTTAGGGGCATATATTGATAAATTTGAATATGTTTGGGGAGTATATTGATGAATTTAGAATATTCTTGTGCAAAAATTATGAATTTAAATAGTTTTGAGTCTAAATTCATAGAGGTGACATGGTTGACAGACACAGTTGATGAGCTTGAATACCTTAGGTTAGAAATTGATGAGTTTACAAAAGTTTAGGGGCATATATTGATAAATTTGAATATGTTTGGGGAGTATATTGATGAATTTAGAATATTCTTGTGCAAAAATTATGAATTTAAATAGTTTTGAGTCTAAATTCATAGAGGTGACATGGTTGACAGACAGAGTTGATGAGCTTGAATACCTTAGGTTAGAAATTGATGAGTTTACAAAAGTTTAGGGGCATATATTGATAAATTTGAATATGTTTGGGGAGTATATTGATGAATTTAGAATATTCTTGTGCAAAAATTATGAATTTAAATAGTTTGAGTCTAAATTCATAGAGGTGACATGGTTGACAAACACAGTTGATGAGCTTGAATACCTTAGGTTAGAAATTGATGAGTTTACAAAAGTTTAGGGGCATATATTGATAAATTTGAATATGTTTGGGGAGTATATTGATGAATTTAGAATATTCTTGTGCAAAAATTATGAATTTAAATAGTTTTGAGTCTAAATTCATAGAGGTGACATGGTTGATGAACACGATTGATGAGCTTGAATACCTTAGGTTAGAAATTGATGAGTTTAAAAAAGTTTAGGGGCATATATTGATAAATTTGAATATGTTTGGGGAGTATATTGATGAATTTAGAATATTCTTGTGCAAAAATTATGAATTTAAATAGTTTTGAGTCTAAATTCATAGAGGTGACATGGTTGACAGACACAGTTGATGAGCTTGAATACCTTAGGTTAGAAATTGATGAGTTTACAAAACTTTAGGGGCATATATAGATAAATTTGAATATGTTTGGGGATCAAATTGATGAATTTAGAATATTTTTGCGCAAAAATTATGAATTTGAATAGTTTTGAGTCTAAATTCATAGAGGTGACATGGTTGACAGACACAGTTGATGAGCTTTAATACCTTAGGTTAGAAATTGATGAGTTTACAAAAGTTTAGGGGCATATATTGATAAATATGTTTGGGGAGTATATTGATGAATTTAGAATATTCTTGTGCAAAAATTATGAATTTAAAAAGTTTTGAGTCTAAATTCATAGAGGTGACATGGTTGACAGACACAGTTGATGTGCTTGAATACCTTAGGTTAGAAATTGATGAGTTTACAAAAGTTTAGGGGCATATATTGATAAATTTGAATATGTTTGGGGAGTATATTGATGAATTTAGAATATTCTTGTGCAAAAATTATGAATTTAAATAGTTTGAGTCTAAATTCATAGAGGTGACATGGTTGACAGACACAGTTGATGAGCTTGAATACCTTAGGTTAGAAATTGATGAGTTTACAAAAGTTTAGGGGCATATATTGATAAATTTGAATATGTTTGGGGAGTATATTGATGAATTTAGAATATTCTTGTGCAAAAATTATGAATTTAAATAGTTTTGAGTCTACATTCAAAGAGGTGACATGGTTGACAGACACAATTGATGAGCTTGAATACCTTAGGTTAGAAATTGATGAATTTACAAAAGTTTAGGGGCATATATTGATAAATTTGAATATGTTTGGGGAGTATATTGATGAATTTAGAATATTCTTGTGCAAAAATTATGAATTTAAATAGTTTTGAGTCTAAATTCATAGAGGTGACATGGTTGACAGACACAGTTGATGAGCTTTAATACCTTAGGTTAGAAATTGATGAGTTTACAAAAGTTTAGGGGCATATATTGATAAATTTGAATATGTTTGGGGAGTATATTGATGAATTTAGAATATTCTTGTGCAAAAATTATGAATTTAAATAGTTTTGAGTCTACATTCAAAGAGGTGACATGGTTGACAGACACAATTGATGAGCTTGAATACCTTAGGTTAGAAATTGATGAGTTTAAAAAAGTTTAGGGGCATATATTGATAAATTTGAATATGTTTGGGGAGTATATTGATGAATTTAGAATATTCTTGTGCAAAAATTATGAATTTAAATAGTTTTGAGTCTAAATTCATAGAGGTGACATGGTTGACAGACACAGTTGATGAGCTTGAATACCTTAGGTTAGAAATTGATGAGTTTAAAAAAGTTTAGGGGCATATATTGATAAATTTGAATATGTTTGGGGAGTATATTGATGAATTTAGAATATTCTTGTGCAAAAATTATGAATTTGAATAGTTTTGAGTCTAAATTCATAGAGGTGACATGGTTGACAGACACAGTTGATGAGCTTGAATACCTTAGGTTAGAAATTGATGAGTTTACAAAAGTTTAGGGGCATATATTGATAAATTTGAATATGTTTGGGGAGTATATTGATGAATTTAGAATATTCTTGTGCAAAAATTATGAATTTAAATAGTTTTGAGTCTAAATTCATAGAGGTGACATGGTTGACAGACACAGTTGATGAGCTTGAATACCTTAGGTTAGAAATTGATGAGTTTAAAAAAGTTTAGGGGCATATATTGATAAATTTGAATATGTTTGGGGAGTATATTGATGAATTTAGAATATTCTTGTGCAAAAATTATGAATTTAAATAGTTTTGAGTCTAAATTCATAGAGGTGACATGGTTGTGAGACCACAGTTGATGAGCTTGAATACCTTAGGTTAGAAATTGATGAGTTTACAAAAGTTTAGGGGCATATATTGATAAATTTGAATATGTTTGGGGAGTATATTGATGAATTTAGAATATTCTTGTGCAAAAATTATGAATTTAAATAGTTTGAGTCTAAATTCATAGAGGTGACATGGTTGTGACCACGAGTTGATGAGCTTGAATACCTTAGGTTAGAAATTGATGAGTTTACAAAAGTTTAGGGGCATATATTGATAAATTTGAATATGTTTGGGGAGTATATTGATGAATTTAGAATATTCTTGTGCAAAAATTATGAATTTAAATAGTTTTGAGTCTACATTCAAAGAGGTGACATGGTTGACAGACACAATTGATGAGCTTGAATACCTTAGGTTAGAAATTGATGAATTTACAAAAGTTTAGGGGCATATATTGATAAATTTGAATATGTTTGGGGAGTATATTGATGAATTTAGAATATTCTTGTGCAAAAATTATGAATTTAAATAGTTTTGAGTCTAAATTCATAGAGGTGACATGGTTGACAGACAGAGTTGATGAGCTTGAATACCTTAGGTTAGAAATTGATGAGTTTACAAAAGTTTAGGGGCATATATTGATAAATTTGAATATGTTTGGGGAGTATATTGATGAATTTAGAATATTCTTGTGCAAAAATTATGAATTTAAATAGTTTTGAGTCTACATTCAAAGAGGTGACATGGTTCGATGAGACACAATTGATGAGCTTGAATACCTTAGGTTAGAAATTGATGAGTTTAAAAAAGTTTAGGGGCATATATTGATAAATTTGAATATGTTTGGGGAGTATATTGATGAATTTAGAATATTCTTGTGCAAAAATTATGAATTTGAATAGTTTTGAGTCTAAATTCATAGAGGTGACATGGTTGAGACACAGTAGATGAGCTTGAATACCTTAGGTTAGAAATTGATGAGTTTAAAAAAGTTTAGGGGCATATATTGATAAATTTGAATATGTTTGGGGAGTATATTGATGAATTTAGAATATTCTTGTGCAAAAATTATGAATTTGAATAGTTTTGAGTCTAAATTCATAGAGGTGACATGGTTGACAGACACAGTTGATGAGCTTTAATACCTTAGGTTAGAAATTGATGAGTTTACAAAAGTTTAGGGGCATATATTGATAAATTTGAATATGTTTGGGGAGTATATTGATGAATTTAGAATATTCTTGTGCAAAAATTATGAATTTAAATAGTTTTGAGTCTAAATTCATAGAGGTGACATGGTTGTGAGACACGATTGATGAGCTTGAATACCTTAGGTTAGAAATTGATGAGTTTAAAAAGTTTAGGGGCATATATTGATAAATTTGAATATGTTTGGGGAGTATATTGATGAATTTAGAATATTCTTGTGCAAAAATTATGAATTTAAATAGTTTTGAGTCTAAATTCATAGAGGTGACATGGTTGACAGACACAGTTGATGAGCTTGAATACCTTAGGTTAGAAATTGATGAGTTTAAAAAAGTTTAGGGGCATATATTGATAAATTTGAATATGTTTGGGGAGTATATTGATGAATTTAGAATATTCTTGTGCAAAAATTATGAATTTAAATAGTTTTGAGTCTACATTCAAAGAGGTGACATGGTTGACAGACACATTTGATGAGCTTGAATACCTTAGGTTAGAAATTGATGAATTTACAAAAGTTTAGGGGCATATATTGATAAATTTGAATATGTTTGGGGAGTATATTGATGAATTTAGAATATTCTTGTGCAAAAATTATGAATTTAAATAGTTTTGAGTCTAAATTCATAGAGGTGACATGGTTGACAGACACAGTTGATGAGCTTGAATACCTTAGGTTAGAAATTGATGAGTTTACAAAAGTTTAGGGGCATATATTGATAAATTTGAATATGTTTGGGGATCAAATTGATGAATTTAGAATATTTTTTGCAAAAATTATGAATTTGAATAGTTTTGAGTCTAAATTCATAGAGGTGACATGGTTGACAGACACAGTTGATGAGCTTGAATACCTTAGGTTAGAAATTGATGAGTTTACAAAAGTTTAGGGGCATATATTGATAAATTTGAATATGTTTGGGGATCAAATTGATGAATTTAGAATATTTTTGCGCAAAAATTATGAATTTGAATAGTTTTGAGTCTAAATTCATAGAGGTGACATGGTTGATGACACACACGATTGATGAGCTTGAATACCTTAGGTTAGAAATTGATGAGTTTACAAAAGTTTAGGGGCATATATTGATAAATTTGAATATGTTTGGGAGTATATTGATGAATTTAGAATATTCTTGTGCAAAAATTATGAATTTAAATAGTTTTGAGTCTAAATTCATAGAGGTGACATGGTTGTGAGACACGATTGATGAGCTTGAATACCTTAGGTCAGAAATTAATGAGTTTAAAAAAGTTTAGGGGCATATATTGATAAATTTGAATATGTTTGGGGAGTATATTGATGAATTTAGAATATTCTTGTGCAAAAATTATGAATTTAAATAGTTTTGAGTCTAAATTCATAGAGGTGACATGGTTGACAGACACAGTTGATGAGCTTGAATACCTTAGGTTAGAAATTGATGAGTTTACAAAAGTTTAGGGGCATATATTGATAAATTTGAATATGTTTGGGGAGTATATTGATGAATTTAGAATATTCTTGTGCAAAAATTATGAATTTAAATAGTTTTGAGTCTAAATTCATAGAGGTGACATGGTTGTGAGACACGAGTTGATGAGCTTGAATACCTTAGGTTAGAAATTGATGAGTTTAAAAAAGTTTAGGGGCATATATTGATAAATTTGAATATGTTTGGGGAGTATATTGATGAATTTAGAATATTCTTGTGCAAAAATTATGAATTTGAATAGTTTTGAGTCTAAATTCATAGAGGTGACATGGTTGTGAACACACGGTTGATGAGCTTGAATACCTTAGGTTAGAAATTGATGAGTTTACAAAAGTTTAGGGGCATATATTGATAAATTTGAATATGTTTGGGGAGTATATTGATGAATTTAGAATATTCTTGTGCAAAAATTATGAATTTAAATAGTTTTGAGTCTAAATTCATAGAGGTGACATGGTTGATGCATTACGAGTTGATGTGCTTGAATACCTTAGGTTAGAAATTGATGAGTTTACAAAAGTTTAGGGGCATATATTGATAAATTTGAATATGTTTGGGGAGTATATTGATGAATTTAGAATATTCTTGTGCAAAAATTATGAATTTAAATAGTTTGAGTCTAAATTCATAGAGGTGACATGGTTGACAGACACAGTTGATGAGCTTGAATACCTTAGGTTAGAAATTGATGAGTTTACAAAAGTTTAGGGGCATATATTGATAAATTTGAATATGTTTGGGGAGTATATTGATGAATTTAGAATATTCTTGTGCAAAAATTATGAATTTAAATAGTTTTGAGTCTACATTCAAAGAGGTGACATGGTTGTTGTGACACAATTGATGAGCTTGAATACCTTAGGTTAGAAATTGATGAATTTACAAAAGTTTAGGGGCATATATTGATAAATTTGAATATGTTTGGGGAGTATATTGATGAATTTAGAATATTCTTGTGCAAAAATTATGAATTTAAATAGTTTTGAGTCTAAATTCATAGAGGTGACATGGTTGACAGACACAGTTGATGAGCTTGAATACCTTAGGTTAGAAATTGATGAGTTTACAAAAGTTTAGGGGCATATATTGATAAATTTGAATATGTTTGGGGATCAAATTGATGAATTTAGAATATTTTTTGTGCAAAAATTATGAATTTGAATAGTTTTGAGTCTAAATTCATAGAGGTGACATGGGTTGTGCATGACTGATTGATGAGCTTGAATACCTTAGGTTAGAAATTGATGAGTTTACAAAAGTTTAGGGGCATATATTGATAAATTTGAATATGTTTGGGGAGTATATTGATGAATTTAGAATATTCTTGTGCAAAAATTATGAATTTAAATAGTTTTGAGTCTAAATTCATAGAGGTGACATGGTTGTGAGACACGATTGATGAGCTTGAATACCTTAGGTTAGAAATTGATGAGTTTACAAAAGTTTAGGGGCATATATTGATAAATTTGAATATGTTTGGGGAGTATATTGATGAATTTAGAATATTCTTGTGCAAAAATTATGAATTTAAATAGTTTGAGTCTAAATTCATAGAGGTGACATGGTTGTGAGACCACACGATTGATGAGCTTGAATACCTTAGGTTAGAAATTGATGAGTTTACAAAAGTTTAGGGGCATATATTGATAAATTTGAATATGTTTGGGGAGTATATTGATGAATTTAGAATATTCTTGTGCAAAAATTATGAATTTAAATAGTTTTGAGTCTAAATTCAAAGAGGTGACATGGTTGTGATGTGACACAATTGATGAGCTTGAATACCTTAGGTTAGAAATTGATGAGTTTACAAAAGTTTAGGGGCATATATTGATAAATTTGAATATGTTTGGGGAGTATATTGATGAATTTAGAATATTCTTGTGCAAAAATTATGAATTTAAATAGTTTTGAGTCTAAATTCATAGAGGTGACATGGTTGATGAACCACAGTTGATGAGCTTGAATACCTTAGGTTAGAAATTGATGAGTTTAAAAAAGTTTAGGGGCATATATTGATAAATTTGAATATGTTTGGGGAGTATATTGATGAATTTAGAATATTCTTGTGCAAAAATTATGAATTTGAATAGTTTTGAGTCTAAATTCATAGAGGTGACATGGTTGACAGACACAGTTGATGAGCTTGAATACCTTAGGTTAGAAATTGATGAGTTTACAAAAGTTTAGGGGCATATATTGATAAATTTGAATATGTTTGGGGAGTATATTGATGAATTTAGAATATTCTTGTGCAAAAATTATGAATTTAAATAGTTTTGAGTCTAAATTCATAGAGGTGACATGGTTGTGAGACACGATTGATGAGCTTGAATACCTTAGGTTAGAAATTGATGAGTTTACAAAAGTTTAGGGGCATATATTGATAAATTTGAATATGTTTGGGGAGTATATTGATGAATTTAGAATATTCTTGTGCAAAAATTATGAATTTAAATAGTTTTGAGTCTAAATTCATAGAGGTGACATGGTTGTGATGACACAGTTGATGAGCTTGAATACCTTAGGTTAGAAATTGATGAGTTTACAAAAGTTTAGGGGCATATATTGATAAATTTGAATATGTTTGGGGAGTATATTGATGAATTTAGAATATTTTGTGCAAAAATTATGAATTTAAATAGTTTTGAGTCTAAATTCATAGAGGTGACATGGTTGACAGACACAGTTGATGAGCTTGAATACCTTAGGTTAGAAATTGATGAATTTACAAAAGTTTAGGGGCATATATTGATAAATTTGAATATGTTTGGGGAGTATATTGATGAATTTAGAATATTCTTGTGCAAAAATTATGAATTTAAATAGTTTTGAGTCTAAATTCATAGAGGTGACATGGTTGATGTGCACACAGTTGATGAGCTTGAATACCTTAGGTTAGAAATTGATGAGTTTAAAAAAGTTTAGGGGCATATATTGATAAATTTGAATATGTTTGGGGAGTATATTGATGAATTTAGAATATTCTTGTGCAAAAATTATGAATTTGAATAGTTTTGAGTCTAAATTCATAGAGGTGACATGGTTGTGAACACAGTTGATGAGCTTGAATACCTTAGGTTAGAAATTGATGAGTTTACAAAAGTTTAGGGGCATATATTGATAAATTTGAATATGTTTGGGGAGTATATTGATGAATTTAGAATATTCTTGTGCAAAAATTATGAATTTAAATAGTTTTGAGTCTAAATTCATAGAGGTGACATGGTTGACAGACACAGTTGATGAGCTTGAATACCTTAGGTTAGAAATTGATGAGTTTAAAAAGTTTAGGGGCATATATTGATAAATTTGAATATGTTTGGGGAGTATATTGATGAATTTAGAATATTCTTGTTGCAAAAATTATGAATTTAAATAGTTTTGAGTCTAAATTCATAGAGGTGACATGGTTGTGAACACGATTGATGAGCTTGAATACCTTAGGTTAGAAATTGATGAGTTTACAAAAGTTTAGGGGCATATATTGATAAATTTGAATATGTTTGGGGAGTATATTGATGAATTTAGAATATTCTTGTGCAAAAATTATGAATTTAAATAGTTTTGAGTCTACATTCAAAGAGGTGACATGGTTGACAGACACATTTGATGAGCTTGAATACCTTAGGTTAGAAATTGATGAATTTACAAAAGTTTAGGGGCATATATTGATAAATTTGAATATGTTTGGGGAGTATATTGATGAATTTAGAATATTCTTGTGCAAAAATTATGAATTTAAATAGTTTTGAGTCTAAATTCATAGAGGTGACATGGTTGTGAACACGATTGATGAGCTTTAATACCTTAGGTTAGAAATTGATGAATTTACAAAACTTTAGGGGCATATATAGATAAATTTGAATATGTTTGGGGATCAAATTGATGAATTTAGAATATTTTTGCGCAAAAATTATGAATTTGAATAGTTTTGAGTCTAAATTCATAGAGGTGACATGGTTGACAGACACAGTTGATGAGCTTGAATACCTTAGGTTAGAAATTGATGAGTTTACAAAAGTTTAGGGGCATATATTGATAAATTTGAATATGTTTGGGGAGTATATTGATGAATTTAGAATATTCTTGTGCAAAAATTATGAATTTAAATAGTTTTGAGTCTAAATTCATAGAGGTGACATGGTCGATGATTACACTGATTGATGAGCTTGAATACCTTAGGTTAGAAATTGATGAGTTTACAAAAGTTTAGGGGCATATATTGATAAATTTGAATATGTTTGGGGAGTATATTGATGAATTTAGAATATTCTTGTGCAAAAATTTTGAATTTAAATAGTTTGAGTCTAAATTCATAGAGGTGACATGGATGACAGACACAGTTGATGAGCTTGAATACCTTAGGTTAGAAATTGATGAGTTTACAAAATTTAGGGGCATATATTGATAAATTTGAATATGTTTGGGGAGTATATTGATGAATTTAGAATATTCTTGTGCAAAAATTATGAATTTAAATAGTTTTGAGTCTACATTCAAAGAGGTGACATGGTTGACAGACACAATTGATGAGCTTGAATACCTTAGGTTAGAAATTGATGAGTTTACAAAAGTTTAGGGGCATATATTGATAAATTTGAATATGTTTGGGGAGTATATTGATGAATTTAGAATAATTTTGTGCAAAAATTATGAATTTAAATAGTTTTGAGTCTACATTCAAAGAGGTGACATGGTTGACAGACACAATTGATGAGCTTGAATACCTTAGGTTAGAAATTGATGAGTTTACAAAAGTTTAGGGGCATATATTGATAAATTTGAATATGTTTGGGGAGTATATTGATGAATTTAGAATATTCTTGTGCAAAAATTATGAATTTAAATAGTTTTGAGTCTAAATTCATAGAGGTGACATGGTTGACAGACACAGTTGATGAGCTTGAATACCTTAGGTTAGAAATTGATGAGTTTACAAAAGTTTAGGGGCATATATTGATAAATTTGAATATGTTTGGGGAGTATATTGATGAATTTAGAATATTCTTGTGCAAAAATTATGAATTTAAATAGTTTTGAGTCTACATTCAAAGAGGTGACATGGTTGACAGACACAATTGATGAGCTTGAATACCTTAGGTTAGAAATTGATGAATTTACAAAAGTTTAGGGGCATATATTGATAAATTTGAATATGTTTGGGGAGTATATTGATGAATTTAGTATATTGATGAATTTAGAATATTCTTGTGCAAA
The DNA here is from genome assembly GCA_020916435.1 of Oxytropis ochrocephala. Lineage (NCBI taxonomy): Eukaryota > Viridiplantae > Streptophyta > Magnoliopsida > Fabales > Fabaceae > Oxytropis > Oxytropis ochrocephala. The sequence goes on from CM037092.1 coordinate 22,226,401, forward strand.
AAATATGAATTTAAATAGTTTTGAGTCTAAATTCATAGAGGTGACATGGTTGACAGACACAATTGATGAGCTTGAATACCTTAGGTTAGAAATTGATGAGTTTACAAAAGTTTAGGGGCATATATTGATAAATTTGAATATGTTTGGGGAGTATATTGATGAATTTAGAATATTCTTGTGCAAAAATTATGAATTTAAATAGTTTTGAGTCTAAATTCATAGAGGTGACATGGTTGACAGACACAGTTGATGAGCTTGAATACCTTAGGTTAGAAATTGATGAGTTTAAAAAAGTTTAGGGGCATATATTGATAAATTTGAATATGTTTGGGGAGTATATTGATGAATTTAGAATATTCTTGTGCAAAAATTATGAATTTAAATAGTTTTGAGTCTAAATTCATAGAGGTGACATGGTTGACAGACACAATTGATGAGCTTGAATACCTTAGGTTAGAAATTGATGAGTTTACAAAAGTTTAGGGGCATATATTGATAAATTTGAATATGTTTGGGGATCAAATTGATGAATTTAGAATATTTTTGCGCAAAAATTATGAATTTGAATAGTTTTGAGTCTAAATTCATAGAGGTGACATGGTTGTGAGACACGATTGATGAGCTTGAATACCTTAGGTTAGAAATTGATGAGTTTACAAAATTTTAGGGGCATATATTGATAAATTTGAATATGTTTGGGGAGTATATTCATGAATTTAGAATATTCTTGTGCAAAAATTATGAATTTAAATAGTTTTGAGTCTAAATTCATAGAGGTGACATGGTTGTGAAGACACGGTTGATGAGCTTGAATACCTTAGGTTAGAAATTGATGAGTTTACAAAAGTTTAGGGGCATATATTGATAAATTTGAATATGTTTGGGGAGTATATTGATGAATTTAGAATATTCTTGTGCAAAAATTATGAATTTAAATAGTTTTGAGTCTAAATTCATAGAGGTGACATGGTTGTGAGCACACAGTTGATGAGCTTGAATACCTTAGGTTAGAAATTGATGAGTTTACAAAAGTTTAGGGGCATATATTGATAAATTTGAATATGTTTGGGGAGTATATTGATGAATTTAGAATATTCTTGTGCAAAAATTATGAATTTAAATAGTTTTGAGTCTAAATTCATAGAGGTGACATGGTTGTGAGACACGATTGATGAGCTTGAATACCTTAGGTTAGAAATTGATGAGTTTACAAAAGTTTAGGGGCATATATTGATAAATTTGAATATGTTTGGGGAGTATATTGATGAATTTAGAATATTCTTGTGCAAAAATTATGAATTTAAATAGTTTTGAGTCTAAATTCATAGAGGTGACATGGTTGACAGACACAGTTGATGAGCTTGAATACCTTAGGTTAGAAATTGATGAGTTTACAAAAGTTTAGGGGCATATATTGATAAATTTGAATATGTTTGGGGAGTATATTGATGAATTTAGAATATTCTTGTGCAAAAATTATGAATTTAAATAGTTTTGAGTCTAAATTCATAGAGGTGACATGGTTGTGAGACAGTTGATGAGCTTGAATACCTTAGGTTAGAAATTGATGAGTTTACAAAAGTTTAGGGGCATATATTGATAAATTTGAATATGTTTGGGGAGTATATTGATGAATTTAGAATATTCTTGTGCAAAAATTATGAATTTAAATAGTTTTGAGTCTAAATTCATAGAGGTGACATGGTTGTGACACAGATTGATGAGCTTGAATACCTTAGGTTAGAAATTGATGAGTTTACAAAAGTTTAGGGGCATATATTGATAAATTTGAATATGTTTGGGGAGTATATTGATGAATTTAGAAATATTCTTGTGCAAAAATTATGAATTTAAATAGTTTTGAGTCTAAATTCATAGAGGTGACATGGTTGTGACACAGTTGATGAGCTTGAATACCTTAGGTTAGAAATTGATGAGTTTACAAAAGTTTAGGGGCATATATTGATAAATTTGAATATGTTTGGGGAGTATATTGATGAATTTAGAATATTCTTGTGCAAAAATTATGAATTTAAATAGTTTTGAGTCTAAATTCATAGAGGTGACATGGTTGTGAGACACGATTGATGAGCTTGAATACCTTAGGTTAGAAATTGATGAGTTTACAAAAGTTTAGGGGCATATATTGATAAATTTGAATATGTTTGGGGAGTATATTGATGAATTTAGAATATTCTTGTGCAAAAATTATGAATTTAAATAGTTTTGAGTCTAAATTCATAGAGGTGACATGGTTGTGAGACACGATTGATGAGCTTGAATACCTTAGGTTAGAAATTGATGAGTTTACAAAAGTTTAGGGGCATATATTGATAAATTTGAATATGTTTGGGGAGTATATTGATGAATTTAGAATATTCTTGTGCAAAAATTATGAATTTAAATAGTTTTGAGTCTAAATTCATAGAGGTGACATGGTTGTGAGACACGATTGATGAGCTTGAATACCTTAGGTTAGAAATTGATGAGTTTACAAAAGTTTAGGGGCATATATTGATAAATTTGAATATGTTTGGGGAGTATATTGATGAATTTAGAATATTCTTGTGCAAAAATTATGAATTTAAATAGTTTTGAGTCTAAATTCATAGAGGTGACATGGTTGTGAGACACGATTGATGAGCTTGAATACCTTAGGTTAGAAATTGATGAGTTTACAAAAGTTTAGGGGCATATATTGATAAATTTGAATATGTTTGGGGAGTATATTGATGAATTTAGAATATTCTTGTGCAAAAATTATGAATTTAAATAGTTTTGAGTCTAAATTCATAGAGGTGACATGTGTTGTGATACAGTTGATGAGCTTGAATACCTTAGGTTAGAAATTGATGAGTTTACAAAAGTTTAGGGGCATATATTGATAAATTTGAATATGTTTGGGGAGTATATTGATGAATTTAGAATATTTTTGTGCAAAAATTATGAATTTAAATAGTTTTGAGTCTAAATTCATAGAGGTGACATGGTTGTGAGACCACGATTGATGAGCTTGAATACCTTAGGTTAGAAATTGATGAGTTTACAAAAAGTTTAGGGGCATATATTGATAAATTTGAATATGTTTGGGGAGTATATTGATGAATTTAGAATATTCTTGTGCAAAAATTATGAATTTAAATAGTTTTGAGTCTAAATTCATAGAGGTGACATGGTTGTGAGACACGAGTTGATGAGCTTGAATACCTTAGGTTAGAAATTGATGAGTTTACAAAAGTTTAGGGGCATATATTGATAAATTTGAATATGTTTGGGGGTATATTGATGAATTTAGAATATTCTTGTGCAAAAATTATGAATTTAAATAGTTTTGAGTCTAAATTCATAGAGGTGACATGGTTGTGAGACACGAGTTGATGAGCTTGAATACCTTAGGTTAGAAATTGATGAGTTTACAAAAGTTTAGGGGCATATATTGATAAATTTGAATATGTTTTGGGAGTATATTGATGAATTTAGAATATTCTTGTGCAAAAATTATGAATTTAAATAGTTTTGAGTCTAAATTCATAGAGGTGACATGGTTGTGAGACACAATTGATGAGCTTGAATACCTTAGGTTAGAAATTGATGAGTTTACAAAAGTTTAGGGGCATATATTGATAAATTTGAATATGTTTGGGGGATATATTGATGAATTTAGAAATTTTTTGCAAAAATTATGAATTTAAATAGTTTTGAGTCTAAATTCATAGAGGTGACATGGTTGTGATGACACAGTTGATGAGCTTGAATACCTTAGGTTAGAAATTGATGAGTTTACAAAAGTTTAGGGGCATATATTGATAAATTTGAATATGTTTGGGGAGTATATTGATGAATTTAGAATATTCTTGTGCAAAAATTATGAATTTAAATAGTTTTGAGTCTAAATTCATAGAGGTGGTGACATGGTTGAGACACAGTTGATGAGCTTGAATACCTTAGGTTAGAAATTGATGAGTTTACAAAAGTTTAGGGGCATATATTGATAAATTTGAATATGTTTGGGGAGTATATTGATGAATTTAGAATATTCTTGTGCAAAAATTATGAATTTAAATAGTTTTGAGTCTAAATTCATAGAGGTGACATGGTTGTGAGACACGAGTTGATGAGCTTGAATACCTTAGGTTAGAAATTGATGAGTTTACAAAAGTTTAGGGGCATATATTGATAAATTTGAATATGTTTGGGGAGTATATTGATGAATTTAGAATATTCTTGTGCAAAAATTATGAATTTAAATAGTTTTGAGTCTAAATTCAAAGAGGTGACATGGTTTGATGACACAATTGATTGATGAGCTTGAATACCTTAGGTTAGAAATTGATGAGTTTACAAAAGTTTAGGGGCATATATTGATAAATTTGAATATGTTTGGGGAGTATATTGATGAATTTAGAATATTCTTGTGCAAAAATTATGAATTTAAATAGTTTTGAGTCTAAATTCATAGAGGTGACATGGTTGTGAGACACAGATTGATGAGCTTGAATACCTTAGGTTAGAAATTGATGAGTTTACAAAAGTTTTAGGGGCATATATTGATAAATTTGAATATGTTTGGGGAGTATATTGATGAATTTAGAATATTCTTGTGCAAAAATTATGAATTTAAATAGTTTTGAGTCTAAATTCATAGAGGTGACATGGTTGTGAACACAGTTGATGAGCTTGAATACCTTAGGTTAGAAATTGATGAGTTTACAAAAGTTTAGGGGCATATATTGATAAATTTGAATATGTTTGGGGAGTATATTGATGAATTTAGAATATTCTTGTGCAAAAATTATGAATTTAAATAGTTTTGAGTCTAAATTCATAGAGGTGACATGGTTGATGATGTGAACCTGATTGATGAGCTTGAATACCTTAGGTTAGAAATTGATGAGTTTACAAAAGTTTAGGGGCATATATTGATAAATTTGAATATGTTTGGGGAGTATATTGATGAATTTAGAATATTCTTGTGCAAAAATTATGAATTTAAATAGTTTTGAGTCTAAATTCATAGAGGTGACATGGTTGACAGACACAGTTGATGAGCTTGAATACCTTAGGTTAGAAATTGATGAGTTTACAAAAGTTTAGGGGCATATATATATTGATAAATTTGAATATGTTTGGGGAGTATATTGATGAATTTAGAATATTCTTGTGCAAAAATTATGAATTTAAATAGTTTTGAGTCTAAATTCATAGAGGTGACATGGTTGTTGATTGATGATCTTGAATACCTTAGGTCAGAAATTAATGAGTTTAAAAAAGTTTAGGGGCATATATTGATAAATTTGAATATGTTTGGGGAGTATATTGATGAATTTAGAATATTCTTGTGCAAAAATTATGAATTTAAATAGTTTTGAGTCTAAATTCATAGAGGTGACATGGTTGACAGACACAGTTGATGAGCTTGAATACCTTAGGTTAGAAATTGATGAGTTTACAAAAGTTTAGGGGCATATATTGATAAATTTGAATATGTTTGGGGATCAAATTGATGAATTTAGAATATTTTTGCGCAAAAATTATGAATTTGAATAGTTTTGAGTCTAAATTCATAGAGGTGACATGGTTGACAGACACAGTTGATGAGCTTGAATACCTTAGGTTAGAAATTGATGAGTTTACAAAAGTTTAGGGGCATATATTGATAAATTTGAATATGTTTGGGGAGTATATTGATGAATTTAGAATATTCTTGTGCAAAAATTATGAATTTAAATAGTTTTGAGTCTAAATTCATAGAGGTGACATGGTTGTGAGACACGATTGATGAGCTTGAATACCTTAGGTTAGAAATTGATGAGTTTACAAAAGTTTAGGGGCATATATTGATAAATTTGAATATGTTTGGGGAGTATATTGATGAATTTAGAATATTCTTGTGCAAAAATTATGAATTTAAATAGTTTTGAGTCTAAATTCATAGAGGTGACATGGTTGACAGACACAGTTGATGAGCTTGAATACCTTAGGTTAGAAATTGATGAGTTTACAAAAGTTTAGGGGCATATATTGATAAATTTGAATATGTTTGGGGAGTATATTGATGAATTTAGAATATTCTTGTGCAAAAATTATGAATTTAAATAGTTTTGAGTCTAAATTCATAGAGGTGACATGGTTGTGAGACACGATTGATGAGCTTGAATACCTTAGGTTAGAAATTGATGAGTTTACAAAAGTTTAGGGGCATATATTGATAAATTTGAATATGTTTGGGGAGTATATTGATGAATTTAGAATATTCTTGTGCAAAAATTATGAATTTAAATAGTTTTGAGTCTAAATTCATAGAGGTGACATGGTTGTGACACGAGTTGATGAGCTTGAATACCTTAGGTTAGAAATTGATGAGTTTACAAAAGTTTAGGGGCATATATTGATAAATTTGAATATGTTTGGGGAGTATATTGATGAATTTAGAATATTCTTGTGCAAAAATTATGAATTTAAATAGTTTTGAGTCTAAATTCATAGAGGTGACATGGTTGTGACACAGTTGATGAGCTTGAATACCTTAGGTTAGAAATTGATGAGTTTACAAAAGTTTAGGGGCATATATTGATAAATTTGAATATGTTTGGGGAGTATATTGATGAATTTAGAATATTCTTGTGCAAAAATTATGAATTTAAATAGTTTTGAGTCTAAATTCATAGAGGTGACATGGTTGTGATTACAGTTGATGAGCTTGAATACCTTAGGTTAGAAATTGATGAGTTTACAAAAGTTTAGGGGCATATATTGATAAATTTGAATATGTTTGGGGAGTATATTGATGAATTTAGAATATTCTTGTGCAAAAATTATGAATTTAAATAGTTTTGAGTCTAAATTCATAGAGGTGACATGGTTGTGACACACAGTTGATGAGCTTGAATACCTTAGGTTAGAAATTGATGAGTTTACAAAAGTTTAGGGGCATATATTGATAAATTTGAATATGTTTGGGGAGTATATTGATGAATTTAGAATATTCTTGTGCAAAAATTATGAATTTAAATAGTTTTGAGTCTAAATTCATAGAGGTGACATGGTTGTGACACTGATTGATGAGCTTGAATACCTTAGGTTAGAAATTGATGAGTTTACAAAAGTTTAGGGGCATATATTGATAAATTTGAATATGTTTGGGGAGTATATTGATGAATTTAGAATATTCTTGTGCAAAAATTATGAATTTAAATAGTTTTGAGTCTAAATTCATAGAGGTGACATGGTTGACAGACACAGTTGATGAGCTTGAATACCTTAGGTTAGAAATTGATGAGTTTACAAAAGTTTAGGGGCATATATTGATAAATTTGAATATGTTTGGGGAGTATATTGATGAATTTAGAATATTCTTGTGCAAAAATTATGAATTTAAATAGTTTTGAGTCTAAATTCATAGAGGTGACATGGTTGTGATGACACGATTGATGAGCTTGAATACCTTAGGTTAGAAATTGATGAGTTTACAAAAGTTTAGGGGCATATATTGATAAATTTGAATATGTTTGGGGAGTATATTGATGAATTTAGAATATTCTTGTGCAAAAATTATGAATTTAAATAGTTTTGAGTCTAAATTCATAGAGGTGACATGGTTGTGAGACACTGATTGATGAGCTTGAATACCTTAGGTTAGAAATTGATGAGTTTACAAAAGTTTAGGGGCATATATTGATAAATTTGAATATGTTTGGGAGTATATTGATGAATTTAGAATATTCTTGTGCAAAAATTATGAATTTAAATAGTTTTGAGTCTAAATTCATAGAGGTGACATGGTTGTGAGACATGATTGATGAGCTTGAATACCTTAGGTTAGAAATTGATGAGTTTACAAAAGTTTAGGGGCATATATTGATAAATTTGAATATGTTTGGGGAGTATATTGATGAATTTAGAATATTCTTGTGCAAAAATTATGAATTTAAATAGTTTTGAGTCTAAATTCATAGAGGTGACATGGTTGTGAGACACAATTGATGAGCTTGAATACCTTAGGTTAGAAATTGATGAGTTTACAAAAGTTTAGGGGCATATATTGATAAATTTGAATATGTTTGGGGAGTATATTGATGAATTTAGAATATTCTTGTGCAAAAATTATGAATTTAAATAGTTTTGAGTCTAAATTCATAGAGGTGACATGGTTGATGACACGATTGATGAGCTTGAATACCTTAGGTTAGAAATTGATGAGTTTAAAAAAGTTTTAGGGGCATATATTGATAAATTTGAATATGTTTGGGGGAGTATATTGATGAATTTAGAATATTCTTGTGCAAAAATTATGAATTTAAATAGTTTTGAGTCTAAATTCATAGAGGTGACATGGTTGTGACACAGTTGATGAGCTTGAATACCTTAGGTTAGAAATTGATGAGTTTACAAAAGTTTAGGGGCATATATTGATAAATTTGAATATGTTTGGGGAGTATATTGATGAATTTAGAATATTCTTGTGCAAAAATTATGAATTTAAATAGTTTTGAGTCTAAATTCATAGAGGTGACATGGTTGTGAGACACGATTGATGAGCTTGAATACCTTAGGTTAGAAATTGATGAGTTTACAAAAGTTTAGGGGCATATATTGATAAATTTGAATATGTTTGGGGAGTATATTGATGAATTTAGAATATTCTTGTGCAAAATTATGAATTTAAATAGTTTTGAGTCTAAATTCATAGAGGTGACATGGTTGTGAACACACAGTTGATGAGCTTGAATACCTTAGGTTAGAAATTGATGAGTTTACAAAAGTTTAGGGGCATATATTGATAAATTTGAATATGTTTGGGGAGTATATTGATGAATTTAGAATATTCTTGTGCAAAAATTATGAATTTAAATAGTTTTGAGTCTACATTCAAAGAGGTGACATGGTTGACAGACACAGTTGATGAGCTTGAATACCTTAGGTTAGAAATTGATGAGTTTACAAAAGTTTAGGGGCATATATTGATAAATTTGAATATGTTTGGGGAGTATATTGATGAATTTAGAATATTCTTGTGCAAAAATTATGAATCTAAATAGTTTTGAGTCTAAATTCATAGAGGTGACATGGTTGTGTGACACGATTGATGAGCTTGAATACCTTAGGTTAGAAATTGATGAGTTTACAAAAGTTTAGGGGCATATATTGATAAATTTGAATATGTTTGGGGAGTATATTGATGAATTTAGAATATTCTTGTGCAAAAATTATGAATTTAAATAGTTTTGAGTCTAAATTCATAGAGGTGACATGGTTGTGACACGGTTGATGAGCTTGAATACCTTAGGTTAGAAATTGATGAGTTTACAAAAGTTTAGGGGCATATATTGATAAATTTGAATATGTTTGGGGAGTATATTGATGAATTTAGAATATTCTTGTGCAAAAATTATGAATTTAAATAGTTTTGAGTCTAAATTCATAGAGGTGACATGGTTGATGTGACACAGTTGATGAGCTTGAATACCTTAGGTTAGAAATTGATGAGTTTACAAAAGTTTAGGGGCATATATTGATAAATTTGAATATGTTTGGGGAGTATATTGATGAATTTAGAATATTCTTGTGCAAAAATTATGAATTTAAATAGTTTTGAGTCTAAATTCATAGAGGTGACATGGTTGTGAGACACGATTGATGAGCTTGAATACCTTAGGTTAGAAATTGATGAGTTTACAAAAGTTTAGGGGCATATATTGATAAATTTGAATATGTTTGGGGAGTATATTGATGAATTTAGAATATTCTTGTGCAAAAATTATGAATTTAAATAGTTTTGAGTCTAAATTCATAGAGGTGACATGGTTGTGATGACACGATTGATGAGCTTGAATACCTTAGGTTAGAAATTGATGAGTTTACAAAAGTTTAGGGGCATATATTGATAAATTTGAATATGTTTGGGGAGTATATTGATGAATTTAGAATATTCTTGTGCAAAAATTATGAATTTAAATAGTTTTGAGTCTAAATTCATAGAGGTGACATGGTTGACTGACACAGTTGATGAGCTTGAATACCTTAGGTTAGAAATTGATGAGTTTACAAAAGTTTAGGGGCATATATTGATAAATTTGAATATGTTTGGGAGTATATTGATGAATTTAGAATATTCTTGTGCAAAAATTATAAATTTAAATAGTTTTGAGTCTAAATTCATAGAGGTGACATGGTTGATGAACACGATTGATGAGCTTGAATACCTTAGGTTAGAAATTGATGAGTTTACAAAAGTTTAGGGGCATATATTGATAAATTTGAATATGTTTGGGGAGTATATTGATGAATTTAGAATATTCTTTTGCAAAAATTATGAATTTAAATAGTTTTGAGTCTAAATTCATAGAGGTGACATGGTTGACAGACACAGTTGATGATCTTGAATACCTTAGGTTAGAAATTGATGAGTTTACAAAAGTTTAGGGGCATATATTGATAAATTTGAATATGTTTGGGGAGTATATTGATGAATTTAGAATATTCTTGTGCAAAAATTATGAATTTAAATAGTTTTGAGTCTAAATTCATAGAGGTGACATGGTTGTGAGACACGATTGATGAGCTTGAATACCTTAGGTTAGAAATTGATGAGTTTACAAAAGTTTAGGGGCATATATTGATAAATTTGAATATGTTTGGGAGTATATTGATGAATTTAGAATATTCTTGTGCAAAAATTATGAATTTAAATAGTTTTGAGTCTAAATTCATAGAGGTGACATGGTTGTGAGACACGATTGATGAGCTTGAATACCTTAGGTTAGAAATTGATGAGTTTACAAAAGTTTAGGGGCATATATTGATAAATTTGAATATGTTTGGGGAGTATATTGATGAATTTAGAATATTCTTGTGCAAAAATTATGAATTTAAATAGTTTTGAGTCTAAATTCATAGAGGTGACATGGTTGACAGACACAGTTGATGAGCTTGAATACCTTAGGTTAGAAATTGATGAGTTTACAAAAGTTTAGGGGCATATATTGATAAATTTGAATATGTTTGGGAGTATATTGATGAATTTAGAATATTCTTGTGCAAAAATTATGAATTTAAATAGTTTTGAGTCTAAATTCATAGAGGTGACATGGTTGTGAGACACGATTGATGAGCTTGAATACCTTAGGTTAGAAATTGATGAGTTTACAAAAGTTTAGGGGCATATATTGATAAATTTGAATATGTTTGGGGAGTATATTGATGAATTTAGAATATTCTTGTGCAAAAATTATGAATTTAAATAGTTTTGAGTCTAAATTCATAGAGGTGACATGGTTGTGAGACATGATTGTTGATGAGCTTGAATACCTTAGGTTAGAAATTGATGAGTTTACAAAAGTTTAGGGGCATATATTGATAAATTTGAATATGTTTGGGGAGTATATTGATGAATTTAGAATATTCTTGTGCAAAAATTATGAATTTAAATAGTTTTGAGTCTAAATTCATAGAGGTGACATGGTTGGCAGACACGATTGATGAGCTTGAATACCTTAGGTTAGAAATTGATGAGTTTACAAAAGTTTAGGGGCATATATTGATAAATTTGAATATGTTTGGGGAGTATATTGATGAATTTAGAATATTCTTGTGCAAAAATTATGAATTTAAATAGTTTTGAGTCTAAATTCATAGAGGTGACATGGTTGTGAACACGATTGATGAGCTTGAATACCTTAGGTTAGAAATTGATGAGTTTACAAAAGTTTAGGGGCATATATTGATAAATTTGAATATGTTTGGGGAGTATATTGATGAATTTAGAATATTCTTGTGCAAAAATTATGAATTTAAATAGTTTTGAGTCTAAATTCATAGAGGTGACATGGTTGTGAGACACGATTGATGAGCTTGAATACCTTAGGTTAGAAATTGATGAGTTTACAAAAGTTTAGGGGCATATATTGATAAATTTGAATATGTTTGGGGAGTATATTGATGAATTTAGAATATTCTTGTGCAAAAATTATGAATTTAAATAGTTTTGAGTCTAAATTCATAGAGGTGACATGGTTGACAGACACAGTTGATGAGCTTGAATACCTTAGGTTAGAAATTGATGAGTTTACAAAAGTTTAGGGGCATATATTGATAAATTTGAATAATATTTGGGGGGAGTATATTGATGAATTTAGAATATTCTTGTGCAAAAATTATGAATTTAAATAGTTTTGAGTCTAAATTCATAGAGGTGACATGGTTGTGAGACACGATTGATGAGCTTGAATACCTTAGGTTAGAAATTGATGAGTTTACAAAAGTTTAGGGGCATATATTGATAAATTTGAATATGTTTGGGGAGTATATTGATGAATTTAGAATATTCTTGTGCAAAAATTATGAATTTAAATAGTTTTGAGTCTAAATTCATAGAGGTGACATGGTGATGAGACACAGTTGATGAGCTTGAATACCTTAGGTTAGAAATTGATGAGTTTACAAAAGTTTAGGGGCATATATTGATAAATTTGAATATGTTTGGGGAGTATATTGATGAATTTAGAATATTCTTGTGCAAAAATTATGAATTTAAATAGTTTTGAGTCTAAATTCATAGAGGTGACATGGTTGTGAGACACACGATTGATGAGCTTGAATACCTTAGGTTAGAAATTGATGAGTTTACAAAAGTTTAGGGGCATATATTGATAAATTTGAATATGTTTGGGGAGTATATTGATGAATTTAGAATATTCTTGTGCAAAAATTATGAATTTAAATAGTTTTGAGTCTAAATTCATAGAGGTGACATGGTTGACAGACACAGTTGATGAGCTTGAATACCTTAGGTTAGAAATTGATGAGTTTACAAAAGTTTAGGGGCATATATTGATAAATTTGAATATGTTTGGGGAGTATATTGATGAATTTAGAATATTCTTGTGCAAAAATTATGAATTTAAATAGTTTTGAGTCTAAATTCATAGAGGTGACATGGTTGTGAGACACGATTGATGAGCTTGAATACCTTAGGTTAGAAATTGATGAGTTTACAAAAGTTTAGGGGCATATATTGATAAATTTGAATATGTTTGGGGAGTATATTGATGAATTTAGAATATTCTTGTGCAAAAATTATGAATTTAAATAGTTTTGAGTCTAAATTCATATAGAGGTGACATGGTTGACAGACACAGTTGATGAGCTTGAATACCTTAGGTTAGAAATTGATGAGTTTACAAAAGTTTAGGGGCATATATTGATAAATTTGAATATGTTTGGGGAGTATATTGATGAATTTAGAATATTCTTGTGCAAAAATTATGAATTTAAATAGTTTTGAGTCTAAATTCATAGAGGTGACATGGTTGACAGACACAGTTGATGAGCTTGAATACCTTAGGTTAGAAATTGATGAGTTTACAAAAGTTTAGGGGCATATATTGATAAATTTGAATATGTTTGGGGAGTATATTGATGAATTTAGAATATTCTTGTGCAAAAATTATGAATTTAAATAGTTTTGAGTCTAAATTCATAGAGGTGACATGGTTGACAGACACAGTTGATGAGCTTGAATACCTTAGGTTAGAAATTGATGAGTTTACAAAAGTTTAGGGGCATATATTGATAAATTTGAATATGTTTGGGAGTATATTGATGAATTTAGAATATTCTTGTGCAAAAATTATGAATTTAAATAGTTTTGAGTCTAAATTCATAGAGGTGACATGGTTGTGAACACGATTGATGAGCTTGAATACCTTAGGTTAGAAATTGATGAGTTTACAAAAGTTTAGGGGCATATATTGATAAATTTGAATATGTTTGGGGAGTATATTGATGAATTTAGAATATTCTTGTGCAAAAATTATGAATTTAAATAGTTTTGAGTCTAAATTCATAGAGGTGACATGGTTGTGAGACACGATTGATGAGCTTGAATACCTTAGGTTAGAAATTGATGAGTTTACAAAAGTTTAGGGGCATATATTGATAAATTTGAATATGTTTGGGGAGTATATTGATGAATTTAGAATATTCTTGTGCAAAAATTATGAATTTAAATAGTTTTGAGTCTAAATTCATAGAGGTGACATGGTTGTGATGACACAGTTGATGAGCTTGAATACCTTAGGTTAGAAATTGATGAGTTTACAAAAGTTTAGGGGCATATATTGATAAATTTGAATATGTTTGGGGAGTATATTGATGAATTTAGAATATTTTGTGCAAAAATTATGAATTTAAATAGTTTTGAGTCTAAATTCATAGAGGTGACATGGTTGTGAACACGATTGATGAGCTTGAATACCTTAGGTTAGAAATTGATGAGTTTAAAAGTTTAGGGGCATATATTGATAAATTTGAATATGTTTGGGGAGTATATTGATGAATTTAGAATATTCTTGTGCAAAAATTATGAATTTAAATAGTTTTGAGTCTAAATTCATAGAGGTGACATGGTTGTGAGACACGATTGATGAGCTTGAATACCTTAGGTTAGAAATTGATGAGTTTACAAAAGTTTAGGGGCATATATTGATAAATTTGAATATGTTTGGGGAGTATATTGATGAATTTAGAATATTCTTGTGCAAAAATTATGAATTTAAATAGTTTTGAGTCTAAATTCATAGAGGTGACATGGTTGACAGACACAGTTGATGAGCTTGAATACCTTAGGTTAGAAATTGATGAGTTTACAAAAGTTTAGGGGCATATATTGATAAATTTGAATATGTTTGGGAGTATATTGATGAATTTAGAATATTCTTGTGCAAAAATTATGAATTTAAATAGTTTTGAGTCTAAATTCATAGAGGTGACATGGTTGTGAGACACGATTGATGAGCTTGAATACCTTAGGTTAGAAATTGATGAGTTTACAAAAGTTTAGGGGCATATATTGATAAATTTGAATATGTTTGGGGAGTATATTGATGAATTTAGAATATTCTTGTGCAAAAATTATGAATTTAAATAGTTTTGAGTCTAAATTCATAGAGGTGACATGGTTGTGATGACACAGTTGATGAGCTTGAATACCTTAGGTTAGAAATTGATGAGTTTACAAAAGTTTAGGGGCATATATTGATAAATTTGAATATGTTTGGGGAGTATATTGATGAATTTAGAATATTCTTGTGCAAAAATTATGAATTTAAATAGTTTTGAGTCTAAATTCATAGAGGTGACATGGTTGTGATTACGAGTTGATGAGCTTGAATACCTTAGGTTAGAAATTGATGAGTTTACAAAAGTTTAGGGGCATATATTGATAAATTTGAATATGTTTGGGGAGTATATTGATGAATTTAGAATATTCTTGTGCAAAAATTATGAATTTAAATAGTTTTGAGTCTAAATTCATAGAGGTGACATGGTTGTGAGACACAATTGATGAGCTTGAATACCTTAGGTTAGAAATTGATGAGTTTACAAAAGTTTAGGGGCATATATTGATAAATTTGAATATGTTTGGGGAGTATATTGATGAATTTAGAATATTCTTGTGCAAAAATTATGAATTTAAATAGTTTTGAGTCTAAATTCATAGAGGTGACATGGTTGCAGACACGATTGATGAGCTTGAATACCTTAGGTTAGAAATTGATGAGTTTACAAAAGTTTAGGGGCATATATTGATAAATTTGAATATGTTTGGGGAGTATATTGATGAATTTAGAATATTCTTGTGCAAAAATTATGAATTTAAATAGTTTTGAGTCTAAATTCATAGAGGTGACATGGTTGATGACACACACAGTTGATGAGCTTGAATACCTTAGGTTAGAAATTGATGAGTTTACAAAAGTTTAGGGGCATATATTGATAAATTTGAATATGTTTGGGGAGTATATTGATGAATTTAGAATATTCTTGTGCAAAAATTATGAATTTAAATAGTTTTGAGTCTAAATTCATAGAGGTGACATGGTTGTGACACGATTGATGAGCTTGAATACCTTAGGTTAGAAATTGATGAGTTTACAAAAGTTTAGGGGCATATATTGATAAATTTGAATATGTTTGGGGAGTATATTGATGAATTTAGAATATTCTTGTGCAAAAATTATGAATTTAAATAGTTTTGAGTCTAAATTCATAGAGGTGACATGGTTGTGAGACACGATTGATGAGCTTGAATACCTTAGGTTAGAAATTGATGAGTTTACAAAAGTTTAGGGGCATATATTGATAAATTTGAATATGTTTGGGGAGTATATTGATGAATTTAGAATATTCTTGTGCAAAAATTATGAATTTAAATAGTTTTGAGTCTAAATTCATAGAGGTGACATGGTTGTGAGACACGAGTTGATGAGCTTGAATACCTTAGGCTAGAAATTAATGAGTTTAAAAAAAGTTTAGGGGCATATATTGATAAATTTGAATATGTTTGGGGAGTATATTGATGAATTTAGAATATTCTTGTGCAAAAATTATGAATTTAAATAGTTTTGAGTCTAAATTCATAGAGGTGACATGGTTGTGTGCACACGATTGATGAGCTTGAATACCTTAGGTTAGAAATTGATGAGTTTACAAAAGTTTAGGGGCATATATTGATAAATTTGAATATGTTTGGGAGTATATTGATGAATTTAGAATATTCTTGTGCAAAAATTATGAATTTAAATAGTTTTGAGTCTAAATTCATAGAGGTGACATGGTTGTGAGACACGATTGATGAGCTTGAATACCTTAGGTTAGAAATTGATGAGTTTACAAAAGTTTAGGGGCATATATTGATAAATTTGAATATGTTTGGGGAGTATATTGATGAATTTAGAATATTCTTGTGCAAAAATTATGAATTTAAATAGTTTTGAGTCTAAATTCATAGAGGTGACATGGTTGACAGACACAGTTGATGAGCTTGAATACCTTAGGTTAGAAATTGATGAGTTTACAAAAGTTTAGGGGCATATATTGATAAATTTGAATATGTTTGGGGAGTATATTGATGAATTTAGAATATTCTTGTGCAAAAATTATGAATTTAAATAGTTTTGAGTCTAAATTCATAGAGGTGACATGGTGTTGTGAGACACATTGATGAGCTTGAATACCTTAGGTTAGAAATTGATGAGTTTACAAAAGTTTAGGGGCATATATTGATAAATTTGAATATGTTTGGGGAGTATATTGATGAATTTAGAATATTCTTGTGCAAAAATTATGAATTTAAATAGTTTTGAGTCTAAATTCATAGAGGTGACATGGTTGACAGACACAGTTGATGAGCTTGAATACCTTAGGTTAGAAATTGATGAGTTTACAAAAGTTTAGGGGCATATATTGATAAATTTGAATATGTTTGGGGAGTATATTGATGAATTTAGAATATTCTTGTGCAAAAATTATGAATTTAAATAGTTTTGAGTCTAAATTCATAGAGGTGACATGGTTGTGAGACATGTTGATGAGCTTGAATACCTTAGGTTAGAAATTGATGAGTTTACAAAAGTTTAGGGGCATATATTGATAAATTTGAATATGTTTGGGAGTATATTGATGAATTTAGAATATTCTTGTGCAAAAATTATGAATTTAAATAGTTTTGAGTCTAAATTCATAGAGGTGACATGGTTGTGACACGATTGATGAGCTTGAATACCTTAGGTTAGAAATTGATGAGTTTACAAAAGTTTAGGGGCATATATTGATAAATTTGAATATGTTTTGGGAGTATATTGATGAATTTAGAATATTCTTGTGCAAAAATTATGAATTTAAATAGTTTTGAGTCTAAATTCATAGAGGTGACATGGTTGTGAGACACGATTGATGAGCTTGAATACCTTAGGTTAGAAATTGATGAGTTTACAAAAGTTTAGGGGCATATATTGATAAATTTGAATATGTTTGGGGAGTATATTGATGAATTTAGAATATTCTTGTGCAAAAATTATGAATTTAAATAGTTTTGAGTCTAAATTCATAGAGGTGACATGGTTGTGACACGATTGATGAGCTTGAATACCTTAGGTTAGAAATTGATGAGTTTACAAAAGTTTAGGGGCATATATTGATAAATTTGAATATGTTTTGGGAGTATATTGATGAATTTAGAATATTCTTGTGCAAAAATTATGAATTTAAATAGTTTTGAGTCTAAATTCATAGAGGTGACATGGACATGGTTTGTGTGAACACAGTTGATGAGCTTGAATACCTTAGGTTAGAAATTGATGAGTTTACAAAAGTTTAGGGGCATATATTGATAAATTTGAATATGTTTGGGGAGTATATTGATGAATTTAGAATATTCTTGTGCAAAAATTATGAATTTAAATAGTTTTGAGTCTAAATTCATAGAGGTGACATGGTTGTGCACACGATTGATGAGCTTGAATACCTTAGGTTAGAAATTGATGAGTTTACAAAAGTTTAGGGGCATATATTGATAAATTTGAATATGTTTGGGGAGTATATTGATGAATTTAGAATATTCTTGTGCAAAAATTATGAATTTAAATAGTTTTGAGTCTAAATTCATAGAGGTGACATGGTTGTGAACCACAGTTGATGAGCTTGAATACCTTAGGTTAGAAATTGATGAGTTTACAAAAGTTTAGGGGCATATATTGATAAATTTGAATATGTTTGGGGATCAAATTGATGAATTTAGAATATTTTTTGTGCAAAAATTATGAATTTGAATAGTTTTGAGTCTAAATTCATAGAGGTGACATGGTTGTGTGACACAGTTGATGAGCTTGAATACCTTAGGTTAGAAATTGATGAGTTTACAAAAGTTTAGGGGCATATATTGATAAATTTGAATATGTTTGGGGAGTATATTGATGAATTTAGAATATTCTTGTGCAAAAATTATGAATTTAAATAGTTTTGAGTCTAAATTCATAGAGGTGACATGGTTGTGAGACACGATTGATGAGCTTGAATACCTTAGGTTAGAAATTGATGAGTTTACAAAAGTTTAGGGGCATATATTGATAAATTTGAATATGTTTGGGGAGTATATTGATGAATTTAGAATATTCTTGTGCAAAAATTATGAATTTAAATAGTTTTGAGTCTAATTCAAAGAGGTGACATGGTTGATGACACAATTGATGAGCTTGAATACCTTAGGTTAGAAATTGATGAGTTTACAAAAGTTTAGGGGGGCATATATTGATAAATTTGAATATGTTTGGGGAGTATATTGATGAATTTAGAATATTCTTGTGCAAAAATTATGAATTTAAATAGTTTTGAGTCTAAATTCATAGAGGTGACATGGTTGTGAGACACGATTGATGAGCTTGAATACCTTAGGTTAGAAATTGATGAGTTTAAAAAAGTTTAGGGGCATATATTGATAAATTTGAATATGTTTGGGGAGTATATTGATGAATTTAGAATATTCTTGTGCAAAAATTATGAATTTAAATAGTTTTGAGTCTAAATTCATAGAGGTGACATGGTTGTGAGACACGATTGATGAGCTTGAATACCTTAGGTTAGAAATTGATGAGTTTACAAAAGTTTAGGGGCATATATTGATAAATTTGAATATGTTTGGGGATCAAATTGATGAATTTAGAATATTTTTGTGCAAAAATTATGAATTTAAATAGTTTTGAGTCTACATTCAAAGAGGTGACATGGTTGACAGACACAGTTGATGAGCTTGAATACCTTAGGTTAGAAATTGATGAGTTTACAAAAGTTTAGGGGCATATATTGATAAATTTGAATATGTTTGGGGAGTATATTGATGAATTTAGAATATTCTTGTGCAAAAATTATGAATTTAAATAGTTTTGAGTCTAAATTCATAGAGGTGACATGGTTGACAGACACAGTTGATGAGCTTGAATACCTTAGGTTAGAAATTGATGAGTTTACAAAAGTTTAGGGGCATATATTGATAAATTTGAATATGTTTGGGGAGTATATTGATGAATTTAGAATATTCTTGTGCAAAAATTATGAATTTAAATAGTTTTGAGTCTAAATTCATAGAGGTGACATGGTTGTGAGACACGATTGATGAGCTTGAATACCTTAGGTTAGAAATTGATGAGTTTACAAAAGTTTAGGGGCATATATTGATAAATTTGAATATGTTTGGGGAGTATATTGATGAATTTAGAATATTCTTGTGCAAAAATTATGAATTTAAATAGTTTTGAGTCTAAATTCATAGAGGTGACATGGTTGTGAGACACGATTGATGAGCTTGAATACCTTAGGTTAGAAATTGATGAGTTTACAAAAGTTTAGGGGCATATATTGATAAATTTGAATATGTTTGGGGAGTATATTGATGAATTTAGAATATTCTTGTGCAAAAATTATGAATTTAAATAGTTTTGAGTCTAAATTCATAGAGGTGACATGGTTGTGAGACACGATTGATGAGCTTGAATACCTTAGGTTAGAAATTGATGAGTTTACAAAAGTTTAGGGGCATATATTGATAAATTTGAATATGTTTGGGGAGTATATTGATGAATTTAGAATATTCTTGTGCAAAAATTATGAATTTAAATAGTTTTGAGTCTAAATTCATAGAGGTGACATGGTTGTGAGACACGATTGATGAGCTTGAATACCTTAGGTTAGAAATTGATGAGTTTACAAAAGTTTAGGGGCATATATTGATAAATTTGAATATGTTTGGGGAGTATATTGATGAATTTAGAATATTCTTGTGCAAAAATTATGAATTTAAATAGTTTTGAGTCTAAATTCATAGAGGTGACATGGTTGTGAGACACGATTGATGAGCTTGAATACCTTAGGTTAGAAATTGATGAGTTTACAAAAAAGTTTAGGGGCATATATTGATAAATTTGAATATGTTTGGGGAGTATATTGATGAATTTAGAATATTCTTGTGCAAAAATTATGAATTTAAATAGTTTTGAGTCTAAATTCATAGAGGTGACATGGTTGTGATGACACGATTGATGAGCTTGAATACCTTAGGTTAGAAATTGATGAGTTTACAAAAGTTTAGGGGCATATATTGATAAATTTGAATATGTTTGGGGATCAAATTGATGAATTTAGAATATTTTGTGCAAAAATTATGAATTTAAATAGTTTTGAGTCTAAATTCATAGAGGTGACATGGTTGTGAACACACAGTTGATGAGCTTGAATACCTTAGGTTAGAAATTGATGAGTTTACAAAAGTTTAGGGGCATATATTGATAAATTTGAATATGTTTGGGGAGTATATTGATGAATTTAGAATATTCTTGTGCAAAAATTATGAATTTAAATAGTTTTGAGTCTAAATTCATAGAGGTGACATGGTTGTGAGACACGATTGATGAGCTTGAATACCTTAGGTTAGAAATTGATGAGTTTACAAAAGTTTAGGGGCATATATTGATAAATTTGAATATGTTTGGGGAGTATATTGATGAATTTAGAATATTCTTGTGCAAAAATTATGAATTTAAATAGTTTTGAGTCTAAATTCAAAGAGGTGACATGGTTGTGAGACACAATTGATGAGCTTGAATACCTTAGGTTAGAAATTGATGAGTTTAAAAGTTTTAGGGGCATATATTGATAAATTTGAATATGTTTGGGGAGTATATTGATGAATTTAGAATATTCTTGTGCAAAAATTATGAATTTAAATAGTTTTGAGTCTAAATTCATAGAGGTGACATGGTTGTGACACATTGATTGATGAGCTTGAATACCTTAGGTTAGAAATTGATGAGTTTACAAAAGTTTAGGGGCATATATTGATAAATTTGAATATGTTTGGGGAGTATATTGATGAATTTAGAATATTCTTGTGCAAAAATTATGAATTTAAATAGTTTTGAGTCTAAATTCATAGAGGTGACATGGTTGTGAGACACGAGTTGATGAGCTTGAATACCTTAGGTTAGAAATTGATGAGTTTACAAAAGTTTAGGGGCATATATTGATAAATTTGAATATGTTTGGGGAGTATATTGATGAATTTAGAATATTCTTGTGCAAAAATTATGAATTTAAATAGTTTTGAGTCTAAATTCATAGAGGTGACATGGTTGTGACACACGATTGATGAGCTTGAATACCTTAGGTTAGAAATTGATGAGTTTACAAAAGTTTAGGGGCATATATTGATAAATTTGAATATGTTTGGGGAGTATATTGATGAATTTAGAATATTCTTGTGCAAAAATTATGAATTTAAATAGTTTTGAGTCTAAATTCATAGAGGTGACATGGTTGACAGACACAGTTGATGAGCTTGAATACCTTAGGTTAGAAATTGATGAGTTTACAAAAGTTTAGGGGCATATATTGATAAATTTGAATATGTTTGGGGAGTATATTGATGAATTTAGAATATTCTTGTGCAAAAATTATGAATTTAAATAGTTTTGAGTCTAAATTCATAGAGGTGACATGGTTGACAGACACAGTTGATGAGCTTGAATACCTTAGGTTAGAAATTGATGAGTTTACAAAAGTTTAGGGGCATATATTGATAAATTTGAATATGTTTGGGGATCAAATTGATGAATTTAGAATATTTTTGCGCAAAAATTATGAATTTGAATAGTTTTGAGTCTAAATTCATAGAGGTGACATGGTTGAAGGACACAGTTGATGAGCTTGAATACCTTAGGTTAGAAATTGATGAGTTTACAAAAGTTTAGGGGCATATATTGATAAATTTGAATATGTTTGGGGAGTATATTGATGAATTTAGAATATTCTTGTGCAAAAATTATGAATTTAAATAGTTTTGAGTCTAAATTCATAGAGGTGACATGGTTGACAGACACAGTTGATGAGCTTGAATACCTTAGGTTAGAAATTGATGAGTTTACAAAAGTTTAGGGGCATATATTGATAAATTTGAATATGTTTGGGGAGTATATTGATGAATTTAGAATATTCTTGTGCAAAAATTATGAATTTAAATAGTTTTGAGTCTAAATTCATAGAGGTGACATGGTTGATGTGACACAATTGATGAGCTTGAATACCTTAGGTTAGAAATTGATGAGTTTACAAAAGTTTAGGGGCATATATTGATAAATTTGAATATGTTTGGGGAGTATATTGATGAATTTAGAATATTCTTGTGCAAAAATTATGAATTTAAATAGTTTTGAGTCTAAATTCATAGAGGTGACATGGTTGTGAACACACAGATTGATGAGCTTGAATACCTTAGGTTAGAAATTGATGAGTTTACAAAAGTTTAGGGGCATATATTGATAAATTTGAATATGTTTGGGGAGTATATTGATGAATTTAGAATATTCTTGTGCAAAAATTATGAATTTAAATAGTTTTGAGTCTAAATTCATAGAGGTGACATGGTTGTGATGACACAGTTGATGAGCTTGAATACCTTAGGTTAGAAATTGATGAGTTTACAAAAGTTTAGGGGCATATATTGATAAATTTGAATATGTTTGGGGAGTATATTGATGAATTTAGAATATTCTTGTGCAAAAATTATGAATTTAAATAGTTTTGAGTCTAAATTCATAGAGGTGACATGGTTGATGACACAGTTGATGAGCTTGAATACCTTAGGTTAGAAATTGATGAGTTTACAAAAGTTTAGGGGCATATATTGATAAATTTGAATATGTTTGGGGAGTATATTGATGAATTTAGAATATTCTTGTGCAAAAATTATGAATTTAAATAGTTTTGAGTCTAAATTCATAGAGGTGACATGGTTGTGAGACACAATTGATGAGCTTGAATACCTTAGGTTAGAAATTGATGAGTTTACAAAAGTTTAGGGGCATATATTGATAAATTTGAATATGTTTGGGGAGTATATTGATGAATTTAGAATATTCTTGTGCAAAAATTATGAATTTAAATAGTTTTGAGTCTAAATTCATAGAGGTGACATGGTTGTGAGACAGTTGATTGATGAGCTTGAATACCTTAGGTTAGAAATTGATGAGTTTACAAAAGTTTAGGGGCATATATTGATAAATTTGAATATGTTTGGGGAGTATATTGATGAATTTAGAATATTCTTGTGCAAAAATTATGAATTTAAATAGTTTTGAGTCTAAATTCATAGAGGTGACATGGTTGATGAGACACGATTGATGAGCTTGAATACCTTAGGTTAGAAATTGATGAGTTTACAAAAGTTTAGGGGCATATATTGATAAATTTGAATATGTTTGGGGGGAGTATATTGATGAATTTAGAATATTCTTGTGCAAAAATTATGAATTTAAATAGTTTTGAGTCTAAATTCATAGAGGTGACATGGTTGTGAGACACGATTGATGAGCTTGAATACCTTAGGTTAGAAATTGATGAGTTTACAAAAGTTTAGGGGCATATATTGATAAATTTGAATATGTTTGGGAGTATATTGATGAATTTAGAATATTCTTGTGCAAAAATTATGAATTTAAATAGTTTTGAGTCTAAATTCATAGAGGTGACATGGTTGTGACATTACGAGTTGATGAGCTTGAATACCTTAGGTTAGAAATTGATGAGTTTACAAAAGTTTAGGGGCATATATTGATAAATTTGAATATGTTTGGGGAGTATATTGATGAATTTAGAATATTTTGTGCAAAAATTATGAATTTAAATAGTTTTGAGTCTAAATTCATAGAGGTGACATGGTTGTGAGACACGATTGATGAGCTTGAATACCTTAGGTTAGAAATTGATGAGTTTACAAAAGTTTAGGGGCATATATTGATAAATTTGAATATGTTTGGGGAGTATATTGATGAATTTAGAATATTCTTGTGCAAAAATTATGAATTTAAATAGTTTTGAGTCTAAATTCATAGAGGTGACATGGTTGAGACACAGTTGATGAGCTTGAATACCTTAGGTTAGAAATTGATGAGTTTACAAAAGTTTAGGGGCATATATTGATAAATTTGAATATGTTTGGGGAGTATATTGATGAATTTAGAATATTCTTGTGCAAAAATTATGAATTTAAATAGTTTTGAGTCTAAATTCATAGAGAGGTGACATGGTTGTGAGACACATTGATGAGCTTGAATACCTTAGGTTAGAAATTGATGAGTTTACAAAAGTTTAGGGGCATATATTGATAAATTTGAATATGTTTGGGGAGTATATTGATGAATTTAGAATATTCTTGTGCAAAAATTATGAATTTAAATAGTTTTGAGTCTAAATTCATAGAGGTGAGGTGACATGGTTGTGAACACGATTGATGAGCTTGAATACCTTAGGTTAGAAATTGATGAGTTTACAAAAGTTTAGGGGCATATATTGATAAATTTGAATATGTTTGGGGAGTATATTGATGAATTTAGAATATTCTTGTGCAAAAATTATGAATTTAAATAGTTTTGAGTCTAAATTCATAGAGGTGACATGGTTGTGACACAGTTGATGAGCTTGAATACCTTAGGTTAGAAATTGATGAGTTTACAAAAGTTTAGGGGCATATATTGATAAATTTGAATATGTTTGGGGAGTATATTGATGAATTTAGAATATTCTTGTGCAAAAATTATGAATTTAAATAGTTTTGAGTCTAAATTCATAGAGGTGACATGGTTGTGAGACACGATTGATGAGCTTGAATACCTTAGGTTAGAAATTGATGAGTTTACAAAAGTTTAGGGGCATATATTGATAAATTTGAATATGTTTGGGGAGTATATTGATGAATTTAGAATATTCTTGTGCAAAAATTATGAATTTAAATAGTTTTGAGTCTAAATTCATAGAGAGGTGACATGGTTGTGAGACACATTGATGAGCTTGAATACCTTAGGTTAGAAATTGATGAGTTTACAAAAGTTTAGGGGCATATATTGATAAATTTGAATATGTTTGGGGAGTATATTGATGAATTTAGAATATTCTTGTGCAAAAATTATGAATTTAAATAGTTTTGAGTCTAAATTCATAGAGGTGACATGGTTGTGAGACACGATTGATGAGCTTGAATACCTTAGGTTAGAAATTGATGAGTTTACAAAAGTTTAGGGGCATATATTGATAAATTTGAATATGTTTGGGGAGTATATTGATGAATTTAGAATATTCTTGTGCAAAAATTATGAATTTAAATAGTTTTGAGTCTAAATTCATAGAGGTGACATGGTTGACAGACACAGTTGATGAGCTTGAATACCTTAGGTTAGAAATTGATGAGTTTACAAAAGTTTAGGGGCATATATTGATAAATTTGAATATGTTTGGGGAGTATATTGATGAATTTAGAATATTCTTGTGCAAAAATTATGAATTTAAATAGTTTTGAGTCTAAATTCATAGAGGTGACATGGTTGTGAGACACGATTGATGAGCTTGAATACCTTAGGTTAGAAATTGATGAGTTTACAAAAGTTTAGGGGCATATATTGATAAATTTGAATATGTTTGGGGAGTATATTGATGAATTTAGAATATTCTTGTGCAAAAATTATGAATTTAAATAGTTTTGAGTCTAAATTCATAGAGGTGACATGGTTGACAGACACAGTTGATGAGCTTGAATACCTTAGGTTAGAAATTGATGAGTTTACAAAACTTTAGGGGCATATATTGATAAATTTGAATATGTTTTGGGAGTATATTGATGAATTTAGAATATTCTTGTGCAAAAATTATGAATTTAAATAGTTTGAGTCTAAATTCATAGAGGTGACATGGTTGATGACACGAGCTTGATGAGCTTGAATACCTTAGGTTAGAAATTGATGAGTTTACAAAAGTTTAGGGGCATATATTGATAAATTTGAATATGTTTGGGGAGTATATTGATGAATTTAGAATATTCTTGTGCAAAAATTATGAATTTAAATAGTTTTGAGTCTAAATTCATAGAGGTGACATGGTTGACAGACACAGTTGATGAGCTTGAATACCTTAGGTTAGAAATTGATGAGTTTACAAAAGTTTAGGGGCATATATTGATAAATTTGAATATGTTTGGGGAGTATATTGATGAATTTAGAATATTCTTGTGCAAAAATTATGAATTTAAATAGTTTTGAGTCTAAATTCATAGAGGTGACATGGTTGACAGACACAATTGATGAGCTTGAATACCTTAGGTTAGAAATTGATGAGTTTACAAAAGTTTAGGGGCATATATTGATAAATTTGAATATGTTTGGGGAGTATATTGATGAATTTAGAATATTCTTGTGCAAAAATTTATGAATTTAAATAGTTTTGAGTCTAAATTCATAGAGGTGACATGGTTGTGACACAGTTGATGAGCTTGAATACCTTAGGTTAGAAATTGATGAGTTTACAAAAGTTTAGGGGCATATATTGATAAATTTGAATATGTTTGGGGAGTATATTGATGAATTTAGAATATTCTTGTGCAAAAATTATGAATTTAAATAGTTTTGAGTCTAAATTCATAGAGGTGACATGGTTGACAGACACAATTGATGAGCTTGAATACCTTAGGTTAGAAATTGATGAGTTTACAAAAGTTTAGGGGCATATATTGATAAATTTGAATATGTTTGGGGAGTATATTGATGAATTTAGAATATTCTTGTGCAAAAATTATGAATTTAAATAGTTTTGAGTCTAAATTCATAGAGGTGACATGGTTGACAGACACAGTTGATGAGCTTGAATACCTTAGGTTAGAAATTGATGAGTTTACAAAAGTTTAGGGGCATATATATATTGATAAATTTGAATATGTTTGGGGAGTATATTGATGAATTTAGAATATTCTTGTGCAAAAATTATGAATTTAAATAGTTTTGAGTCTAAATTCATAGAGGTGACATGGTTGACAGACACAGTTGATGAGCTTGAATACCTTAGGTTAGAAATTGATGAGTTTACAAAAGTTTAGGGGCATATATTGATAAATTTGAATATGTTTGGGGAGTATATTGATGAATTTAGAATATTTTTGTGCAAAAATTATGAATTTAAATAGTTTTGAGTCTAAATTCATAGAGGTGACATGGTTGATGAGACACGAGTTGATGAGCTTGAATACCTTAGGTTAGAAATTGATGAGTTTACAAAATTTTAGGGGCATATATTGATAAATTTGAATATGTTTGGGGAGTATATTCATGAACTTAGAATATTTTTGTGCAAAAATTATGAATTTAAATAGTTTTGAGTCTAAATTCATAGAGGTGACATGGTTGACAGACACAGTTGATGAGCTTGAATACCTTAGGTTAGAAATTGATGAGTTTACAAAATTTTAGGGGCATATATATATTGATAAATTTGAATATGTTTGGGGAGTATATTGATGAATTTAGAATATTCTTGTGCAAAAATTATGAATTTAAATAGTTTTGAGTCTAAATTCATAGAGGTGACATGGTTGTGAGACACGATTGATGAGCTTGAATACCTTAGGTTAGAAATTGATGAGTTTACAAAAGTTTAGGGGCATATATTGATAAATTTGAATATGTTTGGGGAGTATATTGATGAATTTAGAATATTCTTGTGCAAAAATTATGAATTTAAATAGTTTTGAGTCTAAATTCATAGAGGTGACATGGTTGTGATGATACGATTGATGAGCTTGAATACCTTAGGTTAGAAATTGATGAGTTTAAAAAAGTTTAGGGGCATATATTGATAAATTTGAATATGTTTGGGGAGTATATTGATGAATTTAGAATATTCTTGTGCAAAAATTATGAATTTAAATAGTTTTGAGTCTAAATTCATAGAGGTGACATGGTTGTGAGACACGATTGATGAGCTTGAATACCTTAGGTTAGAAATTGATGAGTTTACAAAAGTTTAGGGGCATATATTGATAAATTTGAATATGTTTGGGGAGTATATTGATGAATTTAGAATATTCTTGTGCAAAAATTATGAATTTAAATAGTTTTGAGTCTAAATTCATAGAGGTGACATGGTTGACAGACACAGTTGATGAGCTTGAATACCTTAGGTTAGAAATTGATGAGTTTACAAAAGTTTAGGGGCATATATTGATAAATTTGAATATGTTTGGGGAGTATATTGATGAATTTAGAATATTCTTGTGCAAAAATTATGAATTTAAATAGTTTTGAGTCTAAATTCATAGAGGTGACATGGTTGTGATGACACAGATTGATGAGCTTGAATACCTTAGGTTAGAAATTGATGAGTTTACAAAAGTTTAGGGGCATATATTGATAAATTTGAATATGTTTGGGGAGTATATTGATGAATTTAGAATATTCTTGTGCAAAAATTATGAATTTAAATAGTTTTGAGTCTAAATTCATAGAGGTGACATGGTTGATGAGACACAATTGATGAGCTTGAATACCTTAGGTTAGAAATTGATGAGTTTACAAAAGTTTAGGGGCATATATTGATAAATTTGAATATGTTTGGGGAGTATATTGATGAATTTAGAATATTCTTGTGCAAAAATTATGAATTTAAATAGTTTTGAGTCTAAATTCATAGAGGTGACATGGTTGTGTGACACAATTGATGAGCTTGAATACCTTAGGTTAGAAATTGATGAGTTTACAAAAGTTTAGGGGCATATATTGATAAATTTGAATATGTTTGGGGAGTATATTGATGAATTTAGAATATTCTTGTGCAAAAATTATGAATTTAAATAGTTTTGAGTCTAAATTCAAAGAGGTGACATGGTTGATGACACTGATTGATGAGCTTGAATACCTTAGGTTAGAAATTGATGAGTTTACAAAAGTTTAGGGGCATATATTGATAAATTTGAATATGTTTGGGAGTATATTGATGAATTTAGAATATTCTTGTGCAAAAATTATGAATTTAAATAGTTTTGAGTCTAAATTCATAGAGGTGACATGGTTGTGAGACACAGATTGATGAGCTTGAATACCTTAGGTTAGAAATTGATGAGTTTACAAAAGTTTAGGGGCATATATTGATAAATTTGAATATGTTTGGGGAGTATATTGATGAATTTAGAATATTCTTGTGCAAAAATTATGAATTTAAATAGTTTTGAGTCTAAATTCATAGAGGTGACATGGTTGATGACACACGATTGATGAGCTTGAATACCTTAGGTTAGAAATTGATGAGTTTACAAAAGTTTAGGGGCATATATTGATAAATTTGAATATGTTTGGGGAGTATATTGATGAATTTAGAATATTCTTGTGCAAAAATTATGAATTTAAATAGTTTTGAGTCTAAATTCATAGAGGTGACATGGTTGACAGACACAGTTGATGAGCTTGAATACCTTAGGTTAGAAATTGATGAGTTTACAAAAGTTTAGGGGCATATATTGATAAATTTGAATATGTTTGGGGAGTATATTGATGAATTTAGAATATTCTTGTGCAAAAATTATGAATTTAAATAGTTTTGAGTCTAAATTCAAAGAGGTGACATGGTTGACAGACACAATTGATGAGCTTGAATACCTTAGGTTAGAAATTGATGAGTTTACAAAAGTTTAGGGGCATATATTGATAAATTTGAATATGTGTGGGGAGGGAGTATATTGATGAATTTAGAATATTCTTGTGCAAAAATTATGAATTTAAATAGTTTTGAGTCTAAATTCATAGAGGTGACATGGTTGACAGACACAGTTGATGAGCTTGAATACCTTAGGTTAGAAATTGATGAGTTTACAAAAGTTTAGGGGCATATATTGATAAATTTGAATATGTTTGGGGAGTATATTGATGAATTTAGAATATTCTTGTGCAAAAATTATGAATTTAAATAGTTTTGAGTCTAAATTCATAGAGGTGACATGGTTGATGATTACACGATTGATGAGCTTGAATACCTTAGGTTAGAAATTGATGAGTTTACAAAAGTTTAGGGGCATATATTGATAAATTTGAATATGTTTGGGGATCAAATTGATGAATTTAGAATATTTTTGCGCAAAAATTATGAATTTGAATAGTTTTGAGTCTAAATTCATAGAGGTGACATGGTTGACAGACACAGTTGATGAGCTTGAATACCTTAGGTTAGAAATTGATGAGTTTACAAAAGTTTAGGGGCATATATTGATAAATTTGAATATGTTTGGGGAGTATATTGATGAATTTAGAATATTCTTGTGCAAAAATTATGAATTTAAATAGTTTTGAGTCTAAATTCATAGAGGTGACATGGTTGACAGACACAGTTGATGAGCTTGAATACCTTAGGTTAGAAATTGATGAGTTTACAAAAGTTTAGGGGCATATATTGATAAATTTGAATATGTTTGGGGAGTATATTCATGAATTTAGAATATTTTTGTGCAAAAATTATGAATTTAAATAGTTTTGAGTCTAAATTCATAGAGGTGACATGGTTGACAGACACAGTTGATGAGCTTGAATACCTTAGGTTAGAAATTGATGAGTTTACAAAAGTTTAGGGGCATATATTGATAAATTTGAATATGTTTGGGGAGTATATTGATGAATTTAGAATATTCTTGTGCAAAAATTATGAATTTAAATAGTTTTGAGTCTAAATTCATAGAGGTGACATGGTTGACAGACACAATTGATGAGCTTGAATACCTTAGGTTAGAAATTGATGAATTTACAAAAGTTTAGGGGCATATATTGATAAATTTGAATATGTTTGGGGAGTATATTGATGAATTTAGAATATTCTTGTGCAAAAATTATGAATTTAAATAGTTTTGAGTCTAAATTCATAGAGGTGACATGGTTGTGAGACACGATTGATGAGCTTGAATACCTTAGGTTAGAAATTGATGAGTTTACAAAAGTTTAGGGGCATATATTGATAAATTTGAATATGTTTGGGGAGTATATTGATGAATTTAGAATATTCTTGTGCAAAAATTATGAATTTAAATAGTTTTGAGTCTAAATTCATAGAGGTGACATGGTTGTGCACACGGTTGATGAGCTTGAATACCTTAGGTTAGAAATTGATGAGTTTACAAAATTTTAGGGGCATATATTGATAAATTTGAATATGTTTGGGGAGTATA
This sequence comes from Oxytropis ochrocephala, assembly GCA_020916435.1. Taxonomy (NCBI): domain Eukaryota; kingdom Viridiplantae; phylum Streptophyta; class Magnoliopsida; order Fabales; family Fabaceae; genus Oxytropis; species Oxytropis ochrocephala. The sequence continues at coordinate 22,258,247 of CM037092.1, forward strand.
TTGATGAATTTAGAATATTTTTGTGCAAAAATTATGAATTTAAATAGTTTTGAGTCTAAATTCATAGAGGTGACATGGTTGACAGACACAGTTGATGAGCTTGAATACCTTAGGTTAGAAATTGATGAGTTTACAAAAGTTTAGGGGCATATATTGATAAATTTGAATATGTTTGGGGATCAAATTGATGAATTTAGAGAATATTTTTGCAAAAATTATGAATTTAAATAGTTTTGAGTCTAAATTCATAGAGGTGACATGGTTGTGAGACACGATTGATGAGCTTGAATACCTTAGGTTAGAAATTGATGAGTTTACAAAAGTTTAGGGACATATATTGATAAATTTGAATATGTTTGGGGAGTATATTGATGAATTTAGAATATTCTTGTGCAAAAATTATGAATTTAAATAGTTTGAGTCTAAATTCATAGAGGTGACATGGTTGACAGACACAGTTGATGAGCTTGAATACCTTAGGTTAGAAATTGATGAGTTTACAAAAGTTTAGGGGCATATATTGATAAATTTGAATATGTTTGGGGAGTATATTCATGAATTTAGAATATTTTTGTGCAAAAATTATGAATTTAAATAGTTTTGAGTCTAAATTCATAGAGGTGACATGGTTGTGAGACACGATTGATGAGCTTGAATACCTTAGGTTAAAATTGATGAGTTTACAAAAGTTTAGGGGCATATATTGATAAATTTGAATATGTTTGGGAGTATATTCATGAATTTAGAATATTTTTGTGCAAAAATTATGAATTTAAATAGTTTTGAGTCTAAATTCATAGAGGTGACATGGTTGTGAACCACGATTGATGAGCTTGAATACCTTAGGTTAGAAATTGATGAGTTTACAAAAGTTTAGGGGCATATAATGATAAATTTGAATATGTTTGGGGATCAAATTGATGAATTTAGAATATTTTTGCGCAAAAATTATGAATTTGAATAGTTTTGAGTCTAAATTCATAGAGGTGACATGGTTGACAGACACAGTTGATGAGCTTGAATACCTTAGGTTAGAAATTGATGAGTTTACAAAAGTTTAGGGACATATATTGATAAATTTGAATATGTTTGGGGAGTATATTGATGAATTTAGAATATTCTTGTGCAAAAATTATGAATTTAAATAGTTTGAGTCTAAATTCATAGAGGTGACATGGTTGACAGACACAGTTGATGAGCTTGAATACCTTAGGTTAGAAATTGATGAGTTTACAAAAGTTTAGGGGCATATATTGATAAATTTGAATATGTTTGGGGAGTATATTGATGAATTTAGAATATTCTTGTGCAAAAATTATGAATTTAAATAGTTTGAGTCTAAATTCAAAGAGGTGACATGGTTGACAGACACAATTGATGGGCTTGAATACCTTAGGTTAGAAATTGATGAATTTACAAAAGTTTAGGGGCATATATTGATAAATTTGAATATGTTTGGGGAGTATATTCATGAATTTAGAATATTCTTGTGCAAAAATTATGAATTTAAATAGTTTTGAGTCTACATTCAAAGAGGTGACATGGTTGACAGACACATTTGATGAGCTTGAATACCTTAGGTTAGAAATTGATGAATTTACAAAAGTTTAGGGGCATATATTGATAAATTTGAATATGTTTGGGGAGTATATTGATGAATTTAGAATATTCTTGTGCAAAAATTATGAATTTAAATAGTTTTGAGTCTAAATTCATAGAGGTGACATGGTTGACAGACACAGTTGATGATCTTGAATACCTTAGGTCAGAAATTAATGAGTTTAAAAAAGTTTAGGGGCATATATTGATAAATTTGAATATGTTTGGGGAGTATATTGATGAATTTAGAATATTCTTGTGCAAAAATTATGAATTTAAATAGTTTTGAGTCTAAATTCATAGAGGTGACATGGTTTGTGACACATTGATGAGCTTGAATACCTTAGGTTAGAAATTGATGAGTTTACAAACGTTTAGGGGCATATATTGATAAATTTGAATATGTTTGGGGAGTATATTCATGAATTTAGAATATTTTTGTGCAAAAATTATGAATTTAAATAGTTTTGAGTCTAAATTCATAGAGGTGACATGGTTGACAGACACAGTTGATGAGCTTGAATACCTTAGGTGTAACATCCCTAATTTCGTTATTTCGAATTAAGAAATTAACGAGTGATTTATTACTCGAATAGGTAATAAATCAAGTCACGGATGTGAGTTATCATGAAGCAATTTATAATTGCTTGAGTATATAATTTAAATGCATAATTGAGTGGAAATTAGAACACTAAGGGTATTTTAGTCTTTATACCACTCACTCTAAATGAAATCCAAGACCCAAAAATATCCAAACACTCTCTCATTCCTCACTTAAGTGAATAAAGAAAAGGTAAAGTTAGAAAGAGAGAGAGTGGGGAACGGATAAGAAAGAAAGGAAAGAAAGAAAGAAATAGAAAGAGAAAAGAAACAGAGGGAGAGAAAGGAGAGGAAAGTTAGAGAGAGAGAAAGAGAGAAGTCGAGAGAGAGAGAGATGAGCCGTGGGGGAGGAAGAAGAGAGGGAAGGAGGAGATCTTCAAGATCCTCCATGGAAGGTAAGTAAAAACACTTCCATTATACTCCATTTCTTCTTCTCAATCCAAAGGTACTAATTTCTTGACTTGGTTCCCTCTCATTCTCCAAGTGCCATTGATGACCCATTAGAGCTCAAGGTTGAAGAAAATGAAGTTTGGTGATTTGGAAGCTAGCTTAAGGTTTGGGAAGCTCAAGTTAGGGTTTTGAATGCTTGGGTTTCGGTTTGGAAGCTTAGGAGTGTTCCCCTTGTTGTTTGGTTCGTGGAGCGAAGGAGGAGAGGGTTGAGCTGCTGGTTTTTTCAATTGGGAGCTGTTTGGGAGCTTTTGGAACGAATTCGGAGCGTGTTCGTGTGTTACGGGTCGATCGAGCTTCGGAGAGTTTCGGTGTTTCGTGATTTTCATCACGATTGGTGAGTTTTACTCGCTTAGGGTTTTGTTTTATGTTGCGTTGACTGATTGATTTTTGTGGTTGTTGAAATTGCTCGCGTTTCGTAAATTTTGAGTCGCGAAAAACACAATTTGGTCTCGAACTCGCTGTTTTAGAAAATCTGGACACAGCTTCGGTTTCTTTAGAACTGGGACTGTTCGGTTAGTCCAAAAATTATGTTTCTGATTGTTTTTGAAAATAGACTTAACGCCGATCGTTTTGGCACTGGTTTCGTTAAATTTGGAGGTGTGTAGCTCAAGTTATGAGTGTCTCAAGTTAGGTCAAATTTCTGAAATTAAACTGTGTATAGGTTCAGTTTTTCAAGTCTTGAGTTCTCAATTGAACTCCGTTTTGAATGATTCTTATTTCGTTGGAAAGTAGACTGAATTCCCTACGAAGTAGGCACTGGTTTCATCAAATTTCTTTAAGAAATGAGAAAGAAAATTGAGTTGCAAGTTGGGCAACAAGTTCTGTCTGATTTTTGTACAGCAGTGTGGTATTTTTAAAAACTGTATCAACTGGAGCCTTGTTTTTGAAAAATGGATATAACATGTAGAAACTACACTCAGAGAGCTTTTCAATGAGTGTTCGTTTGTTGAAATCCGATATTGTTTGCTATTTTAATTAATTTGCCGAAGTAGGTGCACTGCTATAGAAAATTCTGCACTTGTGTCGTATCCCTACAAATCTCGAAACGAATTACTTGAAGTAATTGCTATGTTTTGTATGTGGTTGTAAATTGTCTGGACTGATTATACAGGTAAGTATTTTTTTGGGATGTCCATATTTCAGAGGAAACTCTGCCGAATTTTCGTTAGGAATTTTGATACATGTTCAAAGTGGTTTTGAATTAAACGGTTAATGTTACGAATATTTCGTAAAACTTAGAGTCTCGTGTGAGGACATATGTTTTGGAAAGTGAATTGAACAAAATGTTCCATTTCTTAATTTATAATTGACTCGGGATGATTATGTTCATCTAAACCGGTCCACGTTTCACGATATATAAGAAATATCGAATTGAGGTGACGACCTCCATGCGTTTAGTATACTAGGAGAGGAAGTCATGCGCCCGGTCCTAGAGCCCCCATGTTAAAATTATAGCTATCCGCCTTTAAGAGTTGTACACTTATTGGCTATGTTGGGGTTCACCCATGCTTCCTTATGTGTTGTTGGTGATGTACTAAAATTGATAAAACTTTTAAATCTGTATATTGTGATTTTGTCACTCAAGCTTCCTTAGGTTGTTGGTGACATGTCACAAGTGATTAATAAAAAGGATAGTGCATAGCCATCAAGAATCGGACTATGAACTCTTATGTAATTCATTTATCAAATTACACATGATTGATTGTATATTGTAATTCTTTTTGAATTACTAATTATGGTTTTATAAATGGACCGAGTGATAGGTAAGGGGTCACGGTAAGACTCACTGAGATTTGTTATCTCACCCTACAAATGTTGTTGATTTTCAGAGAAACAGGGAAAGAAGATCCTTTATGGTTCGAGTGGATGGAGTGCTCGAGAAGGAAATGGAAGGCGTAGTTCGCTCTATTAATAGTTATGATTTTTCCTTGTATCTTTGTATTCGATTTATAACTTGAATTTGTTCTAAGTTATGTATCGTTTCGCTATTCTTGTAAAGATTGTAAATCTAAGCAGAAATGTATCTACGATATATGCTAAAAGGTACACTTTAGTATTTCTACTAGATAGAAATATGAGGTGTTACATTTTGGTATCGAGCGATTCGACCTCGTCGGACGTAGAGAGACTTGTGGTCAAAAGGTTAGATAAGTCACTAGGGACTTAGACAATTAAATGTCGAACCTTTCGGTATGTTATGTGAAGTATTGAGTCGGGATCCACTCAATGTTTCATATGAGTTACTGAGAATGATGACAATTATTTGCCTCGACTAAAAAAGCGTCCTGTAACATCCCAAAATTCCCTTAATTTGGTGATTTAGAGCAGATCTAGCTATTAGGGGTAGAATCGTAATTTTAAACAAGAATTAAGAAAATGTGGGACTATTTAATTATGACTAATATTTAATTGACTAGTTTATTTGAGGTTCTTGTTAAGACCAAATAGTAAATTAGAATAATTAAATAAAGGCTCATTGAGTAATAGTATTTTAACAAATCTTGCCTTACATCCCACCATACACCACATTTGCTCACAACCCACCCTAGCACTATTAGTTTTCCTCATTCCCTTTCCCTATGGTTCACGCTGAAAGAAAAAAAAAAGAGGAAGGAACTAGAAACAGAGAAGAGCACGCGAACGGGAGAAAAAGAAAGAAAAACGGAGAAGGGAGAGAGAGAACGGAGAGAAGGAAGGGAGAGAGAGAGAACGGAGAGAAGGAAGGGAGAGAAAGAACGGAGAGAAGGAAGGGAGAGAGGGAACCGAGAGAAGGAAGGGAGAGAGAGAGATCATCAAATACAAGGTGGAGCTTGAGGAAAGAAGATGTATCAACCCAAGGTTCAAGCTATGAAGAAAGAGATGGAGATTGAAGCTTAGGAAGTAACTTTCATGGAAGATGGCTAGGGTTTCAATTCTCAAATTGGGGGTTTCACCCTAAAGCTCTAAGGAGCAATAGGTAACATAGAATCCCCCTCTCAAAACCTCTCATAGGTGTGCTTAGGAATTTAATTTAAGTTGTTTTGCATGTTTGGGTGATGAGATGTTGCTATATGATGTTAGGATAGAATGAATGGTGTATATGCTTGCAAGGTGTTTGATTTAATTATTGTGAGAGAATTTCAAATTTGTGATTTGTGTTGAAATAAGTGTGTTTGTGAAAATGCTCATGTCTTTGTTATTTATTGTTTTAGTAAGAAGAAAGGTCATGTTTACATATTTAAAAGCGAGGGTTAGTTAAGTTTAAGATGAAATTGGATGTTATGCATGTTAATCTTGAGATATATGAATGTTGTCATTGAGAAAATGAGCTGTGTTGCTAAGATTCTCTTATAAACTCCTTGAATCCTTTTAGTTGCTTGGAATTAAGTGTCTTATAACCTGTTTGGCTGATGATTGATGGTGTGGTTAAGTAGAAGTTGTAGAAATTGAAATGGAAATGGATTCAATTGGGGTTGCCTTAAAACCGTATAGATATATGTCTAGTTTTTGGCTCATGATGATTTCCATAAAAGTCAATTGGAAATGATTTTTATTTCTTTAGAAACTAGATTGAATTCCCTCCAATTTGGACACCTATTTTGTTGCCTTTGGTTAAGAATTTGTAGAGAAAGATGGTTACAAGTTGAGCAAGATATTTTGCCTTGTTTCTGCACATATGCATCTTCTTTTAACAAACTGTACTAGTTGGCTGGTTGTCCTGTAAAATAAAAATCATATTCATAATATAGACATCTTAAGCTTTCCAACGGGTGGTCATGGGATCAAATCCGACATCGCGTTTGATATTTTAATAAAATCACCGAAGTTGATGTATTGATGCTGAAAATTCTGCACAAATAATTATGAGCATAAAGACACTTGAATTGTGTAGAATGAGTTCCTACGTGTTTTAAATTCTTACCAAACATGATTGTTACATGAATTACCTTCGGCATAGAGTACTGTGGGAGTAGCTAATCTATGAAGTGGAAATCTTTATTTTCATATATTCGATTTGTTGTGACTCTCGGATTTCAAGTATTGATGAATTATTATTTGGTACATATTTGATTTGATGTTTTGGTGATATATATGGTGAAACCATCTATATAATATTGTTTTTGAGGCGGGGAGCCTATTATCGATTATCCGCGGGGAGCCTATTATCGATTATCAAAGGTGGGAGCCTATTATTGATATTCGAGGCGGGAGCCTATTATTGATTTTGAGGCGGGGAGCCTATTATTGCTATTTTCAGGCGGGGAGCCTATGATTTACATGTATCGGCGGGGAGCCTACTTTCGTTCTGTATAAGTGTCTTGTTTATGATATCTGTGATATACGCGCACGAAATCTTATGGTTATCTTTTTGTGCAAAGTGGTCCTTGTCCTATATTGTGTTTCTTTCATTATCATCTGAGAGTTGTATTTGAATGGAAAACAGTTGTATGTGATTTAGACTTTCTATTTTTGTAGAGAGGATTTTCCATATCTCGCACACGGATATGGCTGGAAACATCAAGTAAATTCTTTTCATATATTCTTTGTTACTGAGTTGCAAAACTCACTATGTTTGGGGTGATGTTTCCAGGTAGCAGATAACATTGGAAAGCTGAAGAGTATATCCGGATTGCTCGTCAGTAGTCCAATGTAGAGTGTCGGTCACCGTATCAAGGTCGGAGTCCTAGCTTCAAAGGATCTTATTGTAGCTAAACTAGTTGTGTTAAGCTAGATTTTTGTTTTACATGTGTGAAAAAAAAAATATTTATGTCTGGACTGGTTATACAGGTATATATATTATAAATGGGATGTCCATATTTCAGAGGAAGTGCTGCCGAAATTTTGTTAGAAATTTCTTTGAAATATAGGTTATTGTAGGTTTTGATAAGATGACCGTTCTTTAGGTCAACTTGTTTCTGTCAAGGCTTGCCAGATTAGGGTAGTAATCTGTGCGCCGGTCATGGTCCAATTCGGGTCGTGACACGTCCAAACCCTAAACCATAGGAATTCTGGCCTTCTCGGGTTATCAGAGCACGTAGCGGAAGCAGAGGGCTACAGATGGTGTTCTCAAGGTGCAATGGGCAACTGAGTTGGTTCGAGGAAACTATGGGCGCATCGTTCATTCAATGAACTCGGTGCAATGGTAGAATGGCGGGGATGCTATTGTAGGTTCTACAGGAACTACAATTAAGCAAAGCCTTTGGGCAGTAATAGTGCCAGTATCGTAAGATCTGTTAAGATTAATTGAAACCCGAAATCCCGACCATTGATTAGTCAGTTTATCCAGTTACCGAAACACGGTTTCACAATAACCTTACCTTATGGTTAAAGTAAACCCCAGCTTATGTCGCAGTTAGAGACATTCTTTCAAATAACTGCAAGTATTGATCAGGTTCTTTTTCCTCAAAGCCATATTTCGAAATGCCATGAAGTCGACCTAGTAAATTGTAGTGCAATCTCAGTATCGGCAAGCAGAATCACCTAATGTTGATCAAATTAGTTTCGATTGCAGGTCGTGAACCAATTCCCATTCAAGATGAGATCAGTAGGTTATGGTAACCGAAATAACCTTAATATTACCCTTGGGATTATGAGCAAGCCAGTCTTGGTCTGTGAGAAATTTTCGTCAGTTCTCCGACTTGTTTTATTTATAACTTTTAATTCGGAACTCCGATTTTTATGTTCCGGGATGCGTTGGAAAGCTAGCGAAGATGTCTACACATCTGAGAAGGATTTGAACTAATTGTTCAATGGTATTCTGAAATGTACTTCTGCCTTACCCTAAGTTGTTAAGCCTTAAAGCGTTTATTGGCCATATAACCATTAGAGGTCCAGAGAGTTGGACAAGGACTTCCAATCATTAAGAATAGATTCTTAGAATCCGGTTTATAATGATAATCATCGTACTTTTCAAAAGGGTCTATTTCATGGAAATGGTTGTTAGTAATGTGATAGCCTTCCAAAGAATCAGAGTTTTAAAAGCCAATAACTATAAACCATTTCACCATTATGCCACAAGAGTAAAACTTCTGATTACTTAAAGTATGGGAAGTGGTATTGTCCTATAGGAAGGTTGAATCAATGGAGTGTTAAATTCCTTACTCAAAGTTGGGCAAGACACATTCCTTACCAAATGGTAACTCTAGGAGTTATGGTTATGTTTGGAGATTTGTGGAGTTTGGAGGGTTGTAGGACCAAAGGAATGAGTAAAATAGTGAGAATTGTTCGGAATCAACATTTGGAAGCATGATCTTGTGCCCGTTTGATTCCGTGGAAGAATCCTTCTATTTTGATTATTTCTTTGATGTTATAATAATTAGCTCAACTCCGTGATTAGTCCAAATATGCACGCCCGCCTAGAGTAGTCAACAATACAACATGATGGAACAAAGTTCAAAATTTTCTAGTAAGTACTACTTAGCTAGGAAAGTCTGTTATATGTCAAGCGAGAGATCTTTATTGTTTAGATCTTCTCATACTTAAGTGAGTGAATAGTAGACTCAGTTCAAGAGAATGGTTGGTTTTGGAATAGTCGGTTGACTTATAGGTTCGGAAAAGCCATACATGTGTGTGTGAAACTATCCGGATTTAGGAATTGAGTTTCAAAGACTGAGTCGCGATGTGAAGATACGTCTTATTAGTATTTCGGGTTAGCGAAGAAACAAACTCCTATGGGTAAGTGAGAAAATTATTTTATATTCAAAGCGTTTTTAAGAAACTTTTACATAACCTTTACCCACTTGTGAGTCGATTATGAACACCTGTAGTGTGTGAGTTTAACCCGAAGTTCTAATAGTTTTGTACCAAATAAAACCGAAAGGTGATGTTCCCCAGTTTACTACAAGTTGGGGTGCTCCTGTGTTACTTGTTGAAAGGAAAGACGGGAGCAGGAGGTCATGTATGGATTATCTCCAGTTGAGTAAAGTTATTATTAGGGATAAGTACCCTATGCCAAGAATCTATGATTTGGTTAATCACCGAGTGTGTGAAGATTTTCAAAGATTGGTCTAAGGTCGGGTTATTTTTAGTTTAAGGTTAGGGCTTTAGGTATTCCGAAGACAGCTATCCATACTAGATATGGACATTACGAGTGAGTAGTGTTGCTCTTTGGTCTAACTAATGCTCCTACGGTATTCATGGATTACATGAACCGCGTTTTCCACCCGTACTTAGACTAGTTGTTGAAAGTTTCACTGATAACATCTTGGTGTACACTAAGACCATTGCGGATCATGATCAGCATCTCCGCATTGTTCTGAATGTACACTGAGAGAAGGGGTTGAATGCTAAACCTTTGAATTGTGATTTCTTAGGTGCGTCGAGTGCCTCGTAAAATATATAAATCGGCTTGAGTATATTTTCCTCACATGTGATATTTTATTTTTCCCTCATCTGCGGTCATTTCTTAGAATCAAATAACGGGTCATGAGTGCCATCCAGTTATCGCGGCCATATCCATTACATAGCTTGATGGTAAACGAGTTTTCGGGAATGGAATAAAAGATGATAATCAAGTTCCTATAAGTGTATGGGAAGTGGAAACCATTGTAGGAAAAGTACGGGAAGATTAAGGTCAATGCCTTAAATGATGGTTACGAGGACAATGATGATGATTTCTTTGAAGTATATAATATTGATAAGCGAAGCTATGCGAAATTTGTCAAATATGGAGGAGAGTACGAGAAATATCTGCGATATTGTAATGAGGCTTTGGCTATATATAATGTAAGCGATATCTATGGTATTCAAAAAGGAATCGAGTCAAGAAGAAGTGTTGTTGTGCATGGAAGGTAGCTGGTTTTCATCGTAGATTCATCGAGAATTCTCATGATTAGTTATTCCACTCCCTGCTAACTTGTAAAGGTCGGTGTGTGAATGAGATTCGATTGTGGAGAATGTTTTCTAGAGTTGTAAGAGAGGCTAATTTATGTTTCCATCCTAATTCTTCAGGATCCGTCCCTAAGGTTTCAGAGTTACAATGACGCCTAGGAGTAGGGTTTAGGATGTGTTCTTAAGCAACATCAGTAAGTGGTAGTTTATGAATCCAGGCAATTGAAGTTTCATGAGGAGCACTGTTTGACTCATGACTTTAAATTGAAAACTATTGGGTATATAGTGAGAATGGAAGAAAGCTCAGAATTATTCAACAGAAATATGTTGTCAAAAGGAGTAGACCACTAGAGTTAAATCTGGTGACCCCGTATTGTAAGAGTTTCATCAATCATTGTTACAATAGAACATCGTCTTCGGTATATTGGATCTTTCCAAATCATCGAGCGTATTGTGCTAGTGGTGTGCTGTATAGCTTTACCTTTTGTATGGTCCAATCTACGTGATGTGTTTCACGTATTCCAATTGAGGAAATACCTTTCCAATCCAAGTTATATCATAGAATGTAGAGAGAAGATGCTTCGGACGAGAACAACTCCAATTGTTAAGTGGTTGGGATGGTTCTTCGGTCTAGGAAGCTATGTGGAATTGGAGAACGAGATGCGGACTAGATATTCGTATTTGTTCTCTTGAGGTGTGTTTGTTCAATTTTGAGGACAAAATTTTTCAAGTTGGGGTGATTGTAACATCCCTAATTTCGTTATTTCGAATTAAGAAATTAACGAGTGATTTATTACTCGAATAGGTAATAAATCAAGTCACGGATGTGAGGTTGTCGCGGAAGCAATTTATAATTGCTTGAGTATATAATTTAAATGCATAATTGAGTGGAAATTAGAACATTAGGGGTATTTTAGTCTTTATACCACTCACTCTAAATGAAATCCAAGACCCAAAAATATCCAAACACTCTCTCATTCCTCACTTAAGTGAATAAAGAAAAGGTAAAGTTAGAAAGAGAGAGAGTGGGGAACGGATAAGAAAGAAAGGAAAGAAAGAAAGAAATAGAAAGAGAAAAGAAAGCGAGAGAGGAGAGAAAGGAGAGGAAAGTTAGAGAGAGAGAAAGAGAGAAGTCGAGAGAGAGAGAGATGAGTAGTGGGGAGGAAGAAGAGAGGAAGGAGGAGATCTTCAAGATCCTCCATGGAAGGTAAGTAAAAACACTTCCATTATACTCCATTTCTTCTTCTCAATCCAAAGGTACTAATTTCTTGACTTGGTTCCCTCTCATTCTCCAAGTGCCATTGATGACCCATTAGAGCTCAAGGTTGAAGAAAATGAAGTTTGGTGATTTGGAAGCTAGCTTAAGGTTTGGGAAGCTCAAGTTAGGGTTTTGAATGCTTGGGTTTTGGATTTGGAAGCTTAGGAGTGTTTCCCCTTGTTGTTTGGTTCGTGGAGCGAGAAGGAGGAGAGGGTTGAGTGCTGGTTTTTTCAATTGGAAAGCTGTTTGGGAGCTTTTGGAGCAATTCGGAGCGTGTTAAAGTGTGTTACTGGTCGTCGATCGAGCCGGAGAGTTTCGGTGTTTCGTGATTTTCATCACGATTGGTGAGTTTTACTCGCTTAGGGTTTTGTTTTATGTTGCGTTGACTGATTGATTTTTGTGGTTGTTGAAATTGCTCGCAAGCCAGTAAATTTTGAGTCGCGAAAAACACAATTTGGTCTCAAACTCGCTGTTTTAGAAAATCTGGACACAGCTTCGGTTTCTTTAGAACTGGGACTGTTCGGTTAGTCCAAAAATTATGTTTCTGATTGTTTTTGAAAATAGACTTAACGCCGGTCGTTTTGGCACTGGTTTCGTTAAATTTGGAGGTGTGTAGCTCAAGTTATGAGTGTCTCAAGTTAGGTCAAATTTCTGAAATTAAACTGTGTATAGGTTCAGTTTTTCAAGTCTTGAGTTCTCAATTGAACTCCGTTTTGAATGATTCTTATTTCGTTGGAAAGTAGACTGAATTCCCTACGAAGTAGGCACTGGTTTCATCAAATTTCTTTAAGAAATGAGAAAGAAAATTGAGTTGCAAGTTGGGCAACAAGTTCTGTCTGATTTTTGTACAGCAGTGTGGTATTTTTATAAACTGTATCAACTGGAGCCTTGTTTTTGAAAAATGGATATAACATGTAGAAACTACACTCAGAGAGCTTTTCAATGAGTGTTCGTTTGTTGAAATCCGATATTGTTTGCTATTTTAATTAATTTGCGAAGTAGGTGCCTTTGCTATAGAAAATTCTGCACTTGTGTCGTATCCCTACAAATCTCAAACGAATTACTTGAAGTAATTGCTATGTTTTGTATGTGGTTGTAAATTGTCCGGACTGATTATACGGTAAGTATTTTTTGGGATGTCCATATTTCAGAGGAAACTCGCGAATTTTCGTTAGGAATTTTGATACATGTTCAAAGTGGTTTTGAATTAACGGTTAATGTTACGAATATTTCGTAAAACTTAGAGTCTCGTGTGAGGACATATGTTTTGGAAAGTGAATTGAACAAAATGTTCCATTTCTTAATTTATAATTGACTCGGGATGATTATGTTCATCTAAACCGGTCCACGTTTCACGATATATAAGAAATATCGAATTGAGGTGACGACCTCCATGCGCTTAGTATACTAGGAGAGGAAGTCATGCGCCCTGGTCCTAGGCCCCCATGTTAAAATTATAGCTATCCGCCTTTAAGAGTTGTACACTTATTGGCTATGTTGGGGTTCACCCATGCTTCCTTATGTGTTGTTGGTGATGTACTAAAATTGATAAAACTTTTAAATCAGATATTGTGATTTTGTCACTCAAGCTTCCTTAGGTTGTTGGTGACATGTCACAAGTGATTAATAAAAAGGATAGTGCATAGCCATCAAGAATCGGACTATGAACTCTTATGTAATTCATTTATCAAATTACACATGATTGATTGTATATTGTAATTCTTTTTGAATTACTAATTATGGTTTTATAAATGGACCGAGTGATAGGTAAGGGGTCACGGTAAGACTCACTGAGATTTGTTATCTCACCCTACAAATGTTGTTGATTTTCAGAGAAACAGGGAAAGAAGATCCTTTATGGTTCGAGTGGATGGAGTGCTCGAGAAGGAAATGGAAGACGTAGTTCGTCTATTAATAGTTATGATTTTTCCCTTGTATCTTTGTATTCGATTTATAACTTGAATTTGTTCTAAGTTATGTATCGTTTCCGCTATTCTTGTAAAGATTGTAAATCTAAGCAGGAAATGTATCTCTGATATATGCTAAAAAGGTACACTTTAGTATTTCTACTAGATAGAAATATGAGGGTGTTACATTTGGTATCAGAGCAGTTCGACCTCGTCGGACGTAGAGACCTTGTGGTCAAAAGGTTAGATAGAGTCAGCTAGGGACTTAGACAATTAAATGTCAGAACCTTTCAGTATGTTATGTGAAGTATTGAGTCAGGATCCACTCAATGTTTCATATGAGTTACTGAGAATGATGACAATTATTTGCCTCAGCCCCGAAAACGTCCTGTAACATCCCAAAATTCCCGTAAGATCTGTTAAGATTAATTGAAACCCCGAAATCCTGACCATTGATTAGTCAGTTTATCAGTTACCGAAACACGGTTTCACAATAACCTTACCTTATGGTTAAAGTAAACCCGACTTATGTCGCGATTAGAGACATTCTTTCAAATAACTGCAAGTATTGATCAGGTTCTTTTTCCTCAAAGCCATATTTCGAAATGCCATGAAGTCGACCTAGTAAATTGTAGTGCAATCTCAGTATCGGCAAACAGAATCACCTAATGTTGATCAAATTAGTTTCGATTGCAGGTCGTGAACCAATTCCCATTCAAGATGAGATCATGAGGTTATGGTAACCGAAATAACCTTAATATTACCCTTGGGATTATGAAAGCAAGCCGGTCTTGGTGCGTGAAATTTTAAATCGATTTAGGGGCATATATTGATAAATTTGAATATGTTTGGGGAGTATATTGATGAATTTAGAATATTCTTGTGCAAAAATTATGAATTTAAATAGTTTGAGTCTAAATTCATAGAGGTGACATGGTTGACAGACACAGTTGATGAGCTTGAATACCTTAGGTTAGAAATTGATGAGTTTACAAAACTTTAGGGGCATATATTGATAAATTTGAATATGTTTTGGGAGTATATTGATGAATTTAGAATATTCTTGTGCAAAAATTATGAATTTAAATAGTTTGAGTCTAAATTCATAGAGGTGACATGGTTGTGATTACACACTGATTGATGAGCTTGAATACCTTAGGTTAGAAATTGATGAGTTTACAAAAGTTTAGGGGCATATATTGATAAATTTGAATATGTTTGGGGAGTATATTGATGAATTTAGAATATTCTTGTGCAAAAATTATGAATTTAAATAGTTTTGAGTCTACATTCAAAGAGGTGACATGGTTGACAGACACATTTGATGAGCTTGAATACCTTAGGTTAGAAATTGATGAATTTACAAAAGTTTAGGGGCATATATTGATAAATTTGAATATGTTTGGGGAGTATATTGATGAATTTAGAATATTCTTGTGCAAAAATTATGAATTTAAATAGTTTTGAGTCTAAATTCATAGAGGTGACATGGTTGTGATGCACACGATTGATGAGCTTGAATACCTTAGGTTAGAAATTGATGAGTTTACAAAAGTTTAGGGGCATATATTGATAAATTTGAATATGTTTGGGGAGTATATTGATGAATTTAGAATATTCTTGAGCAAAAATTATGAATTTAAATAGTTTGAGTCTAAATTCATAGAGGTGACATGGTTGACAGACACAGTTGATGAGCTTGAATACCTTAGGTTAGAAATTGATGAGTTTACAAAAGTTTAGGGGCATATATTGATAAATTTGAATATGTTTGGGGAGTATATTGATGAATTTAGAATATTCTTGTGCAAAAATTATGAATTTAAATAGTTTTGAGTCTAAATTCATAGAGGTGACATGGTTGTGCACACGATTGATGAGCTTGAATACCTTAGGTTAGAAATTGATGAGTTTACAAAAGTTTAGGGGCATATATTGATAAATTTGAATATGTTTGGGGAGTATATTGATGAATTTAGAATATTCTTGAGCAAAAATTATGAATTTAAATAGTTTGAGTCTAAATTCATAGAGGTGACATGGTTGACAGACACAGTTGATGAGCTTGAATACCTTAGGTTAGAAATTGATGAGTTTACAAAAGTTTAGGGGCATATATTGATAAATTTGAATATGTTTGGGGAGTATATTGATGAATTTAGAATATTCTTGTGCAAAAATTATGAATTTAAATAGTTTTGAGTCTAAATTCATAGAGGTGACATGGTTGACAGACACAGTTGATGAGCTTGAATACCTTAGGTTAGAAATTGATGAATTTACAAAAGTTTAGGGGCATATATTGATAAATTTGAATATGTTTGGGGAGTATATTGATGAATTTAGAATATTCTTGTGCAAAAATTATGAATTTAAATAGTTTGAGTCTAAATTCATAGAGTTGACATGGTTGACAGACACAGTTGATGAGCTTGAATACCTTAGGTTAGAAATTGATGAGTTTACAAAAGTTTAGGGGCATATATTGATAAATTTGAATATGTTTGGGGAGTATATTGATGAATTTAGAATATTCTTGTGCAAAAATTATGAATTTAAATAGTTTTGAGTCTAAATTCATAGAGGTGACATGGTTCATGATGCACAGTTGATGAGCTTGAATACCTTAGGTTAGAAATTGATGAGTTTACAAAAGTTTAGGGGCATATATTGATAAATTTGAATATGTTTGGGGAGTATATTGATGAATTTAGAATATTCTTGAGCAAAAATTATGAATTTAAATAGTTTGAGTCTAAATTCATAGAGGTGACATGGTTGATGCAACCAGTTGATGAGCTTGAATACCTTAGGTTAGAAATTGATGAGTTTACAAAAGTTTAGGGGCATATATTGATAAATTTGAATATGTTTGGGGAGTATATTGATGAATTTAGAATATTCTTGTGCAAAAATTATGAATTTAAATAGTTTTGAGTCTAAATTCATAGAGGTGACATGGTTGACGATGCACACAATTGATGAGCTTGAATACCTTAGGTTAGAAATTGATGAATTTACAAAAGTTTAGGGGCATATATTGATAAATTTGAATATGTTTGGGGAGTATATTGATGAATTTAGAATATTCTTGTGCAAAAATTATGAATTTAAATAGTTTTGAGTCTAAATTCATAGAGGTGACATGGTCGATGCAGAAATTGATGAGCTTGAATACCTTAGGTTAGAAATTGATGAGTTTACAAAAGGGCATATATTGATAAATTTGAATATGTTTGGGGAGTATATTGATGAATTTAGAATATTCTTGTGCAAAAATTATGAATTTAAATAGTTTTGAGTCTAAATTCATAGAGGTGACATGGTTGATGCACACAATTGATGAGCTTGAATACCTTAGGTTAGAAATTGATGAATTTACAAAAGTTTAGGGGCATATATTGATAAATTTGAATATGTTTGGGGAGTATATTGATGAATTTAGAATATTCTTGTGCAAAAATTATGAATTTAAATAGTTTTGAGTCTAAATTCATAGAGGTGACATGGTTGATGCATTACAAATTGATGAGCTTGAATACCTTAGGTTAGAAATTGATGAGTTTACAAAAGTTTAGGGGCATATATTGATAAATTTGAATATGTTTTGGGAGTATATTGATGAATTTAGAATATTCTTGTGCAAAAATTATGAATTTAAATAGTTTGAGTCTAAATTCATAGAGGTGACATGGTTGATGTATTACACTTGATGAGCTTGAATACCTTAGGTTAGAAATTGATGAGTTTACAAAAGTTTAGGGGCATATATTGATAAATTTGAATATGTTTGGGGAGTATATTGATGAATTTAGAATATTCTTGTGCAAAAATTATGAATTTAAATAGTTTTGAGTCTAAATTCATAGAGGTGACATGGTTGTGCACACATTTGATGAGCTTGAATACCTTAGGTTAGAAATTGATGAGTTTACAAAAGTTTAGGGGCATATATTGATAAATTTGAATATGTTTGGGGAGTATATTGATGAATTTAGAATATTCTTGTGCAAAAATTATGAATTTAAATAGTTTTGAGTCTAAATTCATAGAGGTGACATGGTTGACAGACACATTTGATGAGCTTGAATACCTTAGGTTAGAAATTGATGAGTTTACAAAAGTTTAGGGGCATATATTGATAAATTTGAATATGTTTGGGGAGTATATTGATGAATTTAGAATATTCTTGTGCAAAAATTATGAATTTAAATAGTTTTGAGTCTAAATTCATAGAGGTGACATGGTCGATGCATACACTTGATGAGCTTGAATACCTTAGGTTAGAAATTGATGAGTTTACAAAAGTTTAGGGGCATATATTGATAAATTTGAATATGTTTGGGGAGTATATTGATGAATTTAGAATATTCTTGTGCAAAAATTATGAATTTAAATAGTTTGAGTCTAAATTCATAGAGGTGACATGGTTGATGCATTACAGCTTGATGAGCTTGAATACCTTAGGTTAGAAATTGATGAGTTTACAAAAGTTTAGGGGCATATATTGATAAATTTGAATATGTTTGGGGAGTATATTGATGAATTTAGAATATTCTTGTGCAAAAATTATGAATTTAAATAGTTTGAGTCTAAATTCATAGAGGTGACATGGTGATGATGCATTACGATTGATGAGCTTGAATACCTTAGGTTAGAAATTGATGAGTTTACAAAAGTTTAGGGGCATATATTGATAAATTTGAATATGTTTGGGGAGTATATTGATGAATTTAGAATATTCTTGTGCAAAAATTATGAATTTAAATAGTTTTGAGTCTAAATTCATAGAGGTGACATGGTTGATGCATTACAGTTGATGAGCTTGAATACCTTAGGTTAGAAATTGATGAGTTTACAAAAGTTTAGGGGCATATATTGATAAATTTGAATATGTTTGGGGAGTATATTGATGAATTTAGAATATTCTTGTGCAAAAATTATGAATTTAAATAGTTTTGAGTCTAAATTCATAGAGGTGACATGGTTGTCATTACATACGCTTGATGAGCTTGAATACCTTAGGTTAGAAATTGATGAGTTTACAAAAGTTTAGGGCATATATTGATAAATTTGAATATGTTTGGGGAGTATATTGATGAATTTAGAATATTCTTGAGCAAAAATTATGAATTTAAATAGTTTTGAGTCTAAATTCATAGAGGTGACATGGTTGACATGACACAGCTTGATGAGCTTGAATACCTTAGGTTAGAAATTGATGAGTTTACAAAAGTTTAGGGGCATATATTGATAAATTTGAATATGTTTGGGGAGTATATTGATGAATTTAGAATATTCTTGAGCAAAAATTATGAATTTAAATAGTTTTGAGTCTAAATTCATAGAGGTGACATGGTTGATGCATACGCTTGATGAGCTTGAATACCTTAGGTTAGAAATTGATGAGTTTACAAAAGTTTAGGGGCATATATTGATAAATTTGAATATGTTTGGGGAGTATATTGATGAATTTAGAATATTCTTGTGCAAAAATTATGAATTTAAATAGTTTTGAGTCTAAATTCATAGAGGTGACATGGTTGATGACACATTTGATGAGCTTGAATACCTTAGGTTAGAAATTGATGAGTTTACAAAAGTTTAGGGGCATATATTGATAAATTTGAATATGTTTGGGGAGTATATTGATGAATTTAGAATATTCTTGTGCAAAAATTATGAATTTAAATAGTTTTGAGTCTAAATTCATAGAGGTGACATGGTTGATGCACACATTTGATGAGCTTGAATACCTTAGGTTAGAAATTGATGAGTTTACAAAAGTTTAGGGGCATATATTGATAAATTTGAATATGTTTGGGGAGTATATTGATGAATTTAGAATATTCTTGTGCAAAAATTATGAATTTAAATAGTTTTGAGTCTAAATTCATAGAGGTGACATGGTTGATGAGACATTACGCTTGATGAGCTTGAATACCTTAGGTTAGAAATTGATGAGTTTACAAAAGTTTAGGGGCATATATTGATAAATTTGAATATGTTTGGGGAGTATATTGATGAATTTAGAATATTCTTGTGCAAAAATTATGAATTTAAATAGTTTTGAGTCTAAATTCATAGAGGTGACATGGTTGATGACATACGTTGATGAGCTTGAATACCTTAGGTTAGAAATTGATGAGTTTACAAAAGTTTAGGGGCATATATTGATAAATTTGAATATGTTTGGGGAGTATATTGATGAATTTAGAATATTCTTGTGCAAAAATTATGAATTTAAATAGTTTTGAGTCTAAATTCATAGAGGTGACATGGTGTGATGCATTACGCTTGATGAGCTTGAATACCTTAGGTTAGAAATTGATGAGTTTACAAAAGTTTAGGGGCATATATTGATAAATTTGAATATGTTTGGGGAGTATATTGATGAATTTAGAATATTCTTGTGCAAAAATTATGAATTTAAATAGTTTTGAGTCTAAATTCATAGAGGTGACATGGTCGATGCATTACGCGGTTGATGAGCTTGAATACCTTAGGTTAGAAATTGATGAGTTTACAAAAGTTTAGGGGCATATATTGATAAATTTGAATATGTTTGGGGAGTATATTGATGAATTTAGAATATTCTTGTGCAAAAATTATGAATTTAAATAGTTTTGAGTCTAAATTCATAGAGGTGACATGGTTGATGAGACACACAGTTGATGAGCTTGAATACCTTAGGTTAGAAATTGATGAGTTTACAAAAGTTTAGGGGCATATATTGATAAATTTGAATATGTTTGGGGAGTATATTGATGAATTTAGAATATTCTTGTGCAAAAATTATGAATTTAAATAGTTTTGAGTCTAAATTCATAGAGGTGACATGGTTGATGCACACGATTGATGAGCTTGAATACCTTAGGTTAGAAATTGATGAGTTTACAAAAGTTTAGGGGCATATATTGATAAATTTGAATATGTTTGGGGAGTATATTGATGAATTTAGAATATTCTTGTGCAAAAATTATGAATTTAAATAGTTTTGAGTCTAAATTCATAGAGGTGACATGGTCGATGCATACGGTTGATGAGCTTGAATACCTTAGGTTAGAAATTGATGAGTTTACAAAAGTTTAGGGGCATATATTGATAAATTTGAATATGTTTGGGGAGTATATTGATGAATTTAGAATATTCTTGAGCAAAAATTATGAATTTAAATAGTTTTGAGTCTAAATTCATAGAGGTGACATGGTCGATGATACGCTTGATGAGCTTGAATACCTTAGGTTAGAAATTGATGAGTTTACAAAAGTTTAGGGGCATATATTGATAAATTTGAATATGTTTGGGGAGTATATTGATGAATTTAGAATATTCTTGTGCAAAAATTATGAATTTAAATAGTTTTGAGTCTAAATTCATAGAGGTGACATGGTCGATGTGCACACAGTTGATGAGCTTGAATACCTTAGGTTAGAAATTGATGAGTTTACAAAAGTTTAGGGGCATATATTGATAAATTTGAATATGTTTGGGGAGTATATTGATGAATTTAGAATATTCTTGTGCAAAAATTATGAATTTAAATAGTTTTGAGTCTAAATTCATAGAGGTGACATGGTCGATGCATTACGCTTGATGAGCTTGAATACCTTAGGTTAGAAATTGATGAGTTTACAAAAGTTTAGGGGCATATATTGATAAATTTGAATATGTTTGGGGAGTATATTGATGAATTTAGAATATTCTTGTGCAAAAATTATGAATTTAAATAGTTTTGAGTCTAAATTCATAGAGGTGACATGGTTGATGATATTAGGTTGATTGATGAGCTTGAATACCTTAGGTTAGAAATTGATGAGTTTACAAAAGTTTAGGGGCATATATTGATAAATTTGAATATGTTTGGGGAGTATATTGATGAATTTAGAATATTCTTGTGCAAAAATTATGAATTTAAATAGTTTTGAGTCTAAATTCATAGAGGTGACATGGCGATGATGCATACAATTGATGAGCTTGAATACCTTAGGTTAGAAATTGATGAGTTTACAAAAGTTTAGGGGCATATATTGATAAATTTGAATATGTTTGGGGAGTATATTGATGAATTTAGAATATTCTTGTGCAAAAATTATGAATTTAAATAGTTTTGAGTCTAAATTCATAGAGGTGACATGGTTGATGATTACACTTGATGAGCTTGAATACCTTAGGTTAGAAATTGATGAGTTTACAAAAGTTTAGGGGCATATATTGATAAATTTGAATATGTTTGGGGAGTATATTGATGAATTTAGAATATTCTTGTGCAAAAATTATGAATTTAAATAGTTTTGAGTCTAAATTCATAGAGGTGACATGGTTGATGCATACGCTTGATGAGCTTGAATACCTTAGGTTAGAAATTGATGAGTTTACAAAAGTTTAGGGGCATATATTGATAAATTTGAATATGTTTGGGGAGTATATTGATGAATTTAGAATATTCTTGAGCAAAAATTATGAATTTAAATAGTTTGAGTCTAAATTCATAGAGGTGACATGGTTGATGATACACGGTTGATGAGCTTGAATACCTTAGGTTAGAAATTGATGAGTTTACAAAAGTTTAGGGGCATATATTGATAAATTTGAATATGTTTGGGGAGTATATTGATGAATTTAGAATATTCTTGAGCAAAAATTATGAATTTAAATAGTTTTGAGTCTAAATTCATAGAGGTGACATGGTTGATGCACACGCTTGATGAGCTTGAATACCTTAGGTTAGAAATTGATGAGTTTACAAAAGTTTAGGGGCATATATTGATAAATTTGAATATGTTTGGGGAGTATATTGATGAATTTAGAATATTCTTGTGCAAAAATTATGAATTTAAATAGTTTTGAGTCTAAATTCATAGAGGTGACATGGTTGATGAGACACGTTGATGAGCTTGAATACCTTAGGTTAGAAATTGATGAGTTTACAAAAGTTTAGGGGCATATATTGATAAATTTGAATATGTTTGGGGAGTATATTGATGAATTTAGAATATTCTTGAGCAAAAATTATGAATTTAAATAGTTTTGAGTCTAAATTCATAGAGGTGACATGGTCGATGCACACAGTTGATGAGCTTGAATACCTTAGGTTAGAAATTGATGAGTTTACAAAAGTTTAGGGGCATATATTGATAAATTTGAATATGTTTGGGGAGTATATTGATGAATTTAGAATATTCTTGTGCAAAAATTATGAATTTAAATAGTTTTGAGTCTAAATTCATAGAGGTGACATGGTTGATGACATACGCTTGATGAGCTTGAATACCTTAGGTTAGAAATTGATGAGTTTACAAAAGTTTAGGGGCATATATTGATAAATTTGAATATGTTTGGGGAGTATATTGATGAATTTAGAATATTCTTGTGCAAAAATTATGAATTTAAATAGTTTTGAGTCTAAATTCATAGAGGTGACATGGTCGATGCACACTGATTGATGAGCTTGAATACCTTAGGTTAGAAATTGATGAGTTTACAAAAGTTTAGGGCATATATTGATAAATTTGAATATGTTTGGGGAGTATATTGATGAATTTAGAATATTCTTGTGCAAAAATTATGAATTTAAATAGTTTTGAGTCTAAATTCATAGAGGTGACATGGGTTGATGCAGACACGATTGATGAGCTTGAATACCTTAGGTTAGAAATTGATGAGTTTACAAAAGTTTAGGGGCATATATTGATAAATTTGAATATGTTTGGGGAGTATATTGATGAATTTAGAATATTCTTGTGCAAAAATTATGAATTTAAATAGTTTTGAGTCTAAATTCATAGAGGTGACATGGTCGATGCATTACGCTTGATGAGCTTGAATACCTTAGGTTAGAAATTGATGAGTTTACAAAAGTTTAGGGGCATATATTGATAAATTTGAATATGTTTGGGGAGTATATTGATGAATTTAGAATATTCTTGTGCAAAAATTATGAATTTAAATAGTTTTGAGTCTAAATTCATAGAGGTGACATGGTTGATGCACACAATTGATGAGCTTGAATACCTTAGGTTAGAAATTGATGAGTTTACAAAAGTTTAGGGGCATATATTGATAAATTTGAATATGTTTGGGGAGTATATTGATGAATTTAGAATATTCTTGTGCAAAAATTATGAATTTAAATAGTTTTGAGTCTAAATTCATAGAGGTGACATGGTTGATGATGCATTACAGCTTGATGAGCTTGAATACCTTAGGTTAGAAATTGATGAGTTTACAAAAGTTTAGGGGCATATATTGATAAATTTGAATATGTTTGGGGAGTATATTGATGAATTTAGAATATTCTTGTGCAAAAATTATGAATTTAAATAGTTTTGAGTCTAAATTCATAGAGGTGACATGGTTGATGCACACGCTTGATGAGCTTGAATACCTTAGGTTAGAAATTGATGAGTTTACAAAAGTTTAGTGGGCATATATTGATAAATTTGAATATGTTTGGGGAGTATATTGATGAATTTAGAATATTCTTGTGCAAAAATTATGAATTTAAATAGTTTTGAGTCTAAATTCATAGAGGTGACATGGTTGATGCACACATTTGATGAGCTTGAATACCTTAGGTTAGAAATTGATGAGTTTACAAAAGTTTAGGGGCATATATTGATAAATTTGAATATGTTTGGGGAGTATATTGATGAATTTAGAATATTCTTGTGCAAAAATTATGAATTTAAATAGTTTTGAGTCTAAATTCATAGAGGTGACATGGTTGACAGACACAGTTGATGAGCTTGAATACCTTAGGTTAGAAATTGATGAGTTTACAAAAGTTTAGGGGCATATATTGATAAATTTGAATATGTTTGGGGAGTATATTGATGAATTTAGAATATTCTTGTGCAAAAATTATGAATTTAAATAGTTTTGAGTCTAAATTCATAGAGGTGACATGGTTGATTGATGATACGCTTGATGAGCTTGAATATATGTTTGTATATTGATGAATTAGAATAGGTTAGAAATTGATGAGTTTACAAAAGTTTAGGGGCATATATTGATAAATTTGAATATGTTTGGGGAGTATATTGATGAATTTAGAATATTCTTGTGCAAAAATTATGAATTTAAATAGTTTTGAGTCTAAATTCATAGAGGTGACATGGTCGATGATTACGCTTGATGAGCTTGAATACCTTAGGTTAGAAATTGATGAGTTTACAAAAGTTTAGGGGCATATATTGATAAATTTGAATATGTTTGGGGAGTATATTGATGAATTTAGAATATTCTTGTGCAAAAATTATGAATTTAAATAGTTTTGAGTCTAAATTCATAGAGGTGACATGGTTGATGAGATTACAATTGATGAGCTTGAATACCTTAGGTTAGAAATTGATGAGTTTACAAAAGTTTAGGGGCATATATTGATAAATTTGAATATGTTTGGGGAGTATATTGATGAATTTAGAATATTCTTGTGCAAAAATTATGAATTTAAATAGTTTTGAGTCTAAATTCATAGAGGTGACATGGTTGATGCATTACAATTGATGAGCTTGAATACCTTAGGTTAGAAATTGATGAGTTTACAAAAGTTTAGGGGCATATATTGATAAATTTGAATATGTTTGGGGAGTATATTGATGAATTTAGAATATTCTTGTGCAAAAATTATGAATTTAAATAGTTTTGAGTCTAAATTCATAGAGGTGACATGGTCGATGTGACACAATTGATGAGCTTGAATACCTTAGGTTAGAAATTGATGAGTTTACAAAAGTTTAGGGGCATATATTGATAAATTTGAATATGTTTGGGGAGTATATTGATGAATTTAGAATATTCTTGTGCAAAAATTATGAATTTAAATAGTTTTGAGTCTAAATTCATAGAGGTGACATGGTCGATGTATACGGTTGATGAGCTTGAATACCTTAGGTTAGAAATTGATGAGTTTACAAAAGTTTAGGGGCATATATTGATAAATTTGAATATGTTTGGGGAGTATATTGATGAATTTAGAATATTCTTGTGCAAAAATTATGAATTTAAATAGTTTTGAGTCTAAATTCATAGAGGTGACATGGTTGATGACAGACACGCTTGATGAGCTTGAATACCTTAGGTTAGAAATTGATGAGTTTACAAAAGTTTAGGGGCATATATTGATAAATTTGAATATGTTTGGGGAGTATATTGATGAATTTAGAATATTCTTGTGCAAAAATTATGAATTTAAATAGTTTTGAGTCTAAATTCATAGAGGTGACATGGTTGACATGAATACCTTAGGTTAGAAATTGATGAATTTACAAAAGTTTAGGGGCATATATTGATAAATTTGAATATGTTTGGGGAGTATATTGATGAATTTAGAATATTCTTAGGCAAAAATTTGATGAGCTTGAATACCTTAGGTTAGAAATTGATGAGTTTACAAAAGTTTAGGGGCATATATTGATAAATTTGAATATGTTTGGGGAGTATATTGATGAATTTAGAATATTCTTGTGCAAAAATTATGAATTTAAATAGTTTTGAGTCTAAATTCATAGAGGTGACATGGTTGTGATGCATACGCTTGATGAGCTTGAATACCTTAGGTTAGAAATTGATGAGTTTACAAAAGTTTAGGGGCATATATTGATAAATTTGAATATGTTTGGGAGTATATTGATGAATTTAGAATATTCTTGTGCAAAAATTATGAATTTAAATAGTTTTGAGTCTAAATTCATAGAGGTGACATGGTTGACAGACACACTTGATGAGCTTGAATACCTTAGGTTAGAAATTGATGAATTTACAAAAGTTTAGGGGCATATATTGATAAATTTGAATATGTTTGGGGAGTATATTGATGAATTTAGAATATTCTTGTGCAAAAATTATGAATTTAAATAGTTTTGAGTCTAAATTCATAGAGGTGACATGGTTGATGAGACACGATTGATGATCTTGAATACCTTAGGTTAGAAATTGATGAGTTTACAAAAGTTTAGGGGCATATATTGATAAATTTGAATATGTTTGGGGAGTATATTGATGAATTTAGAATATTCTTGTGCAAAAATTATGAATTTAAATAGTTTTGAGTCTAAATTCAAAGAGGTGACATGGTTGATGCATACAATTGATGAGCTTGAATACCTTAGGTTAGAAATTGATGAGTTTACAAAAGTTTAGGGGCATATATTGATAAATTTGAATATGTTTGGGAGTATATTGATGAATTTAGAATATTCTTGTGCAAAAATTATGAATTTAAATAGTTTTGAGTCTAAATTCATAGAGGTGACATGGTTGACAGACACAGTTGATGAGCTTGAATACCTTAGGTTAGAAATTGATGAGTTTACAAAAGTTTAGGGGCATATATTGATAAATTTGAATATGTTTGGGAGTATATTGATGAATTTAGAATATTCTTGTGCAAAAATTATGAATTTAAATAGTTTTGAGTCTAAATTCATAGAGGTGACATGGTCGATGCATTACGGTTGATGAGCTTGAATACCTTAGGTTAGAAATTGATGAGTTTACAAAAGTTTAGGGGCATATATTGATAAATTTAATATGTTTGGGGAGTATATTGATGAATTTAGAATATTCTTGTGCAAAAATTATGAATTTAAATAGTTTTGAGTCTAAATTCATAGAGGTCACATGGTTGACAGACACAGTTGATGAGCTTGAATACCTTAGGTTAGAAATTAATGAGTTTAAAAAAGTTTAGGGGCATATATTTTATAAATTTGAATATGTTTGGGGAGTATATTGATGAATTTAGAATATTCTTGTGCAAAAACTATGAATTTAAATAGTTTTGAGTCTAAATTCATAGAGGTGACATGGTGTGATGCATTACGCTTGATGAGCTTGAATACCTTAGGTTAGAAATTGATGAGTTTACAAAAGTTTAGGGGCATATATTGATAAATTTAATATGTTTGGGGAGTATATTGATGAATTTAGAATATTCTTGTGCAAAAATTATGAATTTAAATAGTTTTGAGTCTAAATTCATAGAGGTGACATGGTTGACAGACACAGTTAATGATCTTAAATACCTTAGGTCAGAAATTAATGAGTTTATAAAAGTTTAGGGGCATATATTGATAACTTTGAATATGTTTGGGGAGTATATTGATGAATTTAGAATATTCTTGTGCAAAAATTATGAATTTAAATAGTTTTGAGTCTAAATTCATAGAGGTGACATGGTTGACAGACACAGTTGATGAGCTTGAATACCTTAGGTTAGAAATTGATGAGTTTACAAAAGTTTAGGGGCATATATTGATAAATTTGAATATGTTTGGGGATCAAATTGATGAATTTAGAATATTCTTGTGCAAAAATTATGAATTTAAATAGTTTTGAGTCTAAATTCATAGAGGTGACATGGTTGACAGACACAGTTGATGAGCTTGAATACCTTAGGTTAGAAATTGATGAGTTTACAAAAGTTTAGGGGCATATATTGATAAATTTGAATATGTTTGGGAGTATATTGATGAATTTAGAATATTCTTGTGCAAAAATTATGAATTTAAATAGTTTTGAGTCTACATTCAAAGAGGTGACATGGTTGACAGACACACTTGATGAGCTTGAATACCTTAGGTTAGAAATTGATGAATTTACAAAAGTTTAGGGGCATATATTGATAAATTTGAATATGTTTGGGGAGTATATTGATGAATTTAGAATATTCTTGTGCAAAAATTATGAATTTAAATAGTTTTGAGTCTAAATTCATAGAGGTGACATGGTTGACAGACACAGTTGATGATCTTGAATACCTTAGGTCAGAAATTCATGAGTTTAAAACAGTTTAGGGGCATATATTGATAAATTTGAATATGTTTGGGGAGTATATTGATGAATTTAGAATATTCTTGTGCAAAAATTATGAATTTAAATAGTTTTGAGTCTACATTCAAAGAGGTGACATGGTTGATGACACAATTGAAGAGCTTGAATACCTTAGGTTAGAAATTGATGAGTTTACAAAAGTTTAGGGGCATATATTGATAAATTTGAATATGTTTGGGGAGTATATTGATGAATTTAGAATATTCTTGTGCAAAAACTATGAATTTAAATAGTTTTGAGTCTAAATTCATAGAGGTGACATGGTTGATGCATTACAGTTGATGAGCTTGAATACCTTAGGTTAGAAATTGATGAGTTTACAAAAGTTTAGGGGCATATATTGATAAATTTGAATATGTTTGGGGAGTATATTGATGAATTTAGAATATTCTTGTGCAAAAATTATGAATTTAAATAGTTTTGAGTCTAAATTCATAGAGGTGACATGGTTGTGATTACGCTTAATGATCTTAAATACCTTAGGTCAGAAATTAATGAGTTTAAAAAAGTTTAGGGGCATATATTGATAACTTTGAATATGTTTGGGGAGTATATTGATGAATTTAGAATATTCTTGTGCAAAAATTATGAATTTAAATAGTTTTGAGTCTAAATTCATAGAGGTGACATGGTTGATGACACAGTTGATGAGCTTGAATACCTTAGGTTAGAAATTGATGAGTTTACAAAAGTTTTAGGGCATATATTGATAAATTTGAATATGTTTGGGGATCAAATTGATGAATTTAGAATATTTTTGCGCAAAAATTATGAATTTGAATAGTTTTGAGTCTAAATTCATAGAGGTGACATGGTTGACAGACACAGTTGATGAGCTTGAATACCTTAGGTTAGAAATTGATGAGTTTACAAAAGTTTAGGGGCATATATTGATAAATTTGAATATGTTTGGGAAGTATATTGATGAATTTAGAATATTCTTGTGCAAAAATTATGAATTTAAATAGTTTTGAGTCTACATTCAAAGAGGTGACATGGTTGACAGACACAATTGATGAGCTTGAATACCTTAGGTTAGAAATTGATGAATTTACAAAATTTTAGGGGCATATATTGATAAATTTGAATATGTTTGGGGAGTATATTGATGAATTTAGAATATTCTTGTGCAAAAATTATGAATTTAAATAGTTTTGAGTCTACATTCAAAGAGGTGACATGGTTGATGTATTACGAGTTGATGAGCTTGAATACCTTAGGTTAGAAATTGATGAGTTTACAAAAGTTTAGGGGCATATATTGATAAATTTGAATATGTTTGGGAAGTATATTGATGAATTTAGAATATTCTTGTGCAAAAATTATGAATTTAAATAGTTTTGAGTCTACATTCAAAGAGGTGACATGGTTGACTGACACAATTGATGAGCTTGAATACCTTAGGTTAGAAATTGATGAATTTACAAAATTTTAGGGGCATATATTGATAAATTTGAATATGTTTGGGGAGTATATTGATGAATTTAGAATATTCTTGTGCAAAAATTATGAATTTAAATAGTTTTGAGTCTACATTCAAAGAGGTGACATGGTTGTGATTACAGTTGATGAGCTTGAATACCTTAGGTTAGAAATTGATGAGTTTACAAAAGTTTAGGGGCATATATTGATAAATTTGAATATGTTTGGGAAGTATATTGATGAATTTAGAATATTCTTGTGCAAAAATTATGAATTTAAATAGTTTTGAGTCTACATTCAAAGAGGTGACATGGTTGACAGACACAATTGATGAGCTTGAATACCTTAGGTTAGAAATTGATGAATTTACAAAATTTTAGGGGCATATATTGATAAATTTGAATATGTTTGGGGAGTATATTGATGAATTTAGAATATTCTTGTGCAAAAATTATGAATTTAAATAGTTTTGAGTCTAAATTCATAGAGGTGACATGGTTGATGCATTACGCTTAATGATCTTAAATACCTTAGGTCAGAAATTAATGAGTTTAAAAAAGTTTAGGGGCATATATTGATAAATTTGAATATGTTTGGGGAGTATATTGATGAATTTAGAATATTCTTGTGCAAAAATTATGAATATAAATAGTTTTGAGTCTAAATTCATAGAGGTGACATGGTTGTGATGC
The DNA here is from genome assembly GCA_020916435.1 of Oxytropis ochrocephala. Taxonomy (NCBI): domain Eukaryota; kingdom Viridiplantae; phylum Streptophyta; class Magnoliopsida; order Fabales; family Fabaceae; genus Oxytropis; species Oxytropis ochrocephala. The sequence continues at coordinate 22,288,819 of CM037092.1, forward strand.
ATTACGGTTGATGAGCTTGAATACCTTAGGTTAGAAATTGATGAGTTTACAAAAGTTTAGGGGCATATATTGATAAATTTGAATATGTTTGGGGATCAAATTGATGAATTTAGAATATTTTTGCGCAAAAATTATGAATTTGAATAGTTTTGAGTCTAAATTCATAGAGGTGACATGGTTGACAGACACAGTTGATGAGCTTGAATACCTTAGGTTAGAAATTGATGAGTTTACAAAAGTTTAGGGGCATATATTGATAAATTTGAATATGTTTGGGGATCAAATTGATGAATTTAGAATATTCTTGTGCAAAAATTATGAATTTAAATAGTTTTGAGTCTAAATTCATAGAGGTGACATGGTTGACAGACACAGTTGATGAGCTTGAATACCTTAGGTTAGAAATTGATGAGTTTACAAAAGTTTAGGGGCATATATTGATAAATTTGAATATGTTTGGGAGTATATTGATGAATTTAGAATATTCTTGTGCAAAAATTATGAATTTAAATAGTTTTGAGTCTACATTCAAAGAGGTGACATGGTTGACAGACACACTTGATGAGCTTGAATACCTTAGGTTAGAAATTGATGAATTTACAAAAGTTTAGGGGCATATATTGATAAATTTGAATATGTTTGGGGAGTATATTGATGAATTTAGAATATTCTTGTGCAAAAATTATGAATTTAAATAGTTTTGAGTCTAAATTCATAGAGGTGACATGGTTGACAGACACAGTTGATGATCTTGAATACCTTAGGTCAGAAATTCATGAGTACAAAAGTTTAGGCTTGATGAGTCATATATTAAAGCATATCAGAAATTTGAATATGTTTAGGAGTATATTGATGAATTTAGAATATTCGTGTGAAAAATTATGAATTTAAATAGTTTGAGTTCTAAATTCACAGAGGTGACATGGACTGACGTATTACGCTGATGAGCTTGAATACCTTAGGTTTTAAAAAAGTTTAGGGGCATATATTGATAAATTTGAATATGTTTGGGGAGTATATTGATGAATTTAGAATATTCTTGTGCAAAAATTATGAATTTAAATAGTTTTGAGTCTACATTCAAAGAGGTGACATGGTTGATGAGACACAATTGAAGAGCTTGAATACCTTAGGTTAGAAATTGATGAGTTTACAAAAGTTTAGGGGCATATATTGATAAATTTGAATATGTTTGGGGAGTATATTGATGAATTTAGAATATTCTTGTGCAAATATTATGAATTTAAATAGTTTTGAGTCTAAATTCATAGAGGTCACATGGTTGACAAACACAGTTGATGAGCTTGAATACCTTAGGTTAGAAATTGATGAGTTTACAAAAGTTTAGGGGCATATATTGATAAATTTGAATATGTTTGGGAGTATATTGATGAATTTAGAATATTCTTGTGCAAAAATTATGAATTTAAATAGTTTTGAGTCTAAATTCATAGAGGTGACATGGTTGTGTACCACGGTTGATGAGCTTGAATACCTTAGGTTAGAAATTGATGAGTTTACAAAAGTTTAGGGGCATATATTGATAAATTTAATATGTTTGGGGAGTATATTGATGAATTTAGAATATTCTTGTGCAAAAATTATGAATTTAAATAGTTTTGAGTCTAAATTCATAGAGGTCACATGGTTGATGATGTATTACACAGTTGATGAGCTTGAATACCTTAGGTTAGAAATTAATGAGTTTAAAAAAGTTTAGGGGCATATATTTTATAAATTTGAATATGTTTGGGGAGTATATTGATGAATTTAGAATATTCTTGTGCAAAAACTATGAATTTAAATAGTTTTGAGTCTAAATTCATAGAGGTGACATGGTTGATGAGAATACGATTGATGAGCTTGAATACCTTAGGTTAGAAATTGATGAGTTTACAAAAGTTTAGGGGCATATATTGATAAATTTAATATGTTTGGGGAGTATATTGATGAATTTAGAATATTCTTGTGCAAAAATTATGAATTTAAATAGTTTTGAGTCTAAATTCATAGAGGTGACATGGTTGACAGACACAGTTAATGATCTTAAATACCTTAGGTCAGAAATTAATGAGTTTAAAAAAGTTTAGGGGCATATATTGATAACTTTGAATATGTTTGGGGAGTATATTGATGAATTTAGAATATTCTTGTGCAAAAATTATGAATTTAAATAGTTTTGAGTCTAAATTCATAGAGGTGACATGGTTGACAGACACAGTTGATGATCTTGAATACCTTAGGTCAGAAATTCATGAGTTTAAAACAGTTTAGGGGCATATATTGATAAATTTGAATATGTTTGGGGAGTATATTGATGAATTTAGAATATTCTTGTGCAAAAATTATGAATTTAAATAGTTTTGAGTCTACATTCAAAGAGGTGACATGGTTGACAGACACAATTGAAGAGCTTGAATACCTTAGGTTAGAAATTGATGAGTTTACAAAAGTTTAGGGGCATATATTGATAAATTTAATATGTTTGGGGAGTATATTGATGAATTTAGAATATTCTTGTGCAAAAATTATGAATTTAAATAGTTTTGAGTCTACATTCAAAGAGGTGACATGGTTGACAGACACACTTGATGAGCTTGAATACCTTAGGTTAGAAATTGATGAATTTACAAAAGTTTAGGGGCATATATTGATAAATTTGAATATGTTTGGGGAGTATATTGATGAATTTAGAATATTCTTGTGCAAAAATTATGAATTTAAATAGTTTTGAGTCTAAATTCATAGAGGTGACATGGTTGACAGACACAGTTGATGATCTTGAATACCTTAGGTCAGAAATTCATGAGTTTAAAACAGTTTAGGGGCATATATTGATAAATTTGAATATGTTTGGGGAGTATATTGATGAATTTAGAATATTCTTGTGCAAAAATTATGAATTTAAATAGTTTTGAGTCTACATTCAAAGAGGTGACATGGTTGACAGACACAATTGAAGAGCTTGAATACCTTAGGTTAGAAATTGATGAGTTTACAAAAGTTTAGGGGCATATATTGATAAATTTGAATATGTTTGGGGAGTATATTGATGAATTTAGAATATTCTTGTGCAAAAATTATGAATTTAAATAGTTTTGAGTCTAAATTCATAGAGGTCACATGGTTGACAGACACAGTTGATGAGCTTGAATACCTTAGGTTAGAAATTGATGAGTTTACAAAAGTTTAGGGGCATATATTGATAAATTTGAATATGTTTGGGAGTATATTGATGAATTTAGAATATTCTTGTGCAAAAATTATGAATTTAAATAGTTTTGAGTCTAAATTCATAGAGGTGACATGGTTGACAGACACAGTTGATGAGCTTGAATACCTTAGGTTAGAAATTGATGAGTTTACAAAAGTTTAGGGGCATATATTGATAAATTTAATATGTTTGGGGAGTATATTGATGAATTTAGAATATTCTTGTGCAAAAATTATGAATTTAAATAGTTTTGAGTCTAAATTCATAGAGGTCACATGGTTGATGATTACGATTGATGAGCTTGAATACCTTAGGTTAGAAATTAATGAGTTTAAAAAAGTTTAGGGGCATATATTTTATAAATTTGAATATGTTTGGGGAGTATATTGATGAATTTAGAATATTCTTGTGCAAAAACTATGAATTTAAATAGTTTTGAGTCTAAATTCATAGAGGTGACATGGTTGACAGACACAATTGAAGAGCTTGAATACCTTAGGTTAGAAATTGATGAGTTTACAAAAGTTTAGGGGCATATATTGATAAATTTGAATATGTTTGGGGAGTATATTGATGAATTTAGAATATTCTTGTGCAAAAATTATGAATTTAAATAGTTTTGAGTCTAAATTCATAGAGGTCACATGGTTGACAAACACAGTTGATGAGCTTGAATACCTTAGGTTAGAAATTGATGAGTTTACAAAAGTTTAGGGGCATATATTGATAAATTTGAATATGTTTGGGGATCAAATTGATGAATTTAGAATATTCTTGTGCAAAAATTATGAATTTAAATAGTTTTGAGTCTAAATTCATAGAGGTGACATGGTTGACAGACACAGTTGATGAGCTTGAATACCTTAGGTTAGAAATTGATGAGTTTACAAAAGTTTAGGGGCATATATTGATAAATTTGAATATGTTTGGGAGTATATTGATGAATTTAGAATATTCTTGTGCAAAAATTATGAATTTAAATAGTTTTGAGTCTAAATTCATAGAGGTGACATGGTTGACAGACACAGTTTAGGTCAGAAATTAATGAGTTTAAAAAAAGTTTAGGGGCATATATTGATAAATTTGAATATGTTTGGGGAGTATATTGATGAATTTAGAATATTCTTGTGCAAAAATTATGAATTTAAATAGTTTTGAGTCTAAATTCAAAGAGGTGACATGGTTGACATGCACACAATTGAAGAGCTTGAATACCTTAGGTTAGAAATTGATGAGTTTACAAAAGTTTAGGGGCATATATTGATAAATTTGAATATGTTTGGGGAGTATATTGATGAATTTAGAATATTCTTGTGCAAAAATTATGAATTTAAATAGTTTTGAGTCTAAATTCATAGAGGTCACATGGTTGACAGACACAGTTGATGAGCTTGAATACCTTAGGTTAGAAATTGATGAGTTTACAAAAGTTTAGGGGCATATATTGATAAATTTGAATATGTTTGGGAGTATATTGATGAATTTAGAATATTCTTGTGCAAAAATTATGAATTTAAATAGTTTTGAGTCTACATTCAAAGAGGTGACATGGTTGACAGACACAATTGATGAGCTTGAATACCTTAGGTTAGAAATTGATGAATTTACAAAAGTTTAGGGGCATATATTGATAAATTTGAATATGTTTGGGGAGTATATTGATGAATTTAGAATATTCTTGTGCAAAAATTATGAATTTAAATAGTTTTGAGTCTAAATTCATAGAGGTGACATGGTTGACAGACACAGTTAATGATCTTAAATACCTTAGGTCAGAAATTAATGAGTTTAAAAAAGTTTAGGGGCATATATTTTATAAATTTGAATATGTTTGGGGAGTATATTGATGAATTTAGAATATTCTTGTGCAAAAACTATGAATTTAAATAGTTTTGAGTCTAAATTCATAGAGGTGACATGGTTGACAGACACAGTTGATGAGCTTGAATACCTTAGGTTAGAAATTGATGAGTTTACAAAAGTTTAGGGGCATATATTGATAAATTTGAATATGTTTGGGGAGTATATTGATGAATTTAGAATATTCTTGTGCAAAAATTATGAATTTAAATAGTTTTGAGTCTAAATTCATAGAGGTGACATGGTTGACAGACACAGTTAATGATCTTAAATACCTTAGGTCAGAAATTAATGAGTTTAAAAAAGTTTAGGGGCATATATTGATAACTTTGAATATGTTTGGGGAGTATATTGATGAATTTAGAATATTCTTGTGCAAAAATTATGAATTTAAATAGTTTTGAGTCTAAATTCATAGAGGTGACATGGTTGATGCATTACAGTTGATGAGCTTGAATACCTTAGGTTAGAAATTGATGAGTTTACAAAAGTTTAGGGGCATATATTGATAAATTTGAATATGTTTGGGAAGTATATTGATGAATTTAGAATATTCTTGTGCAAAAATTATGAATTTAAATAGTTTTGAGTCTACATTCAAAGAGGTGACATGGTTGATGCACACAATTGATGAGCTTGAATACCTTAGGTTAGAAATTGATGAATTTACAAAATTTTAGGGGCATATATTGATAAATTTGAATATGTTTGGGGAGTATATTGATGAATTTAGAATATTCTTGTGCAAAAATTATGAATTTAAATAGTTTTGAGTCTAAATTCATAGAGGTGACATGGTTGATGAATACGATTAATGATCTTAAATACCTTAGGTCGAGAAATTAATGAGTTAAAAAAAAAAGTTTAGGGGCATATATTGATAAATTTGAATATGTTTGGGAGTATATTGATGAATTTAGAATATTCTTGTGCAAAAATTATGAATATAAATAGTTTTGAGTCTAAATTCATAGAGGTGACATGGTTGATGATACACGTTGATGAGCTTGAATACCTTAGGTTAGAAATTGATGAGTTTACAAAAGTTTAGGGGCATATATTGATAAATTTGAATATGTTTGGGGATCAAATTGATGAATTTAGAATATTTTTCTTACAAAAATTATGAATTTGAATAGTTTTGAGTCTAAATTCATAGAGTTGACATGGTTGATGCACCACGCTTGATGAGCTTGAATACCTTAGGTTAGAAATTGATGAGTTTACAAAATTTTAGGGGCATATATTGATAAATTTGAATATGTTTGGGGAGTATATTGGTGAATTTAGAATATTCTTGTGCAAAAATTATGAATTTAAATAGTTTTGAGTCTAAATTCATAGAGGTGACATGGTTGATGAGACATACAGTTGATGAGCTTGAATACCTTAGGTTAGAAATTGATGAGTTTACAAAAGTTTAGGGGCATATATTGATAAATTTGAATATGTTTGGGGAGTATATTCATGAATTTAGAATATTCTTGTGCAAAAATTATGAATTTAAATAGTTTTGAGTCTAAATTCATTGAGGTGACATGGTTGATGATACGTTGATGAGCTTGAATACCTTAGGTTAGAAATTGATGAGTTTACAAAAGTTTAGGGGCATATATTGATAAATTTGAATATGTTTGGGGATCAAATTGATGAATTTAGAATATTTTTGCGCAAAAATTATGAATTTGAATAGTTTTGAGTCTAAATTCATAGAGGTGACATGGTTGACAGACACAGTTGATGAGCTTGAATACCTTAGGTTAGAAATTGATGAGTTTACAAAAGTTTAGGGGCATATATTGATAAATTTGAATATGTTTGGGGAGTATATTGATGAATTTAGAATATTCTTGTGCAAAAATTATGAATTTAAATAGTTTTGAGTCTAAATTCATAGAGGTGACATGGTTGACAGACACAGTTAATGATCTTAAATACCTTAGGTCAGAAATTAATGAGTTCAAAAAAGTTTAGGGGCATATATTTTATAAATTTGAATATGTTTGGGGAGTATATTGATGAATTTAGAATATTCTTGTGCAAAAACTATGAATTTAAATAGTTTTGAGTCTAAATTCATAGAGGTGACATGGTTGACAGACACAGTTGATGAGCTTGAATACCTTAGGTTAGAAATTGATGAGTTTACAAAAGTTTAGGGGCATATATTGATAAATTTGAATATGTTTGGGGAGTATATTGATGAATTTAGAATATTCTTGTGCAAAAATTATGAATTTAAATAGTTTTGAGTCTACATTCAAAGAGGTGACATGGTTGACAGACACAATTGAAGAGCTTGAATACCTTAGGTTAGAAATTGATGAGTTTACAAAAGTTTAGGGGCATATATTGATAAATTTGAATATGTTTGGGGAGTATATTGATGAATTTAGAATATTCTTGTGCAAAAATTATGAATTTAAATAGTTTTGAGTCTAAATTCATAGAGGTGACATGGTTGACAGACACAGTTGATGAGCTTGAATACCTTAGGTTAGAAATTGATGAGTTTACAAAAGTTTAGGGGCATATATTGATAAATTTGAATATGTTTGGGGATCAAATTGATGAATTTAGAATATTTTTGCGCAAAAATTATGAATTTGAATAGTTTTGAGTCTAAATTCATAGAGGTGACATGGTTGACAGACACAGTTGATGAGCTTGAATACCTTAGGTTAGAAATTGATGAGTTTACAAAAGTTTAGGGGCATATATTGATAAATTTGAATATGTTTGGGAAGTATATTGATGAATTTAGAATATTCTTGTGCAAAAATTATGAATTTAAATAGTTTTGAGTCTACATTCAAAGAGGTGACATGGTTGACAGACACAATTGATGAGCTTGAATACCTTAGGTTAGAAATTGATGAATTTACAAAATTTTAGGGGCATATATTGATAAATTTGAATATGTTTGGGGAGTATATTGATGAATTTAGAATATTCTTGTGCAAAAATTATGAATTTAAATAGTTTTGAGTCTAAATTCATAGAGGTGACATGGTTGATGCATTACGGTTGATGAGCTTGAATACCTTAGGTTAGAAATTGATGAGTTTACAAAAGTTTAGGGGCATATATTGATAAATTTGAATATGTTTGGGGATCAAATTGATGAATTTAGAATATTTTTTTATAAAAATTATGAATTTGAATAGTTTTGAGTCTAAATTCATAGAGGTGACATGGTTGACAGACACAGTTGATGAGCTTGAATACCTTAGGTTAGAAATTGATGAGTTTACAAAATTTTAGGGGCATATATTGATAAATTTGAATATGTTTGGGGAGTATATTCATGAATTTAGAATATTCTTGTGCAAAAATTATGAATTTAAATAGTTTTGAGTCTAAATTCATAGAGGTGACATGGTTGACAGACACAGTTGATGAGCTTGAATACCTTAGGTTAGAAATTGATGAGTTTACAAAAGTTTAGGGGCATATATTGATAAATTTGAATATGTTTGGGAGTATATTGATGAATTTAGAATATTCTTGTGCAAAAATTATGAATTTAAATAGTTTTGAGTCTACATTCAAAGAGGTGACATGGTTGACAGACACAATTGATGAGCTTGAATACCTTAGGTTAGAAATTGATGAATTTACAAAAGTTTAGGGGCATATATTGATAAATTTGAATATGTTTGGGGAGTATATTGATGAATTTAGAATATTCTTGTGCAAAAATTATGAATTTAAATAGTTTTGAGTCTAAATTCATAGAGGTGACATGGTTGACAGACACAGTTGATGATCTTGAATACCTTAGGTCAGAAATTAATGAGTTTAAAAAAGTTTAGGGGCATATATTGATAAATTTGAATATGTTTGGGGAGTATATTGATGAATTTAGAATATTCTTGTGCAAAAATTATGAATTTAAATAGTTTTGAGTCTACATTCAAAGAGGTGACATGGTTGACAGACACAATTGAAGAGCTTGAATACCTTAGGTTAGAAATTGATGAGTTTACAAAAGTTTAGGGGCATATATTGATAAATTTGAATATGTTTGGGGAGTATATTGGTGAATTTAGAATATTCTTGTGCAAAAATTATGAATTTAAATAGTTTTGAGTCTAAATTCATAGAGGTGACATGGTTGACAGACACAGTTGATGAGCTTGAATACCTTAGGTTAGAAATTGATGAGTTTACAAAAGTTTAGGGGCATATATTGATAAATTTGAATATGTTTGGGGAGTATATTCATGAATTTAGAATATTCTTGTGCAAAAATTATGAATTTAAATAGTTTTGAGTCTAAATTCATTGAGGTGACATGGTTGACAGACACAGTTGATAGCTTGAATACCTTAGGTTAGAAATTGATGAGTTTACAAAAGTTTAGGGGCATATATTGATAAATTTGAATATGTTTGGGGATCAAATTGATGAATTTAGAATATTTTTATAAAAAAATTATGAATTTGACTAGTTTTGAGTCTAAATTCATAGAGGTGACATGGTTGTGAGTACACAGTTGTTGAGCTTGAATACCTTAGGTTAGAAATTGATGAGTTTACAAAAGTTTAGGGGCATATATTGATAAATTTGAATATGTTTGGGGAGTATATTGATGAATTTAGAATATTCTTGTGCAAAAATTATGAATTTAAATAGTTTTGAGTCTAAATTCATAGAGGTCACATGGTTGACAGACACAGTTGATGAGCTTGAATACCTTAGGTTAGAAATTGATGAGTTTACAAAAGTTTAGGGGCATATATTGATAAATTTGAATATGTTTGGGAGTATATTGATGAATTTAGAATATTCTTGTGCAAAAATTATGAATTTAAATAGTTTTGAGTCTACATTCAAAGAGGTGACATGGTTGACAGACACAATTGATGAGCTTGAATACCTTAGGTTAGAAATTGATGAATTTACAAAAGTTTAGGGGCATATATTGATAAATTTGAATATGTTTGGGGAGTATATTGATGAATTTAGAATATTCTTGTGCAAAAATTATGAATTTAAATAGTTTTGAGTCTAAATTCATAGAGGTGACATGGTTGACAGACACTAGATGCGTTTGAATTTTAAATATCATTTTGATGAGGTTTTATTAAATGTAGCACTCTCTTCGAGGTGCGTGGAAAAATACTTCTGAAAACTCTGATTTTTATTTATTAAATTAGTATTAAGTAGAAGGGGGTGTTACAGCCGCTCCTTTGCCATGAGCGTGTTTGAGCGACCGGGCATACATTCTTTGCGAGAATTTTAAATATCATTTTGATGAGGTTTTATTAAATGTAGCACTCTCTTCGAGGTACGTGGAAAAATATTTCTGAAAACTCTGATTTTTATTTATTAAATTAGTATTAAGTAGAAGGGGGTGTTACAGCCGCTCATTTGCCATGAGGTAAAACGCTGTTTCACCCCTAGGTCGGCCAACATTTCTCTGAACCTTTTATCTGCGAACTGGGTACCGTTGTCAGTTATCAATTGCTGTGGGACTCCAAAGCGAGCTAGCACACACCGGCCGAAGAACTTGCTTACTTTTGCCGATGTGATGGTTGCGAGAGGCTCGGCCTCGATCCACTTTGTGAAATAATCAACTGCCACGATCAAGAATTTGAACTGGCCTGGAGTATATTGATGAATTTAGAATATTCTTGTGCAAAAATTATGAATTTAAATAGTTTTGAGTCTACATTCAAAGAGGTGACATGGTTGTGATTACAATTGATGAGCTTGAATACCTTAGGTTAGAAATTGATGAATTTACAATAGTTTAGGGGCATATATTGATAAATTTGAATATGTTTGGGGAGTATATTGATGAATTTAGAATATTCTTCTGCAAAAATTATGAATTTAAATAGTTTTGAGTCTACATTCAAAGATGTGACATGGTTGACAGACACAGTTGATGAGCTTGAATACCTTAGGTTAGAAATTGATGAGTTTACAAAAGTTTAGGGGCATATATTGATAAATTTGAATATGTTTGGGGAGTATATTGATGAATTTAGAATATTCTTGTGCAAAAATTATGAATTTAAATAGTTTGAGTCTAAATTCATAGAGGTGACATGGTTGACAGACACAGTTGATGAGCTTTAATACCTTAGGTTAGAAATTGATGAGTTTACAAAAGTTTAGGGGCATATATAGATAAATTTGAATATGTTTGGGGAGTATATTGATGAATTTAGAATATTCTTGTGCAAAAATTATGAATTTAAATAGTTTTGAGTCTACATTCAAAGAGGTGACATGGTTGACAGACACAATTGATGAGCTTGAATACCTTAGGTTAGAAATTGATGAATTTACAAAAGTTTAGGGGCATATATTGATAAATTTGAATATGTTTGGGGAGTATATTGATGAATTTAGAATATTCTTGTGCAAAAATTATGAATTTAAATAGTTTTGAGTCTAAATTCATAGAGGTGACATGGTTGACAGACACTAGATGCGTTTGAATTTTAAATATCATTTTGATGAGGTTTTATTAAATGTAGCACTCTCTTCGAGGTGCGTGGAAAAATATTTCTGAAAACTCTGATTTTTATTTATTAAATTAGTATTAAGTAGAAGGGGGTGTTACAGCCGCTCCTTTGCCATGAGCGTGTTTGAGCGACCGGGCATACATTCTTTGCGAGAAAGTAAAGTACAAGTAATTTTTCGAAGGTCAGGCCTCAGTAAAAAACCCAGTGGGAAAAAGAGCGTCTACCTGTCTTTCATTAATAGATCGATCGTTCATTACATTCAGACATAATATTTTCTAAGTTTTTCTGCGTTCCATGTTCTGGGGATAGTCGCCCCTTCCATGGTTTCCAGCTCGTATGCCCCCTTGCCGGTCTTCTTGATGACCCTATACGGACCTTCCCAATTTGGTGTAAGCTTCCCTTGGCGTGCATTCTTGTTTCCCACGTCTGCACGTCTTAGGACGAGCTGACCGACCGTGAAGTCTCTCTTTTGCACGCGAGTGTTGTATCTAGCTGCGACCTTCTGCTTGATCAATTGCTCTCTAAGTGATGCTTGGGTGCGCAACTCTTCAATCAGGTCCAATTCTTCTCGTATAGCTCGATCGTTGTCGACTGTCGTTGGGGGATTCAAGGTTCTCCAATTTAGTTCGCCCATCTCTATGGGTATTACAGCATCAGTTCCATACACGAGTCTGAAGGGCGACTCCCCGGTCGATGAATGGGGGGTCGTCCTATATGCCCAAAGAACGGACTGCAGCTCCTCGACCCAGTTCCCTTTTGCTTCGTCTAGTCTTCTTTTCAAACCACGCAGAATAACTCTGTTGGCCGCTTCAGCTTGGCCGTTTGTCTGTGGATGTTCGACCGAGGTAAAACGCTGTTTCACCCCTAGGTCGGCCAACATTTCTCTGAACCTTTTATCTGCGAACTGGGTACCGTTGTCAGTTATCAATTGCTGTGGGACTCCAAAGCGAGCTAGCACACACCGGCCGAAGAACTTGCTTACTTTTGCCGATGTGATGGTTGCGAGAGGCTCGGCCTCGATCCACTTTGTGAAATAATCAACTGCCACGATCAAGAATTTGAACTGGCCTGGAGCAGGTGGAAACGGGCCTAGCAGATCCATGCCCCACCAGGCGAACGGCCAAGGTGAGACAAGACTTTGTAACTTTGAGGAAGGAGCAATGTGGACGTCAGCGTGTATTTGACACTTTTTGCATTTCTGAACTAGCTTCTTAGCATCCTCGTCCATGGTTGGCCAATAGTAGTCGGCCCTGAGAGCTTTCTTAGCTATGGAGCGTGCACCTTGGTGGCTTCCACAAACACCCTCATGGATATCTCTCAATACATGGTCGGCTTCGACCGACGTAAGGCATCTTAGAAGCGGAGATGAGAATCCTCTCCTGTACAATTTCCCTTCTATTACCGAATACTTGGTCGCCCTGAGCCTGACCAATTTCGCTTGCTTCTGGTCGCTCGGTTCTTCTCCTTCAACGATGTATCTTAGAATAGGGGCGATCCAATCCGAATCTGGGTTGACAAAAAGAACGGCCAACGACTGGCTTGGCTTGGTCGACACACTTGGCCGATTTAGAGTCTCCTGAATCAAACTTTTGTGATTTCCAGGAGTTTTGGTACTTGCTAGTTTTGACAGAATATCTGCTCGAACGTTTTCGGTCCGAGGCACATGCACTACTTCTGCTCGGTCGAACTGTTTGAGAAGCTCTCTTACTCTGGCCAAATAACTCTTCAGCACGTCATCCTTAGCATCATACAATTCTTTGATCTGCGAGACTACAAGTAAGGAGTCTGATCGAAGTTCATCCCGGTCGACATTAAAATCCCTGGCGAGCTGCAGGCCAGCTATGCACGCCTCATACTCGGCCTGGTTATTTGATGTGTGGAATGCAAAAGTTAATGAAACCTCCACAGCAAGGCCTTCTGAATTTTCTAATATTAGGCCTGCTCCACTTCCTTTGCTATTGGACGACCCATCTACGTGTAGGATCCAGGTCGTTGCAGCTCGATCTTCTGGAATCGAGGTCATTTCAGCTATAAAGTCGGCCAGCACCTGTGCTTTTGCGGCCGATCTCGATTCAAATTTAATCCCAAATTCGCTGAGTTCTGCTGCCCATTTTATCATTCGTCCCGCCAGGTCTGGCCGATGGAGGACTTGCCTGATTGGCTGATCAGTCCTTACAACGACCTGGTGGGTCTCAATCTTCGAGCAGCCACTAGAAGTGCAAGGGCAAATTTTTCTATTTTCTGATACCTCAGCTCGGGCCCTTGCAGTACCTTACTGATGAAGTAGACCGGATTTTGCTTTAGGTCGCTTTCTCTGACTAACACAGCACTCAGAACTTCTTCTGTTATCGCCAAGTATAAATACAGCGTTTCGCCCGGGGACGGCTTGGTCATAATCGGCGGGTTAGTCAAAGCTTCTTTCAATTCATCCAATGCTCGCTGGCATTGGTCGGTCCACTCAAAATCTGTATCCTTCTTAAGAAGTCTGAATAATGGTAGCGACTTGCAGGCCGCTTTGGGTATGAATCTGGATAGGGCGGCTACCATGCCGTTCAGCTATTGTATTTCTTTTTTGGTAGTGGGCGGCCTTATATCGGCGACCGCCCTGCATTTGTCAGGATTTGCTTCTATCCCTTTCTCCGTCAGGTAAAAGCCTAGGAACTTACCAGCCCTCACACCAAAGGTGCACTTTTCTGGATTCAGTCTAAGTGAATTCTTCCTGGCCTCTTCAAAGACCTCTCTTAGGTCGCTCACATGGTCAGGGTCGGTCACACTCTTGATGATCATATCGTCTAAATACACCTCAGATATTCGACCGATCTGCCTCTTGAAGATCTTGTTCATCATTCGCTGGTAGGTCGCTCCAGCGTTCTTTAGGCCGAAAGGCATCACCTTGTATTGAAAGTTGCCCCGATCTGTCATGAAGGCTGTCTTGTGTCGATCGGGTGGATACATCGTAATCTGATTGTACCCCGAATAAGCATCCAGAAAAGACAATAATTTATAGCCCGAGGCACCATCGACCAGCTTGTCAATGTTGGGCACAGGGAAGGCATCCTTCGGGCATGCCTTATTTAGGTCGGTGTAATCTACACACATTCTCCACTTGCCATTTTTCTTCTTCACCAACACGACATTGGATAGCCAGGTCGTGTATTTGATCTCTTCGATGAAGTTGGCCTTCACGAGGTCCTCAACGGCCTTTGCGGCGGCTTGAGATTTTTCCTCACTCTGAGTTCGTCTTCTTTGTGCGACCGGCTTAACTCCTTCATCGACTGAAAGTTGATGGCAAGCGATCTCCACGGGAATACCGGGCATGTCTGATGCCTGCCATGCGAACAGATCGACATAGTCTCTCAAACATTGCATAAGGTCTTGCTTCACCTGCTCCGGTAGGTCGCTACCGAGCTTCACTGTTTTGGCTGGGTCATCACCCAATTGTACATCTACCAATTCCCCATGAGGTTCTGGTCTTTTCAACCTATTTTTTAGCTCTCGGGCTAAATCATCGTCGTTATCCTCTGGGTCGCTGTCTGGATCATAACGAGCGTCCAGATCAGCCACATTGACTTGGTGGCCTTCACTAGTGCTCTGAATGTTTGGGCCACGGTCTACCTCATCACAAATTTCTTGATACATGTAGTGGCTTCGCCTTGCTGCCTCTAGGTCGGCCGCCAAGGTAACTACTTGGTCGTCCTTACTGTAGAACTTCATCTTCAAGTGCACCGTTGATGCGACGGCCTCTAGCTTACCCAAGGTCGGCCTACCAATAATGCATTGGTAGCAGGATTTGATGGGGAGTACAAGGAACGTCGTCCGGACCGTCCTGTACAAAGTTCTTTCCCCAGTATCATCACCAAATGTAACCAAGAGCTCGATCGTTCCCAACGGATAGGTGGTCGCTCCATTGAAGCCTGTTAGAGGAGTAGGCTCGGCCTGGAGAATTATCTCGCTCCGATCAACCTTTAATTTGTCAATCAATTCTTCAAACATGATATCGGCCGAGCTACCTTGGTCGAACAGAATTCTTTGTACCTCTGTATTGGCCATAACTGCCCTGACTATCAACGGGACATAACTGTTCGGCTTACCATCGAGTAGGTCATTATCGCCAAAAGAGATGGGAGGTCTATTCGAGACCGGTCGTTCTGCTGAAGTTGATGCGACCATCAGAAGTTCGTCCCATTTTCTCTTGGTGGCTTTGTTGGACTCCCTGCGATCCAACGGGCTTCCACCGTGAATAACCATTGCTACATTGCGGCCCTTTGATTGTCGAGTATCTCGGTCATCAGATCGGTCTTTGTCTTGAGCGCTCGTAATGACTAGGGCGCCCTTTCCTCTGTCTTGATCATTTTCTTTCGTCTTCTCTTGAGGTCGTTCACTTTCTTCGGACCTCACATATTTGCCCAACTTGCCTTTCTGAATGAGTTCCTCAATATCGTCCTTAAGGGCCATACAGTCGTTGGTGTCGTGACCCTTGCTCTTGTGGTAGCGGCAGTATCTTTTGGTCGGTCGTGCCCCCTTCTTGAGCACGAGTGGATCGGGCCGCTTCACTCCCACAAACTCATTATTTTGGCACTCACTGTAGATCTGTGCAATGGAGGTGTTGAGCCGAGTACGATGATCAAACTTCTTGTCTCTAAAGTCAGGCCGGTTGTCTCGGCGACCTTCATGACCTTTGGCCGGCTTACTGTGTTCTTCTTTGGGACGCGCACGGGCAACCTTTCTTGCAGCTAAAGTTTCTTCATACGCCATGTGTACATTCGCCCTTGTGAGGAAGAAACTGAGATCCTGATAATGGTTCAGGGTGAACTCTTCTACGAACCGATGGTCCGGTCGAATGCCACGTTTGAGATATTTCAATTTGTCTTTATCAGATAAGTCACGGACAGTCTCGGCCTCCGTGTTAAATCAGTTGATATATTCTCTCAGAGTCTCATTATCACCTTGAACGATCGAGTCCAAGTGCTCTTCAAATTGATATTGGCAACGGTTGGCCGTATAATGAGCTAGGAAGATTCTGATCAAGTCCTCCCATGAAGAAATAGTGTTGGGGCGAAGAGATTCCCACCATTCCAATGCTCGGCCGTCCAACGACTGAGGGAAAAGCCTGCATTTCATGGTTGACCCCAACTCTGTATGTAATGTGTAATTGTTGTTGAAATACCGGAGATGTTTGTCTGGATCCCCACGGCCATCGAACTTGTTTAGGTTGGGCGGCTTTCTCAGATCTCTCGGGATTCTGTAGCGCCTGATTTCTCTGGTGAATGGGTCGTGACCGTTCTGAATGTCGTTCGACCCAAAGGGTTGCATAGCGAGACATGCCTCGTTGCCCAGCATTCCATAGATTCCTCCGGAAGGGCCAGATGGCGGAAGTTGAGGGGGTCTTCTGGGTCGTTCGCTGTGACCTCTTCTCGGCCGATGCGAGACGTCCCTAATTCGTCCATCCCTGTAATCTTCAAGTTCTTCACGAGAATCCCAAGACCTACTTCTCGACCGACGTGAACCGGACGACTCGTTTGAGGAGTACCTGGTGGGCGAGCGGCCGGTGTCAGGGCGGTAGCTAGAATCCTCATCATAAGACATCGAATGGCGTCTACGCACGTTCCTGCTTGGAGGCGACCTATGTGCCCTGCTTCGTCGTGCCGGAGAACGGTGAGTGGTGCTCTCCCGGCGAGAAAGGCTCCTTCGAGGAGGGGAGCGGTGTCTACGCGTTGGTCGGCGTAGAGCAGAAGGTTCTCCGTCTTCCGCACGCGGGCGGCCCGGAATTGACCCTCTTTCATAGCGAGAGATGAGCTCGTCTCTGTCTGCGATCACCTGGTTTTTGCTTTGCAGGATCTGCAGAACGGCCTGAGTGACATGCTCTGGCAATGGTTCCTGAACGCCCGCTTCGATCAGCTCGGGCGGCAGATCATGGGGAACGGGCGGCTGAATCTGCTGCAGGACCGGTCCGCGACCGTTGTGTACCGAAGGCTCTTGTCGCGGATTTCCTTGAGACTCGTGGATCGTGACGGCTACTCCCTCCGGAGTTTGTTGCTGAAGATGCTGCCCGGAGGGGTTGAGTCGGGAAGAGGCCCGCGTCTGGGGCCGGTCGCGTGGAGCCATGAATGAGGTAGGATAGCGCTCGGGCCTCCCACTGTGGTCGCCAATTGATCGTACCTTGACCAATGAAGTGTTGAAGTTGTTGTTGTTCCGTTGACTGGGCCGGTCATTGAATGTGAGAAAGGACTGGTCCTGGCTTCACGCTGAGCACCTCGGGTGGTACCTGCAATGACACTCCGACGATCAAGTGAGTGGTCGCTCGGGCAGATAGCACAAGGTAAGAGAACGTACCTGATGCCATGTGCGAATGGCATATATATATACTGTAGAGTCCCGACCGTTAGCGAAGATTTCGGCCGGTTGCGAGAATTGCGGTCCAAGCAGCGTGTTTGGGCCGGTTTCGTTGGGCTGGGCCGACGGCCCACTTACTATTGGAAGCCCTTGTAATTGCTGATACACCCAGGAACATTTCTCATAGTTCAAGCCAATAGACCCCAACATTTGCTTTGCATCATACGTCCGAGAAGGAAGCACATTATCATTCGGCAACATTTCTTTCAGAAGTGCGAGTAAATCGGTAAAGCTCTTATCCGTCCATCCGTGGCGAGTTTTCAAGTTATACAACTTGATCACAGCCAATAATTTTGTGAATTCAGTACAACCCGCGCATACAATGGTGTCTCTGCATCAGTTATCAACTTCTCAAACATTTCAGGACAATCATTAAGATCCTCTTCAACCACCTTTGCCATCTCTTCAAATTCGTTCCCATCAAATGAATGTGTCCCGGTGTCAACCGGCGACGCATATCTCTTACTAATTGTAGCGACCGAAAAATCCGAGAATGGATTCTTCGAAATGTTCTTAGGAAGCCGCCACCAAATTTTAGTTTAAGGGCAAATTCGGAAAATCCCTTTAAGTTTTAGGACAAGGCGTTGTTAGGGTTCGGGAGTCGTTATGTGTGGGGAAGGTATTAGCACCCCACGACATCCTATTGTCTAATTAGTTAGGATTTATTTAATTGTTACCCTTTTATTTGCGAAGAAAAAGACTTATTTAAGTTTTTAGTTTTTAGTGCTTGACAAGAGTTGAGTCTTGCTCCTACGTACCTCCGGATGCAATGGAGGAATCAAAGCTACGTAGTTCTTCCTGAAAAAGTTTGTGGGTTGGTGTTTTTTAGTGTAGGGATCTTAGGATTCCTTGAATCTGCATCTGACCATCGATTTCTAGGACGACTAACCCGATTGTACAACCGACTTAGTCCCCTACTTTTTGAAAATAATTTTAGAGTTTTTGAAAGAAAGTGGTTTGGTGTGAGGTGGGTCCGTTTTAGAATAGGTATTCTAGAACTCCTGAACTGTACAGCTCATTAGTTCTAGAACGCTGACTAACCCGGTTGTACAACCTACTTAGTCCCCTATTTTTAGGAAAAGTGATTTATTTATATTTTATAAATTTGTAGGATTCTTGAAACTGCATGTACAGCTCATTGGTCCTAGGAAATTGACTAACTCGATTGTACAACCGACTTAGTCTTTTATTTAGTTTTGGGGTAGAAAATTATTTGATTATTGTTTTTTGATTCAATGAGAAAGTATTTGAGTTAAAAAAGAATTAATAAATACAAATGAGGAAGGTGGTTTAAACAATAAAATGGAGTGTAAATAACTACAGAGGATTGTATAATTAAACAAGTAGTGGTGCAAAACAAAGCCCAATTCACATTATTTGGGCCCATTTGCGAATATGGGTTTTAAGTAAAGGGGTCTTGCACCGATATGGTTGGAAGGAGAAGTTTGAATGGAGGTTGCTCGGATTCGAGTTCAAAGGTTGATGATGATTGGAGAAGTACTCATGAAGTCAAGATGCACGTGATACGTCGGAAGTTTTGACAAAGACAAAGTTGAAAGAAAACAATAAACAATGGATCCAGTCCTTTTATATCAACATGACTGATTAACAAGTATATTAAACAAGATAAAAACAATTCAAACCATTTCATTTTACTGATTCTGAAAAATGAACTTAAGCTTGATACCCATCAGATTCGTTTCAAACTAATACCTCCTATTTACATGCTATTTATACTCATAAATTTTCCAACTAATTAATCAGTCATTTGATAAGCATGATAAAGAAACGTATATACCAACCTGACCTCCAAGCTATTCTAAAAAGAAAAATGCTATGTGAATACTCGCTTTGAGTAAAGAAGCCTTTCTCGTGGATCGTTCCTCGAGTTACCGCTAACGTTGCTTCTCATATGATTGCCAACGCCACCGCTTCAAGTATCGCTATCGTTGATAATCGCTAATCCTTGTATTTGGTGGATTAGGATTACGATCGCGAACCCTAATCCTTTTGAAGTGATTTATGCGTATTGTTTTTTTCTTCTGTGATTGTGGTAGACTGCTTATTTATATTAGAAGATTAGGTTTTGCAATTAATTCTTGATTTGCCCTGATTTGGTTTTATTTTCATATCTGGATTTGAGTCTTGGGGACCAAGACTAGGGTTTGGGAGAGCATGAAGATCCAAGCCCAAATCGTTAAGCTGGACTAAAGCTCTTTTTGTATTTATTTATTTATTTTCGGATTCTTTTTTTGTTTATTTTGTATTACTATGTTTTTGTATTTTGGACCCTTTTTTGGACTTTTAGACACGTATACATTATAATAAAACTAAATTACATTTTTTCACATTTTTGGACTAAATATTATCTAAATAAATTAAATAAACAAATTAATAAAAAAATATGTTGGGCCAAATACCAAAGCGAAATCGGGCCCGACTAAACAAATGCGCTAGAACGAGGCCCAAATAGAAGAAATAGGCCCGTTAGGCAATAGATACTTAAAATCAAATTGGAATCACGTTCGAGGCCCAAACCATAATGATATGCCCAATTGCGAGAAAAAGCGACTCATGTAAGCCCAATTAGATTCAACTAGGCCCAAATCATCGAGTTCAAATCGAAGAATGCGCGAAAAGATCGATCATTCAGCGCATGCCGAGTTTAAACAACGATGTTTCGGTTTAGTTGACGGGATAATTGAAATTGGCTCAAATTAGAAGAATGAGATGTTATTCTAAAAATCTTGTAATTTCGTGATCTCAAAGCGTGAATTAAACTACTAAAGCGATAAAAAGAGAACAGACAAAATTGGGGTATAATAATTTTGCCTCTTTATTAGTATTTTACTAGAAAGTGATGAGTTCTCGAACTTTCGTAGTAGAAATAGGAATAAAGATAAGATAGACGCTAATTTTGTCCGTTTAAGGGGAAGTGGAAGGTTTGAGAGATAAGAGGAGTGGTTAATACTTGGCGCATTAACCGAGAGTTGAATGAAGCGGTCAACAAGGACCCGGAAGGAGCACTAAGGCTCGAAGGACCACTCAGTGGTCCGAAGGAGCACTAAGGCTCTGAAGGACCACTCGTGGTCGGAAGGCCGCTAAGCCTTAATTGAAGGACCATCGTGGTCGAAGGAGCGCAACTAGCTACGGTACTAATTAAAGCGGATGCGGGGCCTTTATACTCGGCGGCCATGATGGGTCAAGATCGGGTCTAGAATCGATATGTTGACCATGAAGGACGACATCGTGTGTCTTAGGCTGACACAACTAGTCTGAAGGACCACGCGGGGTCTGGAAGGTCCGCCGGGCTCGACTCCGACGTTTGCGACTGGGCCACTTAGGGCATCGAAGGAGCGTGGAGTGCTCGAAGGACCACTCGGGTGCAGGATCGGCTCGGTGATGCGTGATGCGATACGGGATCAACGCTAGAGCTTTGATCTTAGAGGAACAAAATATGGGTATCGACACTTGAAGTCGATTCAGAGGCAATACATCATGTAATGGACATACAACGCCAATAATACATGCACATGCAACAGGTGATTTTTGGTGGGGTGATGGATGAAATAGGTGATTATTTTCTCTTTTTGTCTTTTCTTCTTTTTTTTTCTTTTTTTTTTTTTTTTGCTTGCTTTATTTATTTATTTATCTGATAGATGCATGAAGTATGAATGTTAATATGATGCAAATGAAATGTTTGAATGCAAATGTTGTGGTGCATGGTGTGATGACATGAAATGACTGATTGAGTGTAGAAACACTTTTTGTGATGATGAGATGTGAGACTTTGGATGCGAGAGATGAATATTGATAATTCTTTGGAAAGATTAGATTTGATTCAAACTTCGGCAATCTCAAGGTTGTTATTTACAGACATTGATGTGAACAAGTACTTGCAAGCTCGATTCTTTTTCTCTTCCATTATGATGCCCCATGATGACCGAAATTTAGGTCCACAAAGTTAACTAAGTGGATTTTCAGTATCACATTATCAACTTGTATTCTATTTCTCTGAAGCATTGTTAAGAAAACATGTATAGTAGTGCAAACATAGATGAGTCAGTCAGTTAACTTGGTTCAAGGGTATGGACGAATGTGACGCATGAAAGGATGAATGACTGGTCTTCGTCAATGAAAGGTAGGTTTTTCCAAGCCAAGGAATACGAGATTGCCCCAATTTAGATTTGAGGATTGTGAGTGAATAACTTGCCTTTTGTCTAGTGCTAACAAGCTAGAGGTGTAGAAAATGATGAATGGGGAATGCATTGGCTTTGGAATGAAAGGTGGAAAGCAATAGATATTGTCTCAACCCATAGAGTTTGGTGTTGCCCCATTTATGGTAAGGACAGGATTGCCCCGACTAGAGTAGCAACATATAGGGTAATGAGTTGAGAAATTGCCCCGGTATGGTTTTGTTGATGTGGATATAACAAGGGGATGAGATGGGTGTAGGTGGAGTGAAGGGTGACAGGGTTGCCCCACTTGATAACGGGAATTCAGACGGTTGTTTTGGTTAGGTTGTGGAAAGTGACGGAGTTAGGGTTATGGATTTTTGGAGTTTGTCTGGTATGGCAATAGGCTGGGTGTGGTATGTGTCATACCCCAATTTTGTCCGGCTTAGGTCAACACCCTAATTTTCAACCAAAAAATAAATAAATTAAGGCATGGCATGCATTTTAGAGTTTTAAAAGTCATCCAAGGGTTTTTAGAACCATGTTTAGAATAAAAATGCATTTTTGAGCAAATTAGGACTTTTTTTTAGGGTAAGGGGCATTTTGGTCATTTTTCGCAAAAGATGATTTTCTCGTCAAAAATATGCACACACCAAAAGTACATTTTTCTCTTATCCAAGAGAATTTTTGTACAATTTTTAGAGAGAATATTCTAGCCTAAAATAATTAAAATGCACTTTTCCTATTTTTAGTGCATAAAAAAATGCCAAAAGACCATTAAAATTCCCCAATTAATTAAGTGACAATTTTAATGGTCTAGAATAATTAGGAGGTTATTTCATGGTGTCCAAAAATATGTGACATGTTTTAATGGGTGCACTCTCAATTACATGCCCAAAAGATTCAAAATTCAAAATAAAAAAAGGAGGAAGTGTCCTCAATAAGACAAAATAACAAAAAAAGCAAGTTTTTTTATTTTTTCCCCTTCATGATCAGCTGATCATGCGTCCCTCCCCCTCTCTCTCTCTCTCTCAAGAAACTTCTACACACTCCATTACTTACTCACCAAGTTTTAATTTGATCATATCCTCAATGTTGCCACTTTTGGTAAATTAACCCATGCACTTACACTAACCTTTCCATCAAAAACCCCATCTTACCTTTTGAGAACATTCCCTCACCAAAATACCCTTAACCCCTATTCTACAAAAATCACCATTCCCAAATTAGATTTTTTTGTTCACAAATTTCCCTTTTTTTCCTTCTTTTATGCGCCACCTTCACCCATTTCTCTCACACACTTGTGTTTTCTAAATACCCTTGATCCATGTGACCAATAATCCTAACCATCCATTCAAAATTAAGATCCAATCCTAGAGCCCAATCAAAGCAAAAAGTCCTAAATACCCTAAAGCCTCAAAACCCCTATAAATAGCTCACACCTCCTCTCTTCACCAATCTTTGGCTATCATTCTCACCTTCAAGAAAACCAAGCATTATACTTCTCCTCCTCTCCACCCTCTAGGCCGAAGCCTTCTCCTCCTTCCCCCTCCTCCATTACTTCACCTTCATCCACCAAAACACCTTGAATCCACCTCTCACATCCTTAACCTTCCTTTCTCACTCAAGGAGTTCATCACACCACCTTTATCTCCTTCCTTCTCTTGCAAGGCCGAAGCCCTCTTGCATTTTTCTCCCCTCCATTTCTTCAATTTTCTCTTCCATTTTAGAGAAAAGGTAAAATCCATAACCCTCTTTGCATCATCTCCAAATATTTTGCATTGAAGCTCATTTTCTTCCCCTCATTCCTTTCGCATAGCATCATCTTTTCAATGTAGTTTGTTGTGGTTGAGGGGTGAGATTTGTTGTCTCACCCTAAAATAAGTTGATTAGTGTTGTTTTCATGTTAATTTTTGAGTTTTCTTGTTAAATAAAATGGAGCAAGGTTTCGCATATACATGATTAAAATGTCTTCAAAATTGATTTTGTTGTTTCTTTGTTTAAATCTTGTTGTTGGTATTCTTCTTTAGTAAGTTGTTGTGGATTTGGCTCTATGATTCCTACTAGTGCCAAGTGCACTTTGATCTTAGTAGTGAAGAGAGCTAGAAATGACTTTTGTTTAATATATTAGTTTATGTGCTCATTATTTCTTGTGTTTTAGTTTACCTTTTGTTTATTGATGATCTTGCAAAGTGATTCACACTACATGCCTAGTGCATTTCCTTCAAGTGGTGAAGATTGCAAGAGAGGATTCAATTTATTTCATAGTTGATATGTTTATGATCTAGCTATATTATTGTTTAGTTAATGATGATCTTGCAAAATGATTCTCACTACATGCCTAGTGCATTCCATTCAAGTGGTGAAGATTGCAAGAAAGGATTCAATTTATTTCATAGTTGATATGTTTATGATCTAGCTATATTATTGTTTAGTTAATGATGATCTTGCAAAATGATTCTCACTACATGCCTAGTGCATTCCATTCAAGTGGTGAAGATTGCAAGAAAGGATTCAATCTATTTCCTAGTTTAATAGTTTATGTGTTCTTGTAGTCTAGTTATCTTGTTGCCCACTTGTTGATGATCTTGCAAAGTGATTCTCACTACATGCCTAGTGCATTTTATCAAAGTGGTGAAGATTGTAAGAGAGGATTCAATCTATTTCTATTTTATGTGTTTATATATTCTTATGGTTTAGCTATATTGTTGTTAGTTAATGATGATCTTGCAAAGTGATTCTCACTACATGCCTAGTGCATTTCATTCAAGTGGTGAAGATTGCAAGAGAGGATTCAATCTATTTCATAGTTTAATAGTTTATGTGTTCTTGTAGTCTAGTTATGTTGTTGTCCACTTGTTGATGATCTTGCAAAGTGATTCTCACTACATGCCTATTGCATTTCATTCAAAGTGGTGAAGATTGCAAGAAGGGATTCAACCTTGTATAAATTGTCATTCTATTCTCTACTTCATTTTTTTAATAGTTCTTGTGAATTAATCATAGTTTTGTTTAATGTTCAAAGTTTTCTTTGCATACTTGGCTTAAGCCATGAGCCCATCTCATTGAATAAATTCTCTATTGTTATACTCTATAGTGTTAGGGTTTTGATTTTTTTGGTTTTGGTCCCCTCATGTGTGTTCTTGGGGTTAGGGTTTTAGGTTTTGAGGTTTAAGTTACTATTTTGGTTTCCTTAGACTTTTAGGTTGAATAAAAATGCCTTGCTAGATGCCCATTTGGCAATTTCCTATGTTAGTTTAGGTTTATGCCTACATGTTCATGCATTTGTTTATATCTTTTCAAGTTTACTCATGCATATATTAACATCATGTTTTGCATCTCATAAGATAAATGTGCATATATTAATATCATGTTTTGCCTCTCATAAATTAAATACTCATGCATTCCATAATGTTGTATTTTGCATTCCATAATTGCATACTCTTGCACTCATATACTTGTATCATTGTGCACCCTATTGTTCATAGCAAATTGTAAATACTTTTTTGATTGCTTTGCTTGTGTCCCAATGGTTGTTTTGAGCTTTTGACTTGTAAGAAGGATTTGAAATGTTATATTTCTTTTCAAGCGTGAAATCCTATGTTTTTTTAATAAGAAAACCTAAGGTATTTTTCTAAATAAGAATCATTAACCATCACTCGAAGCCGTTGCTTGTTTGATCGTTAATGAGGAGCTATTAGTGGTAGTCACTCGAAGCCTTTGCTTGTTTGGCTATCATGAAAACTCCCACACATTAATTAAACAACAAAAAACAACTAATTCAAACTTCCAAAATAACACGAGCTACTAGCTCGCCCCCTTTTTTCAAAACTATTTTCAAAAGAATAATACGACGTTGTCGCTTGTAATCACTCGAAGCTATTGCTTGTTTGATTACCGGCTCCAACCCCTTTTCTTTCGAGTTAATACCGAATGCCACTCGAAGCCTTTGCTTGTTTGGTGTTTGCGAACCCTCGAGTCTTATTTCAAAAACTCCAAAAGCACTTTCAAAAATCACAAAGCCGTTTTCACACGCAAAACCGAGAACTACGTTGCTTTGATCCTCGGCCGGTGAGGTGCGTGAGGACCGGGTTCATGTCCCGTCAAGCATACCTTTAAAAACACGAGAACTACGTTGCTTTGATCCTCGGCCGTGTGAAGTACGTAGGACCGGGTTCATGTCCCGTCAAGCATACCTTTAAAAACACGAGAACTACGTTGCTTTGATCCTCGGCGGTGAAGTGCGTAGGACCGGGTTCATGTCCCGTCAAGCATACCTTTAAAAACACGAGAACTACGTTGCTTTGATCCTCGGCCGGTGAAGTACGTAGGACCGGGTTCATGTCCCGTCAAGCACACCTTTAAAAAACACTGAGAACTACGTTGCTTTGATCCCCTCGGCGGTGAAAGTGCGTAGGACCGGGTTCATGTCCCGTCAAGCACACCTTTAAAAACACGAGAACTACGTTGCTTTGATCCTCGGCGTGTGAAGTGCGTGTAGGACCGGGTTCATGTCCCGTCAAGCATACCTTTAAAAACACGAGAACTACGTTGCTTTGATCCTCGGCGGTGAGAGGGCACGTGGGACCGGGTTCTGTCTCCGTCAAGCATACCTTTAAAAACACCCTTAAAAAGCGAGAACTACGTTGCTTTGATCCTCTCGGCGGTGAGGGTGCGTGAGACCGGGTTCATGTCCCGTCAAGCACACCTTTAAAAACACGAGAACTACGTTGCTTTGATCCCCTCGGCGGTGAGGCACGTAGGGACGGGTTCATGTCCCGTCAAGCATACCTTTAAAAACCCATAAAAAACAAGAACTACGTTGCTTTGATCCTCGGGCCGGTGAGAGTGCGTGAGGGACCGGGTTCTGTGTCCGTCAAGCACGCTTTTCAAAAATCTTTGTCTTGTTCCGCTTTTCAAAGATATCAAAACATCCCTTTTCCCGTTTTCAATAAAGAGATTTCTCAAAAAGAAAAGAAAAATAAATAGAACAACGTATTTCAAATCAAACATTTCAAAACCACATCAAATTAATGGTTCCTTTCGGTAGAAAAGAGGCGTGTGAAGTGCTAATACCTTCCCCATGCGCAACCGACCCCCGAACCTACATCTCTAAGTTTTGAAAGACCACCCGCTTTCCTAAAAAGGTTTTTTCAATGTTTTCCTAAATAAATATTGGTGGCGCTCTCATTGATTTTCAAACGTTGTCAAACTGAAAAGTCCCAAACCGGATTTTTCGGGGCGCAACAGCTGGCGACTCTGCTGGGGACTTTCTTTCTTTATTTATTTATTTAAAGAGAGATGAGGGTCAAGCCTAATTAATTTGATGTGGTTTAAATTGTTTGATTTGAAAAACTATGTTCTGTCTCTTCCTTTTCCTGTTCTTTTTTCTTTTCTCTTCTTTTGCATGCCTGTGGTTATGTTTATGCATGCATTCCTCAATTCCCATGTCCCCTCTTCTTCGCTCCTGTTCTTGAGGTAAAACATGCATTCCCCCCATTCTATTATGTCCCCTTCTTCTTAGCTCCCTTTCTGGAGGTAAGCAATGCGTGTAATTTCTGTGGACTTATTAGAATGGTTTGTATATTAAACTAGTGTATGCATGTTAAACCCTAGGGTAGACAAGCTCATTTATCCGACTTATTCTGGTTTCCTTGCAGGTGGGGTGGGTAGATTTTAGGAAGTATGTCCTCGATCACACACTTTCACACCTTATGATTTATGTTCTATGAGTGGGCTCCTATACCCGGATCCAACAAACATCTAGGAGAGTGGAGACGATTAAGGATTGTCATTCGAGACCTTTGTGCATGTCGATACTCATGAAAGTCTCAACCAGCAGTCACGCTTTCTCATGACGCTTCACACTTGGTAGTTCTCACATTTGTGGATGTCGGCATGGGGATTCTATAGCTCTGGTAGCCATTGTGAGGGTGTGAATTAGAGCTACATGGGAGGAACCTTTGAAGTTGCCCTAGAACTTAGGATTCCCACCTTTGTAGGACACGAGGGCATACGAATTGTGTGCTGCATGGTAATTTAGGGCATGTCTTCCTCAAAAAGGAGCTTTTTCAAAAACCTTCCAAGAAAATACAAAAAAATAATATTTTCTTTCTTTCAAATAAACCGCTCCTGAATTTTTGAACCTCCGTCCCTACACATCGTTTTTATCATCCCTACATGCATCATTCATATCATAATCGCATCATGCCGCATTCATTAAAATTAAATGTTGTAAGCATCTGCATTCACACCTGCATCTCATTTGCATTTGCTTGCCGAGAGCCTTGAGTAACTTACCGTCTTGTCATAGGTGCATCAAAATGGAGTTGAGTAGCAAGACTTCGCTCATTTCTCGCTTCCCAGTTATGAAGAGGGTTGAGATTGGTAGTCTGAGGCAGTGTGCAGCCCTTATGGGCCCCATTGAGAGAGAGTCCTTTGATCAAGGATACGGGAATGTTCGTGAGATTGCTGCTGCAATTGAGCGTTCAAGAGGATGCTCTTATAGCTTTGAGTCAATTCTACGACTACGATGTGAGGTGTTTCTTCTTCAAGAATTTTTCAGTTGTCACCCACATTAGAGGAGTATGAGCGGCTTTTGGGGTTCGCGGATCACATGCTAGGCCTTACCAATATCAAAGGAGCGATCTTATCACCGATGAAAAACTCGCTTGTGGCCTTTCGGGATTAGTGTGGATGAATTGAGGTTGCAGAAGTTAAAGAGAAATGGTGTAGCGGGTATCCACAAGAGTACTTGAGGCCTATTACAATCTTATGCCGCGGCTAAGAAGTGGGGACCGTTCAAATTAGTGCTCGCTCTTACCATATTTGGGGTGGTCCTCTTTCCTCAAATAGAGAGATATGTTGATGAAGGCGCAATCGGTGCATTCTTGGCCTTCAAAGACACTCGAGAACCCTATCAATCCGGTGCCGCTATCCTTGCTAACACGTACCACGCTCTTACTGCTCTGACCCGGTTCCATAAAAAGAAATTATGTCTTTCCTCTCACATTCTCTACGCTGGTTTATTACCCATGTGATCCACAACCGAACTAATGTTAGGGAGCTAATCTCTTACGCCCTAAGTTTGTGAGGTGGAGGTGCTTGCTATTGAATGGGTTGAGTATTTGAAGAATCTCAATGAACTCCAAATCCGGTGGTACACAGTGCTTGTTGGGATGACCTGACCCGGTGGTAGTGTTCGATTGTGGAAGCTTTGAACGTGCCTCTCATGGGGACTCGGGGATGTATCAACTACAACCCTTCATTGACCTTGAGGCAGCTCGGTTACCAGATGAGGAACTCACCCTCCGAAAGCATCTTTGTCCGCATTTACCTTTATAAGGGGATGCCTAATTGCGGCGACTTGCTTGAAGAGTTCAACAGTCATGGGAATCCGTAGGGCGGAAAGGGAGTGAAGAGTTGTCAAAGAGAATCAGTGACATCACTTTCAATCAATGGCTCAAGGAGAAGCTTCAAAATGCAAAATCACCAATTCAAGGGATGCTTTCCTTGAAGAAGAGATACTGTGAGCCTTATGTCCCAACACATGAAGAGCTAAACGAAGTCAAATCCGCATTAGCGAAAGCAGAAGAGGAAAAGAGGGCACTCGCAGCTAAGATAGAAGAGATAGCTCAGAGAAAGAAAAGCTAGAGGAGGAAAACAATGTCAAGATGATGTTTGTGGAAGAAAGCGTCGGACGATTCAAGAAGGAAGAACAAAGCAAGATAGAAGCCCAGAGGCATCCGAAGGGGGCGAGAGGAGCTTCAAAGGTATAAACAAAAGACGAGGAAAGCACTTGAAGAAGCTCGGGAGTGGAAGACATTAGCCATGAAATCGGGCGAGAATCACATTTAGTGGCGAGTTGAGAGTCGGTTGAGAAACCTCAAGCAAGAAAAGGTGGCCATTAATGAAACTCTCAAGGAATACCAAAGAGCTTTGAGCTTTGAAAGAGAAATATTTGGTGAATTAAAGAGAGACCTTCATTTGTCTAGAAGATGCCTACAGCAAGTCGAGTAGAGAGAGTGATTGGAAAAACGCTTCCTAGAGTTGATTGGAAAGATCGAAGATCAAGAGGTCATTAAAGAACTCAAGGATGAGATACAGCTGTGGAAGAACAAGTTCTCAAAGTCGCCGAGTGGCCCGTCAAGCTATCTTTGGGAATCCTAAGAATCGAGGTTAGGGTGAGGTGAGATGCACTTCTTCAATACCCCGTCTGAAGTGTATCAATTTGTGGAATACTGCAGAGCGTTGATCACAGAATTCAAAGAGCAATCTCAAAGTGCAAGTGCAAGCAAGAAGAGGAAGAGAGTTGGGGAGCTTAGAGCTATTTGTATTTGAATTGCCTATTTGTATTTTTTTGATTTAGGAGTTTGTATCGAGCTCTGTATTCAAGAATATTGTACTACTCTCTTTATGAACCTTGTAACGTCTTTTCCCTTTAATGAAAATTGGTGAAGCTTTGAAATCTTGATGAATGAAGTGTGCTATTTCGATTCCTTGTTTACTTCAATTCGTAAACCAAAAAGTTTCTGTAGTATATGACAAGGCAAGGTATCCCATGGTTCCGGCATCAAGCAAACATTGTGCATACATTCATACATTCATTCATAAAATTATTTTGTTTCTTATGCAATAAATGTTTGAATAAACAGAAAAGGCACGCTGGTTCTCCGTCACCGATACTTCACCCGACTGCAAGCCAAGCTAATGGCTCAGCTACCAGAACATCCGGATGTTGAAATTGAGAGTAACCCAGAACAGGAAGACATGGGTGTACAAATTACGAATCCCGAAAGCACCGCGGGAAAATCGGACTCGAAGGATAAGATGGGTACCATGGAGGCCCGAGTCCATGAAATGATGGTAATCTTTGCAAGGTTTGAAGAGTGGGACAAGCTCTTTGGCCGCCGCCGTGTAGTGGGTCGGAGATGGGGTCACTTCTTTCGTTCCTCCTCCAGTGTCAGTAACTGCTGCAACCACAGTTCCTCCGGGATGCGGGCCTGGTCATCCGTGTTCGCTCCGAGAAATGAATGTGTCAAGCGACACTTGCATGAGAGATACCCGGGGTATGCTGCTGGTACTGCCGCAACTGTTAGATCTACTCCCGTTGGTGTAATCGCACCTAATCAAATTACTATCACCACACTGGGAACCGCTGGGGATCTCGAGAATCGGGCTCTGTCCCCTCATGTCATACACAATTCCACGCCCGGGGTTCACGATGACGACCTCAAAATGTTCCTCACCAGAGGAGGAGGTATTACTACAAAGATGGGGAGTCACCCCCAAGAGCACGCGTTTGAGGGGGCTCAAACCAAATGATCCGATCCGAGCACTAGAAGAAAGAGTGAGAGCTATGGAGGGTGCTGGAGTTAGAGCCAAAGAAGCCCGTGAGCTTTGCCTAGTCCCCATTTGGTTCTACCGCCAAAATTCAAAGCTCCAGAGGTGGACAAGTACTGAGAGGATCGGCTGCCTGCAGAGCCATATTACAATGTTCGTCAGAAAAATGGGTCCCTATGCCAATGATGACAAATTCTTCGATTTATTGCTTCCGAGCGGTTTGGTGGGAGCTCCTGCGGATTGGTATATGAAGTTGCAATCCTCTGAAATCCATTTGTTGGAAAGATTTGTGCAGAAGCTTTCATGAAGCGATAAGATAAGTACAACATGGACATGGCTCGGATAGAGTCGTGATTCTGCAAACACATGAGTAAGGGTGAGAAAGAGACTTTCAAAGAATATGCTCAAAAATGGCGAAGCACTGCCGCCACTTGAGTTCACCCCCTTTGATCGAGAAAGAGATGGTGTACATGTTCCCGGAAACTCTGCGCCAATCTATTATGACAGTGATCACAAGTGTCTCAACCAGCTCGACATGATAGTCTTGGGGAAAGACTTGAGCATGGCCTTCAAGCGGGAAGATTTTGAATCACCTTGGTAATGCAGGAGTTACGGTGGGTCCAAAGAACGGAAAAGTACCAGCCCATTTCCCTAAAAAGAAAGAGGAGAAACTAATGTCATCTCAGGGGGAAACTCGTCTTTTGGTACACCTCCACCCCAAACTATTCCATTCTCTGCTCCAGTGTCATCTCAGCAAGGCAATGACCGTCCCAAGACTCAAGATTATCAGTTCAAGAAGCGGACTAGTTTTGATCCAATTCCAATGACATATACTGAGCTGTTTAATCACTTGACCTCCAATAATCGATCAACACTCGACCCATGAAAGTAGTGCAGCCACCATTTTCCAGAGGATACAATGCTAATGCCACCTGCAGTTTCCACGAAAATGGGGTCGGTCATGCTGTGGAAGATTGTAAAGCCTTCAAGCATGTAGTGCAAGATTTGATAGATCTTTGGTTGGATATCGTTTAAACAGAACCGCCCAAATACAACAATCAATCCGTTACAGTCACGAGGAACGCCACCAATGCTATAGAAAGTCTTTGTTGGCAGGATTCTTTGAAAAAAGTGCAAGAGATCAAGACTCCTCTAAGTGTCATTTATCTTTGAGTTATGCCGCCAAGGTTGTTAAAAAAGGGTGTTGCCATGAAGAAGGGTGTCTTGACTCACTGTGTGGGGAGGTTGTGAAACTTTCAAAATGATCCTGCAAGACTGATGGATCGGTATGTGGTCCAGATATAGGGACCTATGGTGTGGAAGATGAAGTGTGGACCCTACATTCGGGCAGTGATAGAGAGGCCAAAAAGCCGATTGAAATTCTCGCACAGTGCGCTCACGAGATTGGTTCAAGCCAGGCCCGACCAAGAGCTAATGAAGACACGGTTCCTTTCTCATGCAAGGAAGAAATCGGTGAAGAGGTAATGATCTTTGCCTACAAAAGAAGGGCGTTGGGATACTCTAGGAGAGCCCAATGGAAAGTTTGATTACTTGGTCGATATGATGCTCACGAAAGTGCTCTAATCCGAATAGAAGATATCCAGCCTACTGGGGTGGGATGAAGAAGATGAGCGAGACGACCAAGTGGTCGTGCGTCATGGATGGTTCCGAATGCGGAGAAGTGTGGACAGCTGTACTCGACAATGATAGAGGAATCGAAGGCCCATTGAGATCCCTTATGATTTCAATCCTAGGTCGATGCGAGCAAATGCTCAGCCAATAGTGATTGAGGTACCAGCTCGCGTTTCGTTATGAGTCAAATAAAGCAGTTCCCTGGAAATACACGGCAGAATGCTTTCCAAATGCTACCACCGTGACCAACATAGCAGGATCAAGTGGGATCACCAGAAGTGGAAGAGTGTATGCTCCAGAAACCCTCCGGGCGGAAGCATCTAGGGAGGAGGAAGCAGAGAGGCCGCAAAGATAAAGAAAAGAGCCGGAGGTCTGCTCCGAAAAAGTAAATGAAAAAGAAGCCAATGAATTCTTGAAGTTTGTGTCAAAAAGCGATTATCGAGTAGTTGATCGGTTGAAACAGAGGCGCCTCAAAGATATCCATGCTATCATCATGTTGCTCGGTTCGGAGAGGCACACGAACGACCTTGATGAAAGTGCTCGGTGAGGCTCACGTTGCGCAGGACATTTCGGTGAATCGGTTTGATGGAATTGTCGGGAGTGTGGTGGTACGCAAATCACCTAACTTTTGGCGATGATGAGTTGCCTTGAGCGGAAAAGAACACAATCAAGCTCTTCATATCTCGGTAAAGTGTGGGGACTATGTCTTTGGCGAGTAATCGATTGACAACGGTCTTCACCGAACGTAATGCCAAAGTCAACCATGGACAAGTTAGATGTTGATTGTTCCTACATGAAACCAAGTTCGATATTTGGTACGAGCATTTGATGGGTCCAAAAAGGAAGTGCTAGGAGAAATGGAATTTCCTATCCAGATTGGTCCTGAGGTTTTCTGTATCAATTTCCAAATCATGGACATTACCTCCTCATATAGCTGTCTGCTAGGAAGACCCTGGATCCACATGGCTGGGGCAATTCCTTCTTCTCTACACCAACGGGTCAAATTCATGGTGGATGACAAAGTGGTCGTAGTATTCGGTGAGGAAGAGACTCTGGTTAATAAGCCATCAGAGTTCAAATATGTAGAAGCCGCTGAAGAGTCGTTGGAAACAGCTTTTCAGTCTTTGGAGATTGCCAATGCAGTGTTTGGAAAGACCAAAGAGGAGGAGATGGTCGCCAAAATTATGATAGCCCAAGGGTACAAGGCTGGTTCTGGCTTGGGAAAGACTGGTCAAGGGATTCTAGCTCCTATCCAACTGAAGGAAAACAAAGACCGTTTCGGGCTAGGATACACCCCAAGTAAGGAGGAAAGGCGGATAAGGCGGATGAGCGAAAAGCGCCGATGGTTGGCCAAATCCGAGGCGAAGATCCATGGCCCCAGAGGATCCCAATTTGCGACCTTAGTCAGAGTTTTGTGAGTGCTGGCTTGTGGGACCCCAATCAAGTGGCCGTTATCAGAGATGTTTCTGAATCCAAAGAAGGCGAGGCGAGTCTGGTTCGTCGTTGCGGTATCGGTGAAGAGTTAAAGAATTGGAAGATCGCGATTCTCCCGTGACTCTTAATTTAAAGTAATCATTTGTAATGCAACCTCGTGGCTCTCGCCAAGAGCCATAGGACCGATTGTTAGGGCACACGTGTTTTTATTTTCAAAATTATCATCATCAATAAAAACGCTTGTTTTGAATTCCTCAATCAATAAAAATCAATTTCTCTTCATTGCATGAGTCTTTTCTCGCTTTATTTGTCTGTTTGTTTTCTTGTTTCGCCTTTCATTACGCTTTTTCGCCGGCAAAATGCAGATCCACAAAGAATGGTCTCTCGAAAATGACAAAGTGTCGCATGATCCATCTTTTGACTTTGATCACCCCCGCCAATCAGCCGAGGGGGATGTTGAAGAAGAGGCGGGAAACTCCTCCGAGAACTTTTGAGGTTAATGAAACAAGAAGAAAGGGTAATCCAGCCACACGAAGAGTCCAATGAAGTGATCAACTTGGGTACAATGAGAGGATAAGAAAAGAGGTTAAAGTAGGCACCACCATGAACGAAGAAGACCGCATAAAGTTAGTTCGGTTGTTGCGGGATTACGTGGATGTGTTTGCATGGTCGTATTTCAAGATATGCCCGGGTTGGACACCGACATTGTGGTACACAAGCTACCTGGTCAAGCCCGAATGCCCACTGTCAAACAGAAATTGAGGAGGATGAAACCAGAGATGTCCTCAAAATTAGAGCGAAGTGAAGAAGCAATTCGATGCGAGATTCTGGCGGTGGCCAAATACCCGCAATGGGTTGCCAACATTGTCCCGATTCCCAAAAAGGATGGGAAGGTCGAATGTGTGTCGACAGGGATCCGAATCGTGCTAGCCCTAAGGGGCGACTTCCTTTGCCCCACATTGATGTTTTAGTGGGCAAGATACTCAACACTCGTTATTCTCCTTCATGGATGGATACTCGGGATATAATCGGATCAAAATGGACCACGAGGACATGGAAAAGACAACTTTCATAACACTTTGGGAACATTTCGTTATAAGGTCATGCCATTCGGATTGAAGAATCTTTGGCGCAACCTATCGAGGGCCATGGTTACCTTATTCCATGATATGATGCATAAAGAGATTGAGGTTTATGTTGATGACATGATCGCAAAATCTAAAACCGACAAGGAGCACATTGTCAATCTGCGCAGCTTTTGAACGGTTAATGAAATATAAGCTCAAGTTAAACCCACCAAGTGCACGTTTGGGGTAAGATCGTGGAAGTTGTTAGGCTTCATTGTCACCGTGGCGGAATTGAGGTGGATCCGCACAAAGTAAAAAGCTATCCTCGAAATGCCGCGTTCAAATCGAGAAAGAAATCCGTGGTTTCCTCGGAAGGTTGAATTACATCTCTCGATTCATCTTCGGTTGGATCGCTACTTGTGAGCCAATCTTCAAATTGCTATGCAAAAGTCGAGCCGAAGTGGAATGATCGATGTCAAGCGACCTTCGAGAAAATCAAGGTGTACTTGCAAAATCCACGATCTTAATGCCTGTGGTGGCGTGCAAAGCCGCTTCATCTTGTACCTTACATGCTAGACAATTCAATGGGTTGTGTGTTGGGTCGCATGATGAATCGGAAAAAGGAGCATGCAATATACTACCTAAGCAAAAAGTTCACCGATCGTGAGACAAGGTATTCTATCTTTGGAAAACCTGTTGTGCTTTAGTTTGAAATTTCGCTCATCGTTTAAGCAAGTACATCTTTGAGTCATACAACTTGGTTGGTTTCAAAAATGGATCCAATCAAGTACATATTTGAGAAGCCGGCTCTCACAGGCGAATTGCCCGATGGCGAGATGCAATTATCGTAATACGATATCCCGTATGTCACACTAAAGGCGATTAAAGGTAGTACACTCATTGAATATTTGGCATGTCACCGATTCAGATTACCGACCAATGCGGCATGATTTTCCGATGAAGACATCATGGCACTATTCGACGAGGAAGTCCCACGAAAGTGAAAGATGGAGAATGATATTTGATGGTGCGCCCAATGTGTGGGGACACGGGAGTGGGCGCGTGTTAATCTCCCCGATAATCGCTTCATTCCCGCCATTGCAAGGCTAAGCTTCTACGTCACAAATAACATAGCAGAATCTGAAGCATGCATCCTAGGTATTCAAGCGAGCCACAGAGTGGAAAGTTAAAAGGCTAGATGTATACTGGGATTCAAATTTCTAGTTATTTATCAAGCAAGAGGCGATTGGGAGACCGAGAGATCCTAAACCGATTCCTTATTGTGATTACCGCAAGAGTTGATGAAGTCCTTTGATGAGATCACCTTCCAAAGATATCCTCGAGGTGAAAATCGGTGGCGATGCATTAGCCACATTGTCTTCTATGTTCAATGTTAGTTGTGACAAGAACTTGACTAAGATCGAGAATCCAAAGACCGGAGCACGCTTGGCATCATCACCATCGCATGGCAATAGATGAAGGGTCCGACGAGAAGCCTTGGTATCATGACATCAAGCGAAGACATCACTAGTCGGGAATACCCACAGGGCATCGAGAAAATGACAAGAGAACTCTCGAGAAGGTTGTCAAGGAATTTCTTCTTGAGTGGTGAGGTTCTTTACAAGAGAAACTACGATATGGTTCTCCTAAGGTGTGTTGCCAAAGAAGAAGTGAGAGAATCATGAGAGATGTGCATGAAGGCTCGTTCGGAACCCATTCAAGTGGGCACACCATGGCTAGAAAAATCCTAAGGGCGGGTTATTATCGGCTCCGGATGGAATCGATCGTTATAGCTTCGTAAGGAAATGCCACAAATGCGGATCTATGCCGATCACATCCATGTGCCGCTCGCCAAACTAAATGTTTTGATCGCATCTTGGCCGTTTTCCATGTGGGGCATGGACGTCATAGGTCCAAATGAGCCCAAAGCGCCAGCGGGCATCGCTTCATTCGTTGCAATTGATTACTTTACCAAGTGGGTTCAAGCCGCTTCATACTCGAGTATAACCATTCGATGGTTGCTAAGTTTGTGAAGAAAGATCCGATTTGCCGATATGGTCTACACCGACAAGATCATCACCGATAATACGGTAGCAATTTGAATAGCAAAATGATGAAGGACTTGTGCAAGGAATTCAAAATTCAACACCATAATTCCTCTCCTTATCGCCCAAAGATGAATGGGGCGGTTGAAGCGGCAAACAAGAATATCAAGAGAATAGTGCGAGAAAATGGTGGTAACCTACAAGGATTGGCATGAGATGCTTCCCTTTGCTTTGCATGGATACCGCATTCAAATCGCGCACATCGATCGGGCAACCCCTTTTTCCTTGGTGTATGGATCGTAAGCAGTACTTCCCATCGAGGTTGAGATACCCTCCTGCGGGTTCGATGGAAACTAAAGCCGAGGAAGCGAGAAGTGGGTACAGTTCGCTGGATCAACTAAACTTCATTGAAGAAAAAGGATTGCGACTACGTGCCATGGCGGTGTACCAACAGAGAATGAGAACCGCTTTCGACAGAAAGTCCGCCGCGTGAGTTTAATGAAGGAGATTTAGTACTCAAAAAGATACTGCCTATTCAGAGTGACTCCCGAGGGAAGTGGGCACCCACTTATGACGGCCCGTATGTAGTCAAAAAAGCCTTTTCTGGAGGAGCGCTGATACTCACCAACATGGATGGCGAAGACCTCAAAAACCCAGTCAATTCAGACTCAGTAAAGAAGTATTATGCCTGAAAGAAATAAACGAAAAAAGAGAAAGACAAGCCAAGTAAGAATTAGCTCGCTAGGTTGAAAACCCGAAAGGGCGACTTAGGCAAAATCAGAGCGACCCGGTGGATTGAAAACCCGCAAAGGGCGATCCAGGCAAAAATTAGGGTCAGAAAACTTGAGCATGAAAAGTAAAGAAAGGCATACAACTCCCCTGAAGACTTGAATGAGGGAGTGATCAAGGTCAAGGACACAAATGTCTCAAGATCGCCCCACGCAGACGATGACGGAAATTCGATTTCTCTCTTATTTTCGTGTCTTTTTGTAGTTTTAAAATTCTCAAATGTACTGAACAGTCGACGTAACATTCTGTACGATCGGCTTCCATATCAATAAAGCTCAGCTTTTCTCATATCGTGATTGTTGGTATTTCTGTTTTTCTGCTCAAAATAAGCGTTTTTATGATGATGGTGATACTGAACTGTAAAACATGTGCATACATCATAAGGCATTACAAATCATTGCGAAATCTTTAAAAGTCATGGGAAATAAGCAAATTCCTAAAGATAATTAATCTTACAAAAAAGGTTGCATCCACAAACCGTTCCAAGTGGCGAACCAGAGAGCAAGCGCGCGTTCGTTCCACAAGCCTCGCAGATTTCCTCGGGCGATCTCCTACCGGGAGTATCTAAGTCGGTTGAACGATAAAAAAATAATAAGCCTTGTCAAAAGCAAAAGTGAATGGTCGAGAAAAAAGAAAGGCGATCGAAAAGAAAAAACATGAAAAAAACAAATAACCGTAAAATGTAAAGTTTGGTCGAAAACAATCGTAAAAGAATCAAAAACAAAGGAAAACGATCCACCACATGCATCATCACATCAAAATCATAGCATTGCATGCACTCACATAACATACTCCTCGCATAACATGCCTTTGCATAACATGCACCCATGCTTCATGCATCATTCCTTGCATCACCGACATATGCAGTACCTTAATTCAATACGCCGTGGCGCGGTCATCTTAATCACCAATCAACAGATTTGCAAATCCCTTCAGACGTGCATCCCTTCAGACTAAGGCGCCCTTCAGATCCCGTCGTTATCGAGCACAAGCGAATCATCGGACCGAGTCCTTCGGTTTAGTTCAAATCAACGATCCCGCACGAGAGACTTTGAACTCGACCTTCATCCCGCCAAGTCATCACGGAGCATGACGGATCGGCCCCCAGATTTCGCGCCCTTCGCACGGTGTGCGATGTAAAGCATAGTGCAAGTCCATCAAGGTAAAATGTATCGATCTCCCACAACTTGATACGAGAACCTCAAAGCCGCTCGAGTAGGCCACCTTCGAGCCCAAGCGTTCCTTCAGAGCGAGACGCTCCGCCCGAACCCAAGCGTTCCCCAGAGCCCAAGCGTTCCTTCAGAGCCCAGACGCTCCTTCGTAACCCAAGCGTTCCTTCAGAGCCCAAGCGTTCTTCAGAGCCCAAGTGTTCCTTCAGAGCGAGACGCTCCTTCGTAACCAGCGTTCCTCCGAGCCCAGACGCTCCTTCGTAACCAGCGTTCGCTTGAGCCCAAGCGTTCCTTCCGAGCCTAAGTGTTCCTTCAGAGTCCAAGTACTCCTTCAGAGAGCGCAGACGCTCCTTCGTAACCCGTGTGTTCCTTCAGAGTGACGAGCGCTCCTTCATCACCGCACTTTTGTTACTTGATTCCCACCGTGTCGCTTATCAAAGGAGGCGGTACCTTCTCTACTATTCTATTTATTGTTTTACTTTCTTCGCTTACGCCACCCGAGGGTCGGCGTCCATGTGTTTTCTGTTTTGTTAGCTTCTGCGAGGGTTAGCACCACATTCATTACAACCGTTTTCGCTAGTATCCATTCACCCAAAAGAAAAGTGGAAATTCGGGTTTTTCCTAAGTTGGCAAAATCGGTATAATTTCTGAATTCTTTATCTCTATTTTGCCTCGGAATATGTTTGGCCAATTCATATTCCTTGTTAAAATCTAGATAAAGAGGGCAACATCATACCCCAATTTTGTCAAGGCTTTAGGTCAACACCCTAATTTTCAACCAAAAAATAAATAAATTAAGGCATGGCATGCATTTTAGAGTTTTAAAAGTCATCCAAGGGTTTTAGAACCATGTTTAGAATAAAAATGCATTTTTGAGCAAATTAGGACTTTTTAGGGTAAGGGCATTTTGGTCATTTTTCGCAAAAAGATGATTTTCTCGTCAAAAATATGCACACACTAAAAGTACATTTTCTCTTATCCAAGAGAATTTTTGTACAATTTTTAGAGAGAATATTCTAGCCTAAAATAATTAAAATGCACTTTTCCTATTTTTAGTGCATAAAAAAATGCCAAAAGACCATTAAAAATTCCCCAATTAATTAAGTGACAATTTTAATGGTCTAGAATAATTAGGGAGGTTATTTCATGGTGTCCAAAAATATGTGACATGTTTTAATGGGTGCACTCTCAATTACATGCCCAAAAGATTCAAAATTCAAAAATAAAAGGAGGAAGTGTCCTCAATAAGACAAAATAACAAAAAAAAGCAAGTTTTTTTATTTTTTCCCCTTCATGATCAGCTGATCATGCGTCCCTCCCTCTCTCTCTCTCTCTCAAGAAACTTCTACACACTCCATTACTTACTCACCAAGTTTTAATTTGATCATATCCTCAATGTTGCCTTTTTGGTAAATTAACCCATGCACTTACACTAACCTTTCCATCAAAAAACCCCATCTTACCTTTTTGAGAACATTCCCTCACCAAAATACCCTTAACCCTATTCTACAAAAATCACCATTCCCAAATTAGATTTTTTGTTCACAAATTTCCCTTTTTTCCTTCTTTTATGCGCCACCTTCACCCATTTCTCTCACACACTTGTGTTTTCTAAATACCCTTGATCCATGTGACCAATAATCCTAACCATCCATTCAAAATTAAGATCCAATCCTAGAGCCCAATCAAAGCAAAAAGTCCTAAATACCCTAAAGCCTCAAAACCCCTATAAATAGCTCACACCTCTCTCTCTTCACCAATCTTTGGCTATCATTCTCACCTTCAAGAAAACCAAGCATTATACTTCTCCTCCTCTCCACCCTCTAGGCCGAAGCCTTCTCCTCCTTCCCCCTCCTCCATTACTTCACCTTCATCCACCAAAACACCTTGAATCCACCTCTCACATCCTTAACCTTCCTTTCTCACTCAAGGAGTTCATCACACCACCTTTATCTCCTTCCTTCTCTTGCAAGGCCGAAGCCCTCTTGCATTTTTCCCCTCCATTTCTTCAATTTTCTCTTCCATTTTAGAGAAAAGGTAAAATCCATAACCCTCTTTGCATCATCTCCAAATATTTTGCATTGAAGCTCATTTTCTTCCCCCTCATTCCTTTCGCATAGCATCATCTTTTCAATGTAGTTTGTTGTGGTTGAGGGGTGAGATTTGTTGTCTCACCCTAAAATAAGTTGATTAGTGTTGTTTTCATGTTAATTTTTGAGTTTTCTTGTTAAATAAAGTGGAGCAAGGTTTCGCATATACATGATTAAAATGTCTTCAAAATTGATTTTGTTGTTTCTTTGTTTAAATCTTGTTGTTGGTATTCTTCTTTAGTAAGTTGTTGTGGATTTGGCTCTATGATTCCTACTAGTGCCAAGTGCACTTTGATCTTAGTAGTGAAGAGAGCTAGAAATGACTTTTGTTTAATATATTAGTTTATGTGCTCATTATTTCTTGTGTTTTAGTTTACCTTTTGTTTATTGATGATCTTGCAAAGTGATTCACACTACATGCCTAGTGCATTTCCTTCAAGTAGTGAAGATTGCAAGAGAGGATTCAATTTATTTCATAGTTGATATGTTTATGATCTAGCTATATTATTGTTTAGTTAATGATGATCTTGCAAAATGATTCTCACTACATGCCTAGTGCATTCCATTCAAGTGGTGAAGATTGCAAGAAAGGATTCAATTTATTTCATAGTTGATATGTTTATGATCTAGCTATATTATTGTTTAGTTAATGATGATCTTGCAAAATGATTCTCACTACATGCCTAGTGCATTCCATTCAAGTGGTGAAGATTGCAAGAAAGGATTCAATCTATTTCCTAGTTTAATAGTTTATGTGTTCTTGTAGTCTAGTTATCTTGTTGCCCACTTGTTGATGATCTTGCAAAGTGATTCTCACTACATGCCTAGTGCATTTTATCAAAGTGGTGAAGATTGTAAGAGAGGATTCAATCTATTTCTATTTTATGTGTTTATATATTCTTATGGTTTAGCTATATTGTTGTTAGTTAATGATGATTTTGCAAAGTGATTCTCACTACATGCCTAGTGCATTTCATTCAAGTGGTGAAGATTGCAAGAGAGGATTCAATCTATTTCATAGTTTAATAGTTTATGTGTTCTTGTAGTCTAGTTATGTTGTTGTCCACTTGTTGATGATCTTGCAAAGTGATTCTCACTACATGCCTATTGCATTTCATTCAAAGTGGTGAAGATTGCAAGAAGGGATTCAACCTTGTATAAATTGTCATTCTATTCTCTACTTCATTTTTTTAATAGTTCTTGTGAATTAATCATAGTTTTGTTTAATGTTCAAAGTTTTCTTTGCATACTTGGCTTAAGCCATGAGCCCATCTCATTGAATAAATTCTCTATTGTTATACTCTATAGTGTTAGGGTTTTGATTTTTTTGGTTTTGGTCCCCTCATGTGTGTTCTTGGGGTTAGGGTTTTAGGTTTTGAGGTTTAAGTTACTATTTTGGTTTCCTTAGACTTTTAGGTTGAATAAAATGCCTTGCTAGATGCCCATTTGGCAATTTCCTATGTTAGTTTAGGTTTATGCCTACATGTTCATGCATTTGTTTATATCTTTTCAAGTTTACTCATGCATATATTAACATCATGTTTTGCATCTCATAAGATAAATGTGCATATATTAATATCATGTTTTGCCTCTCATAAATTAAATACTCATGCATTCCATAATGTTGTATTTTGCATTCCATAATTGCATACTCTTGCACTCATATACTTGTATCATTGTGCACCCTATTGTTCATAGCAAATTGTAAATACTTTTTTGATTGCTTTGCTTGTGTCCCAATGGTTGTTTTGAGCTTTTGACTTGTAAGAAGGATTTGAAATGTTATATTTCTTTTCAAGCGTGAAATCCTATGTTTTTTTAATAAGAAAACCTAAGGTATTTTTCTAAATAAGAATCATTAACCATCACTCGAAGCCGTTGCTTGTTTGATCGTTAATGAGGAGCTATTAGTGGTAGTCACTCGAAGCCTTTGCTTGTTTGGCTATCATGAAAACTCCCACACATTAATTAAACAACAAAAAACAACTAATTCAAACTTCCAAAATAACACGAGCTACTAGCTCGCGCCCTTTTTCAAAACTATTTTCAAAAGAATAATACGACGTTGTCGCTTGTAATCACCGAAGCTATTGCTTGTTTGATTACCGGCTCCAACCCTTTTCTTTCGAGTTAATACCGAATGCCACTCGAAGCCTTTGCTTGTTTGGTGTTTGCGAAACCTCGAGTCTTATTTCAAAAACTCCAAAAGCACTTTCAAAAATCACAAAGCCGTTTTCACACGCGAAAACCGAGAACTACGTTGCTTTGATCCTCGGCCAAATGAGGGTACGTAGGACCGGGTTCATGTCCCGTCAAGCATACCTTTAAAAACCCGAGAACTACGTTGCTTTGATCCTCACCGGTGAGGTACGTAGGGACCGGTTCATGTCCCGTCAAGCATACCTTTAAAAAACACGAGAACTACGTTGCTTTGATCCTCACCGGTGAGAGGCGTGAGGACCGGGTTCATGTCCCGTCAAGCATACCTTTAAAAAACCCGAGAACTACGTTGCTTTGATCCCCTCGGCGGTGAGGGTACGTAGGGACGGGTTCATGTCCCGTCAAGCACACCTTTAAAAAACACGAGAACTAC
This sequence comes from Oxytropis ochrocephala, assembly GCA_020916435.1. Taxonomy (NCBI): domain Eukaryota; kingdom Viridiplantae; phylum Streptophyta; class Magnoliopsida; order Fabales; family Fabaceae; genus Oxytropis; species Oxytropis ochrocephala. Next base: position 22,333,104 of record CM037092.1, read on the forward strand.
GTTGCTTTGATCCTCACCGGTGAGAGGCACGTAGGGACCGGTTCATGTCCCGTCAAGCATACCTTTAAAAACACGAGAACTACGTTGCTTTGATCCTCACCGGTGAGGGTGCGTGAGGACCGGGTTCATGTCCCGTCAAGCACACCTTTAAAAAACACGAGAACTACGTTGCTTTGATCCTCAAACGGTGAGAAGTGCGTAGGACCGGGTTCATGTCCCGTCAAGCACACCTTTAAAAACACGAGAACTACGTTGCTTTGATCCCTCGGCGGTGAGGGTACGTAGGGACCGGGTTCATGTCCCGTCAAGCACACCTTTAAAAACACGAGAACTACGTTGCTTTGATCCTCACCGGTGAGGGTGCGTAGGGACCGGTTCATGTCCCGTCAAGCATACCTTTAAAAACCCATAAAAAAACAAGAACTACGTTGCTTTGATCCTCGGCGGTGAGAGGTACGTGGGACCGGTTCTGTCCCGTCAAGCACGCTTTTCAAAAATCTTTGTCTTGTTCCGCTTTTCAAAGATATCAAAACATCCCTTTTTCCGTTTTCAATAAAGAGATTTCTCAAAAGAAAAGAAAAATAAATAGAACAACGTATTTCAAATCAAACATTTCAAAACCACATCAAATTAATGGTTCCCTTTCGGTAGAAAAGGCGTGTGGGTGCTAATACCTTCCCATGCGCAACCGAACCCCCGAACCTACATCTCTAAGTTTTCAAAGACCACCCGCTTTCCTAAAAAGGTTTTTTCAATGTTTTCCTAAATAAATATTGGTGGCGGCTCTACTGATTTTCAAACGTTGTCAAACTGAAAAGTCCCAAACCGGATTTTTCGGGGCGCAACAGTATGACACTGTGCAAATTTCCCCAAGTTCAAATGGAATAGATGGTGAAAGGGATGCCCCGCTATAGGATATAGGTGACGATCCTAGTATAAACTTTTGGTTGTGACTCTCGGACTACAATAATCTTGAGTTTGCTATGATGAAAACTACACTTGGTGATCACTAGACCTTGTCTTAGTATAACTGTAACTTGAATGAATCTTGTGGCGCAAGCCCGTTTTTTTTTTTTTTTTTTTTTTTTTTGAGCAAACATATTATAAATAAATAAACTTATTTGTCCTAAGATTACACTTTGAGAAAACAAAAGCAACCTGTCATTGATTGGAATGTGGCCGATGGTTTAGTGATTTATGATAATTGGGCTCAAGTAGTGTTTGGGGATTGATGGGACGGATGATTTTTTGAGCGGTATGATTTGGCTAATGGTTAATGGTTTGTGAAAGAAGGGGTTATTAGGCTCAATGAAGTGTTTGATGATTGATGGGACAAATGATTTGGTGATGTAACTTGGCTAATGGGTGATGATTTATGAAGGAAATGGTTGTTAGGCTCAAATGAGTGTTTGAGGGTCTATTGAGACAGTAATTGAGGTGTCTCATGGTAGGATGGACTTGTTTAGGGATGTGACTTGGCCAAGGGTTTATGAAGGATAGGATATTGAGGACAAGGGAAGTATTTGGGGGTTTATTTCAGACAAGGATCTCTTATGGTAAGAAGTATCAGCTCATGATTGTATCACTTTTGCTTTTTCCTATTTTTTGTTTTGATTTCACTTTTTTTTTTTTTTTGATTTTTTTTTTCTTTTTCGAGCTGAGTGACTTGAAAATAATACACCATTTTTGATATAGAATTGATCATTGTCTAGGGTGATTGAAAGGTTTCTTTGGATTTTGGCTTAAGGTGGGTAGCAAAGGTTTTTTCGGGGACATGGGAAGATGGTCAGACTTCGTTCCAAATCATGATTGCTCGATTTCTCAAAAATTAACTCAAGGACAATGATTTACTTATTTTATATACTTGCTCTTTTCTTTATTTCTTTTCATGCTCTAATTTCTGCTTAGGCTGCTCTTACGAGTTTTCAACCTAACGAGCTTCTTTTGATTTATTTTTTTGTAAAGAACTTGCACCGAGGAAATACAATGTTGACAAAGTATTTTAGAGATCACCAATCTGCCCCAGTATGGAGGGCCTAAAGTGTTATTTCATTAGGGGAACTAACCAAAAAGTTGACTAAGTAGGGGAGTATGTACTTTAGGGTGGTCGGGGTGGGATTAGACTTGGGGGATGATGACAAGGTAAGGACATTAACTGACTCAAACAAAAAATGAAGACACATGTCACACACGAGTTACTACACGAATGCTTCGTAGAGAGTTAACATCAGTTTTAACATGAAAGAAAATTTTAGTGGACCACTTCGGTCATTCATCATGGAGTGGATGAGGTGCAATGCTTTGTTGAGAAAAAATGTGAACGAGCTGCTAATTTGAAAAACCGAGTGCCTTGAAACACCTTGAGCTTGCAACTAAGTATGGCTAAACTTTTTTCAAGAAGAATTATTTATCTCACAAGAATGTCTCACCTATCATTATGTTTTTTGTTTGTTTCTGTTTTTAGAATGCATGATGTAAGTATGCAAATGAATGAATGCGCATGAACTGAGAATGCGAACGAACGAATGAATGTATGTGAAATGTGAATGTAATGTACGTGAAATGCGAATGTAATGTACGTGAAATGCGAATGTAATGCATGTGAGATGCGAATGTAATGTATGTGAAATGCGAATGTAATGTATGTATATGAAATGATAATATATGATTTTATTTGTCGCGTCGGGGAATTATAAGTTTACATTTGGAGAGTAAAGTACAAAGTTTAACTTTGACTTTAGCATGCATGGCTTCTCTCCAAAATAAAGCTTTTAATTCTCAGACGGTCGTAAAAATGTACGCAATATAAGATGTTTATCTTGTTGTTTTATGCAAAGAAAAGGAAAATGCATGTGGTATATTTTCTAAAAAATGTAGTAAATAATGATTTTGATTTTTGACTTTTTGATTTTTTAAAATTGTTTGGATAAAAAACGGTATGCATTAATGTTCGTTTGAATGCAAGGGTATAAAGCTCCTTTGTGACCCTAGAGATGCATCTTACAGAGTGGGTCTAAGGTTTCTTTTATAGTGCCTCACAAGGGTAGTTCTAAAGAATCCTACACAAGGTTCCTAGAGCCAAGGACCCCAGTCAAGAATACTGACCCCAACAATAGGCAAGCTATTAGAAGGGATAGCATCCTCAAAAGGAATCAAACTCTAGGTGAGATTTTCGTGACCACCCAACGAGACGTACGTCCCGCAGGCCATCACTACACAATCTCGTTCTAACTTAGGTTTGCACTCAAGTCCGGGTAAATGACCTTTCTCACGTGTGTGCAGAAGTGTAATTGTGAAGTGTGTGTAGGAGCAATTTAAAAACAACCAAAAGCTGCAAACAGACAAACAAACATATATACAAATATCGTCTTCTATCCTAGGGTTCATAAATCACATAAAAGTATAAGATGCGAAAAATAAAATAAATAAATAAAGGAAGGGTAAAAATTAAATTAATCCTAACTAATTAGACTAGGTTTTGACTCTCTAAAGAAAATTAAGTCCCCAGTGAAGTCGCCAGCTGTAGCGACCGAAAAATCCGAGAATGGATTCTTCGAAATGTTCTTAGGAAGCCGCCACCAAATTTTAGTTTAAGGGCAAATTCGGAAAATCCCTTTAAGTTTTAGGACAAGGCGTTGTTAGGGTTCGGGAGTCGTTATGTGTGGGGAAGGTATTAGCACCCCACGACATCCTATTGTCTAATTAGTTAGGATTTATTTAATTGTTACCCTTTTATTTGCGAAGAAAAAGACTTATTTAAGTTTTTAGTTTTTAGTGCTTGACAAGAGTTGAGTCTTGCTCCTACGTACCTCCGGATGCAATGGAGGAATCAAAGCTACGTAGTTCTTCCTGAAAAAGTTTGTGGGTTGGTGTTTTTTAGTGTAGGGATCTTAGGATTCCTTGAACTGTACAGCTCACTGATTCCTAGGACGCTGACTAACCCGATTGTACAACCGACTTAGTCCCCTACTTTTTGAAAATAATTTTAGAGTTTTTGAAAGAAAGTGGTTTGGTGTGAGGTGGGTCCGTTTTAGAATAGGTATTCTATAACTCCTGAACTGTACAGCTCATTAGTTCTAGAACGCTGACTAACCCGGTTGTACAACCGACTTAGTCCCCTATTTTTAGGAAAAGTGATTTATTTATATTTTATAAATTTGTAGGATTACTGAACTGTACAGCTCATTGGTCCTAGGAAATTGACTAACCCGATTGTACAATCGACTTAGTCTTTTATTTAGTTTTGGGGTAGAAAATTATTTGATTATTGTTTTTTGATTCAATGAGAAAGTATTTGAGTTAAAAAAGAATTAATAAATACAAATGAGGAAGGTGGTTTAAACAATAAAATGGAGTGTAAATAACTACAGAGGATTGTATAATTAAACAAGTAGTGGTGCAAAACAAAGCCCAATTCACATTATTTGGGCCCATTTGCGAATATGGGTTTTAAGTAAAAGGGGGTCTTGCACCGATATGGTTGGAAGGAGAAGTTTGAATGGAGGTTGCTCAGATTTCGAGTTCAAAGGTTGATGATGATTGGAGAAGTACTCATGAAGTCAAGATGCACGTGATACGTCGGAAGTTTTGACAAAGACAAAGTTGAAAGAAAACAATAAACAATGGATCCGATCCTTTTATATCAACATGACTGATTAACAAGTATATTAAACAAGATAAAAACAATTCAAACCATTTCATTTCATCGATTCGAAAAATGAACTTAAGCTTGATACCCATCGATTCGTTTCAAACTAATACCTCCTATTTACATGCTATTTATACTCATAAATTTTCCAACTAATTAATCAGTCATTTGATAAGCATGATAAAGAAACGTATATACCAACCTGACCTCCAAGCTATTCTAAAAAGAAAAATGCTATGTGAATACTCCGCCCGTAATCGAAGCCTTTCGTGGATCGTTCCTCGAGTTACCGCTAACGTTTGCTTCTCATATGATTGCCACCGCCATCGCTTTCGTTATCGCTATCGTTGATAATCGCTAATCCTTGTATTTCAGTGGATTAGGATTCTGACTGCGAACCCTAATCCTTTTGAAGTGATTTATGCAGTATTGTTTTTTTCTTCTGTGATTGTGGTAGACTGCTTATTTATATTAGAAGATTAGGTTTTGCAATTAATTCTTGATTTGCCCCGATTTGGTTTTATTTTCATATTCGATTTGAGTCTTGGGGACCAAGACTAGGGTTTGGGAGAGCATGAAGATCCAAGCCCAACTGTTAACTGGACTAAAGCTCTTTTTTGTATTTATTTATTTATTTTCGGATTCCTTTTTTTTTGTTTATTTTGTATTACTATGTTTTTGTATTTTGGACCCTTTTTTGGACTTTTAGACACTTATACATTATAATAAAACTAAATTACATTTTTTCACATTTTTGGACTAAATATTATCTAAATAAATTAAATAAACAAATTAATAAAAAAATATGTTGGGCCAAATACCAAAGCGAAATCGGGCCCGACTAAACAAATGCGCTAGAACGAGGCCCAAATAGAAGAAATAGGCCCGTTAGGCAATAGATACTTAAAATCAAATTGGAATCACGTTCGTAGGCCCAAACCATAATGATATGCCCAATTGCGAGAAAAACGACTCATGTAAGCCCAATTAGATTCAACTAGGCCCAAATCATCGAGTTCAAATCAAGAATGCGCGAAAAGATCGATCATTCACAAGCATGCCGAGTTTAAACAACGATGTTTCGGTTTAGTTGACGGGATAATTGAAATTGGCTCAAATTAGAAGAATGAGATGTTATTCTAAAAAATCTTGTAATTTCGTGATCTCGAAACGTGAATTAAACTACTAAAGCGATAAAAAAGAGAACGGACAAAATTGGGGTATAACACTAATATCATTCATATTTGAAGATTCACCTTTTTCTCACTTTGTGCATTATCCAACAAGTGTAACTTTGATCAATTCCATTCGCTTTAAATGTCGTGCCAACTCCTCTCTGCGAAGAATCGATTTTACATAACAACACCTTAAACAAGGACATTTCATACCACTAGAAGTCCCTAAACGCTCAACAAAGACAAACTCACAAAATAATCCACTCCAGTAGTATACTCCTTGGACAGACGATTGGCGGACATCCAATTTCTATCCATAATTTCCAAATATTTATAATAAAATCACGAGAAGAGAACTTTAACATATGACCCATCAAGCAATTCGAATATAATGAAGAATCAATTCATATAAAAAAACAAACAAAATTTCCTCTTTTAAATTTTTTTCAATTCCACTCCTTATTTTCCCAAGCTATATCTATCTCATATTCTATTTCTATTCTCGGTCCTTTGGTCAAGACAAAGGAACCATAGTCTAGTCTTCCAAATAATTAATGAACTTAATTTATGTGTAACAAGAAGAGGCTAGTGGTAAAAAAAGAGTCTAGTGTGCACAAGTGACAAAACTAATATATTTCTAAACTAGAACCCACAATTAATATCTAACAAATTTTCTAATTGTAATTTACAAGAAAAAATTGCAACAAGAGACTATTGTAATTAGAGAAAGGAACGAAATTAATAAAGGAACCCAAACAGAGAAAGGAACAGAAAACTCACCAATGTTGTCTGAGTGAGAGACTGAGAAAGATGATGTTCACTGAGAGAGATGATTTTCGTTGAGAGAGATGATGTTAATTTGCGTTAGGGTGTTAGGGTTTTGCGTTTCTGGGTGAGTGATTTTTGCGTTTACGGGTGAGAGTGTTCGTTGAGAGAGAGGAAGTAGCTCAATGGGAAACGAAAAATATTATTTAACCATACCTAGCGTTTTATGAAAAACGCTAGGATCTATCTAGCGTGTTTTCTAAATACCTAACGTTTTTGAATAAAAGCGCTAGGATCCGTCTCTAGAGTGTTTACTAAATACCTAGCGCTTTCTAAAAAACGCTAGGGATCTATCTAGCGTGTTTTCTAATTGGCTAGCGTTTTTATAAAAGCACTAGGGATCTGTCTAGCGTGTTTTCTAAATACCTAGCGCTTTATAGAAAACACTAGGGATCTATCTAGCGTGTTTTCTAATTGGCTAGCGTTTTGAATAAAAGCGCTAGGGATCCGTCTAGCGTGTTTTCTAATTGGCTAGCGTTTTGAATAAAAGCGCTAGGGATCTGTCTAGCGTGTTACCTAATGGGTAGCATTTTACCTTAAAACGCTACTAATGGTGTAGCGTGTTATTAAAATGGGTAGCGTTTTTTTATAAACGCTACTAAAGGTGGCGACCTCTTTTTACAATTGTGGCGTAGTGAATGTATGCTTAGTTGAAAATTCTGCACTCTGATTCTTAATAAAATAGTCGGGTAGAATTGGAGTGTTACATCTACGATGCTAAATAAGTTCACTCCTGTATTTGAAGTACCCACAGTGTCATCCTATGGACTATATTATCCTATGTCTAGGTCTTAGCATGGAATTAACAAAGTTCCTTTATTAAATATAACAAACAATCATTTATTAAACACTTACCCACATTAGTTATTGAATTCTAATTATAAACCATGTCTGTTTTTATAACTCTACTTATTCTAAGTGATCAATCTCAAAATAAGTTTAAAAGAAGTATAACACAAGAACTAAAATGCACACATCAACATATGAACACAATCACTTAATCAAAAGATCATTATAAGGTTAAAGCATCCCAACCAAAAGAGTTTTGCTCATGCTTGACATTACAAGGCATATATAAACATAATAGATCATATTCATATATTTGATATCACAAAAGGAAAACAACAAAGTAAAGATTACACTGTTGGAGTTTCTTTGCATGAAGTTGCCAAGCAACGCAGGGGCACTCATTCACTGCATTCAGCTAGCACTACGTAATTGAGTAGAAGTGAAGAAAGAAGTTGTAAACTCCTTTCCAACCTTCTTATAAGAGAATGAAAACTATAATCTACTTACAATCTATCTTACTATATGGTAACTAGTATGAAAAATGAGATGATTTGCAAATGCGAAGTGGAAGGCTTTATATAGGCTTCAATTGATGAGAGGGTTTGCTTGATGGTGAAGTTAGGGTTAACTTTACCATTTCGACCCATAAAGTAATTTGAATTCAACACTCAAACCAGAGAAGAGGTCCTCTAATAAATGGCCAAGTGTCCTTAAGACTTTCCACCTTTGTAAGCTACACGTCTATGGTAGGCGTCGAATGTGCACCTTGCAGTCGCCTTTATGACTAGCTTGACGTCATCAATTAAGCGTTGGGGCATTTTGATGATCTAAGAACCCTTCAAGCATTGTAGTCTGTTTCTTGTGCAAATGCATCCAATGCAGTGCATTCTTTGAATTGCTAGTGTGCAGTGCATCACATGTAGGTGCATTGAACAAACACATCAAAAATACCAAAATATATGCAAGATGCTAAATTATAGGCACAACCCTATTCTCATCTTTGAATGTTGTTATTTTATTTATATAACTATTTTTTACTATTTATTCTTACTTAGAACTCATAATTATTTAGGTTTAAATGTGCAAATAACTCAATATAAAATAGAGTTATTAGTAATCAACGACGAGGCTAGCTCTGCCGAGGAACTGAAAACCACTCTTGGTAATGATCTTAGACTTGTTTTTATATTTGCTTTGGTGTTGCTTAACTGACCTTTGTGTTTTGTGCAGATTCAATGGCGGAGAATTTTGATATCGACCTTTGTTGCCTTCGTAAGTACAAGGTTAATTTGTCTGTGGTCAAACCCCACTCTTCTATCTCGGCCCCCGGTACCTAGTGGAAGGCTCCAAAGGTGAATAAAAGTGTTACTAAAGTTTCGGACTCCTGGAGTCAGCGGCGATGCAGCGAGTGGGGATTCTCCTAGTCAAAAGCGAACTATTCTGAGTTCGGACAGCTCTGCTCCCCCCAAAAACATAAAAAACAATTGTTGAAGAGGAAAAGCTCTATGTGCCCTCCGCAACCGAATTTGAGGCTTGCATGCGTGTGGCCAAGCTCGGAATTGAGATGTTCAACAAACTTCAGCAACAGCTGTCCGACCTTGCGACTTCTCGGCTCGGAGATAAAGTCAATGAAGTTGAAGCTCAAAATCTTTGGCTTGATGGGGAATCACTAGACCAAACTGACAAACTGAAATATTGCCGAGATGAAAAAATTTCAGAGCTCATCGACGAGAACCATGTGCTGCGGGGTAAGCCGGTTTCCCTGGCCTCGACAGACGATGATATAGCTGACCTAGAGATCAAGTTGGCTGCAGCAAAGAGGGTTTCTGAGAAAGTTCCAATCATGAAAAGCAATTGGCCGAGGTCGAGGTGCAGATGAAGGAGATCAAGGTGGAGATCAAGGCAAGCCGATGCTGAGCTGGAGAAGGCCAAATGGGAGAATGATGGTGTTGCGACCCAAATTGCTGAATGTGCCAAGCTTGGTTTTGATCGCTGCAAAGAGCTGATGGTCGTGGTCAACCCCGACTTCTGTTTTAGATGACCTCTGATTTTAGAGATAGGAATATCCACATTCATTCTGCACACTGAATGCTATCACATCATTGATCATAGCATTACAACAACATCAAGAAATTACAGATCTTTGTCTTGACTATACCCAATTACCCATACCTCTGATTTTAGCTCACTCTTTTACAGGTTTACTGTCATCAAATCTTACTCTAAACTCTTGCACAACAATGAATTTTTACATTGCTTTATTTTACATTTTACTCAATGATTCAAGTACTTTCAAGCAAGTTAGTTTTTAAACGTTAATTCTCGTGGGAAACGATCTTACTTATCACTTTATTACTTGTTTGACTATGTATACTTGCACATTCGAAATCTAACAGAAATAGCTACAATTCTTATGTTGATGCCAAAGACAAATTCAAAAGTGTTCTAGGTCAACAACACAAATTATTGGATTTTCTTTGAGGAGTACAAATTAGTGGTTACAATAAAAATTTAGTCAGTCAAACATTCTATAATGTTGGTTACTGATTTACCTATTTAGTAGGTAAACCAGTACTAATTTGAGGAGTACAAAGTAGTTGTTACGAGAAAAAATCAATATTTTTCTTGTTCATCATTTCTCCACTATTTATTATTTTTCGCCCTCTCTCTCTCTTTACACACACACACTCATAGAAGTACTAACAGCAGTTACCACTTTCTTTGCACAAATAATAGTGTTATTCAGCCGGTAGAGCCCTTGGCGTTAGGTCTTCATGGCCATGAAATCTTTGCGGTTCTTCTTCATTTCCATAGTTTGTTTCCTCTTTCCAAAAGTCGTTGGGCTCTTACTCAAGCGTATTCCATTGTTTCTCTTTTTCATTTTCTATATATTTTGCTTTTATTCATTTTCCATATTAACTCATCTTCCTGTTATAAAGTATTCCAATATCGAGGTATTTATATTGAATATGGTATTGTCTAAATGGGTGCTATATATGAAAAAGGTGTTATATTTTATTTTATTATTTTAATAAATATTTCAAAAGTGGGAATAAATTATTTTAAAGTAAATATAATATATATTTGTTTTATTATTATTATTATTATTATTATTATTATTTATCATACGTTAAATCCAAAGTTACGTTGCAAACTTTTAAATTTTACATTTCAATTCCTTATTGTCTTTTATGGTTATAACATATGATTATAACATTCAATTATGATACTATGATTATTTGCATCCGTTTTCGTCAGATGCTCATTGGTTTTCTTTATTACCATTTGTTCCGTTTTGTTTATGGTGATAGTATATAATTATCCCTTTAACTGTTAACGAGATTAACTATGGGTTTGATATAATAAGAGAGTTTTGGAACAATGATAGAGTCGAAAAAATCATTTTTCTCTCTTCAAACCACATAGGCCTGGGTTCATCTCCGTCCGAAATAAAAATTTCATTCTTGCTAGTTCGATTCCTCTTTCGTTATTTGCGATTGAGAAGAACCGATTGTATCTCTCGGGAATTTATACCAGAGGCGGATAAATTCTTCTTGAGACAAGTCACCAGACGCTCCCGGTTATTTTTTCTAACGTGTTTCGTGTTCGCAGTACTTTAGTTATTCTTTGTCTTGTTGCGGATATTACTACAAAAGGAAGGGGGTAGTGTAATATAAGAAGCTAACTATTGTTTCCTATTTCAACAATATCTTTCGCATTTCTTCCTCTTTTATGTTCTCACTTTTGCTTCATCCACTAAACCATGTTATTTTCCTATTTCCATTAATATTTAAATGAATTAAAATAAAAATGCAAAAAATTACTATATTCTAATTTCAAAGTGGGAGTGTGCTTGCAAATTCACACACACATATATATATATATATATATATATATATATATATAGAGAGAGAGAGAGAGAGTAATATTCACCTCTTCAAAAAAAAGTATTTTGCATCATGTAAAGTGTTTGTCCGGGTGATTTATTAGCATTTCAGGTAGAAATATTAGTTTTGCAGTCTCATATTGGTGGGCAAACCCACTAATGTGTTACCATATCTTGTAACTTTTTGATTAGTTTGGGTAGGAGAGTACGTTTGGGTTGGAGTACTCCTAGTACTTCGCTTTTAATCTTATTTTGTTTCAAAAAAAAATAATACTTATAATAATAGAAATGAATAAAAATGAAGGAATAGGGGTGGCGTATTAAACACAAAAGGGGTGTCATCACCAAATTATTATTCTCTCTGTTTCTGATTTTTGGTACTTTTGGCTATTTGTTTTTGTTCCAAAATAATGGTACTTTTAAAAATCCAATGTACAATTCACCAAGTTTTTTAAAATGTATTTTTTACATTTATTGAGTCTTTTAGAGTTCCAAAGTATGAATTAATTATCCTAAGACTTTCTTATTTTGATTTCAATTATCTCATGACAACTTCAAAGGGGGTATTTTAGTATTTTGCTAACACACATTAATGTTATCTTAATTTGTGTGTAACAAGCTAAAACTATCAAAGATTAAAACGAAGTGAGTATTAAAAATAGGAAAAGAAGTAAAAGGGGAGGGTTACACGTATTGATGGTGGTGTGATTAGCTATTTTACTAAAATTATTTTAGTAGAAGCTGATTTTCAAAAGAAATGAATTAATAATAACATAAATTGAAAGGCTGCACAACAAATGAATTAAACTAGAGATGATCTTAAACATTAATAAAAAAAATCCAAGAACACTAACTTCTCTCAAAACCGATATAAACATAGGCGTCCCAGAAGGGTAACTCATATAGTTGAGTGAAAGAGACATTGTTGATGGAGAAACGTAGGCGTGCGGGATTCAAACCCTGCTCCCCCCTCTTAACAACTAACACACTAATTTCTAACCACTTTAATTTGTCTACAAAAAAAAACTTCTCTCAGAACCGATAAAACTAGAACACTACCTACTTTTAAATCTAAACACTCAAGCCAACATTACCTTTACCCAAAAACCCAATTGAGACCCTAAAAACCTAATTTGGGGTGGGAGCGCGCGGATCCTCATGCATTCTCTAATGCACCCCCTCTCATCAATTTTTCACTTTTCTACTTCTAAATCTAAACACTTAAGTTAATATTGTTAATTTTGTGACAAATATGATATTCTCTTTAATAGTATCTCTTAATCTTGTTTTTTGATCAAGCGTCTCGTAATCTCAAATAACGTTTGGAATATAAGTTGTTCCCATCCTGACCGCACGTTCTTACATCCGCTTCTGGCTCAAAAGGTCTTCCTTAGAGATCGACTGATCGCCACAATATAACACCTCAAGTGTCTCGTAATCTCAAATTAACTTTGAAGTATATATGGATTAAACATATTGGCTAGTGTATGTATTTTAATTTGTTCTTTTGTCTAACATTAAATGTGGCTAAATACATATGGTATTTAAAAATGTACAATAATTAATTAATAATATTTGGCTGTTACACTTAACATCCTTAAACAACTTAACCGCAGCCAAAGATGTTGCATTATACTAGACTAGATTCGCTGGGTGGGTGTGAGTGACTACGTGCTGCTACTATCTAACATTTACACACGCACACCAACTGACACATCATGACACAAACAAACACACGCATAAATGAATTAAAGAAGTTCCTTCATACTACAAGTACACAATACACTAACGCAGAATCTGAAAACCAAAAAATAAAAGAAAAAAGCTAAAATGCAGTAGTAGTTATTATTATTATAATCATAATAAAACAACTCACTACAACATGTTAGGACTTAATTAGAATTATCTAGGATTAATTTTTTCATTCATATATTTCAATCTATTAAACTGATCAATATCCATTATTAGCTTGATGATCTTGTTGCTGATGAAAATGGTGGTGATACCCTGCTGGCATAGAACTACTACTTTCACCTATATCAAGTTCAGGTCTATAAACCTCTTCATCATTATCATCAGCATCATCATCTAAGTCTTCTTTAGCAACTTTCTGCATTCCTCCTACTCCCATGAATTGCAATGGTCTTTGAGGTTGAAAAACATGTGATTGTGTTTGAGTTGGTGGTAATGGTGGAACAACTGAAGGAAGTTTAGAGAGTAATGCTTCAAGACTACTCATTGAAGGTGTTACTTTTAATGGCATGTTGTTGAAATGGTCATATAATTCAGCTTGAGGTGTGTTTGTAATGTTGTTTCCTTGGAAATGCCACTGTTCTTGACCATTATACCCTTCTACTTTATACGGATATGCAGATGATGATGGGTGTGGTAGTAGTACTCCAGGAATACTCTCTATATAGCTGAACTTTTTTCTTAGTAGAACCACATAGCTTAAGTCTTCAATCACCTTGAGTACCACAAAATAATAGTCCACAATCATATCATATGAGTTAGTGTACTCTTTAGAGAGAGAGAGATAGGGACAAGAAAGGGAGAAGAGAGAGAACCTTGTTAACAGCTCCTAATTGAACAACACCTTCTCTAACAGCAATGAGAGCTATGGTCTGAAAGATATATATATAGAAATGAAATGAATCAAATGAAATAAAGAAATTAAAAGGGTTCTGTATAATATGAGTGAATGGAATGGTACAATACCTTTATACCAGACAGGAACTGAGCTTCCCAAGTCCTAGGGTGCTGTAAAAGAGCGTATAATAAGGATTTACCGACACATTTTCTTATTCTTTGTTTAGTGAAGCAGACATCAATATAGAATCATTCTATTCAAGGAACTTTTTAATATTAAATCAGGTCAGTAACTAAGATTATATATTAATTAATTAATTAATAATCAAATCTTGCTTACTGAGTCTGCTGAATTGTGCCATGCTGACAAGAAGTTGATTTCTTGATCATTAGGTTCTTTGTATATCCACTTGTGACTATGATCTGCAGCTACTTTTCCAATTAACCTGGATCCATAAAAATCTAATTAATTAACATTTTAATTTGCTTATGATATGAATTAAAAAGATTTGATATACTTAACATACCCTTCACCATAGTTATAGATCTCATGTGACATCTTGAAGAAGAGCTCAGGTTGAAGTCCTTGGAAAGGTTGGAATTCACAGTTCCCATAAACTGATGATGTAGGACAATCAGCAGAGTTAATTTCAGGTGCTGCTGCTGAAGCAGCAAAGTTGCAGTAACCATCTTCCCACACCAATATCCTGCATGTATTAATTAACCAAAGATGTAAGACTATATATTAATCAACTATTGAAGTTAATTAAAACTGAGAAACATTACCAATTCCTTCTGTTTCCTCTTGATCTATCATAAGCACCTTGTCCTTCCCACCTATATTACAAAGAAATTAACAAGGTTTAAAAATCAGCACATGTGATGTAAATATATTATAAATAATTAATTAATTAGTCCCTATGTGAAAGTACATGTGATTAGTGTGCTAAACAAGTCTTAATTCTTTGAAGAAGTTGAGTTAGAGTATTGATTAATGTTTTGCTGTCTTTTCTTACTTGGGTGGAGGGTAGTTTCTAGGCAAGATCCTCCAAAAGACTGCATAGACCCATTGAGAATTATCATGGATACACAAACTTCTAAGAGTGTGTTGAAGGAGATGAGTAACAGCAAGTGGAGTGAGATGTTCTTCCATCAATTCCTCGCAATATCTGTCAAATTATATTTGATCTCTTCTCTTCCTTACACTTACCTAGCTATATCTTTAATAGTGGGGAACTGCAACTTCCTATCCTCCTTTATATAAGCTCACAAACAAGGAAATCTCACATTTATACTCCTCTCTTTCTCTTTCTCTTTCTCTTTCTCTCTCACACACTTCATTTAGGTGCGGGTAGGAAAAGAGGTGAAATAAATGAAGCATATAATTGTCTGCTTACTTTCTCAATGTCACTACTTACTACAATTTAGTCTCTAAATAAACATATAAATTTGACCTAAAACTAAATCCACTAAAGAAAAACTTGTTTGAAGATTAATTTTAATTTTTAAATAGCTAAGAGTGGGCCGAGTAGGACTTTACATGGATTGAGTCTGGCGTGTCTTGAAAGCCTTAGGCCCGTGGCCTGTAATATGCCGACTTTTGAGGTCTGACCTCTCTAAAAGCCTGACTAAGCTAGAAAATCTGTTTAAAAACATATTTCACCATTTTTTTTTTCAAAAGCCTACAATTTTTTAGTGTTGTAGACATTGTAAATAGACTAACAAGCTAATAGATCAATGAGATTAAGTTGTAATTTGATTTCTAAAAATACTTTTTAGAGGCGTATCTTTATATGACATCCTATTTAAATTCTATTATATATTAACAACTTTAAATATGTCAAAATTGATATAAGTCAATATTTTAAATGAACAGAAAAAGGAACCAAATTTATGATTTAACACAAAGTAAAAAATTTAATAAAATAATAATAGTAATAAAAAATATTATTTATATTTATTTAAGTAGACAGATTTAGTTTTATGGCCCGTAAGTTAATCATTTAACTAAATAAGTTTTTTAAAAAGCCTTAATTTCATCTATTTAAAAGAAATTTGGTCCGACTCGTGTCTTATGTAATCTGAATTATGAGCCCTTGTAGGCGGGCTTAACTTATTCCCAATTGCTAAGAGTAGTGTGACCACTACTACGGAGAATAAAATCATTAGTAACTGGATTTTAGTTTTTGAACACCCCACAAAAATTAAAACTCATGAAACACCCCTCGTTTTTTCTATGACTCTTATAACGTCACGTTATGGGGTCTCCAAAAAACATTTTTGTAGTTAATTTACCAATTTTTTAATTTACACAAAATATTTTAATTGGTCCCACCACTTGTTTTTCTTCTCTTTTCCCCAAAAGCCATCTTTTTCAATGTATATAATAACATTTTTTTTCTTCAAAAAACAAAAGCCTAATTTTTCAATGTATATAATAACATCCAAATCCTATATTGAAAAGACCCAACCTCACCCAAATACATGAATCATATTCATGTATCAGCAGCAGCAAAGGCCAAATGTGATATAATAAATTATTTGTGACTTCAAGTTCAACAAGAGCATAATAATAATAATTTTTATAAGTTACGTAGCACCACCATGTCTCTGATGACATTTATCTTCCTAGATAGCTCTCTCCCCCTGAACCCTGTAGCAGTAGCAGCATCAAATTTAATATTTTAATATCAATTCATTTTCCTACGCTTACCGTTCTGTTTCCTGACAATACTCTTAGGTATCAGCAGCAACAAGTACTCATCATTCTACAAACATTTATTTAACTCCACCACCCACAACACTACCACTACAATATTTTCTAAGACAATATATATATATATATATATATATATATATATATATATATAGTGAGAGAGAGTGTCGAACACAAGAGGTACTCAATCTATATACATATGAGGAAAAATCAATACCTACAAAATGAGATGACCACAACAATCCAAACTACCTCCAATATATAGTATAAATAAGAGGAGGAGTTTCCCCTATCTTGGAACCAATGCCATGAGCGAGAAACTATTATGGCAAAATACCTCACAAATTTTGGAACACTTCTAGAGAAATACAGTTGTTTTTTCAAATATCATATCAATTAACTGAGTGAACAATGTTGAAATCTCCTGCTGTATCACAAAATCGAAACCCAACCAGCTGACGATGGCAAACCACATGGTCAAGGCAAATCTGCAGCTACAGAAAAGATGTAAAGATGACTCTTGGAAATTTCCGCACAAGATATAAACAGTAGCGGCAATATCCGAGATCACCCCTCTACTAAACAGACTAATCTTAATAGGCACTCTATTCAATAGGAGTTGTCAATAAAAGGCAACAACTTTACAGTGAGCATAACACTTCCAAATCATGTTTAGAGTCCCAAACTCCTGATGAGAGAGCCTCAACATACAAGAAAACAACTGAGATGAAAGATGATGAGTAGAAGACACCTAAAGCAAAACAGAACTGTGATCTATCCAAATTCAGCAATCTACTGCCACTGAAAGAGAAACAGATGCTAGAGACAAATGTAGTTCCCGCAAGAGAACCTCCTCGCATACAAACAACTGCCGCCTCCAATAGATTGCCCAAACCCAAACTCTACTCAACCAACTACCACAAGAACTTATAGTAGCATTTGCATCAACCGCCACCGAATAAAGCTAAAGGAAACTAGACCAAAGAGAAGCATTACCTACCCAGACATCATGTCAAAAAAGGGCAGAATTACCATCCACCATTCTCATCCTAGAGTTATCAAATACCTAGTCATGACCCTATAGGACACATATCAACCACCTATAGGACACATATCCTTCCACAACACTACAATTAATTATTATCTATGTTAAATAATACTATATATTTAATTTATATATACACAGATGTTTTATTCGTCTTACTAAAATTTCAATCTTTTCTGTTGTCTGCAACAATTGGAACAAGATAGTAAAGCCAGGATACATCCCAGAGTAAAAACGAAATATCAACGTCAATTTACTGTTTTGTATACTATTCATTCACAGTATTCTTAGTTTATATTTTACCCAAAAGATGAAATACTTCAGTTTTTAGTTTTTAAACTAAAACAAGAGAAAATAAATTAGGCTAAGAGTGTGTCATGAAACATCTTGATTCAAAAGACTTTAAGATCCCATTTGTTGCATATATCTTAACTTTAGGTCTACGTATTTGTGTGTAAGTATAACACGTTTTTTAATATTATTCTTCTAAATACTGTATAATGATTTATGAAGCACGGACACCACCGGTTGAAGACGTGTCTCAGTAACCGATAATGACACCGACACTTCAATTATTTGTATTTTTTAGAAAAATTCAAAATAAAACCGATATCTAAGTGTTTGTGTTCGTGTCTTGTCCGGTGGTTTGTGTCTGTGCTTCATAGATAATGATCCTAATTAAAGTTTGAGGCTAGTAGTTGGATAACCTGGTGAAGATTTTTGTAACCAAAAAAATGATGAAACCACTGAAAAGAAAAGCTCAACAACACAATCTATATACAAGATACTCTTTGAACTAACTTTCTCTCTCACACACACAGAGATAGTAGTTGTTATTTCTCCTTTCTTTCAACCCTACTGAATTTGCATCTCTGTTCTGTAAGTTACATAATGACTAAAAGGAGAACTCATTACTTTCATAATTTCCTCACTCTGACATAGCAGTAAAGCTTTACAGACAGGTCATTATGCTGCTTTCTTTGACCAATATCCATTTAAAAAAAAAAAAAAAAAAAGAGATACTCTTCTTCTCATATATTTGCTAGCTATTAATTATTTACATTACCTAATAACTCAACCTTATTTATTGCTTTCATTTCTTGACAGTGACACACATTGCTATCTCCATGATTTCCTAAACGGATTCTTCCTCTGTAATATATTTTGTGTAACAACAATGCTTTTGTTACTGTGAATGTGTACGTGTGTTTGTTAGGGATAGAAAGAAAAAAAAAACTATGTGAGTGTGAGTATGAGTGTCTTTTAAGGTAAAGAATTGAACAATACTGGAAGCCCGTCTCAGACAATATTGCCGGCCGAGATGCTACCAAGCTATGATACTGAGTATACTCCAAGGGTTGTTTCGAGATGCTCTCTTCGTGTTGAATCAGCGAGAGTGGTGGTACTTACATATATTCCGACGGCGTATGATGGAGCGATGAGATCTTGACCGTATATTGCCGTTGGATCGCAGGTCTGAATTATTGGGAATGCGTTGATCCGATAGAGCAAGGCCCAATTCAGAACAGGAATCAACTAAATTTTTTTAGTGGTGTACATGTAGAATTGACTGTATGATATAATATAAAATGTTATGAGCGGTTAAAATTATGTCAACCAGTAAAATATATTAACCATTCATAAAAACATTTTATACTGTATTCTAGTATACCAGTAGGGACATAGTTGATCTCTTACCTAAAAGACACTTTTGAGTGTGTGATTAAGAGTTAAAAGTGTACTATACATGTGTAATGCATGATGTACGATGGTAAGACAGTGAAAGTTACATAGCAGTATAGTAGAGAGTTGGGGACAGAGTCTGAAACTAAGTGATGTAAGCAAAAGGAAAGTGTTGTGGTGCTGGGGGCTACAAAACAATTCAATGAGGTTTTGGATTTTTATTGAAAGGTAGTGTGGTGAATGTGATGTCGCTCTAGTGCACATAATATATTCATATTTTGTTCTTTTCAGAAAATATATAATATATATAATTATAAAAAGATAAATGGAATGGGGATTGATCAACAAGTTTGGTATGGGAGGAAAGAATGGCATAATAGTCTTGGTCAAGGAACAGGTGTTTAAATTGAAAGGGTGTCCCATCCCTTTCTTCAATTAAAGGAAGTGGAATCTCTGCTCTCCCATCCTTCCCAATGTCTATGTCTTGTTTGATTTTTTTTAAAATTATAAAAAGAAAATTCGATAGAAATCATTTTGGCATATGGAAGAAGGGGATTCTCTCAAGTGTAACCAAAAAAAAAATATGGAAGAAGGGGAAGAAAAACATCTTTATGTTAATTTGATTGGAATTATGATTGGGAGGTAATTTTTTAAAGATTTAATTTATATACATCATCGTCGTACAAGACTTTTTAAGACGTCAACCAATCACAAAATGATACATCATAAAAAATATTTGATTTTGTTTCAACTATCTTAAACGTCACTCATATAATGATTTAATTATTTTTTGGTCGTGTAAAAGTTTTCACAACAATTGAGTATACCAATTAAAGTTGTTTTCTTAAACTCGACCAAGTTTCCCGACAGAAACTAGTTATCGAAGAAATTTAATAAATCTTCGCACGTATGCTATGTTTTTTGAAATGAAAAAATGTTTTATTAGAAACACAACATTGAGAGCTAGATTTACTAGGCATAATAAACCTATTTGGCCCTATGCAAAATCTTCTATTTGGTCACGAATTAGGCAATTCATTAATACTGCTATTGGGGTAGTTTTTGACAGCTTGGGGATGGTATAATAAACCTTATTACGGTTTTATTAGTCAGAGGTTCAAGTGGCGGGAGTTGCTGCCTAATTCTTTTTAAAGGACTTTACCCATGGTAGGTTAGGTCTTCTGTTTTACTGTTTTCGTTGACCTCATTATTTTTTGGTATAAGTCGGATATCCTCTCATACAAGAATCGCAGAGACTAATCCTCGAATGGGTAGGACCACAATTGGCGCAAAGCTCTCCTCAAGAGATTTAACATCGCTGCACGCCAAGTTTGGATTCGATCCCATGACCTTGGTTAAGCTGGAAGAGACTCTTACCATCTCATCCAAGTGCTCTTGGGTGTTGACCTCATTATTATGTCAAGGATTTTGGTCTAATCCCCTCTTGAGCCGCCTGTTGTTCTCATTTAGATTATTTTATTTTTTAATAAAAATCTGGGGAAAAGTCTTTCCTTTTATATGATTTTTTCCTATGTAGAGTTTACATTATAAAATTTTAACGAGACTCTCTTCTTTCTTTAAAAAAAAAATAGAGGCTCTCAAAAACCTTTACATTAAACTACTACTGGATACAATGAGATCAATAAAATTTGTAAATCACCAATAAGTAGTGGGGCATCCCAAGAACGATGGTTGATGATAAACACAATTGAATAGACAAAATAACTTGACTTATTATTGGTCAGAACATTTTTTTGTTTAAACCTGGATATCCTCTACATGACAAAAATTGGATTTGAACTCAAGACTTTTGTTAAACTGAAAAAGACTTTTACCTTTTCATTCAAGTCTTCTTCGGTGTTGCCAGAACATTTTATGATCCAATGCGCTTTGGTTTTATTTGCTAAGTTAATATTAAAAAAATATGGAAGGAGAAGAATCCAAATTACCAAATAATTAATTTGAAAAAGTGAATGAATCCCATAAATGTGTCTTTTGAAGCATATAATTTATTAATTAGCAGACAACAAAACATAGGATCTTGTAATGCATACTTATAAGCAGGCAAAGATATTTCCTCCATCTCAAAAATAATATTGAACTAAAATGTGTGTGATATATAAAATAAGATTTGGAAAAAGTCTGTAATTTGATATTCTTTGGAATGTTTGGTGGCATAATATATAGGTTATAGACTTATAGTTAATAGCTAGGGTTAGATTCCCACCCAGGCCCCCATTTTTTGTCCTAAAAGTATAAGACACATAACCCTCAACTCCTCAGTTACTAAGCTTCGTAAAGTATAGGATACCCTTAATTGGTTGTCCGTGATGCCTATCTATAAAATTCAGTGTTTCTTGAAGTAATGGAATTTCTTATCCCCCCTTAACTAACTCATTTGTTCCTACCCTTCAATTATAAAAAGGGTTTTTTTACCCCACCCAATCCCCATATATCCCACCAAATTTGAAAACCCAAAATGCCCTTTCGAATTTTTTTTTTTTTTTTTTTAAAAGGCTCATTGTATATATGTCATTTGGGACATATATACGATGTTTATTTTTACCACATCGTATATATGCCATTAAGAGGTATATACGATTGCATCTTACACGGCCAATCGTATATACCTCTTAAGGGCATATATACGATGTGGTAAAAATACGCATCGTATATATGTCCCAAATGACATATATACGATGGGTTTGAAATTTGTATTTTTTTTTGCAGTAAAAAAATTTCAACGGTCATGATTTCACTTTCAAAGTTGATAAACGGTGTGGATTGCACGACAAAATCACGGTTGATAATCTTTTACCTCAACTATAAATACTCACTCCCACCATCACTATTTTCACACCAAAAATTCAACTTCCTTCTCTCACACAACACAAGTCAAGATGATGCAAGATTCGCTAATGTCATACTATGAGCCTTCTTCCCTCACTCTCGTTCATTCTAATATGGGGTTTGCTGATCATCGGAGCATCATCTTGCAAGATGATGGTATATGTTTCGATGGTAGAGATGTTTTATCGTGTAGGTTGAAACATCGTGATATCATTTGTCGCTTCTTAAGCGTAAACTCATCGCGGATGGTTCAACCACGTAACCACGAGCATGAGATAATTCGATCGTTTATCGAAAAACCTAAACGATCGATGGAGGTATTTATCGGTCTACCATGGATGTCAACAATGAGGATGACGCCCGAGACATGATGTCCATTCATATTACGTTTAAATGGAAGAGTTACATTCATCTGTACGTCGAAACCAGAAGGACCGTCGCTGAGATCCTTCGTCGATTAACTCCACCAACTCAGTAGTTTCTATTGTATTTTTTTTAGCTGTCTATTTTGATTGTAGTTGTTTATGTTTTATCGCTTGTGTAACTTTGTTTTATCGAATCAATGAAATTGAGAAATTATAGAAACTCGAAACATATAATAACCGAAAAAAAGTAATAATAAAGTGCCAACATCAAAGTAACATGAGTACAAATACATCAAAAAAGTGATAAAAAAATCCCTTATGCCCTCCTCGTCGCCCTCGTCCCCGTCCACGTCGTCTAAGTTCCTGTGAAATGTCATCCAGAGCTGCCATCCCCACCAGCCTATGGAGTGTCTGATACGCCCGACTGCCACGCGTGATCTCGCCATCACGAATCCCCTCCCTACAAGAGGTCACAATCTCCCTCACCCACTCAAAGATCGCCGTGATCGTAGCTCGGGGAGGTGTCCGGGCCTCGCCATCGTGATGGTGGAGCCAGAATAGTCCGGGGATAGATGCACGGACGCATTCACTCTAAGTACCTAGGTACAGCCTCATCACCACGAGCAAACCGAGTAGTGCGCAGGATGTCATCCACAGATGCCATGAAGTGGGTGATCTGAAAGACGCAGGTAGTATGACTCGGACGACCTCTGAGAGGGTCACGCGGGATGTACTGACGGTACCCAAACTGTCGCAGACACCTATCAGGCATGTAGGGAACTCTAAAGTCAAGCTGATGAAGCTTCTATATAGGGAGATCTGCTCAAAGGGTCTACCATCCCTGTGCTCCTCAAATGGCCGCCAGCAGACATCATCCGCCTCACCATCAATCATCCTTCAGAAGTGGCTCACCTGTGTGGTCTGACTTCTTCTTCCTAAAGCGCCCAGCCAGTGGCTCCACACCCCGTATATGATCGGGCAACCTCTCCGCCATCCGAGGGAAATACCACAAAATCCAAGCCTGAAATGCAAAAATAAACAACATATTTAATTCAAAAAAATTTACCCAAAGTCAGTGTGATTTAACAAAAAAAATGAAGTTAAAATGTGTACCGAAATAGGTCGGGCATACCTCCACACTTCTCAAGCGTGACCTCAAAGACGCGCAAGTGTTCAAGGACTCATACATGGCGCCTAGTGCACTCGCACCCCATGCATAGCCTCCAAGAACATCCGCACTCGTGATCATGCAGTAGATCACCCACTTAGCCTCATCCCTCTCCAAAGATTCAGAAGTGAAGATATTGTAGGTCGGCGAGATAAGCCCTCACAAAGAATCGTCATGTCACCCCTCCTCCAGATTACGCTCAAAAATCCGGAACAGCCAAGAGAAACTGTAATACGGACCTCCTTTGGTGTTGTTAGCAGCCTCAGTCCGTGAAACACCAAGATAGGTCTCTGCAAGGTATGTGGCATACTCCGAGCTCATAGTAACTGTAACACCCCCTTATCTTAATCAATTCGGTCTACTAAATTAAAATCAGAGTTTCAAAATTCCACTCAAAGGAGTGCTACATTTGGTGATTAAAAGGAAAACAGAAAATCAATTAAGTTCAAAACAGTTTCACAGCATTATACAAGCATGCAGTCATGCGCATCACCACGGCAAAAAGGGTCTCAGCCCATCATATAAGGCACCTCGGCCAGTAACACAACAAGTCATATTACATAGTAATAGTTACACAAATATGATAGTTTTAGTTCCAAAAGACTATCTAGCAAAATATACACAATATCAGTATAAAGAGTACAAAATAATCTACTCTACCCCAACCCAAAGTGTTACACGCACAGAGCAGCACTCAACCAACATCAACTAGGCACAAATTTATCACTCATGAGTATCTCGCAAATTGCCACCAGAAAGCAACAACAATAAGCAAGCTAGGTGAGTCTCTTAACACAAGTAATATAATGTGAAGAAAGCTTAAGGATAGAGATAGCACTAAAAACACCTCTGCTAAGCAATTACAATACCACTCACCGATAGTCCACATAAACACAACAATTCATGTAATGTATGCATGTATGCAACCCATCCACTGTGGCATTATGCAACGAGGTACCTCCACCGTCGTTATTTAGCCCGCTTCAAGATCTCGTCGTTAACTCGGCGTTATTTGATATGGAGACCAAGTCCTACCATATCCGAGGCCGAGACCTCCTCCGTCGTAATATGCACATGAACATGTGACTTCATGACAAATATAATCACACACAAATCAATCATAACGTATGTGAATGTTTACACCGCTGCTCACCGCCGTTATCTCGTCGTTATTCGTCGCTCACACCGACGCCTACACCACCTAGACATCATCACAATTGCTAAGGTCGACCTACAACACCTGTAGAATCACCTTAGGACCTACAACCGACTTCGGCCACTCGGCAATCCATGGTGGACTACTTGTCACACCGAGGACCACAACGACACTTAGGGACCAAAATGTCACCTAAGGACCAAAATGGACTTAATCGCTCCCTTACTTATGCACATTGGTGCTAAAGTAGCACTCCCAGAGAGCGCCCCACAATGTGTTAGATAACATTGACGCCTAACCTCACCTCAAAGACACTATATGCATACCTCGGCTAACCACGCAACATCACCCCAAGACACTATGTGTGTACCCTGGCTAACCACACCTAAACCCTCATTTCGTGAACGCGCTCACGATTACGCACTCCTTACACCAAAATCATCTAAGTCATGGGAAATTCACCTCAAGATCCCATGGTTCGGGTTCACCTACTCTAGGCACTGGGCGCTCACCTCGATGACTCTACCTCTACCGAGGACCTCTACACCCTCAGAACCTAAGGCGAGACACCTACACTCTCGGTTTATGCGTCCCTACCCTCGTTAATGGTGTTTAGACACATACTCTCCCTCAAACTCACCAATGCACCCTCAACACTAAGACACTCTAAGCGCTGACTTCCTCAAGCTCGGTTTCTCTCACTCTAGGCTTAAGGTATTTCGGCCACGCGCGTAATAAGGCGCTTAACTCCCTTTTACTTCTTTTACTCTGTTTCTTCACTTAAACTCAACATGCAAGCTCATTTCCATTTCACTTCACGCATGCTCACTCGGATACTCACCCATTTGCTCGATCCTCTCCTTAACTCTACATGCAAGCTCATTTCTTCACACTACATCGATTTACACTTTGATGCCTCACCATGCAAAGCTCACTGCACCATTACTGCATGCAGAGAGAGTTACACTCCTCTCTCTTTCCCAACCGATCACCGTCAGATCTCACCACAAATCTCAAAGCAAGGAGCAAAACACAAAGAAAGATACATCATGAACAACACGTAAAACACACATGCAAGGTGATCAAAACCACTCACACCAAAACACTATCAAACATGAGAATATTACAAGGATTAAAAGACCCCTAACCTTAATGATTCGAGAAGAGATGAGAAACCTTCACTCTCCAACAAACCACAAAGAACAAGCTCTCTCTCTCCTCTCCTAGCTTGAACTCTCCACGCTCAAGTTCTCTTCCTTCTCTCTTCGGTTCTCACTTCTCTCTCTACTTCCCTCAATTTAGAAACTTAACTATATTTTTGAACTGAATGGGATGTCTCCTTCGAAGGTACCATTTAATATGTCCCAATGGAC
This sequence comes from Oxytropis ochrocephala, assembly GCA_020916435.1. Classification (NCBI taxonomy): domain Eukaryota; kingdom Viridiplantae; phylum Streptophyta; class Magnoliopsida; order Fabales; family Fabaceae; genus Oxytropis; species Oxytropis ochrocephala. Next base: position 22,359,372 of record CM037092.1, read on the forward strand.
TTAAATGGGCCTTGGCCTTATTTAGGCCGTGGGCTTGCTACTACCCACACCCTTTACCTACTTTGACATTTCCCTAAAATTGTAACACATGCTTAGCTTTTACTTAATGAATTACTTGACTTAAGAGTAAAATGTTGCAAACCCTTAATAACTCAACTAAGTTAATTAATTGAATTATTTTGGGGTGTTACAGTAACTGTAGGAGGTGTGGCATAGTTCCCCTGGATGGGAGGATGCAGCAGACAAGAAATGTCATCCAGAGTGATCGTCATTTCACCAAATGGTAAGTGAAATGAGGAAGTGTCTGAATGCCATCTCTCGATAAAGGCCGACATCAACTCATGGTCTACTGTAGTGTGGCCAATATGGAGAAGTGGGGCCAGTCTGGAGTCCGTGACCACTGTGGTACGCTGAAGTAGGGTCGGGTACTATAGATGCAGTCTGGTATGGACTTTGTTGCCATGAGCCCATACTTTGACAACACGCAGATACTCCTGAATTAAAAATAAATAAATGATGTAAGCAAAAAGTGCAGACTATGTGCGTTAAAAAATATATTTACCCAAAAAAATTTAACTTACCGGTCATCGCAGCATCGAATCGCAGATATGATCTCGCCTGTGTCGGAAGAGAGAGGGTCGATGCCGAGGCCGATCCTCCCGGGCTACTTCCTCCCGATACTCGACATAGATCGGTTCGAGGAAGACAAATCGCCCGAGGTCGCTCCTCGCTGATACTCGGGAGGCGGGGCATGGTAATGAATAGGCTGGGGATGGTAAAGAGGAGGCTGTGGATGGAACTGAGGAGGAGGCTGAGAATGATACTGAGGAACCGGCCCCCCTATACCAATCCTCCTGCTGAGTCTGCTGAAGATAATCCCCAAGATAAAACTCCCTATCATCCTGATAATGAGCTGGGTGATGTTGCTCATCATACCGGGGTGGCTCGGGTTGATACTCAGCTGGGTCAGGCTATCTCTGTCTCCTAGATGAAGCATGCAGCTGATTTATATTTTAATAACTCCATGTGTTTCTTTGAAAACATATATGTGTAGAATTTTTGTCTTTGTATTGTATGTGTTAGCCGTCCTTTAAACCTTTATTTTGTGTTATTATAAAAAAAAACTGAAAAGTATAAACGCATTTTTCACGGCTCTAACATTGAACTGTAACATTGAAGCCTTTTATGTTCTGTTAGTTGTTTCATCTTCTTTCTATTATGCTTTTGCTTCTATTATTGGACTTTGGCAACAAAACCAGGCTTCCAGATGAAGATTTTGCAGCAAAACATGGAATTGAAATTTCATTTGTTACCTTAGGATCCTATTTCCATTGGTGAGTCTTCTAATTTGTCTCTCTATTTAATAAAAGGTCACTCTAGAGAGAAGCATATTAAAGTTTGGTTTCTAAAATTCTTATAGTGAATAGTTTATACTTATATTTGATTTTAGTAGTAAATGAAAATGGAGGGTCTTTGGGTGATTTAATAGATATAATAGTTGAAGGGTGTTATGAAAATAACCAAAACTATAGAAAGGAGAAATATGAAGAAGATAGGAACATGAACAAATATGAAAGATGAGAGTATTTCTATTCACTTCAAGTGTCACCATACACATATGAGATAGCCCTATTTATAGGGTATGGATAGGCAAGTGAATAGTCTATCATCAAAAGCCACTACACAAGGGAGTAATGAGAGGGAAGGAGAAAGCTAATGGACATCCACTGATATAAATATTCATAACACTCCCCCTTGGATGTCCATCAAGGATATGCCTCATTAAAAACCTTCATAGAAAAAACCCAAGTGGGATAAAAATCTAGTGAAGGAAAAGAGTACAATATCCTCGCTGGTGGAATCGCCTCGTTAAAAACCTTTCAGAAAACTGTGGGACAAAACCATGGAAAAGGAAAAAGAGTGCACTTTTCTCCCCGATTGAATCATCACTAAAGAATATGAATTTCAATATTTGGAGTTTCTCCTTGAGTGCATATGGAACAATCTACTCCATTGTCACTTGTGATTGTATCCTCTTTTAATGGAACTTTGCGATCAAGATATCTTCAAAACATCTTCCTTGAACTGCTGGCATTTGGACATGAAATGAAGAAGCAAGAACCATAGATTGTTTTATAGATCAAAAGATATTTCAAGTTGTCACCATATGTAGATAATAAATGACTTGTAATCGACTTGATCTAGATCGTAAAAAATACTGTATATCCGCATGGTTAATTTGTGTAATACATAATATGATTTATTCATTAGGATAATTAAAAATGAAATATGCATCCCACTTTGTTCTAAGGCATTTGTCTTTGTAATGAACTATATTACTACTAACTATCACATAATATTGCCATTATCAAGTGGATATAACATTTTGTAATATCCATGCATGCTTTCATTGTCTTCGGGACTAAGATATTTTATATATTCTTACAAATTTCATGTACTCAATATAAATAATTTCGCAGATCAATATGAGACTTTATTTTTCAAAAGAATTTATTTAAAGATATTTCCTATTATCTTAAATCCTCACTGGGATTTTCCATGTAGAGGTCACCCACAGTTCAACCCGAAAATCCATCATATATAATTTGATGTCATTCACATAGAGCTCTTTCTTTGAGTAATCATCTCGCGAATCCAAAAAGTTTGCATTGCAATATTAAATCCTTCAGGATCTTTAATGACTATCAAATGAGTCATATTAAATAAGTTGAAGCAATATTCATCCGTAAAATTTGAGTTCTTCATGCACTACAAGGCTAATTAAGTAATCAAAAGTACTCGTGATCCACCCTTGAGCAACATGTCGAGCTTTGTATCTCACAATTTCACCATTCTCATTCTCGCTTCAATTTCATCTTTCAATTTTGGCCAATTCACATTGTCTACAATCTTTAGTAGACTATGATTCATGATCCTCACTAATATTTATCACATTTAGCGCTATATTATATGCAAAAATATCGTCAACGTTGACTTCGCTTTTGGTTCCATTGTATTTCATTCGTGACATAATTCATTGAGTTCTCTTTAATTTTCATAACTTTTCAGTAATTCGATCGCTTCTTCTAGAACTCAGAATGTCAATTATGTCCGAATACTCTTTTAGAATTTCTATATCCTCGTTGGACCTTTTTATTTTTAGCTCCTTTTGTTGTTCGAGGATTTTTATCTTTGGAACCGATTGGTCTACCATGCTTCAGGCGCGGTTGAGACACATTTGCAATATTAGATTGTCCAACAGGGACATCCATTCTATTGGAGCATTAGCAGCTGATATATATGATTTGGTCACGCCTTTGGATCGTTGAATGCATTTGGTAGATAATTTGCTATGCTTTGCAAATGGATTATCTTTTGAACTTCTAGTTCACATTGTTTAGTTTGAGGATCAATAAAAAAAATGAGATAATGCTAACCCATTCTAACTGATCTCTTTTCTTACACCGCTTATTCTCTCCCTAATGTTGGGAAATCTAATTCTTCAAATGATAATAATCAAACTGGATTATAAACAAGTCTCCAATTGTTGGCTCAATATACTATATTATACATGGAGATTTATATCCAATATATATTTCCTAAATTCTTTTCGAACTCATCATAGTTCATTGCACATCCAAATATTCTAAGATGAGAAATATTATGTTCATGACCAAACCAAATGTAAAAAGGGAAGAGTTGTGATAACTCGTTGGCTTGATGCGAATCAATATTACAAAGATGTAAAATTGCATGTTCCCAAGTAGAAATTGGAACTTCTTATCTCATAAGTATTAGTCATGTAATTAACTTTAGACGTCTAAAGAATGGTTCTTCAGGACCATTTTATGAATGAACGTAGGACATGTGATATCCAATATCAATTCTAATAGACATACAATACTTATCATATGCTTTCAAGGTATTTCACATAATGACCTCTTACTCAAATTAGTTGAGCAAACAATCTCACAAACTTCCGGTTGTGAGTTGACGACAAATATATATAATATATATGTGGCCATCTAGTTGATGCACCAATTAAAATCACAAATATCTAAATAGTCCATGTGATTAGTGTACTTGTTTCCAAGTATCACCTTATATCATTTCTAGAAATATGAGGGATTTATTATTCTCAAATTGTCAATTTCCTTTGGGAATTAGTGAACACAAAAATTAGTAGATTGAAGAAACTACTGGCTCTTCAACATAAGTTCACATAGAAGTTTATTATTCGCATCATAATATACTCGAGATGACCCAACCGATCTTGCCAACAACTAAATTATTATGATATGTAAACTTCTGGTTTACATAACATGTGCTTCAATTGCACATATATAAGTGTAGTACAAATCAGAGGAAAAAGTAGACAATTTTTCCACTACACTTATTTTATCAAAATATGTCTCGCTATATAAAAATATTCAATATCTCCTTCGTATCTCGTTTCAATATGATTTCTATTTATATGCAAATCTTTGAAACTTAATAAATTTCAACGAGACTTATGGGAATATAATGCATTCTCAATCTGTAAATTTCTTCCCGAATAGCAAAAGATATTAGCTCTTCCTGAGCCTTCAATTATATTTGAAGAGCCATATATAGTACTAACTTCGGTTTCTCACTTCACTAAATAGGAGAAATATTTTTTTATCTTCTAAAATAATATGGATAGTTCCACTATGAGCTAAAAATATTTCTTCATTATCGATGCTAGTGTCAATACTCATTCTATCCTAAAATAAAATAAATATGATAAAAGATTGGCATTAGAAAATTAAGTCTCTACAATATTATATGCCTACAAAAATCAAATTTTAGGAGCTGCATAAAAATACAATTTCTCAAGAAAAATATCGTGAGAAAACTATATTTGCTACTCAAAATAAGGAAAATAAAGAAGCATTGAAAGTCTCTCTTATTCCCCTTTTTTTTCATGCAACTTTTTTTTTATTTGGAATTCCAAGCAAAAGAAATAAGAAAAATTACATTTTTCCATAGGATACTAAACCACTATTAGGAATAACAAAGGTCACAATCACAAATGATACAAATGACACTTAAATAGGATAATGATAACATTTACCACATCAATGGTCATCACTACAACTTTTCTTGTACCAAAATTATAATGTGAGTCATTCACTTCTAGGAATGAACTTCAATTCATTGAGTGGTTTGTGAGTATTCTTTACAATCACCATATCACAAAATCTTGATTCATAATATCTTTCTCAAAATATTCCTCATTTTTCTAATTCATGAGAATATTTGAGACATAAATTACATGTCTTTTCCTTTACTTCAAAATATACTAAGATCAAGTAGATCTTATAGATTTTAATCATAGTCCAAATGTATAGTTCTTCAGAAACTAATTGACCACAAATCTCCATAATAGATGGCCAAAGAAAAATGTATTTTGTGCAATCCACCAAGGATGCTTAAATTACCAATTCATTAGTTCTTATACCGCAAAATTTCTTCAATGATAATCAAGAAAACCATACTATGAGCAATCCTTCAAGGATGCTTGAATATTTTCTTTTTTTGAGTTCTTCAAGAACTATCAGAAATCTTTAGAAACAGTGATAAAGAAAATAATTCTTTGTGTAATCCTAGTTCTTCAAGAACTATACCACAATACTTATTCATGATGATCAATAAGAACCATTTAATGAGCAATCCTTCAGGGATGCTTTGATATTAAAAAAATATTAAATTCTTTAGGAACTGTATCACAAACGAACATGGAAATAATTATTTGTGCAATCCTTCAGGGATGCTTGGATAATAGATTTATTGTTCTTAGGAACTATATATCAAAATTTCATAAACAATGATAAATAAATTGAAAATGAGATAAAACATAAACAAGATCACAAATTAATAATAGGGAGAAGAAGAATATGAAGAAGAAGAAGAGATGAAGAAGAAAATTATTCTTATAATAGAACCTGGAGATGATTCCGCCATCAATCATACTGCAGAGAGCTTCGTGGTCGATAACGTGTTATGAAAATAACCAAAACTATAGAAAGGAGAAATATGAAGAAGATAGGAACATGAACAAATATGAAAGATGAGAGTATTTCTATTCACTTCAAGTGTCACCATACACATATGAGATAGCCCTATTTATAGGGTATGGATAGGCAAGTGAATAGTCTATCATCAAAAGCCACTACACAAGGGAGTAATGAGAGGGAAGGAGAAAGCTAATGGACATCCACTGATATAAATATTCATAACAAAGGGGATTATATAAATCTTTTTTAGTCCCAATGAGTGCACTTTTACAGAAATTGGAATATGAATAATTTATATTTTGGATTTTAATAGTAGTTAAGTACACTACTATGCACATCATTATTGCCTTGGAATCATATATTCTACAAGTTGTCGGTGGGTTTATCTACAAGTTTACAGTGTATTTCATTTTATTTTTTGGATACTTTTTTTTCTCTTTGGGTCTTTTTTTCAATGGATTTCGACCCTTGAAAGTTTTAATGGCCCCCATTGCACTTAAACGGGATTGGTGCACCCCTTGTACTCCCCGTTATTACAATTGTTGCTTATAAAAAAAATGGTTGCTTGATGCAAATTATAGCTTTTTTTATTATAATCGAATACCTTTTTATTTAGTTTCAGGAATAAAGAATGTTAATTGTCATCAGTTAAATGAAACATGTTCTTTAGAAATTATCATTTTAAAGGTCAGACTTTTTATCACCATGGGGACCGACTTTTTGAAGTTGTAAACAATTAAGCTTATTTTATGAGAGCAACACCAGCATATTCTTGATCCTTTTTGTGTTGTTTTAAAGTTTCTTTCCTTTGTGCATTTGTTGTACAGGCAAAAGCCCCAAAACAAATAGCTTATCTATACTTATTATATTACTTTTTGCTGTGGTTAAATACTTATTATATTAGTTTTATAATAATTATATTAGTTGCTCATATCTCTACTTATGACAGCTTCACTTTGATGTGTACGTAATTATTGATCTTATATATTGTTTAAAAAAAGTCATTTGTCTATCTCCCATCATTTTCAATCTTCTTATCTCACCTCCTCTCTCTCCCCATCAGATTCAATGAAAAAATGAATAAATTTGAATTTCACACTTAATTGCTTAGTGCACATTGGTTAGCATTAATTTCTCAAGCTTCTCTTCCTCCCAGTCTTATATTTGCATCTTCCTAAGTTCTTTTCTCACCTTTAAGCATAAAAATGAGCTTTTCTCATCTCTCATCTCATCTTTGAAGATATTATGGGGAAAACAGAAAAAGAGGTTGAAGTAAGTGTAAATTTTTCCTTTTGTCATTTTCTACAACTATTATTTTCATTATGTTGTCTTAGTCTTGCTCAGGGTTTTTGTTTTTACAGCTTTACAGAACATGTATTTTTTTAAATCCTTTTCTCTATTCTTTTAATGGTTGTTACGATTCTTTTGTTAACTATTGTTTATAGAAAATACTATTGTTTATTACGTGTTCGTTTCTTTGGTTTTCGGGTCTATTTTCATTTGATCAATTACTCACACACGTTAAAAGGAATTAAACTATAAAATTAAGCGCACACATAAAATAAGGTAGCTCACTAAGGTAGCTCAGTTGGCGAGCTAAGGGACATGAATGAGTGCACCATATGAGTGCAAGAAGGAGGTCCCGGGTTCAAGTCCCGGAAACTAACATTTCCCCCACCCCCACTAACAATTGCCTATCTAAAAAAAAAAAAATAACACTGCATTTTTGTAAAATAATTTAAATTTAAATACCAAAAGTTACTGGGAAGTGAAAGAAATAGTATACACACAAAAAGTAGAATGTAATCATGAGTCTGACAGTAAGCTTATAAGCCAACACATTCTGATTTCTGATCAACTTGGTTAAACAAAAGGACACACAAAACTCATCTACCAAGAGAACACATCAAAGATAAGCCAACACATATTATAAAGGAAACATAAATGGATATCTTATTATCATTCAACCACAACAACGGGGAAAAGAACTCCAACACAAAAGTTCAACAAAACTAACGAATAAACACCAAATTCAAAGAGTGCTCACTACTGAAGCCTTTATGGCTTCAGTCTCAGAAGGTACCAAAATTTTAGCTTTAATTTTTGCTCTAATTATTGGATACATATAGCAATAGCAAATCATCAATTCTTTTAGAGTTTGTGCAGATGAGAAAATGTAGCAAGTGGTATAAATTAATAGAAAGTTTCAGAGGGAATTCAAAGATATATTTTTGAAATGTGTCTCAGTTGATAGTGATATAGACCACATACTCTAACAGAACTTTCTATAATGGAAAACCGATTCTGCAGATAAATCCAGTTCACATGAAATCAGTTAATCAATTATTGAGTCTTTTATTTCCCAGGCCACATTGATTTCATTATCTGATATGTTGCAGAGCAGCTCAAATGAGGTGGAGAAGAGTGAGAGGGAGGCTAACTATCCAAGGGAGTGAGTGAAGAGAATAAGCTCAATCTTTGTAGTGTATTTCTTTTACTTACCTTCTCTTTTTGTTGAAGCATACTTTTGTTGCCTCTGTTGTTGGCCTTATTTTTCTAATTTATAACTATGGTAACTTTGTTCTCTTGATCCTCATGTTGCTTTCCCTTTTCTGTTTTTGTTAAGAAGCCTTATCATTATATAGCTGTTTATGCATTCAGATGTTTTGTTTTTGCTGTGACTGATTTCGTGATTGGTCAATCAATTGTCATTTGAAATAACTTAAACGCGTATGTGTTCTCATTTACATATTTTTCTGTTCCATAGCATTCTCTTAAATTTGTCGATAATGTTCACGGAGTAATGTTCAAACTATGTAAATTCGTTTACTATAAATTTGTATTAATTTTTACGGGTAATGTTCGAACTAATTTTTGGTATAAACCGGTATCTATTTGATCATGTTGAAAAAGAAATTTGCTTGACAAAAATTGAGTTAATCGCATTTTCATTTGAAATGAATCACTCAATTCATAGATTTTGGTAATTAAGTATATTGTTTCTCTACAACAATTGGAATGGATGGTACTTAACTGTAATAGGTCACAATTTTTGCAATTGATAGACTTTTTTTTTTGTTACAAATTTCCATAGACTTCAAGATTAGACAAAAAAGTTCATAATGATATAATATAAATATAATAGTCAAAATTATAGCAATAACATATACAAATTGGATAACAATTAGAACAAAAATAGTTATTTGAAAATTTACACTTTTGCATATTTAAATGCCACAAGATAGTATACACATGCATCTGAGTTAGTAAAATTACGAACTGATACATAAAAAAATTAGTGTTAGTTAAGTTGTTCGGGATAAGAAGAGTCACTTCTGAGGCGACAATTCCTACCTGTTGGGGATCTTGACGGGGATTACCTAGACATGGCAACGGGGCGGGGCGGGGCCGGTTTTTACACCCCCCGTCCCCGACCCTGACACAATACCCGATCCCCGACCCCGACCCCAAAACCCGCCGGGCATGAAATCCGTATCCCCATCCCCGCCCCCGATGGGGGTTGGGTTTCCCCGCCCGTCCCCGTCCCCGGCTCCTATGTTGACCAAAAAAATTCATTCCACGGGAAAAAAACCGACTCCAAATTCGATTTCCTTGGGGAAAAGTACTTGTTTCAAACCTGTGTTTAATTCTACATTCTGCATTGTAATTTATTAAAATTGTTGAAAGAACTACATAATCATTAAAATGTTCAAAGTAAGCTCCAGACTTTTTTGGTTACAAAATAAGTTCAAAACTAATCTATCACCACACAACCAAACCAAGTTCTGAATTATCAAAACAACCAACAATTCAAAATACAACCCAACAAGTAAAAACAAGTGTTACAAATTAGCATATTCAAAAAGAAAATTGTCTCATAACAAGACATCTATTGATAGACATGGCAAGAAATAGTTGATCATCTTCATTCTTCAAAATAAGTTGTAATAGAGCTTGCAAGTTCACCTGTATTAATATTAAGACAAAACAAGTGTTAAAATATAAACATTAAACCTTACAAAATTTGAAGCAAATAAAGTAGAGAATACCTTCATCATCGACTCCATTTCATCGAGTCGAGAAGTAGCATATGCGTTGCATAATTTAGAATTAGAACCACCTGTTAATATAAAACATACTAAATTATAATCAATTCCTAATTAAATTATATAAAAATGTTTGGCAATTATGGGGATATTAGAATGAATAATTTAATACATACTGCGTCTTCTCAAAGACTCCATAACCAACTTCTAGCACACATCAAAGCCTCTAAAGTAGTCCAATGAAGTCGATCGCGATGGGGACTTAAGATAATACCGCTTAGTGTCGAATGATGATTCGTGGTTACTGTGAGAAACATGAATTGCTAATACATCCTTCTCGAATTGCTTGAAGTGTTGGATACTTGACACCATTCAATTTCCACCACATTAAAATATCAAAATCAACCTTTCTAGGAATAACATCTTCCTCTAAATAACGGTCCAACTCGGGCTCTTAACAAATGATGTTTTTGCTCTTTTTTCCTCCTCCAACAAATACATCAAAATCATCGAGAGCATCACCACCAGCAGCCAACATTGAAGAGTTGTTGTTGGATCCTTGATTCATTTGAGTTTGATAGTCTGGAAATCAAAGCATAACACAAATCTTTGATCTTTTGGATTTCAAAAAGAGCACAAGAATCATATCCATACATTTGTTCATAATAATACTCCACCAAATCCATTTTGAATCTAGGATCCAAGACACTAGCAACTCCCATTATATCATGAATAACATTTAAGTAATATATATATATATATATATATATATATATATATATATATATATATATATATATATATATATATATATATATATATGTGGGATATTTAAGTAATTTAACATCATCAAAGATTTTAAGTAAATAACAATTAGTGGGCGGGTTCTGGGCTGCTCTGGTGGGTATCATACTCCTCATCCTCGCCCCCGCCCCCGACTTAGTAATCGGGGAAAACCCATCCCCGCCCCCGACCCTGCTCAAATCGGGTTTTTCCCGACAAAATCGGACTGTTCAAGCGGTACCGCGGTTCTGGTTTTATCGCCATGCCTATTACCCCATAGTGGCCCGTGAGTGAGGAATTTTTCCACTTGGAGACGGGGACGAGAGAGATAATTCCCCCACTGTCAACTTGGGGATGAGGATGGGAACGGGGACCATTCTGCTGTCCGAGTACATTGTATGTGTTTTTTAATTAAAAGTATTAATAAAAAATTAAAATGTGCTAACTGTTATCTTTTATTCTTAATTTTATTTTTTTGAATATCAAAAAATAAAAGGACTAAATTTAATATTAAAATATTAACCTATGATTTTTTAGTTCAGCAATTGTATTTTTTCCAATTTATTAGATTTTATTTACATCCGTAGTAAATTCCTGATGACTTTACGAGGTCCCCACGGGGACTATGGGGACGGGGACAGGAAGAAAAACTCTAATGGAGGGGATCAGGGGAGTAGTACTCCACCGACCTCCCCCGACCCCGCCCACATCATTGTCGTCCCTAATCACCTTTACAAATTTACGCATGTCTGTTCTCATGTTATATGTCCAGCTCGACAAAAGTACAGGTTGAAATTTACATTAGCGGCAAAAATTCGGCCAACATCACCATACGTGGTTCCTTATCCCCCATTCAGTCTCACTACACCATCGAAATGCTTCGAACCATGATTTGACTCCGACTATTTAGTAGGTAATGTGATATTTGTATTGCATATCTGTAATCTTTATGTTCAATTCGATATTTAATTGTTCATATTATCTCTAAATTATGTTGTGTCTTGGCAGATATCGTTGGCATGTTGAATGGAGTTGGTGCTCCGTGTGATTATTAGAAAAATAACACCAAATCTACGTTGTTATCGATCGACTTATATATCAGGGGGTGTGAATGCAATGCATATACGTTTTATACAAATTTAACAGTTGTATTTAATTAAATTTCCACCATAATCAAATAAGACTCATCTTTTTACTAATCATAAACATCGACGATACATATACATAATATTTTAACAAAATAATATTTACAAATTAAATTAAAAAAGAGGATGTATACCCGTGCTGACACGGGTGATATATACTAGTTCTATTTATAGGGAGAGGATTGACAAGTGAGTAGTCAATCATAAGAGACCACTACACAGAACAATGATGAGAAGATGGGAGAAGAGAATTGGACATCCACCAACAATAATAATATTCATAACACTCCACATTTAATGTCCATCGAGGATATGCCTCATTAAAATCTTACTATAGCAAAACCCACTAAAAAAAAATCTAGTGATGGAAAAAAAGTACAATATCCTTTTGTGGGAATTACAAAATTTATTTATTTCTCCACCTCAACTAGACAATCATTTTTGAGATGGCAAAAATCGATATTTTGTACCAGTTGTTTAAAAGTTCTGCTTGGGAGTGACTTTGTAAAAAGGTCTACAAGATTATCACATAAACGGATTTGTTGAATGTTTATACCACCATTCTTTTGAAGTCACGAGAGAAGAAGAATTTTGGAGAAATATGATTTGTTCGATCTCCTTTAATGTAACCATCTTTCAACCGAGCAATGCATATTCTTCATAGTAGGTTGTTGCATTTATTCTTCTAGAAGACAAACCACAAGTATCGTGTATGTATTGAATCAGAGACCTTAACCAAACACATTCCCAACTTGCTTCATGTAGTGCTTAAAGTTATGCATGATTTGATGATGTTGCTGCTATGGTCTACTTCGCGGATCTCCATGAAATTGTTGTGCCACCACAACTAAACAAGTAACTTGTTTGTGATCTCCCATTAAGAGGATTTGACAAATGACCTCAGATCCGCATATCCTCGTTAACTCTAATTTTGGTATTTTGGAATAAAAATATTCATTGTACATCTAAGGTAACAAAGTATATACTTGACTTTGTTCCAATGTCTTCATGTGGTGAATAACTATATCTTACTAATAGATTGACAGTAAAAATGATATACCAAGATGTGTATAATTAGCAAGGCACTTCAAAGTTGCTCCAATTGACCGAGAGGTGCTACTTCAGACCAAGTGATTCTTCATCCACTTCTCGAGGTCTAAAAGGAGCTTTCTTCACATCTAGTGATCTAGCAACCATTGGACTAGACAATGGATGAGATTTGTCCATGTAGAAACATTTTAATACTTTTTTATATAAGCTTCCTGATGCACAAAAAATTCATTATTCAAATGCTCAATTTGTAATCCCACACAAAACTTTGTCTTTCCCAACAGGGACATTTATTTTCATTGGAGCATTAGCAGCTAGTATATATAATTTGGTCACATCTTTTGGATCAGTGAATGCATTTTGGTGATTGATTTGCTAAGCTTTGCAAATGAATTATCTTTCGAACTTCAAGTTCACATTGTTTAGTTCAAGGATAAAGATGAGACAATGATAGTTCATTCCAACTAATCTCTTTTTCTAGCTGTTTATTCTCTCTTCCTAATGTTGGAAAATTTGATTCATCAAAATGACAATCAGCAAATCAAGCTGTAAATAAATCTTCCGTTGTTGGTTCAAGATATTTTTTAATAGATGGAGATTCATATACAATATATATTTTCAACCTTCTTTGAGACTCATCTTACTGCGTTGTGATGGAGAAATTGCAATGCCCAACTATATATATATATATATATATATATATATATATATATATATATATATATATATATATAAAACTTGAAAGTTGAAAACAGTTATTAGATGACTTTTTTCTTGGTAGGTGAATTGTTAGTATGATGAATTACATGCAATAGGTACACCGACAAAGTTCCAACTAGAAATTTGGTCATAAAAAAATTTCCAACTAGAAACAATGAAAACATTAAAAAGGAAGAGCAAGAGAAAATTAGGGAAAGAGTAAAATATATAAAAGAAGGGGAGAATAACAATGAACACGTTTTCCTCTTTTTTCAAATTTGAAGCCATCTCACTTATTGATTTTTGTGGTTGAACTGTTGCCTCCCCTAAATCGTATAAATTGACCTGTCTTACTATTTATCTGAAAAACATGAGCTGCTTTCTGTACTGCTTGCACAAAAACAGACGAGAAGCACTCTCTTTAGTGTAAAAGTAGTGACACAGTACAATACATACGGTGGAAAGAGTTCAAAACTAACGCAAAATCTAAAGATTGGGTGGGTGCCTTTACCATATCTCAGAAATAGAGTAAAGGGGAGAAAAAAAATTGGGTATGGATTTTTTACTTTGAAAGCTAGAAAAGGCACATGTATTTGTCTCTGTCTCTTTTATCTCGTATTTTCTCTCTCATCTTTTCCTTTGTATTTTCTTGCATTCTCTCTCATTTTTTATGCCTAAATTCACTTAAAGACAATATCGCCCTCAAACAATTTGAAGTTTTGTTCAAATCTTAAAAATTAGGTCTCTATTTGAGTCTACTTTTATCAAATTGGGTCCCATAGATTACTCCATTTTATAAAGTAAATTAAAATCCACATAAGAAATTTATCAACAATTTGCCTTCTTGGTAAAAATAATTTCGTTTCTGATGGCAACCTCGGAGCCGTCGGTGACTATTTCAGGAGTCATGAAGGTGAGAGTGATTTAGATACCACGATCGGGGATGGAATACCGATCGATAAGTCGGGAAGACGCCACAACCGACTATGGAGGTTCTGGTTGATAAGTCGAGATGAGCGCCACGGCACGCCGATAAGCTCTAAGAACGGCTCAGAGAACCATAGTGACACATCTCTAAATTTTAACTCAAAATTCAACTTGTTTATTTCATCAAATTCACTACAATATATAGGGCTCTAGTCCGAATTGTCTCAATGACACCCTAACAATTTTAAATCTAAACATTAATATTCTAATCTAGAATAAACCAAATCAACATTAATGTAAAACCTTAATTAAAAATAAACAAATCTATAGGCATTAATGCCTTTATTTGTTTCTCCTAACAAAGCAATTAAATGCATTAAAGTTGTGTGATCTTCAATATCAAACAAATATGGAGATTCCTTGTAGAATTCCTTCCACATGCTTAAGGCACTTAGGAATCTCCATATTTGTTTGATTCCTTGTAGAATTCCTTGTAGAATTCTAAGTGCCTTAAGCATGCTTAAATGCATTAAAGCATGTGGAAGGAGATTCCTTGTAGAATTCCTTAACCAAATCATCATTTATTTATTTTTAATTCAGGAGTATCTCTTTGTAGAATTCCTTCCACATGCTTAAGGCACTTAGGATCTTCAAAATCAAACAAATATTTGAATTTGAGTTTAAGTTTTCGAAATTAGATTATTTTTTACCTTTTCTCTTTATTCCAAATTTGAATGTCACTGCATCATTTTATATATGAGTGAAACATTTGCATTGAGACAAGTTGTTGTACTTATTTTGATTTGATTCCTTATTCCAAAGTTCACTATATCCTAAATTTTTGATATTCTCGCGTGTTGTTCGTTATGCTCCATCTACAAGGCAAGTTGTCCAAGCTACTCCTAATGTTCATGTAGTGAAAGCCCCCACTATGTCTGACACAAACACTACGGTGCTGGTAAGGCAGGTCAGAAAATGGAAGGTTATCAATGTCAACACAAACAAGACCCAATTTACCGTTGAATTAGTGTTTTCGGATGTTGAGGTTTGTATACACATATGTCGTCTCATGCACTATTAATTTTGAAATTTTGATTGCAAATTTGTTTTCGTGGATATTTCTAACATTTCAATTTTTACTTCTGACTCAGGGTAGTCAAATCCATGCCTCAATCAAGAAACAACTCATTTATAAGTTTGAATGTGATTTCACTGAGAGTCAAGTCTACTACATAACGAAATTCAATCTTTCTCAAAATTTGGGTGATTATAGACCCACAAGGCATGAGTTGAAGATTGATTTTTGTTTTGCAAACAAAGGTTAAAGTTGCACCAAATGATTTTGTTCCACCAATTGTCTACACATTTACACCACCCGCTGATTGCTTCATGCCTGAGTTTAAGACTGAATATCTCATAGGTATACAAATCATTTACAATTGTTGTGTATGGCTTTATGCGCACTATGATAAACTGTCGTCTGTATGTTATTTCGGATCACTTATGTTGTTTGTTTATTTTTTACATAACCTAATCAGTTGATATTGTTTATGTCATTTCGCCTCTAACAAATGCAATTGGCGTTTTTAATCGTGTGGGGATCCTAGAGACTACGTCGCAATGGTGTGAAGTCTACACTAATCACTGTTGAGCTTGACAACCAAGGGTACTCAATTAATATTTCAAAATCAATTTAATTTTTATCGACATAATCAATACTCATACAATTATTATATGATTGATTTTTTTGTAGCTTCCGTTTTAACGTTACCCTATTTGGCAATTACGTGAATGAGCTTAATTCTTTCCTCTCATCCCAAGTGAGGATGCAATGTCGTTGTGGCAATCCATTTCGCTAAAGTGGTTTGTTCTCGACAAGATTTTTAATATGCTTTATTAATAAATAAAAACGCTAATAATTATAAAATTGGTATGATATAGACTTTGTTTGGAAAAAACGGATATTTACATATATATCGAATCTTACTTTTTCATTTCAAATCTAAAATATAATATCTGTGTGTGTAATAATGTCAAAATCTAATATATTTATATTTTTTGTGATGTATACTTGTATTTAATATATATATATATATATATATATATATATATATATATATATATATATACTAGTATAATTAACTTGTACAAAGATTTGTCTAAATACATTTGTTTAGACACCATAAGATAATTACTTCAACTATTTTAAATATTTGTATAATAGTAGAAAATTAAATTTGGATTTATATATATATATATATATATATATATATATATATATATATATATATTATAATTTTGAGATCCCGTGAAATCAAATAATACTTTAGTAGTGACAACCGCAGTTGTATATATATTTCAGTGGGTATTTTCATATTGAGATGTTATTACAATGTAAATTACTTATAAGTATTATACGGTCTAAAATAGTATTAGTTTATTAAATATATAGCAAATATACATTTGCATAAGGACATGTAAATTTTGCTTTTGACTAAGTTCGATTGACGCTGACAACCGTAGGATCAATGTTCTCTCGTCATCTTGTTTATTCTCTCTACTTGTTTTCTAAGTGCAAACAGAGTGAATTGAAGAATATTAAGCACAAACGTTGTAAACTACAAATATACTAATCGATCAAAGTTGTATATTGATTCTAATTGTATGTGCATCAAGCTGAATACAAAAATATGTGACAAACATTTTTAATATATAACATTATTTATAAGATGAGAATTAAAAATGTTGAAATGGATAAAATGACTTATATTTAATATTGATCTTTTTTCTTTGGCAAGGATTTTGGTCTAGTCCCCTTCGCTTTTCTCTGTTTTTTTTCCTTTTTTTATTAATAAATTTGGGCAATCTGTCCGTTTGTTAAAAAAAACTCATATTTAATAATATTCTAGTTAGTAAATATATAAAATAAAATCTATGAAATGTGATACAAAATATTAGATGGTAAATAAATATAATATATAATAACAAATATACATGTATCAAAATAAATAATAAATAGATATAAAAAGTAGGTAAAAAGTTTTGCAATAAAAGAAATAATAGGATAAACATTATGTAATATGCTTTACTAACATAAAATTGTGGTAGCTCAAATGGTCAGCGTTAGGAGGTGGCAGTGTGGGTGAATGCGTTCGATCCCTAGCTCCTGCTTTTTTTGTGATATATTTCGAAATAACATGCTGAGGTGGAATAAAATTTTGCTGATTTCATTATTGACATGGATGCCTAGGTGGACAATCTATGATTTATTATATATATATATATATATATATATATATATATATATATATATATATATATATATATATATATATATTGCAAAATTTTTTTTTGGCTTAGGTGTCTTTGACTCTGTGCTCGTGTCTAGGGAAAGGGATCCTAAATACTTTGGAGTTCCATCGTGTGGTAAGTAAAGTCTCGGTTGCAATTTGTTTCATCCAGAGATTGAGTCCGGTTATTAGCCGAGTTTGTCCTTTAGATAGAGTGCATTAACCACTTGCACTCAAACTTGAGACTTTTAGACAAAAAATATCTATATATATATATATATATATATATATATATATATATATATATATATATATATATATTATTCATATTAAACAAAGATGATGTATACACTCTAAGCATCAGACTTTGAATCAATATGTAATCAATTTTAGACGATAAATACCCACATTATCAAATTTCATGATTGTCAGCTAATTCTAAACGACACGACAAAATACACCTATCACCTACCATGCGTTCTGACAAACTTCATTTTTTTATGCCAAATTTGTAGATCTACAATTATACAAATAGTTATTAAAACACAATTCAAGAATAACACATTAAAATATTCTTAAATATAATTAGACTGGCAAACAGCAGACTTTAAGTATAGCACACTAGTATCTTTATCTTTATTATATTTAAATAAGAGTTTTTCAAAAAAGCCATGTCACAACACAATAAAGCCACGCTGTCAATGAAAAAGCCACGCAAGCAATAAAAAAATCACTGCCGTTGGATATTTAAATAAGAGTGTATTAATATAACCGATCCAACGGATACAAATGATTTTAAACCGTCTATCAGCAAGGGATTAAAAATTTCGAATCTCATCTTAATGACCAATTATCACTCATTATGCCATTCTTTATTGTGTCCATCCCATGATTAATACAATTTATTTGCATTTTTGAATTCTAAATACAACCAGCAAATCACAACCCACAAATTTTGTTGAACCGAAATCAATTAACCCTCCTTCCAATTCTTCTGTTCTTCTTCTTCTCAACAAAAACCCTTATCTTTCTACTTTCATCTTCTTCTCCAAATTCAAAAACAACCCTCCATTCTTTCGCACCTCTATCTTCTATCGATCTCTATCTTCTTCACCACCTTTCCATTTGTTTTTCCCCTTTCTCTATTTCTCTTCAATCTTTTGTCATATTCCTACTTCTTTGCAGATGCATTTGAAACCGTATTTTAATTACCTTTTCTATCATATTCTTACTTCTCAGATCTCAGTTTGTATTTTTTACATGTCTTTTGGGTTTTAATGTTTTCTTTACATTAGATGTTGTTCTTTTTTCTACTTCTCTTCTTAGTTTGGACCTACTTTTTTCCACTTCATTATACATCTGAGTTTTAGATATGATTGTGCAACAAAAGGTAAAAACAATAACATATCCTTATACTAACATTTAACTGATTTTGATTCTTCTTTATTTTTTGACTTCATATTTTTTTTTGTTGGACTTTTTCCAGTTTTATACTTCTCATTCATCTTCATTTTTTTATTTTTTAGGAAACCTAACAACAACATATGGACAACAACAGAAAGACTATGCATAAGGTAGCTCTCTCAAATCATTTTATCTATAAAATTTGGTTGGCAAGTATAGGCTTCATTATGATTTCTACTATTTAGGTTTGTTGATATTTGCTTACTTACTCTCAAATGTAATTTTGTTTTGATTGTTATTGTATTTGGATATTTGTTGAAAGGAAACTATAGGGGTATTTGATAATAGCCTTCCAGATAGAAAAGTTTTTAAAGAGATAAATGATGTCCGATGGTTGTGTTTGTATTAGATATTTTTTTGACAAAACTGTATGACGCTTATGATGTAGGGATTCATTAATTAGTCATTCAAGGAGTCAAAAGAAATAAATGATATCTGGTGATTGTTGAGCAAATTTTAATGTATTATTTTATATAGTTGTTATGATTGTTGAGCAAAACCATGAAGCTCTCTATTTTGGCAATGTTATCATTGGTTAGATGTTATGTACAATTTTTAACTGTGTTGTCATTGATATTTGGTGTTGTTGGTCAAAAAGAAACCGGAATACTTCATCTTTTTCGATTCATCAATTGAGTGTGACAATTTAAATGGGAGGTATTAGAAGTCTTCCAGCCTACTGTACCGTTTTTTCCCTCCTCAAGATAAGGTATCATCAAGGAGAATTCGGACATTCCGTTACTCTTTTGTATTTGGTAGAATGGATATTAATTTGGAAATTTAATTTTTGTTTGCTAAAGTTGTTTATGTTTTCACCATTGTGACAAAAGATGTTTATGTTTTCAGGTCAGCTAGCCTTCTTTTCTCATATTTACTTCTTACTGGGTGCTATTTAACTTTTGTTGTTGTGTTCTACAGGCTTTATAAGTTCTCACAGCAGGGGCTTTAAATCAAATGCACTCTTCTGAATAACAGGTTGGAAATTTTTGTGCACAATTGTGTTTGAAGCATGAATAAAATTCAAACAGATGTCTTCGTCTTTTCCGACCAAGAGTTTGTTGAGTAAGGGAATGGTGAAGCGTTTGTGTTTGCGCAACGATCCATAAATTTGTGGGGGATGATTCACATTTGTAATTTTTTTTCACCTTGCATTTGATTAATCCCTTTAACTTTGCTATTTCGCTGTAGGTTAATTAATTTCAAGGCTAGAGGCGCCGATCTTAGATTTCATTTCAAGGTCTTTGCTTATGTTACTTTTTAGTCATTTATCGTTGTGATTAACTTTGGCATGAAATTGCTATGTTTTAGAATTGAATTGGATTTTTGTGTGCACGTGTTAAACAAAAATGTTACACGTCTTTATACTTAAAGTAGGTGTCTGTGTGAACCGACCGCAGGTAATCTTCACTGTTTATAATTTTAGTTGTTATTTAGTGAATCTCCATTCTTTGGTTGTGATTTGTGATGATAGTGATTTAGTGTCCCTTTTATAAACCTTGAGTACAAAATTGTTAAATAAAAAATAGAAAGTTTAGCAAAGGGAAACTAAAGTAGAAAAGATATATGCATGTTTATGTTTCCTTTTAACTAATTAATCTGCTTCTATTTCTATTGTTTAATTTTCTCAACTATGATTTGCAGTAACATCTTAAAAGGTATTAAGAGTTATAAGAATTGGGAGCTTCTATTAAGAATATTTTCAAAACTCAATAATAGTATGTTATTGTTTAATTTTGGATGATAATTGGAGCTTCAGAATTAATTTGCAAAGTTGTCCGTGATAATGATTCAAAGATGATCAGTAACAAAGAGGAGCAAGATATATAAGTTCAATTATTGTGAGAGTGTATCTCCAACAATGACAAAGAAGCTCAATTGTTCCAATTAGGCCAGAAGAAACTCTTGCCTTTTTGGCTCCAGTCTTACAACACATATTCCCATCAGAAGGTATCAAAATTTTAGCTTTAATTTTTGCTCTAATTGTTGGATACATATAGCAATAGCAAATCATCAATTATTTTAGAGTTTGTGCAGATGTGAAAATGTAGCAAGTGGTATAAATTAAGAGATAGTTTCAGATGGAATTCAAAGATATATTTCTAAAATGTGTCTCAATTGATAGTGATATATACCACATACTCTAGCAGAACTTTCTATAATAGCAAACGGATTCTGCAAATTAATGAATCCAGTTCACATGAAATCAGTTAATAAATTATTGGGTCTTTTATTTCCCATTCCACATTGATTTCATTATCTGATATAGTTGCAGAGTAGCTCAAATGAGGTGGAGAAAGCCACGTCAGCAGCAGAAAAAGCCACGCAAGCAGCTGAAAAAGCCACACAACCTTCTTCAAAATTACGTGGCATACACCTCACCAATCAGTTTAATCCGACGCCAGAGGATTACACACTTGCGATACATTACCACATCTAACGGACCAAATTTGTCCAGAATATCAGCAGTACTATATCTCAAAAATACATCCAACGGTTGATTTACATAATTATGGTAAATTGACAATAATCAACGCCCACATTGTTTAAAGTTTCGCCGGTGATATTTCGCTTAATGGAAATCGTGATTAAATTTTATTTACAATAATCCTTAAAATCGAAAGTCAATCGCCCAAAAATATATAACAGTTACAAGTGTTTTTTAACCGTCGATCCGTAAGGCCCTCATGTGAAGAGTGTATTAATATATATCCAACAGATACAAATGTCTTTAAACCATCTATCAGCAAAGGATTAAAAATTTCGAATCTCATCTTAATGACAAATTATCACTCATTATGTCATTCTTTATTGTGTCCATCCCATGATTAATACAATTTATTTGCATTTTTGAATTCTAAATACAACCAGCAAATCACAACCCACAAATTTTGTTGAACCGAAATCAATTAGCCATTAACCTTCCTTCCAATTCTTCTGTTTCTTCTTCTTCTCAACAAAAACCCTTATCTTTCTACTTTCATCTTCTTCTCCAAATTCAAAAACAACCTCCATTCTTTCGCACCTCTATCTTATATCGATCTCTATCTTCTTCACCACCTTTCCACTTGTTTTTTCCCTTTCTCTATTTCTCTTCAATCTTTTATCACATTCCTACTTCTTTGCAGATGCATTTGAAACCGTATTTTAATTACCTTTTCTATCGTATTCTTACTTCTCAGATCTCAGTTTGTATTTTTTACATGTCTTTTGGGTTTTAATGTTTTCTTTACATTAGATGTTGTCCTTTTTCCAACTTCTCTTCTTAGTTTGGACCTACTTTTTTCCACTTCATTATACATCTGAGTTTTAGATATGATGTGCAACAAAAGGTAAAAAAATTAACAGATCCTTATACTAACATTTGACTGATTTTGTATTAATTTTTACGAGGTAATGTTCGAACTAATTTTTGGTATAAACTGGGTATCTATTTGATCATGTTCGAAAAAAGAAATTTACTTGAACAAAAATTGAGTTAATTGCATTTTCATTTGAAATGAATCACTCAATTCATAGATTTTGGTAATTAAGTATATTGTTTCTCTACCACAATTGGAATGAATTGTAATAAATGTGTAATAAGTCATAATTTTCAAAATTTGATTAACTTTTTTTTTTGTTACAAAATTCCGTAGACTTCAATATTAGACAAAAAAGTTCATAATGATATAATATAAATATAATAGTCAAAATTATAGTAATAACAGATACAAATTGGATAACAATGTCTATGTTAATAGTTATTAGAAAATTTACACTTTTGCATATTTAAATGCCACAAGGTAGTATATACATCCATCTGAGTTAGTAAAATTACGAACTCATACATAAAAAAATTAGTGTTAGTTTGTTGTTCGGGATAAGGAGAGTTACTTCTGAGGCGACAATTCCTACCTGTGTGAGATCTTGACAGGGACTGCCCCACAGTGACCCGTGAGTGAGGAATTTTTCCACGTGGAGACAGGGACGAGAGAGATAATTCCCCCACTGTCAACTTAGGGATGAGGATGGGAACGGAGACCATTTCGTTGTCCGAGTACATTATATGTGTTTTTTAATTAAAAATATTAATAAAAAATAAAAATGTGCTAACTGTTATCTTTTATTATTAATTTTATTTTTTGAATATCAAAAAATAAAAGGACTAAATTTTATATTAAAATATTAACCTATTATTTCTTAGTTTAGCAATTGCATTTTTTCCAATTTATTAGATTTTAATTTACATCCATAGTAAAAATCGATGATTTACGAGGTCCCCACGGGACTATGGGACGGGGACAGGAGAAATTAAGTCTATGGGGAGGAGATCGGGGATTACTCCACCGACTCCCGCCCACGCCATTGTCGCCCCTATATAACCTTAACAAATTTAAGCACGTCTGCTTCATGTTATATGTCCAAATTTCGACAAAAGTATAGGTTGAACTTTGCATAAGCGGGAAAAATTCGCCAAAGATCACCATAAATTGTTCCTTATCCTCCATCCGCCACTACACACCCTAATGCTACGAACCATGATTTGACTCACTATTTAGTAGGTAATGTGATATTTGTATTGCATATCTGTAATCTTTATGTTCAGTTCGATATTTAATTTTTCATATTATCTCTAAATTATGTTGTGTCTTGGCAGATATCGTTGGCATATTGAATGGAGTTGGTGCTCCGTGTGATTATTAGAAAAATAACACCAAATCTACGTTGCTATCGATTGACTTATATATCAGGGGGTGTGAATGCAATGCATATACGTTTTATACAAATTTAACATTTGTATTTAATTAAATGTCCACCATAATTAAATAAGACTCATATAATTTACTAATCATAAACATCGACGATATATATACATAATATTTTAACAAAATAATATAAATTCTAAAAAGAAGATGTAATATATATATATATATATATATATATATATATATATATATATATATATATATATATATATATATATATATATATATATATATATATATATATATATATATATATATATATATATATAATCTAGTGAGAATGGATTATTTATGTGAGATTGAGAGGACTCATTTGCATCCCTTGGATTAAAATGAAAGGTCAAGATTAAAATATCATTTAAACACACACCCACACATGATTCTTTCTATTCTTCTTCCATTGACTAACTATTCTTCTTCCATTCCATCATCGGATTCATTTTCTCTTCCAATTTCTTCTATCCCAAAATTCCATTTTCGTACTGTATGAGTTTCAATGCTGAATGTAGTATTAGCATAATTGAATTGAATCCTCGATTGACCAAGCAAACGGTGCCGTCATCAAAAGCAGTGACTACTTTTCCTCTCCTGCTGGAACATTAGATTTCCTCTCCTCTTTCTCTTTCACTTTCTCATCGTTATTGTGTTTCACAGTGACGTCGACGTCGTCATTATCATCCTACGGAATCGTGCATTTTGCAGCATACGATTAGGAATTCAAGGACATCACATTATTTAGGAATTATTGAGGACTGGATCTGAGTATGACGGCGACGACGTCGAAGGCGTTAACATGGGATGAGAGACGGTGTTGTGAGAAAAGGTGGAAGCAAAATGGATCTGATGAGTCAGACTCATGTGTTTGTGGGAACTTAAAAGACGTTATAATCTTCACCCTTCATTTTAATCTAATGGTTAATAATGACTCCTCTCACACCTCTCACAAAAAAATGTATTCTCACCAGATATGCCCATATATATATATATATATATATATATATATATATATATATATATATATATATATATATATATATATATATATATACATATTTACTCACATAGAAGACTCATTTAAATTTATTTGTTTAGATTTTTATATAATAGTAGGAAATTAAATTTAGATAATTACTTCAACTATTTTAAATATTTATATAATAGTAGAGAAATTAAATTTAGATTTTTATATATATATATATATTTATATATTATAATTTCAAATGCGATGTGTGGTTTTGTCCGAAAAGAATTTTGTTTCTGCCTTATAATGTTTTGTAATAATTAAATGAAGGAAAATTAATATAAAAGTATTCAAACAAAGACTAAACGAAATTGAAACCGGATTAAAATATGATTATCATCGAATGTATTCTGAATGAGTTTATAGAAAAACACATTACTATTACTAATGCCGAAAGGAAAATGATATACGATAATAGAATGTCTCATCTATTTTGTAATATATCCGTCATAATTTGTTTTTGCTAAACGTGTGAACCTGTGGGAATTCAATTTTATTATTATAAGCAACACGGGTATACATCTCATTTTGTCATAATATTTTAAATTATTTTTTGGCACCTTTAAAAATGCAGTTGTATGTTTTCGTGTGTTATATGACACGTCGATTTCTTTGTACACCGGCTTTTATCCATTCATTATGATATATAATATATATGTTTAAACATTTATTTATTTTTATATATATAGTCAATAATTTATATATTATTTGACTATTTAAATGTCAATTTTGATTTAATATATGTACATTCCATATTGCGAAAAAACCCTTATGATATTTTGTATATTCCTATAAAGAAACTATAAACGGGAAATATCAAGAGGGGATGCAATGTTAGGTAGTCGACTTGGTTAAGAATTGCACTGAACCCTTCAGGAGATTATTAGAATATGAAAAATCAAGTCTTATTCGTAGATGCAATGTTTATATAAAAATCTTTAAGATTATATAAAGGTTAATATCTAAAACCCTAAATAGTAATACATAATCTGTCTAATGATGATAACTTTGACATTTTTGGTATATATTTCAGCGAATTAACTTGATGATGAGGAATAAAATCGTTTATGATGTAATTAGTGACGTGTCATACTATGTGGATGGTGACATGGAAGATCCATGGTTATATATCATAGAGATATAAAATAATGTACCAAGATTTTTATTTTTATTTAAAATAACAATGAAAATGGTTTAACAATAATGTGTTACGCTTATAAAACAACAGAGTTAGGTAATGATTTGGTTAAGAATTGCATCGAATTCAAGAGGGGATGGGTTTGATTCCCTGCTTTGACATTTTTGGTATATATTTCAGCGAATTAACTTGATGATGTGGAATAAAATATTTGATGATGTAATTAGTGACGTGTCATACTGTGTGGACGGTGACATGGAAGATCCATGGTTATATATAATAGATATATATATATATATATATATATATATATATATATATATATTATTAATTTTAAAAATCCCCATATAAATATATGGAAAAACAGGTGGGTGTAAATTAGTAAATCCCCAAATATATATATTTTTTTTATTAATTTTTAAGCTATTTAATAATTTTTTTGAAAAAGACCATTGTCTCTTAATAACGCTAATGGCCATATTCTCGAACGACAAATTCATTAAAAAAAGAATCATATTAAGAAATAAATCTCTTTGATCTCTCAAAATTTTCTATATAAACAAATGTTGGATGCAAAATCATTACAGAGCAATACAAGATTAAAAAAAGGAAAACAATAAATATGGGTTTCACTGAGGCGCAAGAGGTTTTGGTGAATAGCTCATGGGAAGCGTTCAAGCACAACCTTCCTCACTATAGTGTTTTGTTCTACACTTTGTAAGTATTCTCTCACAATGTGTGTCTCTCCTTTGGCGTTTTTCCTTTTTTTCTATTTGTTGGGTTTTAAGGAGATGATGTAGACATGAGTAATTTTGGTTGGTTTGATTAAAATAGTATATTAGAGAAAGCACCAGCAGCAAAAGGCTTGTTCTCTTTTTTAAAGAATTCTGATGGAGTACCTAAGGGTAATCCCGAACTTCAGGCTCATGCTGAAAAAGTTTTTGGAATGGTGAGTGCAATCCAACTTCAATCAATGTATTTCTTTTTGTTTTTTATTTACTTTTTAATGTTGATGCTACTCATAAAATTAATAATAATAACTTTTTAAATATTTTATTGTGTGCTAAACTTATTTTTTAAAATTTTCTCTTATATAAACATGATCACATCGAATCATATAAAGAATAGTTATAAGTACAAGTACTTTTTAGGCTAATAGTTATAAATGACCAAATTGATACAAAAAAGAAAGATAAATGACCAAAACAGGAAAAAATAAAATAAAGGACCAAATTGAAACTTTGGTCAAAAATAAAGAACCAAAAGTGGTATTTAGCCTATTTTTAAGAATTGTATTTCGGAAGTTATTTTAATCCAAATGGACTAAAAAAATTGTTAAAAATGATATTTGTATTAAGGACAACTATGTAAATAGCACGTACTTTTATTATCAAATTCTATTAGTATTTATTTATTTATTTTAACATGACTATAAATTTCTTACTGAAGAATTATCATTTTCTTAATTATAAAGCTTAAAGTGGCTATTATGTGATAAGATAATCCATACCTTTTGAATTATATATAGGTACGTGATTCAGCTACTCAGCTTCGAGCAAAAGGAGCCGTAATACTAGGAGATGCATCATTGGGTGGTGTCCATGTCCAGAAGGGAGTTGCTGATCCCCATTTTGTGGTACAATATCTAAATTAAATTTGCAAAAGTACATTCTTAAATTTTTAGATGGTGTAGCTGTCACTTATTGTCTAACTCAACCGTAATAAATAACCATTTTCCATTTGTTATTCACTTTGTTTATATTAAGATTTGAGCATTAAAAATAAATTTTGTCAAATAATCCATTGAAATTAAATAAACAATGAACGAATATTATATAAAGTAATTCTTAAGATCATATTATGATATACCATGTATTGACAATATTATTTTATTTTTACCAAATATATGTTCAATCATACATTTAATTATATATAGATATTTATACAAAATATTTTAGTATCACTGCGATATCATTTAGATAGCTGTGTAAAAAAAAACTGCAATTTAGTGAACAGATATTAAACTCCAATGTTTATTACAATTTCTGATGACTTGTTTGGTAAATGTATTTCAAAAAATAAATATAATTTGGATCTCAAAAGAAATGATATTTTTATTTGTTATATCTATTTAATATGCTTATTTATGATTGCTCTATTTAAAAAGTGTGTTATGGTTCCTTGCTAAAAATTAAAAGTATATATGTTTTATATTTTTGAAGACTAAAAATGAACAAAGTTTTAAGAAAGATTAATTATTAAAATAAAATAATATTTTTAACGACAAAAATATATTTAAATTTATATTTATTAGGGTCCTAATAGTAACGATATGAGGAAAAACATATGTTAAAAAGATACTTATTGTAGGATAATAATTTTTTCAATGTGGATTTTTCATTTTTGTTGACTTTGACCTATCTTTTCTTTTGACAAGAGACTTTGACCTATCTTTTATAAGTGCTGATTTGCGTTAATACTTTTGTTGCCTTATAGGTGGTTAAAGAAGCACTCTTGAAAACAATAAAGGAAGTAGCAGGGGGAAATTGGAGTGAGGAATTGAGTACTGCTTGGGAAGTAGCCTATGATGGATTGGCAACTGAAATTAAGAAAGCTATGAGTTAAAAATCTCAAGATATGTTATTAAAAGAAGTTTAAATAAAACTAATATCACTAAAACTTGACAAACAAGTTACAAAAATAAATGTTGTTCTAAATAATCAATAAATATTGTTCGGGAGTTTATGTTAGTTTTCAATTTTATAAAGGCGCATTGTGCATATTATTTCATTATATAGTTTATGTATAAAGTCGTGTTTTACAAATTTGCTTTTATTCGCGGTGACAAATGATCTAGTTAGCTAATTTATGTGGAGAAGAAGACTCGAGCTTCTAATTTAAATATATCAATGACTAACATGTCGGTAAGTTGAAATAAATTGCCCACACCCACCTTGTAACATCTACATTATTTTCAGACTTGAGTAATCATCATGGATGGCGAGTTCTTCAGAAAATTAAAACTAAATTACCCAATGAAAGGTGTTCCAATGGATTATTCTTCACCACAATTGGAGGGGCTTTATTGGCCAACGAATGAGCATGACCTTCTATTTGGAAACATTGCCTTTTGAAATATCACTCGAGCAACACATAAGCATTAAGCAACTATGCATCTACTTAGTGCACACAAAAAGAATTTTGTGAAGCTCTTTATGTTAGCTGACAACACAACTTGCTCCGGAAATGGCTACAGTGTTTCACTAGTTCAATGTATTACCTTAGGTGCTCTTATTTTAACAAAAGAGCCTCCATCCACTGAGCCAAACGACTCTTCCATCAACAACGACGCCACCAACACCGATCCAAGAGAAGTTAACTATAGTTACTTTTCAGATCTTCAAAAAGTAATTTGAGTCCCACACTCAAACACAAATGTAGGTCCAATAATGAATGGTCATGTGTCCCTAAGTGAGTGACTCTTCAAAGCTAGTCTTCTATGGTAGGCTATGGTGGGCGCCTACTTTTGCAAGTTGCATGTGATCCATGACTAAGCATGATGTCATCATCGAAGTGTCTTAGACAACAATGTGTTTTTTGAATTTCACACTAATAAATACATTATTAAATGCTAGGTCTCTAAGAGAGTTATTCTTGAAGGCTCTCTTGGAGCTGATGGTCTATACTTATTCAATGACTTATGCATTGTTCCTCCTGATCCAGACACCTCTCCTTCCCTTGTTTTTTCATTTTTGCTTTCACTAGTGTTGTAGTAGTTAGTCCTCTTAATTGCAATTTAGAAAATACTATTCAAAATGGCACATTGAACTTGGTCATGCACATAATGTTGTTGTGAAATCTATTCTCTCCTTGTGTAATATTCCATATCACACACTACAAGAAACACGGTCATTAGCGAGGGAATTTTCGATCGCTAACATGCCCAATTCCGTCGCTAATTGCCATTAGCGAGGGAATTAGCGAGGACCCGCCGGCCGCTAATTCCTCCTCGCTAGTGGCATTTAGCTTAGGAATTTGTGTCGTCGCTAATTAGCGAGGACCACCCTCGCTAATTCCTCGCTAACGCCGACAAAGACGCAACCTCACCGATTGGCACGCTTATCAATTTGAATTTATTATTATTATTATTATTATTATTATTAGTAGTATTATTATTATTATTATTATTATTATTATTATTATTACTACTACTGTTATTATTATTATTATTATTATTATTGTTGTTGTTGTTGTTTGGATGTGGTGGTGGTGTGGTGGTGGTGGTGGTGGTGGTGGTGTGGTGGTGGTGGTGGTGGTGGTGGTGTAAAGAGAGAAGAAGAAGGAGAAGAGTAAGGGAGAAAGAGGGTGGTGGTGGTGGTGGTGGTGGAAGAAAGACAGTGAGAGAAAGAGGTATGTGGTTGTGGTGGTGTGGTGGTGGTGTGGAAGAAAGAGACTGAGAGAGAGAGAGGTTGTGGTTGTGTGGTTGAGGAGAGAGAGGAGTGAGAGTGGTTGTGGTGGTGGTTGTGGTTGTGTGGTTGAGGAGAGAGAGGAGTGAGAGTGGTTGTGGTGTGGTGGGGGCGTGGTGGTGGTGGTGGTGGTTGTGTGGGTAAGAAATTTGTGAAGAGAATAATGAGGGTGTTGTGAGTGAAAATAAGAGAGTGAGTGGTGGTGGTGGTGGTGGTGGTTGTGTGGTGGTGGGTTAGAGTTTGTAGGTGAGAGAGAGAGAGAGAGAGAGGAAGAGGAAGAGGAAGAGAGAGAGAGTGGGTATTGTGAAAGAATGAGAGAAGAAAAGAGAGAAGAGTGAGATAATGGGGTATTTGGTCAAAAATAATCTGGACATTAGCGAGGACGTGCCAATTTGCGCTCGCTAATCGTCACCGCATAGTCGAGCGATGCCACTGCCAAATCAGCCAGACGTGCCAATTCCGTCGCTAATTCCCTCGCTAATGTGACCATTAGCGAGGACCTACACTCGCCGCTAATGTCGCTTTTTTGCGAGGACAAAAATTCCCTCGCTAATTCCGTCGCTAATTCTCGTTTTTTTTGTAGTGACAGTAATACATCATTTGATTTTTGTAATGCTTGTTGCTTAGGCAAATCCCATAGACTTCATGCACCTCTTTCCCAAATCAGATACATCGCTCCCTTTGAGGTCATTCACAGTGACCTTTGGGGACCATCTCACAATCCCTCCTCTTGTGGTTACTCCTACTATATTACCTATGTTGATACATTTACCAACACTACTTGCATTTATTTCTTAAAACATAAATTTGATGCACTTAATGCTTTCAAACCATTTTTAGCTCTTGTTCGTACTCAATTTTCAACTACAATTATATCTGTTCAAACTGATTGGGGAGGTGAGTTTAGGCCATTTATCAAATTTCTCTCTGATCTTGGTATATGCAAGACTCACTTTCCCTCACACATCTCACCAAAATGGTATAGTACAGAGAGAGCATAGACAGATTGTGGAGATGGGACTCACCATTCTTGCTCACTCTTCTATGCATATTCTCTATTGGGATCGTGCTTTTACACAAGTTATGCATCTAATAAATTGGCTTCACTCCTCCTCTGTCTTACCTCAATCGATATCCCCTTTCTTTGCTCTCACTCATACTCAACCTAATTACAAGTCCTTAAAAGCCTTTGGTTGCTTCTTTTTCCACATATACGTCCTTTCAACAAACATAAACTTGAGTTTTCGGTCTGTGGAGTGTGTGTACTTGGGTATTTCCTCCACATAAGGGTCATAAGTGTCTCTCACCAGATGGCAAAATTTACATCTCTAAAGATGTAATTTTCAATGAACCAAAATTTTCATACCCTACCTTATTCTCTTCTAAATCATCACAACCACCCAAACTTGCAACATACTGAACTACTATACATACCTTTCCTTCCACTAGAAACAATAACCCTCCACTTACTGACCCTTCCTCACCATCTAACTCTCCAAACCCACAGCTTCTCCCATGCCCACACCACCTTCTGCTTCTTCACCTACACCAGATACTACCCATACATCAACTATCACTACTTCCATCTCTCCTACACAATGCCTTAACACTCACCCAATGCTTACTAGAGGTAAAACAGGAAACCTTATACCCTAAAGCTTTCTTTGCTCATACTAAGCCTAACTCTATCAAACAGGCCCCCACCAATCTTGATTGGCTTAAGGCAATGCATTCGTCCTTTGTTCCCCCTCCACCTCACAACAAAGCCGTTGGTTATAAATGGGTTTATAGAGTCAAAACTAACCCGGATGGATCTCTTAATAAACTCAAAGCCAGACTTGTAGCCAAGGGATTCCATCAAACTCCTGGTTTTGATTTTCAAGAAACCTTTTCCCTGTTTATTAAACATGTTACCATTAGAATTTTACTAACCCTTGCCCTCACCTATAAGTGGCCTGTGCATAAAATTGACATCAACAATGTCTTCTTAAATGGTGATATCCATGAGGAGGTCTACATGACTTAACCACCAGGTTTTGTATATTCAAAAAAGGATATTGTTTGTAGGCTACACAAATCTCTTTATGGTCTCAAAAAAGCCCCCCGGGCTTGGTATGAGAAGCTTACCTCATCTCTTGTTGAATTGGGGTTTCACAAGAGAAAGTGTGATCCTTCATTTCTTATTTACTCAAACAATGGGATAGTCATCTATGTCCTCATTTATGTAGATGACATTCTCATCACTGGCTCTTCCTCAGTTGTTTTCCAAGACCT
This sequence comes from Oxytropis ochrocephala, assembly GCA_020916435.1. Classification (NCBI taxonomy): domain Eukaryota; kingdom Viridiplantae; phylum Streptophyta; class Magnoliopsida; order Fabales; family Fabaceae; genus Oxytropis; species Oxytropis ochrocephala. The sequence goes on from CM037092.1 coordinate 22,392,458, forward strand.
AATCAGTAAGCTCAACAAACAATTCTGACTTGAGCAACTTGGTTTGGTTGAATATTTCCTTGGAGTAGAGGTTAAACATTTTCCTAGTGGTTCTATGTTGCTTAATCAGAAAAAATACATTCGAGATTTGCTTGCTAAAGCTGAAATGACTGACTGTAACTCAACTTCCTCACCTATGGAATTGATTCATTGAGAGATCCCACATTTTATAGATCCATTGCAAGAGCATTGCAATATCCCACTTTAACTAGGCCTGACATTGCCTTTAGTGTTAATAAGGTATGTCAATTTATGTCTAGACCATTAGAGTGTCATTGGAAAGTTGTGAAACGTATACTCAGGTACCTTAAAGGCACACTTCACCATGGACTAATGCTTTTAGCCACATAACAGAGAAATTTCCTTTTGGTTGAGGCTATCCAAAGTATTATATATGGAAACTGAGTTGGAAGTAGAAGTGAGAGATGTAATTGTGTTGGCAGAGTGTGTAGGTCCTTTAGCATGTTGTTTGGATCTTTCAATGAAATCCATAATCTCCTTGTATTGGTCTTGAGTGAGCGACACATTGCAGTTTCCATTGTGTTGTCCCTCACGTTTCTGTGTTTCTCCCTCACTAGCAGCAAAATTGGCAGAAGTTCTCTGATTTATTGTTGGTATCCAGATGGGAAACCATGTAGAAAGTTGCATGTGTCAACAGTGTGGTTTGTCTTGTTGCAATGAGTGCATAGGCGTGTTAAATCTTGTCCTATACCTATGCCACGACCAAATCTACCTCTACAACGATTTCCATAACCTCCTTTATTGAAACTCTGAACATTGTTTGCAAATGAAGAGGCCAACCTCACTCTCACTAACTGTCATTGTTGGTGATGGATTTGTGACGTTTAAATTCCTTTCTTGTTGGATAACAAGTGAGAAAACCTTGGTTATTTTGGGAAAAGGTTCCATCATCATGATTTGGTTTCGAACGTGTGAGTATTCCTCATTAAGCCTTTCAAGAATCTAATTGTGTAGTCTTGATCACGAAATTTCTTCACATTTTGCACAACATTGCAAGTACATGGAATAGGAGAAGTACAAAGGGAGAAAGAGTGAAAACTTTCAAGTTCATCCTAAATCGATTTCAGTTTAGTGAAGTAATCAGACACATCATGTGTACCATGAGAGTTTGCATACATCTTCTTGAATGTCTACGATTTTGAATATATCTCCTTGATCGAAGCGGTCATGGTGATCCTTCAAAGCTTCGTACGCCTTGTCGAAGAAGAAAATGGATTTCGCAATACTCGCAGAGACAAAACTTTGAAGCTATGCCAGAATGAGACTGTTGCATGTGAACCACTAGTTGTAGATTGAACTGGTTTTCGAAGGTGCAGTGATCGTTCCATCGACAAAAATCATCGTGTTCTTCGAAACCAACGATACTCGCATCGATCGTATCAACAGTTGGAAGTTCTTGCTCCTTTCCAAAGTTAGTTGGACGAGGACCACCGCAGGTGTTTCATTGGGATGAATGTAGAATGGATTTGAGGAATTTATTGGTTGAGAAATTTGTGTATTGTTCAAGATTATGGTTAGCCATCTCAATTTGATGAGGAAGGAATCACAAAGTGAAGACAATCGAATAGAAAAGGAGAAAGGGAAACGAAACCCTAAAAATGTGAATTTGAAGGTTAGGGAAATCAAAAATTGTATTGCTGTGGAATGAAAATCGATTCGAAGTTGCAAACATGAAAACACAAGGAATGAATGAATGACGGTGAAACCAGTGTTCAATTGATGAGCTCTGATACCATCTTGAGTTTCCATTGAATTAATAACTCAGCTACTCTGTACATTGACTATATACAAAAGTAAACTAAACTATCCAATCCTAACTAATTCATAACAATAAACTAACTGTAGAGTTTAGTACCTAACATAATACAAACTGTGGTTAACCTACACTATAACTAAAATACAAACTAGAGTTAAGCAAATAACTAACTCTTACCAACTAACTTTACATTAACATTTGGTATTTAACAAGCTGGGCTTGTGTAATAAATTTTGAGCCCATATTTTTTATCCGAGCTTTTTTGCTAGCTGTATTAATAAGTTGGTTGAATACATGCATGAAAAAGTCTTCGAGTTGGTAGTTTGTCAAAAAGAGAAAAACTCCAAAACATCACGTGAAATATTGGATTGCAAGTCACAATCTGGCAAAGTAAAGCATTTCCTACGCACTATAATAGCCATCCACAACCCAAAGGAAAAAGGAAAGTGTAACCAAAACAAAGCTAGTTCTTCTATTTACTTATCAGTTTCTTATACTTTTATCCTTGTAGAATCTGAGTCCCTCTACTAAAAAATAATATCAAACAAAGTAAGGAAATAAAGAAAAAAAATAACAAACAGTACATATATATAGTACCCGTATGTGATATATATATATATATATATATAGGGTTACAATTCAAAATATGAACCTTCAATGTAAGCTATTCACAATCATGACAACACCATTTATTTAATTTGAAAAAAGGAACCCCTTTTTGCTTGTGTTAGTCAAACAGAAAGTTATTGATCCTTTGAGGAACATATAGCAAGTAGCGATCACTAGCTAAGAATTTGTCATGCTAGCGGAAGATCTAGCTAGCTAGGTGATGATCATGACGATCATAAAAGTCCTTCTTCTTATACAGTTAGTGTGATACAGATGTTGAAAACCCACTTACTTTGAAAAATTTAGCCCTCTTAGCTAGCAGTATTACTGTTCATTGACAACATATATAGTGTTTTGTAAGTAATCATTATATTGTCCCATTTGTTGGACAGCTAGGACAGAACTAGTTGGATTATAATTAAGATTAGGTCCACTTCTAGCTGTAAATTTTAACCTTTAACTAAAACACGTTTAGTTGTTCCATCTCCATGAAACATATGCTGTCACCCAGCATTGTTTCAAATACAACAATGTTATTTGGACAAAAAAATTTCAGACAAAACCAACTTACAATATCAATTAATCAAGCTTTTTAGGTTAATAATCAAGTGATCAATTAACCAAGTGATCAATTAACAAGTTTTTAATCAACACCTCGAAAACTGTGAAAAAACAAGTTGACTAATGGTCTAAAAAACTTGGTTAATTAGTGTTGTAAGTTGGTTTTTATCTATTTTTAGCTGAAATTTTTGGCTACATAACATTATTGTTTCAAATAATTGAGTTGTCAAGTTTCATATTGTTGTATTATGCGTTAATGCATTATAAGATGTCTTGATTAAGAGAATGTTTGGGAGAGAGATTTGGAAGGATTTGAGAGAGAAAGACTCTTCGGGGTTTAGTCTATATCTTAAAATATATTTGATATTTTGAAAAGGTACAATAGCATTGAAAAGCGAGCTCTCTACTCCATTCCCTTCTGTCCAAAACCATCCATCAAAACATACTGTAAATGTTTTCTCCTAAAACATAGATCTTTAGGAGAGCATATAATCAATGTATAAGTATATCTATTATTTATTATACGCACACCCTTTGAAGTTTTCTTAATATCTTGTGAGGAAGAGACTCTAACCTAATATGAAGTCCGTCGATTGATAAGTAAACACTAGTTGTAGATTGTTTTAGTAATTTGTTCATTTAGTTAGAGTGCATTAATCTCGATCGTGCGCAAAACTACGTGGTTACTTGTGTAAGTATATGTTGGTTTGAAATTTGGAGGCAGGAAAGATCTGATTAATTAATGATTATGAAAGGTGATTGACTATATATTAAACTAGCCTAATAAGTGAGATCATATTAGTGATACATATTGAGCAAAGTTGGCAATTAGTGTTTCTAATAATTTAATTAATGAAGAGTATGGTAAGATGAATATTCCAAGTAAGAAGGAAATGATTAGAATAGTTGGGAGTGGGGTTGGGGGAAGGTGTTGATGATGATAGCTTCTTTAATTTAGGCAACAGGGTACTGAAAAGGACTAACAATGATAGAGAGATGGAATAGGCATCTAGTGCTGTAGTTGAAGACAACATGACTGAGATATGTGGGGTATCAATAGATAGTGACATTTGATCAATCACATATAAAGTTTTCCCTTTCCCCCTTTTATTGATCTATGGAAAACGGAGGTCCTATATATACGTTCTTTTCTTCTCTCACTACAAGAGGGTTTGTGGTGCACCCGTGTTAGTTGAAAATGGGAGTGATAGCTACAGTGCTGCATATATATATATATATATATATATATATATATATATATCCATGTAAATACATCCTCCCGGACTCGTTTTACTAGATCAAATCAAAGGATAGAATTTATTTTGCATTATCCTTTTGAGCACACAAATAATATAATCCCTTTACAGAATGGAAGGCACGTGGGGGGTATGGCCAAAATGTAACCAAAGATTTGAACATACGACAATGGGGGCACACATTTTCTTCAGAGTATTCTCATACATGCTGATTGCTCTCATTGAAAATTTTCATATATATATATATAAATATATACGGAATACGGACGTATGTTGACGTTAACGTGATAAAACATGGTATATATATGGTACAATCTACGGGATTATATATGAGATTTGGTGTACGTACGTTGAGGAATTCAGATTCATATATATCCAATTGGTCTGTAGAGTTTGTGGGCCACGGCCCAACACAGTCCTGATCTGATCCCTAGCTCGTAAATGGGTTGATACCCTCCTAAATAGAGATGACATATCCTCATGTACTCCTTAATTATATATAGTCTCTTGATATCTTTATTGATTATCAAAAACAAATACAGAAACGTGACCCCAGTTCATCCCTCCCTGACGATCCCGCAACTTCTATGTCCCCAAATAATGGACCCCTACGGAACCATAATCCAGTGGTTGGTGACGATGATCATTGCGGCAAAACCTAGATAGTGCAAAAACCACGACACAAAACACTGGAAAAAGAATAATTAACCTTGTGACAAAGCTGCTCTCTCTGATCAATTACACAACATAAAGAGAAAAAACAATAATGTATTCTTCAATTATTGATCAATATTACTATTGAAGTCACACATCAATTACGGGTATAACTTTTAAAGTTGGGTCGTCCGGCCAAGCCGACACAACCTAGCACAATTGGCGAAAGTGCAAAAGTGGATCGGGATAACTTAGTTAGTTATCTATTTACCTATGCTTTTTTGAACTCCACTAAGGTGGATCAAGTGGTGCCTTGGCACCCGATGCCTGAGTATAGTCCCCGAATTGTTCTAGATTTTTCTCGGTTTCCTCTGTCTATCACCTTCTCTCTCAGTCGACGTCCTGTGTCTTTCACTAAAATTATTATAAATAATACATCTTTCTAAATGTTGTTAGTGTGTGTATATATACATGAAATATTCTATTGGGGACATTTCACTGATATTACTGCTACCTTTTACTGTCTGTGTGGGGATTCCCAAGAGTCTGTTGATCTTCATTTGTTTAGTACTTGCCGCTTTGCTTCTGTCCTATGGTACGCTATCGTCAGCTGGTTAGGTTTTGATTTTGTGATGCAGCGGGACATCTCATCCTTGTTCCATCAGTTTATTCATATTTGAGGTCCAGCAAGTGTAGATGCGGGTTGATGCTCATTTGGTAAGTCTCCTCCATGTCTTTTCTATATATGAGTGGTATGTTGATCCTAATTGTATATCTCGGTGATAGGTTTGTTTTGTGGATCACTGGTGTGTAGGGGCTGTTTTCCTTGTATTGAGTTGAGTACTCATTGTGCTTAGGTTATTGCTCTTATATTTTTATAATAATAATAATAATAAGAATAATAATAATATGTTTGCTCTTAAAAAAAATGTGTTATGGGTTTGATGGTGGTATCCACTCCAGGGATGGAAAGACAATGTTAGGCCAGTATGCAATTAGAGAAGATATACTATAGATGTCCCACATTGTACTATTCCTTTACCGTATAGTGTAGCAGTGGGGTGAAGGGGCAAAAGAGAGGGAGAAGTAGGTTGTACTAACAGCCAATGGGTATCACCGAATAGTCACTGTCCCTCTCTGCAACTGTAATTAGCGAGTGTAGCAGCCGAACATGTACTTATTCCTCACCAAACTATCCCTGTGTGCATCTACAAGGTAACTCTCATGGACCATGGTCCCCTTTCATGTGCCTTCCACGTGCTTCTATCAACACCTCTCACGTGTCATAATTCTAATTCCAACATTTCACTGCAACTAATCATCACCCTTCTTCATTGCAATTTCCATCTACACACGTTAATTAGACTAGTAAAAATTTTGTTTGAAATATCAATATTGTAGTGTACCTTGTTTTACCTCGGGTTGGATCTGGCTAGCAGTTAGTAGGGCTCCTGCTTGAGGTTGGGTTTTCGGGTCAGCCTCGGGTGTGCAATCTGCAAAATCACTCCAACGCTCAAGTCAATCTGTGAGAATAGGAGTGGAGTAGGGAATGAGAGATGTGTACATTTATAGGCAGTTGGCATGCCCTGGTCCGTTGGATGGCTTGAGTGAATCTTAGCAGTGGATGTTTGCTAGGCATGAGTGAGCTGAATTGCATTGAATTTGGACTCTTGTTATTGGGCTGATCCATGGTCCATAGTTGAGGCCCAATCCAGAACAAATATGAAATTCAACTCTAATTTAATCAAAATAATTGTATGTTACACATTTGATAAAAAAAAAATCATGTTATATAGTCCAAAATTGATTATGATTGGACATAACTGGTGTATTTTTGTTTTTGTAAGCCTAGCACAAGATTAGACGTCATCTCAAACCCTTTATAAAAGGTGGGATAGTGTGTCAATAATACTGAGCTAACTGATTTTTAATGATAATGTTTCCAATAATCGAAAAAACATATAGTCCAATATTATTGCTTACCTACCAGTGTCCGTACGTAAAACTACTTTATTTCCATGATTTGGTTATCAAATCTTCCCAAGATGACCACAAATCATCTCTTCTTTCAGCGTGCTAACTTTAATCTAAAAAAAGCTTTTGAATAAAAACAAACTTGGGCTTATGTATATAATATATTTGCTTTTGATGGGTCAATAATGGTTTAAGAAACTCATGAATTGGCACTATCTAACTTTCTGCCTTTCTAATTTGTGATCCAAAACGTTACAAATGAAAGGGAAAAAATGCATGGTTTCCATGTTATGTCACTACATCCCAATAACTTTTCTTTATAATATATAAATATTATAATTTAAATATAGATATTAAGAAAATGTGAAGAAAGAGAGTGGCATATTCCAAACTACTAGATCTTATTATGTCAGGCACTACCTAGCATGATGTCTTTTTTATTTTCCTTTCTTTGGACAGACAAGGAACAGTGCAATGGAACAGCATATTTTTTGGCAATCTTTATTTCAGGGAGATCAATCGATCTAAATTGACTTAGTCTAGCTATTGGAATAGTACAAAATTGAAACTATTGATAGACGGGGACCAAACACTCCACCCACTTTAATTTAATGTGTCGTGTTTCAGTCCTTACAAGTAAGTAGCAATATTATCTGCCCTATTCTATCAACCATGCCTTTCCATTCCCAGTTTTACTAGGTCACTCACCTCTTTCCCCTCATTTCAACACACAACTAAGGCTAAGAGATAACATTTGTTCGGAACGAAACTCAAGAAGTGTACCTGATCAAGGTAGTGATGACGGGGAGAATCTAGCCGTGCTCTAAGCTCTAATGAGAAACGGGATGTGGCTACCTGGCTGCCACTTGCAAACACTCTGATACCTAAATCAATTCATAATAGAGATGGAGCATATGAAAGGAGTGAAGACATAATACTATATTTTAGGGTGTGTAATGGTGTATATATATATATACTAGTATAATTTATTTCGTCAAAGACAATAAATTCGTTGTTTAGTATTAATCGTAAGATAATTACTTCAACTATTTTAAATATTTATATAATAGTAGGAAATTAAATTTAGATTTATATATATATATATATATATATATATATATATATATATATATATAATTATATATTATAATTTTGAGATCCCGTGAAATCAAATAATACTTTAGTAGTGAGAACCCATATATAAAAATACTTTAACAACTACATAAGTACTAATCAAATAATACTTTAGTAGTGACAACCATGATGTATATAAATTTCAGGGGTATTTTCATATTGAGATGTTATTACAATAGGAATTACTTATAAGTATTATACGGTCTAAAATAGTATTAGTAAATAGTAACTTACAAATATATGGCAAATATACCTTTGTATAAGGACATGTAGCTTGCTTTTGACTAAATTGATTGACGTTGACAACCGTAGGATCAATGTTCTCTGTCATCTTGTTTATTCTCTCTACTTGTTTTCTAAGTGTAGCGTAGTGAATAGAAGAATATTAAGCACAAGCATTGTAAACTACAAATATACTAATCGATCAAAGTTGTATATTGATTCTAATTGTATGTGTATCAAGCTGAATACAAAAATATGTGACAAACATTTTTAATATATAACATTATTTATAAGATGAGAATTAAAAAAGGTTGAAATGGATAAAATTACTCATATTTAATATTGATCTTTTCTATTGCAAGGATTTTGGTCTAGTCCCCCCCCCCCTTCGCTTTTCTCTATTTATTTTCCTTTTTTTATTAATAAATTCGGGTAATATGTCTGTTTGTTTAAAAAAAAACTCATATTTAATAATATTCTAGTTAGTAAATATATAGAATAAAATCTATGGAATGTGATACAAAATATTAGATGGTTAATAAATATAATATATAAATGTAATATATAATAACAAATATATATGTATCAAAATAAATAATAAATAGATATAAAAAGTAGGTAAAAAGTTTTGCAATAAAAGAAAGAATAGGATAAACATTATGTAATACGCTTTAATAACATGAAATTGTGGTAGCTAAAATGGTCAGCATCAGAAGGTGGCAGCGTGGGGGAATGGGTTCGATCCCCAACTTCTTCTTTTTTTGTGATATATTTCGAAATAACATGCTGAGGCGGATTAAAATTGTGCTAATGTCATTATTGACATGGATTCCTAGGTGGACAATCCATGGTTTATTATATATATATATATATATATATATATATATATATATATTGTGAAGCAAATGAGCTTGTTATAGAAGCCCTCAAATTTTTGCGCTGGCCAATAATCACGTTCGTAGGCACATTAGTTAGTCAAAATTGGATCCGGAACAACATTTATAAAAGAGTACTAGTGAAGGTTAAGAGTGTGGTAACTTTCTCAATAGGACAAATGCACGACAAATGGTACTATAGCTTAATAGAAAGCAACATGTAGTTAGTAGATTATTGGGAGGTTTTTTTTTACCCCCACCCCCACCCCTTCCCCATATACCCCCACCGAAAAGTGAAATTCCAAAATGTCTTTCTGAATTGGCCAATCATATATACACCCCCTCAGGCATATATATGATCTCTATGGTATTCCTATGGTAATTTTTTTATTTTAAGTCAAATAAAAATTAATTAAGCCCTGAAAATAGGTTTAGTGTGTAGTTCGTTAAAACGTGACGATGTTATACGTCGAACGAATTATTTAGGCTAAAAAATAAGTTTTCGGGCAACATACTCTGATCGTAATTAAACAACAGCCATTAAATCCGAAAAAAATCAAGAATCAAGACTCACCTAGAAGGGACTTCTTACGGGACTACGGCCTCAAAATCCCAAATTCCATCGTTTACTATTTTTTACGATTTTTTTAATTTTTCATAGTCTCCAAAAAATCTAAAAAAATTTGCATAGCCTTATTTTGGTTTTGTTAGATTTTTAGTGGTGTTTTTATAATTTTTAGAGTAGTTTTGACTATTTAACGAATTTTTAGTAGTCTTTTAATAATAAAAATTAAAACAAATCATTAAAAAAAAATAAAAAAACCCATCGTATATACGTTTTGAGTACGTATATACGATAGGACATAAAATAGTCATCGTATATACGTACTCAAAATGTATATACGATTTATTTATTTATTTTTAAAAAAAATTAATTTTCAAAGGAGCATTTTGGAATTATCCAATTTGGTGGGGGTATAGGGGGAAAGGGTGGGGGTGTGAAAAAAACATCCCAATATGGGATGGTATCTAATTCTGCTTTTGTGGGGGATGTTCGGTATAAGCCCAAAATGGGCCAAACCTTGAAGGCCCAGTTTAATAGCCATCCATAGGCTAATACTTTTCCCACACCCCCTCCTACTCCAAACACGCCCCCTCACCCTACACATTTACCAAACTAACCCCAGTTACAATTCAATTTCCCCCTCTACCCCTCTCCCTCTTCTTCTCCAACAACAAACCTCCCCTCTCTCCAACACCCAAACCTCCCCTCTCTCCACTCCAAAACCCACCCATCATCACCTTCATCATTCACTTCTATTTAACTACCCAACATTTGCAACTAGCTCAAGGTAATAACCCTACCAAACATTTTCCATTTTGGTTCTGTTTTGAGTTTTTTACGCCATTTTTTTTTTCTGCAAACGAGCTCGGTTCGAGCAGGTCGTTCGAACATGTTCGCATGAACATGTTGAGCAGATGTTAGCGGGGTGTGAATTTGATTTGTTCGAAAACGACTCATTCGAACTCATTCGCATGAGGCCGTTCGAGCAAAGCGTATGACAAAGAATCGATAAGTTGCGGCTTACATCTTGAGTTTTTTTTGTTTAAATGGATGAAAATGAGGAAGCATCTGGAGCAGTTGAGTTGTCAACTTTAGCCGCTGAGATGTCAGTATCGTCGCGATTGACATGTCGATCGACGTCGTCGAATCCCAAGACTTTACTAGTTCGTTTCCAAAGCGATACGGTAAGAATGAATTAGTTGTTTTAATTTTAGGGAACTATTCAAATTATGTAACTGACACTTAGTCATTGAATTTCAGTTATTTCCTACTCGTGATGAGCTACTGACTTGGGTGCGTGCCGTTGGGAAATCTCTTGGGATGGTGATTGTTATAGGAAGATTTGACACCGGACGTCGATCAGGTAAACAATACTGCATGTTGATTTGTGATAAAGCTGGATCATATAAGACAAATGTTGAGGAAGGCACAAACACTAGAAAATGTTGTTGTCCATTCAGACTGAAAGGGAAATTTATTAAGAAGCTTGGAGGATGGATTTTGAGGGTTATGAATGGAACTCATAATAGGGATGCCGGCATACATGCGTCCCTATGTTGAAAACACTACAAGAAAATCGCTGATTTGCCACGGACATTTCCGTGGCAAATGTACAAATTTCCGTGGCAAAACAACATTTGCCACGGATTTGCCACGGACAAAAATTGGTGGCAAAAATGCTAGTCGCAAATCGTTTGCCACGGATTTTCCGTGGCAAATGTTTCCGTCGCTAATCCGTCGCAAATATCTGTGGCAAAGTCGTCGCGAATTTCATCGCAAATCCGTCGCAAAAATAAAAAAAATTTAAATCTTCAATACTGAACTACTGATTGCTTGCCACATTAAAACGAATGCTTTACAATATTTTTTCTTCAACCAAGTGATTTTAAGCCCAGCGTTTCAACTCTATATTTACAATAGTACTATGTCAGTACTGAACTACTGATTGCTTGCCACATTCAAAAGCTATGCCACCATCAAATCTTAATGAAAATAAGGCAACTAAAACTAGTACAATATAGAAGGAAAAGATAAAGGGAATAGTTCTGCATACTAACAATATACAAAGCATTTCTTATAATGAATTCTTCCTTCTCCACCAATTTCTTGAGATGAGATTAAGTCTTGTGAAGGGGAAGACTCCATATGCAGGACTAAAATCAAGTAATGCTCATAGTAATATCTTGAGCGTAAAGACGAATGATAGATCATCTCTGCCTAAATGCTCCTGTATAAGGCCAGGATAAGCCTGTTAATACAAAATGTCAAAATTGATGTATAGAAGAATATTTTATGCATAGTAGATCAGCAAAATAAAACATAGATGATAACTGCAAACTTCAAAATTCAACAAATTCTGGTTTTAATGAAGAAACAATTACATACCTGATTACCCAACTGGTTTTTGAATTTTTCAGGATTCATCTTTCGTTCTGAATGAAATGCATAAGACACTTGTGCATCCATTCCTATGATCAGCAATCACAGGTATTTTATTTAACAAGGATCGAAGTAAGGTGGACTGGAAAACAAAATTACCCCAACATAGTCCAAGTCTACGACATAAAACATTCTAAGAAAATACAAGAAATGATGTTCATAATCAATGAAGTTCAAAATTTTATATAATAGGCATGCATGCTTATATAATTATAAATTGCTTTCAGCATTACCTATATGACATGTTTCAGCTTATGTTAAAAAGTACATATTTTCAATGCTAAGATTTATTTATACTTGAACTTACATTGTTAACATTTGGCATTACCTAACCAAGAAGATCAAAAGATTGGACACTGGACCAAATTTAAATGACATAAAAAAGTGCCAACTAAATGAATTAATTTTTTTGTAAGTTTAAAATGGGTTTATACACAATGCACAACATAAAGTTCAAAGAAGAAAACCACTATTCTTACTTACCCATGTCAAGTAATTCCAAAACCACCCACGAAAGTGTGTGGCAACCTACCGAGAAAATATAGAAACAAACACAACAGAAGTATGGTGAATTTCACCCCTCGGTTTTAATATTTGTTAACTCAAAATATCAAATCATGTAGAAAAGTGGATAAAATCTGCAAAACATTTGTTTTACTTGTTTACAGTGTCCCTTTAGCAATAACGTTCATGACTTTGATAGTGCAAAACAAATATTTACAAACACAATATCATCTATATAACCTACAAAGACAGTCAAAATAGAAATTTTAGTGCAAGAAGCAGAAGGTTTTATGGCAAAACTGAGAAGTTAAAACAAGAACCAACAACATTCATCAGTAAACAGCATTTTGTAGAAATAAACACAATTTCTGAGTACACAAAATAAACATGAAGCAACTCTTAAACATTCATATAAGTGTATCGAATTTATATATTTATTTTGGATTGGGGGCCATAAAAAATGACTCGGGATGTACACAAGAGGTAAAAATATTCACAAAGTTTAAAAGATAAACAATGTACTGGCAGTATCCCGTGAACCATAGCTCAAGTGGTCACTTTAATATTTATGTCACTTTTAGATTTAGCAAGGATTGGCATCATAACTAAATGAGATCATCCGGTTACAAGAATGAGAAAATCATCCTAGCTATAAGATTAAAGAATAGGCCCAGAATTCATTACTTGTCTATTTTCATTTCCTTAGCTCTCATGACTTGATCTAAAAATGCCTCAACCGAGCTTTTATCTGTCCCCGGGTTCCTCTTCCCCTGTAAAGCAGCAAAAATCATGTGATTCATAATTATTTTCTTTATAACTTTTCTGATAAATCATATCATGATTTTGCTTAATGTCAGCATTTACAACAACAAAAAGAAATCATGAATTTTGAATGAGTAAAGTGTGTACTTATTTTGCTCTTTTTGATTGTGGATGGCTCTTTCTCAGGGAAGCTGCTCCTACTTCTATGATCAATGTCAATTCCTGAAGAAGGAAACAAGTCTCAACACATCAAATTAGTATTCACATCATCCACAAGTGGTTAATAAAGGTAAAAACATTGCATTAGTGAAGGCGGCCAAAAACAAAAATGGGTGAATATAAAAATTCAGACAGATGTGATTTTCACCAAACGGGAAACCTAATTCAATGTTTGGTTTGAAATCAAATAAAAAACAAAATCTGCCTGAATTTAAGGAATGACATCAAACTTCAATTCTAGACAGAACCTCGAAACTTAGGGTTTCAAGGAAAAGGAAACAAACCAGAAGGGAGAGGAAGAAAGAGCAAAGATCTTACCGCTCTCACAGTAAAAATGGATCCAAGGCAAGCAACACCAAATAAAATGGATATGCTGCATTAATTATAGTTCCACTCGCATTTTGTAATGGATCTCCACTGGAAGCCCTTGTGACTTGACCAAGCATACGTGGAAGTGTAGAAGTTGAAGTGTTAGATGATTCAATACTTGTAAAATTGTTTCTGTTAATTTCAGTAGATGAAGATGCCTCAGTTTCTGCGGAAGAAGCAACCACGAATTCTTCTGTGCACGAACGTTAGAAGTACGCAGTGGTTGGGGAATGTTATACTGCAAATTCAAGATTAATGACCAACAAAACAAATTATAAAAAACATTGTTTCAGTTTAATCTCCATAATGTGACTCAGCTCAATGTTCAACACTTGATTAAACTGAGACTCGTTGACACCATCCATACATTCATCAGCAAAAGTGAAAAGGCAACCTTGTTTAGTAAAACGGGGAAGGACAAACGAAGATAAAGTCGATGCTAGCAATTTTGAGATAGCAAGATTGTGAAGAAGAAAATGCTTTTATAATAAAAATTAAATGATGACTCTAACTCTCTAGGTTCAATATACTCAAGAATCAAAGATGTAAAGACTCTACATCGTGCAATCATGATGTTATTAATGGAGATCGGATATACTCAAAGAATCAAAGCATGTAAAGAAATATCCGGATAACTAACACCATACCATGGACAATGTTTGTAAGATCATTGTCATTAGGAGCCCGACAAAAAACTAAATCCTAATTAAACTTCTTCATCAAATGCTCAGTAATTTTGGTTCTTATCGGTGGAATAGTGCTCTTCTTTCTACCACTCTTCTTTCTAAGAGAATGCTTGAAATATGTGGAAGCATTGAGTGCTTTCTTTTCGAGAGATCCAGTTCTCACCCTTCTTTCATCCTCCGAGTTTTCAAAATCAGATCTCCTTTCTCTTTTCTCATCTTTGCTCAGAAAACCCTACAAAACCTACCACACAAAGACAAAGGAGAAAAAGAGGACAAGAGACTTACAAGGTCAATGATCAAGACAAAGAGATTCTAGAAAGAGATAGACATGCTCCTCCGCACAAGAAAAGCAATCAACAAGTACATCCTTCTAAGCTACATAAACATAGGATTAGTAGTTGAATTAAAATTCTAAAAATAATAAACTCCTTGAATTCCTTCTAAGCTTTCTAATTTGTTTTCCACAATGAGATAAGCCACTTCAAATTAACACATAATCTCAACCCCCCGCCATATCGTGTATAGAAAAATAATAAAAATACCCATTTAAAAATTTCTCAAACAAATCACAAACACAAAAAAAGAACCCCAAATCATTGCGGATGTGATGAAGAAGAGAGAGAAATCGAAGGAGACGATGAGAAAATCGTATAGAACAATGAAGAGATGATGAAATCATAAGAAACGATGAAGAAATCGAAGGAAAAATCTCACCAAAGTTAGAGGAGCGATCGTGATTCAAGGGTTCCATGTTCATAGTTCCAAAGAAGCAATTTGTGTTTTCCAACCGAAAGTACATTTGCGATTCTAGGGTTTCAATTGAGTGAAAAAAGTGCCCTATCTTGCAAAATTCTGCAAAGAATGAACAAATCAACCAAGTGATAATGAAGAATACCAAGTATTTACCAAGAAATTAACCATGTGAAAGCAAAGAATTGACGCCGCTACTTGAAAGGAGGAAAATAGAAAAAACCTAGAATTGAAGAGAGCGAGAGTTGAGAGTTGAGAGTGATTCGAGAGGCGAGAGCGAGAGTTGAGTGAGAACGTGTTGATTCAGAGACGGAAGACGGCGGGGAGGCAACGGCGAGGAGAAGATTGCTTTCGGCGATACGCGATGGAGAGTGAGAGAACGAGAGTTTAGGCGTGAGAGAGCGAGTGTTAAGAGACGTGAGAGAACGAGTTTCGGGAATCGTGGGTCTTTATTTTCATCATTCGGTTGCCACGGACTTGCCACGGCATCTCCGTCGCAAATTTCGGCATTTCAAATATCTCATTTTAAACCCGTGGCAAACACCAATGGAAATTTCGCGCTCTCACTTTTTTTTACACATTCCGTCGCAAATGCGTGGCAAATTGCTGACGGAATAAGCTGCGTGGCAAATGCTGGTGGCTAAAACAAGTTTTTCTTGTAGTAAAAAGTTGTTAACGTGGTTGGTGATGGTAACTGTGGATTCAGGTGTATTGCAGCATTTCTTGGAAGGGGTGAGGAGGCTTGGATGTCGATCGAATCGATCGATGGAGGAGCTTAACCAATACAATGACTTCTACACTGATTGTATGGTGGTATTGGTAAGGTCACATTTTGATGAAGTCGTTGTTGAGGCACATGGGAACAATGTCAAGATAATTGGATGACTATCGGATATGGGGTTTTGATCAAGAATAAGTACAAAGTCGTCCTGACTTGTTGGTCACCTAATTGTTCTTACACAATTTTTCCCTTCAATGTTGCGCCATTCAGAAGTGCCCGACAGTTCAACATCCTTTTCTTACCAGAACACAAACACTTTGTATGCAGTAACGTGTCTTCTATTTAGATTCGGTGTAGTCATTGAAAACATTACATAAAATTATGTTTTTGTTGTCTTTTGAAGATCTTTATGAAGCACGGAAGTTCAATGCCCTAGGATATTATGTGGAATACTAATAGGGCACCCTTAGCAAAAGGTTGGGACTTGCTTTTTATTAGCGGGTGCAAAAGTGGAAGTGTTTGCTCATACAATCACAACCCCCCATCCCCTTCCTTGTGTAGATTTAAGTAAAGATACTGATGGTAGTCAATGTTAAGGTAGATTTATAATTTTCGTACACAACGTTGTATATAACTATTGGTAGGCAACTTTTGAAATCAACAAAACTCGCTTCGCTTTTACGGTTTTTAAGTTTCGCATACATTTAACATTGGTTCGAATGATACCATTCGAACGCCTGTTCGAACGCCACCCTTCGAACATGTTCGAATAAAGCCATTCGAGGCAGCAATAACACACCCTCACACCAACAGTTGGCAATATTCCTTAACACGTATGAGCGCTTTCAAACCGGGTTCGGACGATGTCGTTCGAACAACACAAATTCCTTAACACGGACAAGGTCGTTCAACCCGTTTCGCCCAAGGTCGTTCGAACAGCTACTTAAACCAAGCTGCACGAGCGTCCCACGCGAGGTCATTTTTGGAAAAAAAAAGTTTGGGGGCGTGCGATGAGTACAAGGGGGTGTGGGAAAAGTAAAAGCCCATCCATAAATGGGCCCATGGTTCTCGTTCACAAACCAAACCGAGGTCGACCATTTGAAGTCTATATAAGGGAAGAAACTTCATGTTGTTCAAAAAAAAAAGGGAAGAAACTTCATTGTTTAATGGGTTTTCTTTTTGACCCCACCATCACTCTTTATACCCCTACAATCCTCATGAAAAGACTCAAATATCCCCAAGTTTTAGCCGAAAGGGAATTATATTTAAATTGATAATTCTGTTTTGATAAATTTAACAACGGAATTATCATTTAAAAGATAATTCCGCAGTGAAAAAATTTGTCGGAATTATCTTTTATAATGATAATTCCGCTGACCAATAAATGCAAACCGGAATTATCAAAATTAAAATGTAATTCCATTTGGTCTTATAGGTGTTAACAAAATTAAGGTAATTCTGACTGCAAGAAAATTTTCGCAACAAAAATATGTTTTGCAACGGTAATTCCGTTGTGAAAATTAAAAACCAACCCGTAGATTTGGTTTAAGTTTAGGAAAAAAAATTTAAAATTTTTTTTAACAATTAAGCATCTAATTAGGACCAATATATATATATATATATATATATATATATATATATATATATATATCATAGTATCACCCACAATATAGTTTTATACAAAAAATAACTGTGGAATAATACATCAAATGTGATCCGTATCAGTTGCCAAATCAACTACTAAAGGTGGTTAGGTTAGTGGTTTCGGCTGTGGAGCTAAAGACAGCCAGAGTAGGAGACGCCCCACATGAGGATCCAACACTACAAGAATAACCTCGATTTGCCACAAAAGTTTGCCACGGACATAGTCCATCGCTAAATTGCGACGGATTTGCCACCGATTTGCCGTCGCAAACGTTAATCAAGCAAAGCACGTTAATTTGCCACCGATTTGCCGTCGCAAGTCCGTGGCAAATGATCTTAAGTTAAAAAACTAAATATGCGTTCTCGCGTGGTTCACATCCTCACTTTCCTTCTTCTTTCTCTTTCTTCTCTCTCAATCAGCGACCCTTCTCTCTCTCTCAACCACCACCGCCCCTCACCTCCACCATCCCTCTAGGGTTACGTCCGCTGATAACTCATATTTATATGAGTTATTTATACCTTTAATCATTAAATTGAATGAGTTCTCAAGTAATAATAGTTTAGTATTTGTTGCATTTCTGTTAGCATTAGGAAAGAAAGGGCTAAACACTCGCTTATATGAAATTGGCACATTTGGTGCCCTTGTGAATGTTTTGATGTATTTTGTGAGTATTGCAGTGTTTAGCACTATAGCGTCTAACGCTATAGCGTCAAGAAGGTAGATCAGCTGAGCATCTAAAGTAAAAGTTCAATTTTGGCGCCAAGCTCATTAATCCGCACTCAGTATCTTGTGTCCACCGTGCTTTGGCGACATGCCCGGATTTTATTGGATATGTGTGGACACTTGGCATCGCATGAGTGAGGAATAGTGGAGTTGGTAAAAAGCAAACATCAACTTTATTGACTTTTGAGAAGACATGTACCACATGCTAGGGTACTAGATCACACTCGGATTTTCTTGAAGAAAAGTGTGAGAGTTAGAGGAGAGTATTGGTAGAGAGATAGAACTTGACACATTCTCTTCTCCATTGAAACATATAGAGCTTTGGATTTATTTTCTCTTCTTTTGTAATTTTACGCCATTTTCTCACGGTGTAAAAGCTGCTGCTGCTGTCTGTATCATCACAACGTGGATGATTAGGAGACATCAAGATTGTATCTTTTGCACTTGTGTTTTCCTTCTTACCTACGGTAATGCAAGTATGTTTGTTTGTGTTATTTTGATGATGCTCAACATGAGCTAAACTCCTTGAGTTGGGTTGCTAGAACTTGTAATGAACCTTTAATATTACGTATATAACTTTTCACGTTTTGTGTTTTAATCCTTGTATTATAATTCTTCCAAACTTGTTTTATATTTGGCCACATAAAATAAGTACCTCTGCGTGGAGTCGGACATGAACCATAGAAAGAACTCAAGGATTAATATGAACGATAAGGTTGGTTAAAGACATTTAACCAATTTTTGCTTCCTCTAGACATAGAATTGCAATAGTTCATAAAGCTTAAGCTGTGGGATCTTGAATATACAGGGGTGAACTTAGTTAGAACCTAGACATAAGCATCTTGTAATGAAACCCTGGCGCTAGTGACTGAAAGGCACAAAACAATTGCAACAGCGCTTAACGCTATAGCGTGTGACGTTATAGCGTCTTATTTCTGGGAAGTTACTTAGTGAAAGAAATCCAACTTACTTCTCTCATATCTTAAATTACGTTTTCACTTGTTACTTTAAACAATCTCTGTTCAACTGAAACGTTACTACTTAATTATTTGCTACTTGTTCCACTAAGTGTAATTTCTTTTTAAACTCTAAAATTAATACCAATCCCTGTGGAGACGAACTCTACTTATCAATATAATACTTGTTGCGATTGTGTACACTTGCACAACTACTTTTCGCACAACAAGTTTTTGGCGCCGTTGCCGGGGATTGCATTTAACTTTTATTGTTTAGAAATTATTACATCCTTAGGAGGTTTTACCTTGGTATTTGTCCTGTGGTGGTGTGTTACGGGGAAGTGCTATAGCGTTTGACGTTATAGCGTATGCCTAGATCAGAACCACCCACTTTTGAGTTTGATCCAGAACCCGAAAGAAGATTCAGGAGGCTAAGACGCCAACAAAGGCTACAACAACTCAGACCAACTATGTTTGAGCACTCCCATCATACTGGTAGAATCTCAATTGGTGGAAGAACGCCCTCACAAATAGGAGGAAGAGGTCAAAGAGGTCAAAGAGGTGGAAGGCAAGGTCCTTTTACCCATACTGAAACTGATGAAGAATACTGGTACAGAGACAGATTCATTAATCAAGGACCTAATCAAATGGTGAATGACAGAGACAGGCCAATGAGAGATTATGCTGTGTTTGATCCACATTCCATGGAAACAAGCATCACTAGGCCTGTTGTGACTGCTACTCACTTCGAGTTCAAGCCTATGATGTTCCAAATGCTCCAAACAACTGGACAATTTGGAGGTTCCACTCAAGAAGATCCTTTTGCTCATCTAAGAAACTTTCTAGAAGTGTGCAGTAACTTCATTATCCCAGGGGTGAGTGAGGATGCTTTCAGGCTGAAACTGTTTCCCTATTCATTAAAAGACAGAGCTAAGGCTTGGCTGAACTCCTTGGAGTCCAACTCTATCACAACTTGGGAGGATATGACAAAGAAGTTTCTAGAGAAGTATTTCCCACCAAACAAGAATGCTAGGATGAGGAATGACATCACATCCTTCAAGCAAAAAGAGGGTGAGACATTACATGAGGCTTGGGAGAGATGGAAGGAATTGCTTAGGAAATGCCCACATCATGGAATTCCTATAGTAATTCAAATGGAGACTTTCTATAATGGGCTAGAGGCACCTACTAGGTCTATGTTAGATGCCTCATCTGGAGGTGTAATTCTTAACTCATCATACAATGAAGCTTGTGAACTCATAGAGTGCATTGCCATTAACAGTTCTTCATGGCCTACTGAAAGGTTGAATTCTACAAGGAAAGTAGCTGGGGTTCATGAAGTGAGTGAGGTTTCTGCTCTCTCAGCCCAAGTGGCCACTCTGACAAACATGATAAAGGGGTTAACTACTGCCAACGCTATAGCGTCTGATGCTATAGCGCCTAATGAGTCAACTGCAGCTGCAATTGAACAAGCTCCTCCTGGAGAAGCTAGTTGTGTATACTGTGGGGGGGCTCATCTTTATGAAGAATGTTCAACAAATCACATTCACAATTATGTGGGTTACAACTGGGGTAACAACCCTTATTCTAATACATACAACCCTAGTTGGAAGAACCATCCTAACTTCAGATGGGGGGGAGGAAATAATGCTAATACAGGCACAAATGCTCCTACTATTCCCCCAGGTTTTCCAAGACAACAACAACCTCAAAGACAGAATGCTCCTCGCTATTTGGATAACTCAATGGAGTCTCTGCTAAGGT
This sequence comes from Oxytropis ochrocephala, assembly GCA_020916435.1. Taxonomy (NCBI): domain Eukaryota; kingdom Viridiplantae; phylum Streptophyta; class Magnoliopsida; order Fabales; family Fabaceae; genus Oxytropis; species Oxytropis ochrocephala. The sequence continues at coordinate 22,413,662 of CM037092.1, forward strand.
CATTCATCAGTGATTGTAAAACAACTATGCAGACTCATGAAGCATCCATCAAAACTCTGGAAAATCAAGTGGGACAGATTGCATCTGCTCTCACCCAAAGGCAAAATGGTGGACTCCCATCTACTACTGAACCTTCATCATCTCATGCACCAGGCAAGGAGCATGTGAAAGCAATAACTACGAAGTGGTAAGGAGGTAAAATCGCACCCAAGAATTTAGAGTCAAGTGTTCTTTGAAAATGAAAAGAATTTTCTCGACGCTTATAGCAGACTGACGTTATAGCGTCAAATGCAAACAGAACACCTGAACCTAAATTGGTGCCTGAATATCCTGCTCCACCTTACCCTCAAAGGTTAAAAAAGGCACATGAGGACAAACAATTCAATAAATTCCTTGAAGTGTTAAAGCAATTGCACATTAATGTTCCTCTAGTTGAGGCATTACAACAAATGCCCAACTATGCCAAATTCATGAAAGATGTTTTGACAAAGAAAAGAAGGTTGGGAGAATTTGAAACTGTGGCAATGATTGGGGAATGTAGCATGCTGATGCAAAACAAACTCCCCAGAAAATTAAAGGACCCTGGTAGTTTCACAATACCCTGCTCCATTGGAGACTTTTATTCTGGTCGTGCTTTATGTGACTTGGGGGCGAGTATTAACTTAATGCCCAAGTCCATTTACACACAATTGGGTATAGGAACCATCGGTGCCTATCAGTAAGCCTTCACTAGGCGATAGGTCACTTGCCTATCCTGAGGGAATACTGGAGGATGTTTTAATTAAAGTTGATAAATTTGTTTTTCCTGTTGACTTTGTTATTTTAGATTTTGAAGCAGATGCAGAGGTACCTATCATTCTGGGTAGACCCTTTCTGGCTACAGGGAAGACACTAATTGATGTACAAAAAGGAGAATTGACAATGAGAGTTAATGATCAAGAAGTTAAGATTAACGTTCTGAATGCATTAAAACTTCCAGATGTTAATACTGAAGAGTGCTCCTTTGTGGTTTCTCTTGACCAAGTGGTGCAAAAACATTTTCAAAAAACTAATGACCACTTGGGAAAGATGCTTAAAAACACTGAGGAACATGAATTGTTGGGAGAAGAGGAGATTCAAGTAGAAAAACCAGTCGTGAAGGAGGTTTGGGCTAGGAGATATGAGTCACTTGAGCAAGAGAACTCAAACCTAAAGAAGAGTGTACCTTCCATTATCCAACCACCTGATCTAGAGCTGAAGGAATTGCCCAAGCACCTCAAGTATGCATACTTGGGGGAAAATGAGACTCTACCTGTCATCATTTCTTCTAGTCTAGATCAAGACCAAGAGGTGGAGCTCATTTCAACTCTGAAGAGATACAAGAAGGCAATAGGTTGGCAAATGTCGACATACATGGGATAAGTCCTACAACTGCATGCACGTAATTGTTTTGGAGGAAAATGCCAAACATAGCATTGAAGGACAGAGAAGGCTTAATCCCATAATGAAGGAGGTAGTAAAGAAGGAAATCCTCAAGTGGTTAGATGCAGGAATTGTGTATCCTATTTCTGACAGTGCATGGGTGAGCCCTGTGCAGTGTGTCCCCAAGAAAGGTGGTGTAACTGTGGTCACAAATGACAGAAATGAATTAATTCCCACAAGAACAGTAACTGGCTGGAGGATTTGCATGGACTATAGGAAATTGAACAAGGCCACAAAGAAGGACCATTTCCCTCTCCCTTTTATTGATCAAATGCTGGATAGACTTGCTGGGAAGGACTATTACTGCTTTCTTGATGGATACTCTGGCTATAATCAAATAGCAATTGTCCCTGAAGACCAACAAAAGACCACATTCACATGTCCATATGGCACATTTGCTTTTAGAAGAATGCCATTTGGACTGTGCAATGCCCCTGCAACTTTCCAGAGATGTATGATGTCCATATTCTCTGATTTCATTGAAAAATCTATGGAGGTTTTTATGGATGATTTCTCTGTGTTTGGGGATAGTTTTCAGATATGTTTGGACAACTTGGAAGAAATCATCGATAAGGTGTGAAGAAACAAACCTTGTGCTTAATTGGGAAAAGTGTCACTTTATGGTGCAAGAAGGAATTGTACTAGGGCATAGGGTTTCCAAGAAAGGCTTAGAGGTGGATAGGGCCAAGATTGAAGGGATTGAGAAACTGCCACCCCCCTCAAATGTCAAAGGTATAAGAAGTTTCCTTGGGCATGCTGGTTTCTATAGGAGATTCATTAAAGATTTCTCAAAGATCTCAAAGCCTCTATGCCAACTTCTTCAACATGACACCACATTCAATTTTGATGAGGCCTGCCTTGAAGCATTTCAGAAATTAAAGAAAGCATTAGTCACTGCATCTGTTATTGTGACTCCTGATTGGAGTAAACCTTTTAAGTTGATGTGTGATGCAAGTGATTATGCTGTGGGAGCTGTGCTTGGCCAGAGGTATGACAAAAATTTTCACTCTATATATTATGCAAGCAAAACACTTGTAGAAGCACAATTAAATTACACTGTCACAGAAAAAGAGCTATTGGCTGTGGTGTTTTCATTTGACAAATTCAGATCGTACTTGGTGGGCACAAAAGTTATTGTTTTTACAGATCACTCAGCCATCAAGTACTTGATCTCTAAGAAAGATGCAAAACCAAGGCTAATTAGATGGGTTCTCCTCCTCCAAGAATTTGACTTGGAAATTCGTGATAAGAAGGGGTGGAGAAGCAGTTCACGATCATTTATCTAGACTTGAAGGTGTAGGTACATCACGGGGTGAAATTAAAGAAATTTTGCCGGATGAGAAATTGTTAATGATCTCGCTGGAAGTGTAACGCTATAGCGGTGGCCGACGCTTATAACGCAAGAGTATTTATAGCGGTGATGCTCTCGATCCTTGGTTTGCAGACATTGTGAATAACTTGGTGAGTAGAATTGTGCCTGCAGATCTAAGCTATCAACAGAGAAAAAAGTTTTTCCATATAGTAAAGGAGTACTATTGGGATGAACCTTTTATTTACAAAAAATGTCAAGATCAAGTGATAAGAAGATGCCTTGCAGAAGAAGAACAACCTCAAGTGTTAGAGCATTGTCATGCCTCACCATGTGGTGGACACTTTGGAGGAAACGAGCAGTGCAAAGGTCTTTGCAATGTGGGTATTACTGGCCTACATTATTCAAAGATGCTCAGGAATTGGTGAAGAACTGTGAAAAGTGTCAAAGGACTGGAAACATCTCAAACAAGCATGAAATGCCCTTAACCAACATTCTAGAGATTGAACTCTTTGATGTGTGGGGCATGGATTTCATGGGACCCTTTCCTCCTTCTCATGGGAATTTGTACATATTGGTGGCTGTGGATTATGTTTCAAAATGGGTTGAAGCCGTGGCTCTCCCTAATAATGATGCCAAGTCAGTTAGCAAGTTCCTTCAGAAGAACATATTCACCAGATATGGGACACCTGGAGCTATTATCAGTGATGAGGGTTCTCACTTCTGCAACAATTTGATTGAGTCTCTCTTGGGAAAATATGGGGTGAGGCATAAAATTGCCACTGCTTACCACCCACAAACAAATGGGCAAGCTGAATTGTCCAATAGAGAGATCAAGAGGATGCTTGAAAAGATGGTGGGACCTTCGAGAAAGGATTGGTCAACCCATTTGGATGATGCATTATGGGCTTCTGGGGATGACCTTCAAAACACCTTTGGGAATGTCTCCTATAGACTTGTATTTGGGAAAGCTTGCCACCTCCTATTGAATTACAACACAAAGCTCATTGGGCCATCAAAAGCTCAACTTTGATTATGATAGAAATTTGGTAGGGCAAGGCTACTACAGTTGAATGAGCTGGAAGAGATTAGGCATGCAGCCTATGAAAGTTCAGCAATCTACAAGGAGAAGACCAAGGTGTGGCATGACAAGAAGATCCAGAATAGAGAACTGATTGAAGGAGGCCAAGTGCTTCTTTTTAATTCAAGGTTAAAATTGTTTCCTGGCAAGCTTAAGTCCAGATGGTCTGGACCTTTCAAATTGGTCAAAGTCTACCCTCGTAGTCTTTGTGGATCTATATGATCAAGCAACCAACACTACTTTCAAAGTGAATGGTCAAAGAGTCAAGCAGTATCATGGTGACAATGTGATGAGGAACAAGACCTCAATTGATCTTCAAGATCCCTAACATTAAAAGAAGAAGTCTGGCTGAAGACTCTTAAAGCAAGCGCTCTTGGGAGGCACCCCAAAGGTTTCACTAACCAACATTTTTTGTTTTAATTTTTTCTTATTGTGCAGGAGGGAAATTATTGTGATTGAGGAAGATGAGCAAGGAAGCGTGCAATCAGAAGGCCAAGGATCTGAAGAGGAGGTGTCTGAGCAAGAGAAAGAAGCTGCTAGCAAGTTAGCAGAAATGAAGGCCTCTAAAGAAATGCAAGCCCCAAGTGGAAGCGCTATAGCGTCTGATGCTATAGCGCCTGATCAAGGCCAGAAAGAAGAAAAGAAGAAGAAAAAGGCTGCAAAGCCTGCGCAGCCAAGTCGTGTCAGTGCAAGGACCAGGTCTGGTCTAATCAAGAAATAATTTTAATATCCTGCTGTAGTAGTTTTAGTTGCTGTGTGTGCGCCAATAAATTGTGAAGCGCTATAGCGTCTGTCTTGCGCTTCACCAATGTTAAAAGGCTTGTTTTTATTTTGTTTTTGTGTTTGTCTTAGGCCTCTTCCTAGTCCATTAGAGCAGTGAGGACACTGCTCACTTTTGTTTTGGGGGGAGGACCTAAAGTATCAGTGTTTCGTTTTTAACCATAGTCAATGAATGTATTCTCTTTGGGCTAGTTTTAGTGATGATTGTGTGAGTGAGTAAAGAGAGCCATGCTTTTAGATAAAATCTTTGTTTATTATTGCTCCTACACATAAAAATCTCTGCACTTAAGGAAAAACTTAGTTAGCCTAGGACTATCTGATGCTTAGGTTAGTCCTGGTTAACCAAGGTGACATCAAAACTTGACTAAAAACTTGAAGAGCTTTAGAAGCTAAGTTTGGGGGTGCTCGGATTTCATTAAGGCTAGGTACAAAGGTCTTAGGGTGGCTAGTGACGAAGAAAGTCATTGTAAATTAAGTATATATATATATATATGTAAAAGGCTGTAGCTGCCTGAAACAAAAGCTGGGTTGTTCCAAAAAGGCCACGTATTTGTTAAAAAAATAAAAAATAAAAGAAAAAGTGCCAAAGGAACTCAGTAATGAGGGGGTTACAGTCTGTAAAGTTGTCAATTTCTGTTCTGCCGCTATAGCATCAAACGCTATAGCGTCTCTGTTTAGTCAATAGGTTAGGAACACTACCAGCCACGGGCCCAAGTGTCTAATCAAGCCCTTTGTCATGTCCGAAATCCCTCAAGTCTGTGTGAAAATGTTAGTCTAGTCAGTGTTTTGAAAGAAATTTTGGTGTCACCAAAAGAAGGCCACTCTTCCCAAGGCTAAGAAAAATCTGAATCTAGCTAGGAATTGAGATAAGTCAGAGATCACACACACACTATTGAGCGATAATAAGCTTAGAAGTTGAGTAAAATGCATTGGTGTGTTGGTGTGAGTGTGAATCAATTATTAGCCTTTGAGAATATATTTGAATGAATGTGCTTAGAAATGAAGAACTGATCAGGTAATGTGTGTTGTGCATAAGTGTCAGTATGTTTTGTCTTTGCAAGTGTCATTACTTGGGGACAAGCAATGGTTTAAGTTTGGGGGTGTGATAACTCATATATATATGAGTTATTTATATCTTTAATCATTAAATTGAGTGAGTTCTCAAGTAATAATAGTTTAGTATTTGTTGCATTTCTGTTAGCATTAGGAAAGAAAGGGCTAAACACTGCTTTGCTATGAAATTGGCACATTTGGTGCCCTTGTGAATGTTTTGATGTATTTTGTGAGTATTGCAGTGTTTAGCGCTATAGCGTCTAACGCTGTGGACACTTGGCATCACATGAGTGAGGAATAGTGGAGTTGGTGAAAAAGCAAACATCAACTTTATTGACTTTTGAGAAGACATGTACCACATGCTAGGGTACTAGATCACACTCGGATTTTCTTGAAGAAAACTGTGAGAGTTAGAGGGAGAGTATTGGTAGAGAGATAGAACTTGACACATTCTCTTCTCCATTGAAACATATAGAGCTTTGGATTTATTTTCTCTTCTTTTGTAATTTTTCGCCATTTTCTCACGGTGTAAAAGGCTGCTTCTTTGTTGTATCATCACTACGTGGATGATTAGGAGACATCAAGATTGTATCTTTTGCACTTGTGTTTTCCTTCTTACTACTCAGTAATGCAAGTATATTTGTTTGTGTTATTTTGATGATGCTCAACATGAGCTAAACTCCTTGAGTTGGGTTGCTAGAACTTGTAATGAACCTTTAATATTACGTATATAACTTTTCACGTTTTGTGTTTTAATCCTTGTATTATAATTCTTCCAAACTTGTTTTATATTTGGCCACGTAAAATAAGTACCTCTGTGGAGTCAGACATGAACCATAGAAAGAACTCAAGGATTAATATGAACGATAAGGTTGGTTAAAGACATTTAACCAATTTTTGCTTCCTCTAGACATAGAATTGCAATAGTTCATAAAGCTTAAGCTGTGGGATCTTGAATATACAGGGGTGAACTTATTTAGAACCTAGACATAGGCATCTTGTAATGAAACCCTGGCGCTAATGACTGAAAGGCACAAAACAATTGCAACAGCGCTTAACGCTATAGTGTGTGACGTTATAGTGTCTTATTTCTGGGAAGTTACTTAGTGAAAGCAATCCAACTTACTTCTCTCATATCTTAAATTAAGTTTTCACTTGTTACTTTAAACAATCTCTGTTCAACTGAAACGTTACTACTTAATTATTTGCTACTTGTTCCACTAAGTGTAATTTCTTTTTAAACTCTAAAATTAATACCAATCCCTGTGGAGACGAACTCTACTTATCAATATATTACTTGTTGCGATTGTGTACACTTGCACAACTACTTTTCGCACAACATCCGCCTCACCTTCGGTCTTACTCGAAGCACCACCACCACCACCATGATCATAACGCGTAGTTAGAACGGGAAGAGCTCTCCAACAATGAATCAAAGCTCGATCTTCTCAATCGATTCATTCCAGGTTTCCTCTCTCTCTCTCTCTCTCTGTTAGCTATTCTCCACTGCTCTCTGTTATGTGTTTTCGGGTTTGTTTCTTACTCATTTTTGGTACTCTCCCCTCTCTTTTGCGTTTTTCTGGTTTATTTACCATTGTCGTGGTTAGGGTTTCTTTCTATTGGAACTTTTGTTGTTGATACAGAGTTATTGTATAAGGTTTGTTTCTTACTCATTTTCGGTACTCACCCTCTATCTTTTGCGTTATTGTGGTTTATACACCATTGCTCGGGTTAGGGTTTGTTTCTTTTGGGATTTTTGTTAGTGATTCTGAGTTATTGTATAGGGATTAGGGTTTCTTTTGGGTTTTTTGTTGTTGATTCTGAGTTATTTTATAGGGATTGAGATTTTTGTTGTTTATTATGAGTTGCTGTTGAGTTTACAATATTTGGAAGCAACTCAAATTGACTACCAATTTTTTTGGCATTAGGAATCTCAAAAACTACTCCTTCAAGTTTATCCATACTGTGAAAAAAGCAATGCTTCAAATTTTCTACGAGCACCAAGTTCAGAGGGGGAAATTTTATCTTCATTCAATGAGTTGAAGAATCCTACACAAAATTTTCGTAGTCTTCTTGGTTAAGGTGGATTTGATCATGTTTATAAAGGGTGGATTGATGAACATACTCATATTGCTTCAAAACACGGGGTCGATAATGGTTGTTGCGTAAAAGGCTTGAACACGAAGGTTTTCAAGGTCATAAAGAATGGTTTGGTCGAGTGTTTTCTTTCTTCTATAAAAGCCCCAATTGAGAAAAAATTGTTGTTTTGTTTCTTATGCACATGATATGAAAGTTTAATCTTTTTTTTTTTGATTGAGGTTAACTACCTAGGACAAATTGCATCATCCTAATTTGGTGAAATTAATTGGGTATTTCTTGGAGGAGAGAATAGAAGGGAGTTTTTATAATCATTGCACTTTTCATTCATAAATTTTGCTACTACGTACTCAACTAACTATTGCTTTTGCCATGTTTGGATAAACATAATATGTTGTTTGAATTGTCATATGCCAATTATTTTTATAATATCTTTCGCTATTTTCATGTGGTGATGGCAATGAATATGGACTTAGATATGCCATTGTTTTTATTAAGTATAAAGATCTGTGGTTAAGTACATTTGAAAATAGTAGTCACTTTGGTAAGTTCTCAGTAGGTTGTGAAGTATTGGATTTTTCCTATTTTTGTGAGCCTAATTCTCTCATCAATAAATGTGTGGAATTAGTTGATAATATGATATATGTTAACAATAGTTTTTAAGAGATTGGAATTTTTCATCCGCTTGGAATCCATGAATTCTGCACAACATTAATCAAATTTGTCTTCCTGTTTATTTCGTTCAATTCTCTTCTTTCAAACCTTGTCTTACTGTTTATTTTGTTGTGTAGAGATATTGGTTATTTCCTAGGCCATGACATTTATTGGTTGCTACATTTATAATTATGTTGTTCATTTTAGTAATTTTCTGATTGTTTTTTTAGATAAGCGAGTAATTTTCTCGATTTGATTTTGTGTTTTTGGCGCAGAGTGGGACATTGTTAATGACTTGATAATTTATATGGCTAAGGTACAACATAGGATGAGTAATATATTTGAGCATACTAGAGGCTTGCATGGCTAAGCTGTGACTTGATAAGACAAAAAACTTTCTGCAACCTTAAATCACTCACAGCTTCATGAGGTATGTAATTTTTTCTTCCCTTTTTCACATCTCAAATTAAATTTGTTCATAATGAGATATATTATGACGTTGTGCATATTGGAAACCAGTCATTAATCTTAATGAGATATGAGATATTTGGGATCCATGTGATCTTAACGGGTTTTCATTCAATCTTCAAATGCTATGAGTTTATTAATTGTGAATTTGAATTTAAACACTTGGATGGTTGCTATCTTGAGCTATCTTGACTATAAGTGATTCATGTCATTGCAGATTCCGCCAAGTCGATCAACTTATAACAATTTGATAAACGCATGTGGATCTAGTGGAAATTGGAAAGAAGCACTTAATATTTGCAAGAAAATGACTGAAAATGGAGTTGGGCCTGATCTTGTCACCCACCAAAGCTCAGAAGATTTGCTGGGAAGAGTGTGCTAGATAGAAACTATAGGATAGATATCTTTTGCTTAATTTGCTAGTTTGATGACCGCATTCTGACATGATGTTCTTTTCTACGGTCACTTTATTTACTATTATATTTCTTGCAAACCGATTTTGTCTTTTCTTTGCAAGATTACACGATTGGAAGACAAATTGTTGATATGATTAAGTACATAGAGCCCTCACTTCTGTAATTTCATCCGGATGTTTGAATCTGTTTCTGCATTCTTTAGGAAAAAGCGGAAAGATTGAAACTATGTTGAAGGTGCCATAAATCTTCTCTCTGATATTTATGAAGTTTATTGTTCCAAGCACATTAAATATGATTTTCCACATCTAGATATCTCTTTCCTACTACCTTGCTTTTTATTCTCTTATTTTTCACGTGTGCGGTTTTCTTCAAAATGTTGGCATCGGTGTTGATGTTAACTTCAACACTTATTCTATTTTATTGACGAACCTCTTATCATCCGGAAATTGGAGAAAATATTTAGAGGTTTCTATTTTTCATGATCGTATATATGTGTAGTTTCATTTTTCTAGTATTTCACTTTGTAACAAAACAAATCGATACGTAAATCAAGCAAATTTTAGTGCAGTATCAGAATGGATGAAGGATGCATGAATTCATCCTCAAATGAAATGTACCATGATATATCCTCCTTTTCACAAAAATCTTTGTGAAATTTGAAAATGTCTTTGTCATAAAAGAAAGACTTGGTATTTTCCTATTAATATTCTTGTTGTACCCAAAATTTTGTTCCTTGTGTTTGTATGCATGTGCTTTTTATTCCTTTAATGCTCTCTGCTCGTTTGAACAAGTCTCTATTATTCTATATACTGTGTTATTTTGCTTTGGCTTGTTCTGGACTTATATTTTTCTTGGGTGGGGTGACTGGGGAGGGGGTAATGTCGAGTATATGCACGGCTAAACTTTGTTAGGGACTCGGCGGAAATATGAAGATAAGTGTATTATTCATTGGAAAATACTAAGAAAAACGTTGATAATCAGAGCAATTGCTCATGGAACCTGTGGTTTATTTTACCAGGGAATAACACCTTTTTAGCATGCTTTTGTTGGTATTTTTTTATTCCCACGACATTATTTGTTTTGGTTGTTCTATTTGACAAGCGTAACTCGCTAGTCTCAGAGTGATTTTAACTAGTTTATAAATGATTTAAGAAGGTAGTGCTTACATTTATCCCGCTCATGGAACTTATACAGTAATCCTTGAAAAGAGAATCGGAGATCAAATTTCTAGAAGCCAACCTTGTGAATCTTGTGTTCTTAGCTGACCGTCGTGGAATAAGCTGTTCCAAACTGCTGGGGGAGTTATGCATCCAAGATTTCGTGAAGATCAAAGTTGACCTCGAGTGAATTGTTTTGATCATTCGCTTTTTCTGTATATGATAATTTTTCCTGTTACAATTACATTGCAGTAGATAGTATTATATTTTCTGTTTGATTAGGTTGAAGAATTCAAAGTATATGTGAATGTTGAATTTTCATTTCTTAATGCTCTTAATGTAATATTTTGGGTAGAATAGGTTGAATAGTATGTTTTATTTTTTATTTTTTAATTTTTTTTTAAATATTTGCGACGGATTTGCCACGGACTTGCGACGAAAATTTGCCACGGATTTGCGACGAAAATTTGCCACGGATTTGCGACGGAAACGTTTGCCACGGAAATTCCGTGGCAAACGATTTGCGACGAGCGTTTTTGCCACCAATTTTTGTCCGTGGCAAATGTTGTTTTGCCACGGAAATTTGCGCATTTGCGACGGAAATGTCCGTGGCAAACCAGCGATTTTCTTGTAGTGCAACCATGAATTAGTCTCAGGAGATGCATAAGCCTACCACTGAGGAGCAAGCTCAGGCAGTGGACAGTCATGTGTGACTGCAACATGAACCCAATGATAGTTGTTGATGTTAAGGATACAAATAAATTTCTGGTTCTTTGTCTTACAAAAAGAACCCCTCAGTGGCAAGTAAGTGTATGACTCAACACAGATAATGAGAGTAGTGCCACATTATATTTGCAAGCTATAACGTGCCTCATCTCAGGCATAGAGAGCCACTTGTCCCTATCCTGAAGGCCCTTATGCTCAACAAGAAATGACTGCTTCATACTAGCAAGCTAAACTGCCACAAATAGCTCAGTGTATAGCTCAAAGTGTGTTGCTATAGCGGCCGAAAAATCCGAGGATGGATTCTTCGAAGGTTCAAAGGAAGCCGCCACCAAATTTTAGTTTAAGAGTAAATTCGGAAAATCCCTTTAGGTTTGGACAAGGCAAGTTTAAGGTTCGGGAGTCGTTATGCGTGGGTAAGGCATTAGCACCCCACGACATCCTTCGTCTAATCAGTTATATTTTATTATCATTTTACCCTTTTATTATAGAAAGAGAAGACTTAAATGAAAAATTAGCTTTTTGTGCTTAACAAGGGTTGGGCCCTTGCTCCTACGTACCTCCGGATGCAATGGAGGAATCAACGTTACGTAGTTCTTCTTGAAAAAAGTTTGTTGGTTGGTGTTTTTTAATGTAGGGGTTTTAGGACTATTGAACTGTACGGCTCATTTGTCTTAGAATGCTGACTAACCCAGTTGTACAACTGACTTAATCCCCTACTTTTTGAAAATGATGTTTGAGGTTTTTGAAAAATGGTTTGGTATGAGGTGATTTGATTTTAGAATAGGTATTCTAGTGCTCTTGAACTGTACAGTTCATTCATCCTAGAACGCTGACTAACCAGTTGTACAACTGATTTAATCCCCTATTTTGGGAAAATGATTTATTTATATTTTTATAGGGTTTTAGGATTACTGAGTCGTACGACTCATTCGTCCTAGAATGATGACTAACTCGGTTGTACAACCGACATAATCTTTTATTTGATGTTTTAGATAGAAAATATTTATTTGTTGTTTTTGGTTTATGGGAGATCATTTGTTTTGAAGAGAATTAAATAAAAAAGAGAAGGGAGTGAAAACTGTAAAATGGGGGTGTAAGTAGTTGCATGGGCGTTTTATTAAAAGGAGGGTGTGTTAAGTAGGCCCAGTAACTTTTTGTTTGTGGGTGCTGATTTGCAAAGAATAAATAAAAGATGGGCCTGTGGGGTTGGAAAATTGAATAGAAGGGGTGTAAGTCCTACAAATAAACCTGATTAAATAAAAATAGGCTCATGCTTCGTCCAACCCCCCTTCTACTCACTAGAACCCCCATACCACCATTTATTCCCAAAATACCCCTGGACGGTGGAGAGGGTTCGGCGCACGGCTGATCGATTTGGATCGGCACACGCTTGGTCGAACCTAGTCAAAACATAATTTTGGGGTGTCTGAGTAAATTTTGACAGGTTCGGCGCAGCGAGATTCGATCAAGTTCGATCAACCGTGCGCTGAACCGTGCATAATCCTTAAAAAAAATAAAAACCAAATTTTAGTAAGGGTTTTTGGTTTTTTCACACCAAAAAGGGGGTTATAATGAGTAAAGGGGGGTTGGCTGAAACATGGGCCTAAAAATATAAGTAATAGATTAAATAACACATGTAAAATGAGTCAAAGGGGTGTAAGTCCTTCAATCTCTCGGTGCTGCCAGCCCTCCATTAGAGAGAGAGTGAAGCGAAAATCATGGGATGCGGAGAGAGAGAAATACAGTGTAAAAAAAATTTGGTTTTAAATTAAAATAAATATATATTAATTGTTATATTATATAAGGCAACTCAGCCGCTGACTATATGGCAAAGCACGGTGCAAACAGCACGAAGACTTGGATGCTCTTTCACACTCCTCCTTCAGAATTGCAAAACGTTCTTGTCGCGGATGCATCAAGAGCGCTAATTCCTCGTATCTAACTAGTTTTTTTTCCTTGTTTTTTTTTCCTTTTTCTTTCCCTTTGTATACCAAAAAAAATTATATAAGACAAGTGCTAAAAACTTGGAACTCTAATTTCACCACACCTTCATCCTAAGCGCATAGGGAGAGAATGAGATCCAAAATTTTTGGCGAGAGAGAGAGAAAGAAAGGAAGAAACGAGAATAGATGAAAGAAAGGGAGAGGAAGGGATTTGGATCCTCTAAAGCAATTCTCTAAAACAGTAATTTCAGCCATTAGATCAAATGAGTGGCTGTGATGATAATTAAAAATAAAAGAATAAATAAAAACCTAATATTCAATCTTCCACTCCCCCAAATATTCTTTCCCGCGCCAGAACGTTTCTTCTTCCACTCCCCCATTATTCAATCTTGCATCTTCAGGTATGGATTCATGGAATAGTTTATCAAAATAGTGGTGTGAATTCAACATATGGAATGAATTCTGTAGGGGCAATAGTTGGAGTGCAGCATAAGGATATATAAATAAGGCTTAATTTAGCACTTAATGAAGTAAGACCAGTTTATAACTAGTCTCGCTCCAGATTCTGTGTGTAATTTTGTTTTCTCATGCCTCTTTGATATTAAATATTTGGGGAAAATTTTAAAATCTTCACAACCTGCACATACATATTTGATGATATGTCCTTTTTTAAATACTATATGTGCTTGGTTGGAGCTTTTGTATTTCAAACTGCAGTTTGTTCCTTTTGGATTTTGTTAAATTCCCAATCAAACCAGAAAGACGGAGATTTAGAGGTAAGTGAAGGGAGAAGAGTAACTTCTTGTTTGATGGTAATGGCAAGGGAAGTTAGAAAAATTGAATCAGAGAAGAAAAGAAAAGAAGGTGATACAAAAATGCTATTTTGACAAAAAAAAATTTGACAAATCGACAAATCACCAACCTACAACACCACCAACCAAAGTTTTTTAGACGATTAGCTAACCCGCTTTTTCACGCGGCGCGTGGATTAAAAGCTTGGTTAATCGACCGCCATTAATTGGGCTAAAAAACTTGGTTAATTGGTGTTGTAGGTTGGTGATTTGTCGATTTGTCAAATTTTTTTTTGTCAAAATAGCATTGTTGAATAACAAAAATGACGATAAAAGTACTGTTCATAGAGAGAGAGAAGTGAAGAAGTGGCAATGGGAACGTGTGGAACATGTTCTGCATTTAATTTTTTCCAGTTTTTTTATTATTGTTTATTGTTTATTGAATGCATGTCGTTGATGTCATCCAATGGTCTACAAACTGCTTTAGAGAATTGCTTTAGAGTATTTGCTTTAGAGAATCCAAATCCGGAGAGGGAGTGGGGTAGTTGAGAAAAATGTAGGTGGAGAAGATGGTGGTGTTTCTCTCTTTTTATTAATTTTTGTTTTTTTTATTCCTTTTTTTTTCTCATCTTCTAACTTCTCATTATCACTTCATTAACCATTTTTTAAGCGTTTTTTATTATAAAAAATCAAATTAGTTTTAAGAGACGAGATAAAACAAAAATCATAAGCATAATAGATCTAGATACCAACAATAACCATATATTTTCAATGTTTCAAATCTAAGAATACAAAAAAAAAAAAAAAAAAAAAAACTAACCTAAACTTCAGCTTCTGAAAAGTCTCCATTTTGCTACTGAACTCGCTAATGCTATTGCTTGTTGCTGCTACTCTTTCTTGCTTTCTCTAAAAAAATGAATTTTGTGTTTTGGTGATTAGGGTTTCGATGTGAAAACCCTAATCTTTGTTGGTGATCTGTGTCTGTTCTCCCTTTGGACTGATAGTTGACTGCCTTTATATAATAAAATATTAGGTTTAGACATTAATGACTATTTTGATTGGGCTTAATTTGACTGGTTTGCATATCTGAAATGTGGGATTGCTGAAAAGTCTTGGAGAGCAAGAATAGACCTAGAGATTGCTGATGCTGCTCTCGTTATTTTTTATTTGTATTTTTTGCATTTTTGGACTTTTGGACAATTGTAATATTATAAATAAATTTTAATTCTAATTTTATTGTATTTTTGTGATTTTATGATATTCTATTTTGTGTTGACTAAAAATAAAACAAATACTAAATCAAGCCAAACAGAAAAATGGTAACCGCACCAAATGAAGCGAAGTATCAGACTTACGCTCAATTAAACAAATGGAATCTCATCGACACTCATATGACAACGATACGCGTTAAAAGGACTCTGAGACTTACAAATATGCGACTTAATAAATTAAAAAACTATTAACAAGAACTCAGACAAAATTGGGGTATAACAGTTGATATCTCCGAAAGTGAATATTGTCGGATTAGTGGCCAACGACTCTCACCCATCGGTCTAAGATGAGCTTGGAGGGTATGCTCATCCATACCCTCCAAGCTCAAATTGCTGAATTCTCCATGCCTCGAACAACAAAAATCAATTTTATCTTTCGTTCCCCTTTTTCCTCCAGCCTTGCACGACCTACGAATGATGATCACAAATCTGGTGGCCCTCGCAATCTGTCTAGCCCAAGTGATAACATCCTCGCGTGTTTTAAATATCTACAATTAAAAGTAACGGTTTGAGGCAAAAATATCTCAGATATATACAAAAATAAATCTAAACAGTTAAACTTACAAGTGTTGTAGTGAAGGCCGCCGAGACATCAACCGATGACTGCTCGTCCGGATCCATAAATCACTAATTAAAATACAAAAACTCATCATCAGTAAGGCCACTGTGTGAAAATTAAATGTTCAAAACAGAATTATGTTTAAAAACATAATAATACTGTAGTCAATTTTTCCTCAAAATGGAATTATACTTAATTCCGACAGTTTTAAAATACCAAAGAGGAATTATCATTTGCAAAGTTAATTCCGAAAGACGGAATTAACATATAAGTCCGTTTTGAATAAAAAAACAAACGGAATTAACATAATTCCGACAAAATTTATGTGTTGACTACGGAATTATGTTAATTCCGTCAAACACAGAAAATTCCAAAAAAACGTACTAAACGGAATTACCAATGGTAATTCCGACGAGTGGGATTAAGGCGTTGACTTCGGTGGTTGAGGAGAGAGTAAATGAGAAGAGTGAAAAAGTAATTTGTGAAATATGAAATAGGAGGAGTATTTTTGGATTAATAAAATATGTGGGGTATAAGGGGTGGAGTGCGATGGTAAAAAAAACCTTGTTTAATATGTCAAAAAAAATGACCTAGACTCAACTCACAATATGTGTGAGCAGAAGTAAAAATATCTCTCTGGTAGAAAGTTCAAAACGCATTCAGAATATATTTATATGTTTATGTTTATTAATGTGAGTATATTTTTGTTAAAAAATAAGTGCTTTCCTACTACAGAATAGGAGAAGAAAAAATAGATTTTTTCCTCTTAGGCCAAAAACTCTACATAATGTAATATTTATCATATTAAATAATAGTAATCATATAATATACCAAAAAAAATAATAGTAATCAAATAAGAAATGCACAATACAATTTTAGCTAGTGCCTAACACCCGTTTATTTTTAAACAAAAAAAATACAGTTCAAATATTTATTTTTCTATTGAACCGGATAAAACAGTTGTCCTCCGGTTTTCCCGGCTCTACATTGATTATCTGGTTCTTTTGGCCAATTTTCTTGGTGGTTTCCAAACTCAGATGTACTGAACATGGGTCTAGTTCCCAATTTGATTGGTTCGAATCAAGGTAGTCAAAATCGAATGAACATTGATGTCTCTTTTTGTCTGCTTAGATGAAATGACAAATAACGTCGCACACACACTCTTCTACATAGTGACACCCAAGTTTGACCCCAAAAGTCGACGTCCTCATGTCGTTAAAATTGCCAATGCAACTAGCAGTTGGGATTGATCTCTTTAGGCAGAGGATACTATGAATTTTCTTTTTCTTGTGTTGATGAGTTACGAAGAATCCAGTTACACCCCTCTTGGTAGTGCAAGCCAGGGCTACTTCGATTGTTTGTGTGGCAGCCTGATTTTAATCCTTCCAATATCAAACATATAAATGCTCAATGTTGGATTGGGCTTACAGGATTTGCTCAAGAATATTGAAGACCCAAAATT
Source organism: Oxytropis ochrocephala (assembly GCA_020916435.1). Taxonomy (NCBI): domain Eukaryota; kingdom Viridiplantae; phylum Streptophyta; class Magnoliopsida; order Fabales; family Fabaceae; genus Oxytropis; species Oxytropis ochrocephala. The sequence continues at coordinate 22,430,890 of CM037092.1, forward strand.
ATGTTTGCAATTGCTAGTTGTGTTGGAACTCCACTTAAACTAGATGATACAAAAAGCAAAAGTTCATTTGATTGATCTTTTGGTTACTTTGCTCGCGTCCTGGTTGATATAGACCTGAAAGCAGATCTTAGGGATCACATTCTAGTTGAGAGGCCGGACTATATTTTCTCAGTTGGCATCGAGTATGAAAACTTGGCTTCCTTTTGTTCGACTTGTAATATTGCTGGTCATACCACTCACTACTAGAAATTCGTCATTTAGTGACCGATTTAGAGACTGATTAAAATCGATCACTATAGAGACTGATTTAGAGACCGAGTTCTTCAAAAATATTAACCCTTTTAAGTTGGTTGCTAAATCGGTCGCTAAAACTCTATAGCGACTGAGTTAGTGACCGAAAATTTAGCGACTGAAAATTCGATCACTAATAATTCATCTTAAAAATTTGGACAAATTACACTGACCTCCCCTAAACTTTGTTAGAATGTAAGCCGCATCCCCTCTAGTTTCTAAATGACACTGACCTCCCTTAACATTTAACACCATTACAATATAGTAAAAACGTGACATTATCTGCAAGACCAACAATGATGTTATTCTAAAATACAAGATCTGGTCCCGATATATAATCAAACCGTTTCGATGCATCACAGACCAAACATTGGGTAGCATGCCCAAGATGGGGGTATTCCTTAAGTATATATTTTAGACAAGATTTTGTAGAAAACTTGTTGAGCTTGAATCATAGCAGTGTCAAACTCTAACTAAGCTTGATTTATGTGATGCTGTGATGGTGAAACGGCTTACCCATGTTATCATCTCCAATGGGACCAACTTGCCTCGAGAATACGAGAATTAATTTGGTTCCTCTGTTTTGGATTCTACCATCACGATATATAGAGTGTAATCCAGATCCTAAGAAACTTATTAGGCTTTACGGTATTGGTAAATGCATAGATACCAAAAAATTCACTTACAAAAACAGATCCTAAGAAACTTGTTGGACAACGATGGTAGAATCCAATAAGTTGTCTTCCATTAAGGAATCTTGCCGAGAAGGACCTGCTCATCATCAATCAATAATGGAACACTTTTACAAAAACAGAGATCATGTTGTTTGGGGAAAACATGATTAAAAAGACAACTTTTGATCACGTAATAATGGAGTGATTTGTCTTTTTTTTTTAATTAATTGTAACCTTCAAAATTTCAGTTCCCACCTTAAGAAATCTGGTTCCCTCTAATACTAAAAGTCCTTTTTGGTAAAAAAAAACAAAAAATACCAAAAGTCCTTTATTGTTTTGTTAACTGCAATCGTCAACACCTCTACAAAAAATGAAGGTTGTTTTCTTAGTCTTGTGATGTTCAGGTACCTTCTATATCCAATCAATATGGTCCTTCTAAATTTTACTTGGTTTTTGACTTCTAAAATCACGAGGTTTTGCAATTTTTAAAATGTAATGAATTTGATTTTTTCCTTGAAATCTATTTACATATTTTTTCTATGTGTATTGTTGAAGAGATAGATATCTATGCGTGTTGATGTGTTGGGAATAGGTATGAACATGGAATGCAGAGAAATAATTCATTCAAGCTCTGACTCAATGATTTAGAATTAATAGCAAAGCATATACAGGTGTTGTTGAGTGTACACAAAAGAATATCAGTTTTATATGGCTGAGCTAAGATACAATCATACAATGCTTGTTTGACTTCAAGAATACACATACACCAGGACTATTGAAATTTAGTTCCAAATTTGTTAGTATTGAAAACAAAACATGTAGTTTTTGATGCTAGATGAAACCATCCATGTATGATGTAATATCTGATGATATGTAAAATGATCACTAGTTTTTGATGTGTTCAATTGATGCATACTATTTTGATTTAATTATCCATTTTTAATAATCATTACAATTTAAACTCACTTTTAGAAGATCCCGGGGACATAAGTAAATACTAAGAAGATGAAGATAACAAATGTTACTGTGTATCAAGCAATTGCAAAAGAAAAATTGGCAAAGATGGTTTATAACTACTATGCGTCAGAGGCAGAGGATGGGTGGACTTTGCAAGAGAATCGGAATGCATTCTCAAGGATTTTGTAATTTTCTTTTTATGGACCCTATAAACTTCTTTTTCATTCAAATCTAACTTCACCCTCACCTCTCCTTTGATTATTATGAAAACAGGTTCAATTCAAGGATATTGGGCTCTTTTTTGCTGAAAATCAATAACCAATAACCTGTGATCTTCAGATTGCACTTTCCATGCTTCTCAGCAGTGACTATTATCAAGGAGTTCCTGGTCTTGGTACGGTAAGTCCGAGTCGTGCCCTTCAATGGAGTGCCATAAATCAAGAGTAGTTATAATCCTGCCTGCCACTTGGATGCTGGAGGTTACCTCTGAAGAACAAGAAGCAGCTATAAGAATTAACTTTGCTGAGCTATACAAGAACTCATACCTATATAGGTAGGATATGAACAGCTTGATATGCTTGTAGGGTTGAAGATATGCAAGTGGGGCTTACTATAAATTTTAGGAACCAAGGAGTAACTCTTAAGTTGATTCTCTTGGATTATGGATGTGATGTTGGAGAAATATCTAAAAAGATAACAGTGGAGCGGCTGGGCTTTATCAAGTCTAAGCAATTTTCTAATGAGAATACATGGGAACTCTCTTCACACATGTTCCTGGGTGTATCAGCAAATACGAAGCGCAGCGGCAAGAAGCGGGCTGCGGCCCGGCCAACTCGATCGGCCTAAACACGCTGCTTGGAGCGCAATTCTCGCCGGCCGAAAATCTCGCTAACGGTCGGCCCTCTGCAGTATATATATCGCCATACGCCTATGGCATCGTGCGTTCTCTAACCTTGTGCTATCCGCCCGAGCGACCTCTCACTAGATCGTCTGAGTGTCTTTGCGAGTACCACCCGAGGTGCTCAACGCGTGAAGCGGGACCGGTCCTTTCACTCATTCAACGGCCGCCCATTCAACGAAGCAACAACTACAACACTTCATTGGTCAAGGTACGATCAATTGGCGACCACGATGGGAGGCCCGCGGCGCTATCCTACCTCATTCATGGCTCCACGCGGCCGCCCAGACGCGGGCCACTACTCGACTCAACCCCTCGGGCAGAATCAGCAGCAGAACCGGGAGGCGTGGCCGCCACGATCCACGAGTCTCGTGGACTTCGCGACAAGAACCCGGGTGCACAATCGCCGCGACCTATCCTCCAACAGATTCAACCGCCGTTCTCGGAGACTTGCCGCCCCGAGAAATTTGGTTGAAGCGGGCATTCGAGAACCTCTACAGGACCATGTCACTCAAGCCGCTTTGCAGATCCCGCAAAACAAAAATCAGTGATCGCGCATGAGAGACACGCCATCTCTCGAAGACGAAAAGAGGTCGATTCGCCGCCGCGCGCGCGGAAGACGGAGAACATACGCTCGCCGACGACCGGCGCGAAGACACCGCTCCCCTCCTCGAAGGAGCATTTCTCGCCGAGAGAGCACCACTCATCGCTCTCCGGCAAGAAGAAGAAGAGTGGCACGCAGTCGCCCCTGCGGGGAGCGGCGTGAGACGCGCGTTCAATGTCCTATGATTATGAAGATTCTAGCTACCGCCCCGACACCACCGGCCACCCACGAGGTACTCCTCCAATGAGTCGTCCGGGTCACGTCGGTCGAGGAGTAGATCTTGGGATTCTCGAGAGGAGCTGGAAGAGTACAGAGATGGAAGAATCAGGGACGTTTCGCACCGGCCAAGGAGAGGCCAAAGCGAGCGACCCAGAAGGCCTCCTCAACTTCCACCAACTGGCCCGTCCGGAGGATTTTATGGAACGCCGGGCAACGAGGCATGCCTCGCAATGCAACCCTTTGGGTCGAACGGCATTCAGAATGAACACGGCCCGTTCTCCAGGGGGATCAGGCGTTACAAAATTCCGAGAGATCTCCATGAAGCCGCCCAATCTCAACAAGTTTGACTCACGAGGGGATCCGGACAAACATCTCCGTTACTTCAATAATTATCTTTGTTATAGGGAATTGGGACCGACCATGAAATGCAGGCTTTTTCCCCAGTCATTGGACGGCCGAGCACTGGAATGGTGGGAGTCTCTTCGACCCAATTCTATCTCCTCATGGGACGACCTGATCAGAATCTTTTTATCTCACTACACTGCAAACCGCTGCCAATATCGGTATGAAGAATACCTGGATTCTGTTGTTCAGGGCGACAATGAGACGCTGAGACAGTATATCGACCGGTTTAACACTGAGGCCGAGTCCGTTCGTGACTTGTCAGACAAGGACAAGTTAAAATATCTGAAGCGTGGTATTGGACCGGACCACCGGTTCGTAGAGGAATTCACTCTTAACCATTACCAAGATCTCAGCTACTTCTTAACGAGGGCTAACGTCCACATGGCGTATGAAGAAACCTTGGCAGCAAGAAAGGCCGTCCGCGCACGACCTAAAGAAGAAAACAGTAAGCCGACCAAAGGGCATGAAGGTCGCCGCGACAATCGGCCTGACTTTCGAGACAAGAAGTTCGATCATCGCACTCGGCTAAACACCTCTATTGCACAGATCTATAGCGAGTGCCAAAATAATGAATTTGTGGGAGTAAAGCGGCCCGACCCACTCGTGCTCAAGAAGGGGGCACGACCGACTAAAAGGTACTGCCGTTACCATAAAAGCAAGGGTCATGATACTAACGACTGTATGGCCCTCAAAGATGATATCGAAGAGCTCATTCAGAAAGGAAAGTTGGGAAAGTATGTGAGGTCGGAGGAAGGCGACCGACCTCAAGAGAAGCAGAAAGAAACTGATCCTGACAGAGGAAAGGGCGCTCTAGTTGTTTCAAGCGTCCAAGACAAAGACCGGTCTGAAGATCGAGAAGCCCCACGATCCAGAGGTCGCAACATTGCTATGGTCATTCACGGTGGCAACCCGTTGGACCGTAGAGAATCAAATAAAGCCACCAAAAGAAAGTGGGACGAGCTCCTGATGGTCGGTTCAACATCGAGCGATCCCCACCGGTCTCAAAGCACCCCATCTCGTTTGGAGATAGCGACCTGCACGATGGCAGGCCAAACAGTTATGTTCCGTTAGTAATCAGGGCAGTTATGGCCAATACTGAAGTTCAAAGAATTCTAGTCGACCAGGGTAGCTCGGCCGACATCATGTTTGAAGGTTTGATTGACAAGATCAAGGTCGATCGGAGCGAGATAATTCCCTAGGCCGAGCCTACTCCCCTAACGGGCTTCAATGGAGCGATCACCACCCGGCCGGGAACAATCGAACTCATGGTCACATTTGGTGGCGACACCTTTGGGATAGCACTTTGTATGGGGACGGTGCGCACGGCGTTCCTCGTACTTCCCCTCAAATCATGCTATCAGTGTATCATTGGTAGGCCGACCCTGGGCAAGCTAGAGGCCGTGGCATCAACAAAGACATCGAAGATGAAATTCTACTGACAAGACGACTGTAGTAGTTACTGGCGGCCGACCTAGAAAGCAAAGAAGGCGGTGCCACGATCTGTATCAACAAATTTGCGATGAGGTAGACCTTGGCCCAAATGTTTGAAGCACTGGTGAAGGCCATCAAGTCAATGTCACTGATCTGGATGCTCGGTATGATCCAGACAGCAACCCAAAGGATAACGATGATTACTTAGCCCGAGATCTGAAAAACAGGCTGAAAAGGCCAGAACCTCATGGAGAGCTAATAGATGTGCAGTTGGGAGACGACCCAACAAAGGTAGTCAAGCTCGGTAGCGACCTACCAGAGCAAGTGAAGCAAGATCTTGTGCAATGTTTGAGAGACTATGCTGACCTGTTCGCATGGCAGGCATCAGACATGCCCGGTGTTGCGCCCGAAAAAGTCCCTGACGGGATTTTCTTCGTTTACAACCTTTTAGAACAATGAAGTCGCCACCAATATTTTTTATAAGGAAAATATTGAAGAAAAACCTTTTTGGGAAGGCATATGGTCTTTTGGAAAACCTAGGAAGATTTGGGTTCGGGGGTCGATTAGGCATGGGAAGGTATTAGCACCACATCTCCTTTCTACCGAAAGGAACCTTTAATTAAACGTGTGGTATTAAGTGTTGATTTGAAAAATACTTGAATTTGCCTCTCGATTGAAAAGACTTAATGAATTTTATTTTGCGGCGTTCGACGTGAGTTGGCGCTGGGGTTTTTTTTGAAAAGGAAAGATGTTTTTAGTTTGTTGTGCTTGGCGGAGGATCCGCTCCTACGTATCTCGGTGCGATGGAGAATTCAAAGCTACGTAGTTCTAGGATTTTGGTTTTTATTTTGTTTAATTGTGAAATTTGAGCTTTCATGATGATCAATTGAGCGAAGGCTCCAAGTGACCACCATTAGCACTCCATTGTTAATGATCATGCAAGCAAAGGCTTCGCAAGACCAATAACAAAGTTTTTGATTTAATGAAAAGTTTTTTAGGAAAATTAGGCGTTCATGATGATCAATTGAGCAAAGGCTCCAAGTGATCACCACTAGTTCCCCATTGTTAATGATTATGCAAGCAGAGGCTTCGCAAAACCATTAACAAAGTTTTTTTTTGATTTATTGAAAATATTTAGAAAAATTAGGCATTCATGAGGATCAATTGAGCAAAGGCTCCAAGTGATCACCACTAGTTCCTCATTGTCAATGATTATGCAAGCAGAGGCTTCGCAAAACCATTAACAAAGTTTTTTTGATTTATTGAAAATAATTAGAAAAATTAGGCATTCATGATGATCAATTGAGCAAAGGCTCCAAGTGATCACCACTAGTTCCTCATTGTTAATGATTATGCACGCAGAGGCTTCGCAAAACCATTAACAAAGTTTTTGATTTATTGAGAAATTATTTGAGTTGAAAAAGAATTAAAACGAGAAAAATGTGAAAATTGCGAAATGGGGGGTGTTACTAGTTACGGGGGTTGTATAACTAAGCAGGGGGTGTAAAAATAAGGTCGACCCAGCGTTTTTTGGAGCATGGGGCGTTGGATCAGGTGCAAGCCATACTCTAATTCTAACTAATTCTAACCTATGGACAAAAAAATCATTTCCCTTCTTATTCAACCTTACAAATGTTGACCAAAAAAAAAAAACCTTACAAACAAACCACACAACATGCAGAGGAACGATACTTATGGTCTGATCTTCACCTTTTCCCTCCATCTCTTCTTCTCTACTTTCAGGATTCATTACCCTTCACATACTTGTAGGATAACGGACTCGACAGCACCAAGGTAAATTTCTAGGTGACTCAATGCAAGAGAAAACCACAAGAAACTAAACGCTATAATCTCTTATCTTAGTTGCCCAGTATCATCGTTCACATTTCACTGTATAAGCACAAAGCCATGAATCAAAACAAGTTAAATCAAATTAATTATCGGAAGCATAACAATACATCATCTCAAAATCCACAATCCACAGATAAGTTCAAACAAAATCATAACTCAATAAAACAAACGGCGAAAATAGATCTCGAACAAGATATATTAAGCTCGTGGGTGGGTTAGAAGAAGCGGATCCGAAAGCTAAACGCGAGGCGGTGGTGGTTGATGGTGTGGCGGAGGTCGCGGCGTTATGACGGCGAGCTTCTTCGAGTTCTTCTTTATCTTCGATCTTGACTTCGATTTTGGTTGGCTTCCTTCTCAAAGCATTTTTGTGAGCAACGACTCGGTTTTCATCCTCTTGTTACAAGCTCACGCCTTCCACGTTTTTCCGAGGAGAATTTGATGAGCGAGAATGGTGTTGTTGTTGGTTGTTTACATCACTGCTGCTGATCCGGTACTGTTGTTTTTCTTGACTGCTCTTTTATATTAAAATACTAGGTTTCTGCATTAATTGTTTTGGTGGTTTTGACTCTTTTCAGTGCGAATCTAAGCCCAAAGATTTGGAGAAGCATTTCTTTGGAACCCCATTTCTTCTTCTGCTACTTTGTTGTTTGTTATTATTTTTTTGTAATTTTGGATTTATTTATTTTTGTATATTTTGTGTTATTATTTTTTGTATTTTCTAGACATTTGGACATTTGGACTCTCCTAAGTTGTAATAAAAATTAAACAGCATTTTTTTTGACATTTTTGGATTATATACGCTCAAAATAACTTAACTGCACAAAATAAGAATGATAACAAAAAAAGGAGTCAAAGCCGACTACTAAGACGCGAGCAGGTCGAGACTAGGCGAATACGCTAAAAGCGAGACTCAAATATAAGAAATGAGCTCATTAACTAAAAACACTACTTATGTACGACTAAACCTAAATACGAAGATTAAATTGAAGAACGCACGATTTAAACCAGCGTGCTGGCTTAATTTAACCAGTGGTTTTGATTTAGTTGAGTTCCATGATTGAAATTGGCTTAAGTTAAGGGACGGACAAAATTAGGGTATTACAGCTGCCCCTCTTTATTTCACATTTCGCCAAAAAATATGAATTGGTCTTTTCATATTTGTTGGTGAAATGGAAATAAAGATATAGAAATAATACTAATTTTTTCCGTTCCAGAAAAACTCAAATCTTTTTGTTATTTTCTTTTTGAGGGGGTTAACACTGGTCGCATTAACGAGAGAGCAATAAATTGGAAAAAATAGTAAATTGGGAAAAGCGGTAAATTCGGAAAAGCGGTAAATTGGGAATTCGGAGGTTGCCTAAACCTTTTAACGGACTCTCGTCGAGTCCGAGCTCTGGGGTGGCCTTTTCGAGCGGCCGATCAATATCAAGTCCGGAACTGATTTGATCAATGGATTTACGCTGTGCCTTAGGCTGACACAACTAATCCGAAGGACTTAACGAAGTCTGATGGATCCATCGCGTGCTCGCATACGTGCGATGTTGTGATTCGTGGAAGGAGTTCACTAACTCGGGTTGATGGAGTTTACGAACTCGGATTGATGGAGTTTACGAACTCGGGGTGGCCTTTTCGAGCGCCGATCAACATCGGTCCGAATCGATTTGATCAATGGATTTCTGTTGTGCGCCTTAGGTGACACAACTAATCCGAAGGACTTAACGGGTTCGATGGATCCATCGCATGCTCGCATACGATGTTGTGATCTGTGGAAGGAGTTCACTAACTCTGAAGGAGTTCACTAACTCTGGGTTGATGGAGTTTACGAACTCTGGATTGATGGAGTTTACGAACTCTGTATTGATGGAGTTTATGAACTCTGTATTGATGGAGTTTACGAACTCTGTATTGATGGAGTTTACGAACTCTGGTTTGATGGAGTTTACGAACTCTGGATTGATGGAGTTTACTAACTCTGTGCCATGGTGATTTTCTGAAAGATGAGATTTTTGGGACCCTCTGGCCCGAAGTAACTTTTCTCTTGGATGGTGCATGAAATGCATGCACTTGGGTATATGAATGCAATGATTGATTTTGGCGGGATGCTTCTCCTGTTTGATTTTTCATTCTCTTCTTTTTTGTTATTCTTTCGCTCTTCTGGGATGCAAACTTGAAAGCGTAATGTACTGTTTGATGCCATAGGGTGATGAATAGTATGGATGATATGAGAACGATGAATGATATGAAGATGTTGTGCTCTTTTGTGTTTGCTTCTTCTTTGTAGTTTATGAGATGCAAATATCAACATAATGCTTTGATGTTTGAATGCAAGTGTATGCGGTGATTGATGCTTTGATGAATGGAATGCTCCTATTCTAACTTATGTTTGTTTCTTTTTGCTTCTTCTATGAAATGCAAACCTTAATATGATGCAATGCTCTGATGTTTGATGCAATGATTTTTTTCTTTTATGGACATGCTAGCATAAATGTGATGCCAATGCAATGAAAAGATTTCTACTTTTTCTCCTTTACTATTTTCCTCTATGAAATGCAGGTATGGATATGGTGCAACCGACGTGGAACGTTTCTTTTTCTTTTTGCTATGTGATGAATGCACAAAATGTTAAGATGCAAATGTAATACTTTGATGCATATGCCATAATGAATAGATTGAAATGCCTAGATGCATGAGGTAAACATTTTTGTGATGATGAGATGCGAGACTTTGGATGCAAGGAATTGAGATGATTATTGACCATTCTGTTGAAAAATTGAATTTGATTCAAACTCCGGTGTTCTCAAGGTTTTTATTTACAAACAACCTCACTTGTTTTCTCTTTCTTTCCATGATGACTGAATTTTAGATATCACGTAAACAACTTGTGTTCTCTCTTCTTGAAGCATCGTCTAGTAAGCATGCATAGGAGTGCAAATGTGAATGAATGAGTCAGCTAGCTTGGCATTGGTTTAGGGCATGGACATTTATGGCAAGTGAAGGAATGACAGACATGGTTATTGCCGAAGCTCATGAGGGATCAAGAGATACAAGATTGCCCCAATTCAGGTCTTTGATGAGTGAATAGCTTGCCCCTGCCTAGTGGTGACAACGACTAGGGGTGTAGAAGATGATGAATTGGGAATGTTTCGGCTTTTGAAATGAAGGGTGGAGCAAAAGAGATTTTGTCTCAACCCATAAAGTTTGATGTTGCCCCAGTCATAACAAGGACAAAGCTTCCCCAATTAGAATGACAAGGCCTTGTTTAGGATAGTGAGTTGAGAGATTGCCCCGGTGAGGTTTTATAGGAATGAATGAGGTGAAGGAATGGGAACGCACTTGCCCCACTTTCGAATGACACTTCAAATGGTTTCTTTGAGTGAGGTTGTGAAAGACGACAAAGTTATGGTGATGGTTATGAACTGAGGGTGATATATGAATGGGGTGGGCAATGAACAAACCTCCCCAAAGTTGAGCGGAGTGAGAGGTGAAGGGAATGCCCCCTAGTACACACTTTTGGTTCTCTTTAAGAACAACTCAAATGCAATGAAAGTTCTGACTTTTTAGTATGAGAAGAGGCTCCACTTGGTGACCACTAAACCTTGTTTTAATGCAACATGAATGCATCTTGGAGTGCAAGTCCTTCTCCCCTTTTTTACCAACTTTCTTTTTTGATTGTTTGTTTTTTCTTTTTTTTAAGCAGCTTTCTTTTTTCTGCTTGTTTGTTTTTTCTTTTTAAGCAAACACGTCGTAAATGGATAAACTTATTTGTCCTAAGATTAAAACTTGAGAGAACGAAAGCAATTGGTCATTGATCGGAATGGACTTTTTAGGGCTGTGATGTGGAGAAGGGGATGGTTGAGCTTAATGAAGTGTTTGGGGTTGATGGGGAGGATGGGTCCTAGTCGGTGTTGGCCGATGGTCAATGGTTTGTGAAGGAAATGGTTATTAGGTTTGATGAGGTGCAGGAAATGGTTATTAGGTTTGATGAGGTGCTTGAAGGTTTTATGAAAGAAAAGGTGGTTAAACCCAATGAATTGAGGGATTTTTTTCTGAAAGGGGAAATGATTGAACCCATTGAATTTGAGGGCCTTTTTGGAAGGGGAGCTCTTATGCTTCATGACAAAATGTATTGACTCTTAATTTATACTCCCTTTGTCTTCCTTTCTTTGTTTTGGGATTCTCCTTTTTGAAACTTTGTTATTCCCCTCCTTTTGTGAATTTCCTTTCCTTTTGACTTGGGTGAAAATGATATACCATCTTTGATGTGGAACTAACCCTCGTCTAGGGTGATGGGGATATCTTGGGCTTTTCTCGGCTTAAGATGGGTAACAAAGGGTATTTTTGTGATTTTGAATCTTTGGCTTAAGAGGGGTAGGAAATGGACTTCCTGGGATTTTAGGTTTTTGAGGGTATGGAGAGATGACCAAATTTCCTTTCAAATCCCGATTGCTTATTTCTGTGAGACTTAACTTTAGGACAATAATTCATCTATCTTCATGTGTTTGCTCTTTTTTTTTTTTTTTTTGTGCCCTAATTTTTGCTGGATGCTCTTTATGAGTTTTCAATCCACAGGGCACTCTTTTTCGCCTAGGCCGCCTTTGCGGGTTTTCAACCTAGCGGGCTCATTTTGTTTTTTTATTTATTATGTATACCTTTTTTTGGGAAAGACTTGCACTAAAGGAATATGATACTGAAAATTAGTGATCACAGGATTGCCCCAGCATGGAGGACTTAAAGTGTGAACCAAAAAGTCAAGTATGCACTGATGGGAGAAAAATATGCGCTTTAGGGGTGGACGGGGCGGGATTAGACTTGGATGGGGAATGATGATAAATGAAGGAAATTGACTGACTCAAACAAGAGAAACTACACGTGGCATGCATACTTACTAGAAGAACGCTTCACAGAGAGTTAACATTGGTTAAAACATGATATAAAAACTTTTTTGATAAACTGTTTCAGTCTTTTATCATGGAATGGATGAGATGCAATGCCCTTTTTTGAAGGAAATACAAATGAGGTATTGATGTGAAAAACTGAGAGCCTTGGAACACCTTGAGTTTGCAAATGAGTAAGGGTAAACTTTTCCAAAAAAGAAAGATTACTTTGCAAGAACATCTTGTCTCTCATCACAACATTTTTGTTGTATGCAATGCATGGATGAAATCATTATGATGCATACATGATGAAAATGAAATGCATGAAAGCATGTTCACTTGAAAAGTGTGATTATTCTAAAAGTTTATTTTTTTGATGTTTTCTTTTTATGCAAGACGAAATATGAAATGCCAATGCATTTTTGGATGATGAATGATGCAAGAACGATGCTTCTTTCAAAATGATTTTTATAGAGGCAAGACATGATATGAAATGCCGATGCCTCCTTCTCTTTTGAAAGATGCAGGAATGATGCTTTTTCCTAAATGATGATTCTTAGAGGCTAGGCAAAGTATGAAATGCCAATGCCCCTTCCCTTTTCTTTTGAATGATGAAAGATGCAAGAATGGTGATATGAGGCAACTGATTGTCGTTACTCGAGTAACTGCATGAAACATTGAGTGGATCTCGACTCAATACTTCACACAATATCTCAAACGCGTTTTGACAATTAGTTGACTCAACTTAATTTCCTACCGAAAATAAAACACGTGTGATCGGGTCAAAGTGCCACGATATCGTAGAGTAAGATCTCAAATTTGTAGTCGACAAACAAATTTGAGATATTACTACTAAATCGTTCAAAGGTGCACTTCTACCCATTAAGCCATCATATGAGGAAATTTTTCTTTGTTTCAAAGGATGCATGCAGGAGAAATGATGTATTCGAACAAAGTGATGAGGATAATGAAATGATGCATGAATGCTATATTTTGAATGAATTTGATGATGATTTTTGTTCATGATTATAAATGAGATGCTTATGCAATGCGGATGATGATTGCTTATGCTTTTCATTTTTCTTATGTAATGAAAATGAAATGTGTGATGCTTACAATTACTTTCCTAATGTATGAGAGATATTGAATGGAGATGCATATGAAATGAGGCGTTAATGTTTATTTTTTCATGATGCGTGAAAAATGAAAACAATAATGCATGAGACGCGCCCTAATAAGACACAAACCTTAATGATATAGAGAAAAATGCATGTATGAATTTTATCGAGTTTTGTTTTATGCAATGCAAATGATGATGTATGCATGATGATGATGCTCTATGCAAGATAAATGAAAGAGGTTTTATTGGCAATGATTCAAGTTTTTTTGGAAGATGCGGGTCGTGACGTGGCTTCATATGGACCTAGTAAGGAAAGGCTACAACTGGCAGCTCTTTTTCTCTTTTTTGAAAAGGGTGAACCACATGTTGCCGTCGTGACGGGACAAGAAAAGAAAGGCCGCAACGATGCTCTTTCTCTATTTTCTCTTCTTTTTTTTTTTGAAAAATATCCTTCTCCTTTTTTGAAAACATGCCTAGATTACAATGCAACACACAATTTGGTATGCCCCTTGTGTCCTACGAAGGGTGGGAATCCTATGGTCTAAAGTCGACGAAAAGGGTAATCCTCCCATGTAGGTTCTAATCACTTCCTCACAATGGCAACCAAGAGCTAAAGTCTCTCTCATGATGACACCCACAATCGTAGAAAGCTACCGAAAGTGAGGCATCATGACAAAGCGCACTCTTGGGCGGAACTTTCATGAGAGCCATACAGACAAAGGTCTACGAATGGCAGTCACTAATCGTTCCCACTCTCCTAGGTTTTTGTTCAGACCTTGGGTTTTAGGCCCCACTCAATGCTCACAAGTATAGGGTGTGAAGTGTGTGTTGAGGGCACAACACCTAGAAATAACTACCCTTCCCCACCCGCAAATGAAAAACCCGAGCAGTCCTGGACAATAGTAAGCAATAACATGTCGCCTACCCCAGGGTTCAATATCAAATAAGCTAGCCTAGGGTTTCAACAATAATCAAGTGCATTGCTTACCTCAAGAAAGGGAGCCAAGAAGAGGGATCATGATAGAATTGGGGAAATGCATGAGGGTACTAAGCACATAAGCAAAAAGGAGAAAGGAAAAACAAACCTGGAAGAAGAGGAAACAAATGCACCTGCATACAACATGATAAAAAAGAAAGGGAAACCGAAAAGGGATAGAAGCAAACAAAGTATTCAAATCAAATTAAATAGCACATTAAACCACACATTTAATTAGTTAGGCTCGACCCACTTAAAAAAAGAAAAGTCCCCAGTGAAGTCGCCAGCTGTTGCGCCCGAAAAAGTCCCTGACGGGATTTTCTTCGCTTACAACCTTTTAGAACAATGAAGTCGCCACCAATATTTTTTATAAGGAAAATATTGAAGAAAAACCTTTTTGGGAAGGCATATGGTCTTTTGGAAAACCGGAAGATTTGGGTTCGGGGGTCAGTTAGGCATGGGGAAGGTATTAGCACCCCACATCTCCTTTCTACTGAAAGGGAACCTTTAATTAAACGTGTGGTATTAAGTGTTGATTTGAAAAATACTTGAATTTGCCTCTCGATTGAAAAGACTTAATGAATTTTATTTTGCGGCGTTCGACGTGAGTTGGCCGCTTTGGGTTTTTTTGAAAAGGAAAGATGTTTTTAGTTTGTTGTGCTTGACGGAGGGGATCCGCTCCTACGTATCTCCAGGTGCGATGGAGAATTCAAAGCTACGTAGTTCTAGGATTTTGGTTTTTATTTTGTTTAATTGTGAAATTTGAGCTTTCATGATGATCAATTGAGCGAAGGCTCCAAGTGACCACCATTAGCACTCCATTGTTAATGATCATGCAAGCAAAGGCTTCGCAAGACCAATAACAAAGTTTTTGATTTAATGAAAAGTTTTTTAGGAAAATTAGGCGTTCATGATGATCAATTGAGCAAAGGCTCCAAGTGATCACCACTAGTTTCATTGTTAATGATTATGCAAGCGGAGAGGCTTCGCAAAACCATTAACAAAGTTTTTTTTGATTTATTGAAAATATTTAGAAAAATTAGGCATTCATGAGGATCAATTGAGCAAAGGCTCCAAGTGATCACCACTAGTTCCTCATTGTCAATGATTATGCAAGCGAGAGGCTTTCGCAAAACCATTAACAAAGTTTTTTGATTTATTGAAAATAATTAGAAAAATTAGGCATTCATGATGATCAATTGAGCAAAGGCTCCAAGTGATCACCACTAGTTCCTCATTGTTAATGATTATGCACGCAGAGGCTTCGCAAAACCATTAACAAAGTTTTTGATTTATTGAGAAATTATTTGAGTTGAAAAAGAATTAAAACGAGAAAAATGTGAAAATTGCGAAATGGGGGTGTTACTAGTTACGGGGTTGTATAACTAAGCTGGGGGTGTAAAATAAGGTCGACCAATTTTTTTGGAGCATGGGGCGTTGGATCAGTGCAAGCCATACTCTAATTCTAACTAATTCTAACCTATGGACAAAAAAATCATTTCCCTTCTTATTCAACCTTACAAACGTTGACCAAAAAAAAACCTTACAAACAAACCACACAACATGCAGAGGAACGATACTTATGGTCTGATCTTCACCTTTTCCCTCCATCTCTTCTTCTCTACTTTCGGGATTCATTACCCTTCACATACTTGTAGGATAACGGACTGACAAACACCAAGGTAAATTTCTAGGTGACTCAATGCAAGAGAAAACCACAAGAAACTAAACGCTATAATCTCTTATCTTAGTTGCCCAAAGATATCATCGTTCACATTTCACTGTATAAGCACAAAGCCATGAATCAAAACAAGTTAAATCAAATTAATTATCGGAAGCATAACAATACATCATCTCAAAATCCACAATCCACAGATAAGTTCAAACAAAATCATAACTCAATAAAACAAACCGGCGAAAATAGATCTCGAACAAGATATATTAAGCTCTGTGGGTGGGTTAGAAGAGCGAGATCCGGAAACGAAACGCGAGGCGGTGGTGGTTGATGGTGTGGCGGAGGAGGCTGCGGCGTTACTGCCGGCGAGCTTCTTCGAGTTCTTCTTTATCTTCGATCTTGACTTCGATTTTGGTTGGCTTCCTTCTCGGCATTTTTGTGAGCAACGACTGCGTTTTCATCCTCTTGTTACAAGCTTACGCCTTCCACGTTTTTTCCGAGGAGAATTTGATGAAGCGAGAATGGTGTTGTTGTTGGTTGTTTACATCACCATTCTTGATCCGATCGTTGTTTTTCTTGATTGCTCTTTTATATTAAAATACTAGGTTTCTGCATTAATTGTTTTGAGTGGGTTTTGACTCTTTTCAGTGCGAATCTAAGCCAGAGTTTGGAGAAGCATTCTTTGGAACCCAGTTTCATTCTGCTGCTTTGCTGTTGTTTGTTATTATTTTTTTGTAATTTTCGGATTTATTTATTTTTGTATATTTTGTGTTATTATTTTTTGTATTTTCTAGACATTTGGACATTTGGACTCTCCTAAGTTGTAATAAAAATTAAACAGCATTTTTTTTGACATTTTTGGATTATATACGCTCAAAATAACTTAACTGCACAAAATAAGAATGATAACAAAAAAAGGAGTCAGGCCGACTACGAAGACGAGAACGGGTCAGACTAGACGAATACGCTAAAACGAGACTCAAATATAAGAAATGAGCTCATTAACTAAAAACAC
The DNA here is from genome assembly GCA_020916435.1 of Oxytropis ochrocephala. Taxonomy (NCBI): domain Eukaryota; kingdom Viridiplantae; phylum Streptophyta; class Magnoliopsida; order Fabales; family Fabaceae; genus Oxytropis; species Oxytropis ochrocephala. The sequence goes on from CM037092.1 coordinate 22,447,880, forward strand.
TACTTATGTACGACTAAACCTAAATACGAAGATTAAATTGAAGAACGCACGATTTAAACAGCGTGCCTGCTTAATTTAAACAGTGGTATTTTGATTTAGTTGAGTTCCATGATTGAAATTGGCTTAAGTTAAGGGACGGACAAAATTAGGGTATTACACCCGGCATCCCTATCGAAGTAGCCTGCCATCAACTTTCAGTCGATGAAGGGGTCAAGTCGGTCGCTCAAAGAAGACGTACTCAGAACGAGGAAAAATCTCAAGCCGCTGCAAAGGCCGTTGAGGACCTCATAAAGGCCAATTTCATAGAAGAGATCAAGTACACGACCTGGCTATCCAACGTCGTGTTGGTTAAAAAGAAGAATGGAAAGTGGAGGATGTGTGTAGACTACACTGATCTGAATAAGGCATGCCCGAAGGATGCCTTCCCCGTGCCCAACATTGACAAGCTGGTCGATGGGGCCTCGGGCTACAAACTTTTGTCCTTTTTGGACGCTTACTCAGGATACAATCAGATCACGATGTATCCCCCCGATCGACACAAGACAGCCTTCATGACAGATCGGGGAAATTTTCAGTACAAGGTGATGCCTTTCGGCCTAAAGAACGCTGGAGCGACCTACCAGCGGATGATGAACAAAATTTTCAAGAGGCAGATCGGTCGAATCTCAGAGGTGTACTTGGACGACATGATCATCAAAAGCGTGACCGACCCAGATCATGTGAGCGACCTCAGGGAAATATTTGAAGAAGCTAGGAAGAACTCACTTAGACTGAATCCTGAGAAGTGTACCTTTGGGGTGAGGCCGTGATTTTGGGCTTCCACACCGTGAAAGAGGATAGAAGCAAACCCTGAGAAGTGCAGGGCGGTCGCCGATATGAGGCCGCCCACGACTAAAAAAGAAATACAACAGCTGAATGGCATGGTGGCCGCTCTGTCCAGGTTCATTCCCAAAGCGGCCTGCAAGTCGCTGCCACTGTTTAAACTCCTCAAGAAAGATGTAGATTTTGAATGGACCGACCAATGCCAGCGTGCATTGGATGAATTAAAGCAAGCATTGACCAACCCGCCGATTATGACCAAGCCGCTGCCGAGCGAGACTGCACTGTGCTTGGCTATCACGGAAGAAGTTCCGAGCTGTTGTGTTGGTGAGAGAATGTGATCGAAACAAAATCGGTCTACTTTATTAGTAAAGTGTTTGTGGCGAGGGCCCGGTGAGGTACGAGAAAATAGAGAAGTTTGCTCTTGCACTCGATTCTTTGCTCGAAGGTTGAGACCTACTTTGTGGCCCACTGTGTCGTGGTAAGGACCGATCACCAATCGAGCAAGTCCTTCACCGCCGGACTGGCGGGACGAATGATAAAGTGGGCGGTGGAGCTCAGTGAGTTTGGCATTAAATTTGAATCCAGATCGGCCGCAAAAGCGCAGGTGTTGGCCGACTTTATATCTGAAATGACTCCTACCCCAGAAGATCGAGGTGAAAACGACACGGATCTTGCGTAGATGGGTCGTCTAATAGCAAAGGAAGTGGAGCCGGCCTGATACTAGAAAATTCTGAAGGCCTTGCTGTGGAGGTCTCTTTAACTTTTGCGTTCCACACTTCGAACAATCAGGCCGAATATGAGGCGTGCATAGCTGGCTGCAGCTCGCCAGGACTTCAATGTCGGCCGGGTTGAACTTCGATCCGACTCCTTGCTTGTTGTCTCGCAGATCAAAGAACTATATGATGCGAAGGACGACGTGCTGAAGAATTACCTAGCCAGAGTAAGAGAGCTTCTCAAGCAGTTCGACCGGGCTGAAGTCACTCACGTGCCTCGGACCGAAAATGTTGGAGCAGATATTCTATCGAAACTTGCGAGTACAAAGACCCCGGGGAATCACAGAAGTTTGATTCAAGAAACTCTAAATCGGCCGAGCGTGTCGACCAAGCCGAGCCAGTCGTTGGCCGTTCTGTGTATCAACCCAGATTCAGATTGGATCGCCCCTATCCTGAGATACATTGTTGAAGGGGAAGAACCGAGCGATCCGAAGCAAGCTAAGTTGGTCAGGCTCAGAGCGACCAAGTATTCGGTTATAGAAAGGAAGTTGTACAGAAGAGGATTCTCCTCTCCATTGTTAAGATGTCTTACGTCGGTCGAAGCCGACCATGTGCTGAGGGACATTCATGAAGGTATTTGTGGAAGTCACCAGGGCGCTCGTTCCATAGCTAAGAAGGCTCTCAGGGCCGGCTATTATTGGCCGACCATGGACGAGGATGCCAAGAAGCTCGTTCAGAAGTGCAAGAAATGCCAAATACATGCTGATGTCCACATTGCACCTTCCACAGAGTTACAAAGCCTTGTCTCACCTTGGTCGTTCGCTTGGTGGGGCATGGATCTGCTAGGCCCGTTTCCACCTGCTCCAGGCCAGTTCAAGTTCTTGATCGTGGCGGTAGATTATTTTACTAAGTGGGTCGAGGCCGAGCCTCTTGCAACCATCACCTCGGCGAAAGTAAGCAAATTTTCGGCGGTGTGTGTTCAGCCGTTTTGGGATCCTCAAAGAACTAATAAGCGACAGCGGCACCAGTTCCGCAGACAAAGGTTCAGAGAAATGTTGGCGACTTAGGGGTAAAAAAGCAGCGTTTTACTTCGCCGAGCACCCTCGGACAAACGCCAAGTCAAGGCGCCAACATAATTATCTGCGTGGGTTAAAGCGAAGACTCGATGGCGAAGGAACTGGGTCGAAGAGCTACGATCCGTTCTTTGGGCCTCACACGGACGACCCTCATTCAACGGCAGGGAATCCCCATTGATCGGTATATGGGCGATGTTGTGATACCCATAGAAATGGGAGAAGCGAATTGGAGAACCTCAAATCCCTTACGGTGGTTGACAACGGCCGGGCTATTCGAGAAGAATTGGACCTAATTGAAGAGCTGCGCACCTGCCGCACCGAGAGAGCAATTGATCAAGCAGAAGGTCGCAGCCAGATACAAAACTCGCGTGCAAAAGAGAGACTTCACGGTCGGTCAACTCGTTCTAAGACGGGCCGACGTAGGAAACAAGAATGCACGCCAAGGTAAACTCGCACCAAATTGGGAAGGTCCATACAGGGTCATCAACAAGACTGGAAAGGGGGCTTACGAGCTGGAAACCATGGATGGGGCGACTATCCCCAGAACATGGAATGCAGAGAAACTTAGAAAGTATTACGTTTGAATGTGATGAACGATTTGAATGTAATGAAGCAGCCGACCTATAAATGAAAAGCGAGCAGCGCTCTTTTTCCCACTGGGTTTTTTACAGAAGCCTGACCTTTAGAAATATGATGTGTTCTTTACTTTCTCGCAAGAATGTATGACCGGTCGCTCAAGATTTCCCGTGGCAAAGGAGCGATCGAAGAGTTATCAACTTGATCAGATCGTCGAAACGACCTACCTCGAGAGCCATCGAAATGGCCCAAGGGTTAGATAACCCGCGAACCTCAGGTCGTCGAAACGATCTGTAGCGTGTGCCGCCGAGACGGCACAAACAACGGTCACCGAGAGTTGGCAACGAGCAGCGCCATCGAAAATGGCCCAAGGGTTAAGTTATAACCCATCGCAATAGGCCGTCGAAACGACCTACCTCGAGAGATCAGCGAAATGATTCCAACCGGTGCCATCAAAATGGCCCAATCGAGTGCCATCGAAATGGCCTAAGGGTTAAGTAATAACCCACAAACGTCGGCCGTCCGGCGACCCGTATTGAACGCCACCGAGTTGGCCCAAAAGAAGGTCACCAAGTTGACTCAATCGAATGCCATCGGAATGGCCCGATCAAGTGTCGCCGAGTGGCACCGCGGTTTATCATTGAGCGACCTAAGTCTAAAGTTCGTAAGCTTTGAAAAATAGATGCAGCTTGATCGATTCAAGGAAACAAACAAATTAAATGGAAAGAGATTGTCATTACAAACACGGGACGCCGGTCGAAGCCGAGCGCCCACTAATTGAAAACTGCACGAAGGCAGGAAAATTGTTGTGCCCGAAGGCAAGTTAAACAATTACAAGATAAACACCGCCGCAGCGGCGGGAGAAGCTTCGAGAAGAGGATTGTGGCGGCCGAACAACATTTCCATGTTCATCTTTTTGCTCGAGCAGCATGATCTTGTTCTCGCGACGTAATGGGCAGGGTTTACCATCTTCTCATCAAAATTGATGCTCAAGTCTGGATTCAATGCCCGCACCTGCCCGAGAGCATTGTAGAATTGCTCGACCGCTGCCTCCCTACCGGCCTGGGCCACCATTTGGATCTTCGCCGCCAGCTCGGCATTCTCGGCCTCCAACCTGGCCTTATCCTTATCCAAGGCTTCAACGTCGTTCTTGGACTCGTCCACTTGCCCACCGAGCTCCTTATTCCTCTTGGCAAGCTTGGCCCGGTCCTCCTCGCCCCGCTGAAGAGCTTCTTTCTTGGCCTTGGCAAGCTTGTCGTACTTCACCTGCAGCTCAGTCAAAGCCTCCTTAGCAGCACGAGCCCCTGCGAACAAAGATCGGCCAGCTATTAGTCGGTCGATCTAAGACAAAAGAAATAACAGGCTGAGAAAGTAAAGTACCTTCGGCTTATTTATTTCGGTCATGATTTTATCTATCCCCAAGCAGAGAAAGCACGAGACCTCCATCGGCTTTTTCTCGAACCACTCGAGCTCGACTGTCCTAGCTTCTCAAGAGAGAGAATAGGAGGTCGACCTTGGCGGAATCCATGTTCCGGTCGTCGAGCCTTATCCGCTTGGCGGAGCGATCGTCAGTGCGAGGGGGCGACCGAGCAGCTGGCTTATTCTTTTGGCCCTTGGGGGTGGGGGGCACCTTGGAGGGCGATCGGGGACATCCCATGGCGAGATCCGTCATACCTCTTAGCTCACGGAATTGCAGCGGGGTTCGAGAATCGACTCGATCACGGCCCAATTTTTACTGGCCATCCTTTACGCAAAATAACGAGTTATGAGTTAGAAGAAAAGATTGACATCAAAATGTAAAGGCAAAGTTCAAAAGCAAACCGATTTCGCCCTCGAGTGCACGGCCTCGAGCAAGACAAAGGGGCGACAAGGTATGTCGCGCTTTGGAGTGCAGGCGCATCATGCTCGCTAACGACTTGATCATTTCTAGGGATTCCGTGTCGGCCTCGCCAAGTCCTTGACAAGTATAAATGTAATCCCCGGCCGCTGCGAAGTGAGCCTCGTTCCACATGATGGGAAGTGGGGGGATCGAGCATTCCGTCCGGTTGGACCTCCGTCTGGCCTTACCGGCCTCCTCGGTGGGAACGATCCAAAAAATCGACTTCTCCGGGCCGCTCCCAAGGATTCTTGATATGCTTTGAAGAACCGGTGGTGAGTCTTCTGCATCTTAAAGGAGACTGCTCCTCTTCTCCTTGTTTGCCTTCTCCCGAGCCACCACCAAAGAGAGTAAAGAATAGCATGATCGACACGGCCGACCCGGCTTAGTCAAGAGGACCTCGAAAGTTTTGAGAGCGCCCATGCGTTAGGATGGAGTGAGAAGAAGGCGACCGATGTGACGCAGGACGTCACGTTGAAATTCAGTAAAAGGAGGGGTGATATTCATCCTCTCGAACACGAGCCGATACATCGTGAACTTGAAGTTGGGAGAATAAGTTGCAATGTCTTCGCCGTCCTTCATGCCTCTCACCCTCCAGCCCGGTGAGTCGTCGAGGCGGCTCCGCAGGTCGGGCAAAGCAACGTGGCCGACAGTAATAATGCTCCTATTTGAGCGAAGAGTTTCCGATACCCAAGACATGTCAGATACATCTCGGGCTACATCTGCTTGAACTTCGGCCGACCCTTCGTTCGATCCTCCGATGTTGACCTCCAGACCAGAGCTACTGGCTTCGGGCTGAACCACCTCTTCCCCGTGGACTTCTTCGGCTCGGCCGCCTTCGGCCTCCACCATTTCCTCGTCCGCGACTGGGACGGCACTCTGCGCTTCATCATCATCAATGATAATCACATCGACATCTTCTTCCCCTCCCTCCGCTCGAGAAACAATGTCCTCTGGCGGTGGAGTGTTGCACGGCCGCTCCTCAGAATGGACGGACCTGGAACCAGGGCTCTTTGAGCTGGCCGATCCTCGACCGGAAGAGCGAGAACTCGAGCTCGTCTTCGCTCAAGAAGCGCGAAGAATCGGAACCTTTGTCGCTCAAAGGCGACTTAGGACTCGCCTCGTGGGGTTGGGCTCGCCCGGCCTTGACATGTGTGTAGCAAAGGATTGCGGTGGTTTTCCGGGAATACGGGCGGTCAGTTTCGTCCGTGGCATGCAAAAACACCTGTGATAAAGGGCTCAAGTCAGGTCGATCGAGCAGAATACTCGTGAAAGGGGGCGGTTTGGCCATCCCCCGACCTGACACCCCCCATCACGAGGCGTGGACAAAGCACAAAGTACTTTCAAGAAAAAGCTCAAGTTTAAAAAGTAAAAGTATAGATCGATCCATACCTTGAACAGATGTTGTGGATCGGTCGAGAGTAGACAGAATCAGCTACGGATGCAAGTCGGTGATAGATGAGTCGGTCGTTGGCAGAGCAATTCTTGAAAGCGTGAGAAATGAACTCAACTGAAGGGCTATTTATAGCGCGGACCCATGGCGCGAAGGGGACCGGGAGGCGAAGCGTCGCAACGTTTCGTCTTCTCGCCAATGGTTGTCTCCAGACAACCTCGGAGACACCAAACGTCATGTCTGGAATGTCAGTGAAGACCAACCGTCGCGTCAGCACGGCCGATGGTTGGCGAGCGGTCGACACCGTCCTATCAAGAAAGCAAACGGCCGCGTCCGTTTCATCAAAATAACCTCACTCCACAGGGCATCGATTCAAGCCTCGGCCCGCTCTTAGCGACCTAGCTTGGGGGGCAATCGCTGTTCTCGGGTGTATCGGCAAATACGAGCGCCAGCAAAGAATCGGGCTGCGGCCCAGCCCAACTCGATCGGCCCAAACACGCTGCTTGGAGCGCAATTCTCGCCGGCCGAAAATCTCGCTAACGGTCGGCCCTCTACAGTATATATACGCCATACGCCTATGGCATCAGGTACGTTCTCTAACCTTGTGCTATCTGCCCGAGCGACCTCTCACTAGATCGTCGGAGTGTCTTTGCAGGTACCACCCGAGGTGCTCAACGCGTGAAGCCAGGACCGGTCCTTTCACTCATTCAACGACCGGCCCATTCAACGAAGCAACAACTACAACACTTCATTGGTCAAGGTACGATCAACACATACTCCATTTCAGGAAATATAGCATGAAATAACTTCTCAGAAAATAAGAGAAAGGATATCAACTGTAGGAAATCATTTGAAATATCAGTTATGTATTTTGCTATACATTAACATCTTTAATGCAATGATATTTTTTTTTGTTTTGCGAAGAAGTTAAAGTGAATCAACTTAGTATAACACTATTTTTATTATGTTTTAAATTAATATCGTCATGTTAGAGATCGAATTACCAACTAAAAAAAATAAAAAATTTGATGAATTTGGTCACATAATATAGTCCCTAGACAACTTTCACCCTCTAAATTGGACACTAATTCTATTGTTATATCCATTTGTTGCTAAAGAAGATGTTGAAATCAGTCACAAAATCAGGCACTAAATTCAATTGTTAAAATTGGTCACTAAAATGGATCAGTCACTATAACGGTCGCTATTTTAGGTCACTAAATCGGTCACTAAAATGGTCACTAAATCAGTTGCTAAAATCAGTCACTAAATCAGTCGCTAAAATTGGTCATTAAATGGTAATAGCAGCGAAGGTGTTGTGGCTACTTTCAATGAATTTGGCAGGTGGGTGAAGGGTGGAAATGCTAAAAGGGTCAAACACTTAATATGGGCAGCAACTATATATGTGGAACGTTTGGTTAGCAAAAAACAATGTATTATTTAAAGGGGAGGTTGCAAATGTAAACTCAATTGTTACAGCTACTAAGTACACATCCTGGGGTTGGTATGTAGCTAGATGGGGGAGAAACAGTGGGTTGACATTCTCCGATTGGTTTAGTTGTCCGTTAGGGTATTGTCTTTCATCTTTGTAATGTAAACTGCCTTGGAGGTACTCGTTTTCCTATCTGGGTCTTTTTCCCACTAGGTTTTGGCCCAGATAGGTTTTAAGGAGGCCTCTCCCCCTTTCCTAACTGTTGTAATGGGTTGGCACACTCCTAGTGCACCCATTCAATAAAATTTTTGCTTATCTAAAAAGGAATGAAAACAGTCAGTTTTCCGTGTTTACAATTAAAACAAAAAACTTTTAGTTTAAAAACAGCTTTCATTTGTTTTCTACTTTTAGTTTAAAAAACAACAAAATAGAAATTGTTTTTAAAAACAATTTTACAGAACCACTAGGCAAACAGGTTTTTTTATTGGTAAATTCTTATGTATCTTGCATAAAAAGTTGGGTGCAGCACCCTGATGACATGTTTTATGTATAAATTGCTATGTAATATTATTTTACAACTCAATTTTTGTTTTCTGATTTATATTTACAGGTTCTCCGAATTTATAAATTATTATATTATCTGAATTACTATTTGAATTAGAATATCCCTTTTTTATTCCCTAATTTCTGATTTATGTCCATCGTTCATGTGCAATTACTGTTTTCTTCTCATTATTCTTAATTCCATTTGGCAGACTTGTTAGAACATTGGTTATAACAAATCGCTGTTCAAAAAAAACCTAATTGATAACCTCTTTAAAAAAACCTAATTAATTGGATTGTGAAGCAGAGATTGAAATGACATTGAACAAGAAAAAAATAACAGAATTTTGAAATAAAAACAGATTTCGCAAAAAGTGGATTTAATATTATAAACTATTAATCATACAGTTAGTAAAGAAAGCATTTTTTATTATAATACAGAAAAATATTTTATTTTGCTTCAAAAACAAATACAGAAGAATACTTTATTTTATGATGAAAAAAAAAGTAAACAATTATTATCTAAAAAGTTTTAGAGTGTCTGTGATAATTAATGTGCCACATATTGTTTAACAAGTTTTAAAGTTTTGCTTCCAATAATGAAGGTGAATTTTCTGTTGCTCTTGATTGCATTACCTTAATTAGCTTTATTGTATCACTAATGATTCTTCTCCGTGTGGTTATTACGTATGTGTGTGTGTGGTTTACTATTTCAACCGTCGCCATTACCTACATAAATGGGATATATGGTTACAGACTTACAGTTTTATTAGTGTGTTGATTTATGGTTTACTCCACAAAACAAAACTCCAAAAATGCAACTCTTCAAGCACCACTAGTCGTTTGAAACTTAGGAATTCCCGTTAAATTTTTAGTTGAAACTAAGTCATATGTAAAAAAGCCACACAGGCATGTAAAAAAGCCACGCGAGCATTTTAAAAATGACATGGCTTACAACTCAGCAATAGTGTAATCCGACGGCAGAAAAATACACAGTTGCGCCACATTAAAACATCTAATAGACCGAAATTGTCCAGAAAAACAACAGTACTGTAACTCAAAATTAGATCCAACGGTTGGTTCAATTATATTCAGTAGATTGACCTTGATCAACGGCCCACGTTTCTTAAAATTGCGGCTGGTAATTTTTTGGTCAACTGAGAAAATTTCGGCTGGTTGTTTCTCTCTCAATGAAAATCTGCATTAACTTTGAGTTAGCACCGTATTAATATCCATTTAACTGTACAGAATATTTTTAACAGTTACAAGTTTTTTTTAGCCATCGATCAGTAGGGTGCAATTGACTGAAAACCGATCCAAAGACTACAATTGAAAGTAAACCGTTCATTAACAATGCATTTAACATTTCGATTCTCATCTTAATTAGAAATTAATTGGTTTGAATTGTAATTAAATCAAATCCCTTCTTCTCTCTCATGCACTTCAACCTCTCTCATGCGCTTCTTCATTTTCTTTTCTCTCACAGTTTCCCTTATTCTCTCTCATGAGCAAGAGAAATGTATAGATTTTATTGAATTCATTTTTTCTATTAACAATGAATGAAAGTTAATTATTTATTTTTTCAATCAATCGGTCAAAGTTTTGAATTTTTAGTGGAACAAATTTCAGAGCCTGGAATCATCAACCAGTCTTGGTGGAGGAAGGAAATGGAGAAAGAAGCAGCAGAAAGTCACCAGCTTAAGACCATTCAAGCTCAGAGGTACGTAATTGATTGGATTGATCATTTTAGAACCAGTAAATTACATCCCACAAATTCCTCCTTCCAATTCCTTGGTTTTTCTTCTTTTTTTTTTTATACATCAGTTCTTTCTCTTCTTCAACAAATACTGAACCGAAAAAAAAAATTGAGCATTCAAACATCAAATATGCCAAAAAAAAGACAGGTCCACGAACGATTTTTCAATGGAAGGTACACGCGTCTGTTTCCACAACGTTTGATTAATCATATATGCTTCTTTTAATTTTTTAATCTGTTTTTCCTCTTCTTTTTTATTTGTTATATTCAGTATATTGTTTCTTTTTTCTCTCTAATAATGGATGCAGTATCTTTGAGTTATTCAGCAACAACACTCGAATCCAGATTACGCTGCTTCTTCCATTAAGCACACTCCTTTCACAGGTCTTCTTCGTCAACTGAGTCCGGTATATATCAATTGTCCTGGCTTTATTCTGATCTTTTATTTTGTGTTTCTGAATTTGAAAAATGGAACTCCTTATGAAAACTAACATTGAATTTGTGATAACCCTCATTTATGATGGTTATTACTTGCTTTCTAAACTTGTTTTTAAGTGAATTTATTAGCATGTTGTGTGAATTATCCTATAAATAAGTGTTTAGGATAGAGTTAATTGTGCAGGATTGAATTGGTGTGAATTGGGCATATTTATGCCCTTTGTGCTGTTAATTGTGTTTTGTGTAAGTGTTGCAGCATCAGGTGCGTGCGCAATGGTGAAAATGCGCTAGATGAGAGAGAAAGCTCAAGGGAATGCGGAAAACACGGAAATTGAGGCAAGGACAGTTGTCAGAGCTGGATGACACAGAAAGATATGATCTCATGCGGATTTCCCACAATTGCCCTTTAACCTAGGACGCATTTCCCAAAGAAGATATTTTCTAGGGTTGCGTGCAAGGAGACACTATATAAGCCAACCTCTATTCCTCATTTGGGGGATTGCCGATGCTCTGCCGTCAAGAGGAAGTTTAGAGATAGCTCCTCATAGCGTGCTTAGCTCACCTTCATTACCAAATTTGATACATTGCTGAGACGATTGTGACAGCATCACTGGAATTGCATTTCTCTTGGTGGATTTCTACTTAGAAGAGCTGGATCAGAACTCCATTGTCACCATTGGAGCTCCTTTACTGTTCTCTCTCTATAGTATAATTTCTTACCTTGAAATTTGTAATATGACTTCTACTCTTTTGTTTAAGTTATTTTCCATGTTTTGTAAGCTCAATATGAGCTAAATACTCATAGTTGAGATGTTGGATCTGATGTAGCTAGATTTATTATGTGATTAATGAAGTATGTTTAATGTTGTGCATTTTATCTTGTGTGCTATAATATTTCCATTTTAGAGTAGGATTGACCGTCTATTCTAAATAGCATTTATAAATTCAGAGATGGTTTGTAAATTAATCTCACAAGGTAATATGGGTAGTGGACATTAACGAGAGATCTTGATGTTCCTTGCTTAACCCTAGAGATAGGAGAGCATAACCCATAAGGTGAATACTGTCGGTGCTCAAGCAGCTTAGGAGGTACTTCTTTAGGGTTTAGAGATAAACTCTTGAAAGGAAACCTAGTGTGAAGTATTCGAGAGAATAACTGTAACACCCTAAATAATTTAATTAATTATTTGATTAAATTATTTAAGTGTTGCATTATTTTAATTATATTAAATTATTAATATAGTCTTTTATTTTATAATTGAAGGGAGTGGTATCAGTAATTCCGGGACGGTAAGGTTGGCCCAAGAAGCCCAAGCCCATTGACTTAGGCTCCTAGGGTTGATGCAATTCGCATCATTTGTGTAAGGAAGAAAGAAAACGAAAAAAAGAAAGAAAATAGCGAAAGAGAGAGAGAGAGAAGAGTGAAATCATCGTATGACCCCAAGGAGAGAAAGAAAGGCTTGATCGTGAGCAAGGAAGGAGAAAGGGAGAAGAAGAGCTTCTAGTTGCTGTGGTTTTGTTGGTGACTCCGTAGAGAGAACTCTGTCTTCGGTTTAATCAAGGTAAGGGTGGGTCTTACCTTATAATAGGATCTATAATAGGATGTATGTAAATCGTAGGATTCTTAATTATTGATCGTTATTTGATGTTAAAATTGTTTTTGAATGATTGATTGATTGAGTGAAATTATGAAAATTGTGTAGGAATTGATTTGCATATGAATTGTTGTTAGAAAGTGTATTTGATAGTATTAGAAGAATTAAGAAGTGTTTTTGAAATGATTGTTGATGATTGATTATAGGAAACATTGGAGAAATTGGGTTTAGGGAACCCTAAGTGACATAGGGCGCCAAATGCTAGGAAGAATGGCGCCCTGTACTGTGTTGTGTGTGTGTGATGTTGCCTGGGCGCCAGTGGCTGCCCAAAATGGCGCCTGTGTGTGTCTTTGAGTGTCCAGGCAAGCGGCGCACAGTGGGGCGCCAAGTTCTTTGTGTGTTCTTTGTGTCTAGAAGCAGAGCGCCAAAATGTGGCTGCCCATGCGCCTGTGTTGCTATGTCTAGGCACAGGGCGCTAGAATGTGGCTGCCCATGCGCCTGTGTGTGGTGTGTCTAAGTGTTGGGCGCCAATGTGGCTGCCCAGGGCGCCTGGTGTGGCGCCATGTTGCAGGATGTGTGGCTTGTCTGAGTGCTGGGCGCCAATGTGGCTGCCCCATGGCGCCTGGTGAGGCGCCAAGTTGCATGTGCTGGGTTTGTGTTGCTGTGTGTGGGGGCGCCTAGTGTGGCGCCAAGCGTTAGCCGTGTGTGATGAGTTTGTGCGTGTATGGTCGCACAGGCACCAAATGGTTGCCTGGCGCGCCAAATTCCGCCACTGTGTCTAGGCTGGGCGCCAATTTGGCTGCCCAGGGCGCCTGTGTGTGCGCCTATGTGTGAGATTGTGTCTCTGTTTGTGTCTTAGTTTGTGTCTAAGTGTTGTGCTGAGTCCTTGGGCGCCAGTGTTGCCCAGTTTGGCGCCTGTGTGGTTGTGTTGCCACATGGGCGCCAGTTTCCTGCTGTTTTGGCGCCTGTGTACCTGTGTTGCCACAGGGGCGCCTGTTTTGGCGCCTAGGGCTGCCTGTTTGTGTCTGGTGTGCTGTTTTGGTCCTTTATGTGCTGTTTTGGTCCTCTAGTGCTGTTTTAGTCCTTGTGGCAAATCTCCTAGGACGAAGTTGATGTTGTATGAATAAATGATGATGTTGAGGATGTATGATTAGATGGTGATGTTAATGACGATGGACCAAAATTAAAATTGACGATGATGTGAGAGATGATGTTGATGATGCATGAATTATGATTGTTGGTTGCTCATGGAGTCTCATGCATCACATGTGCATTTAAATTGACGATGTGAGGCTTCGGCCTTCGAGCTATTGAAGATGGATAAGGCTCAATTATTGACGATGTGCCCAAGTGGCAAAATTATTGACGATGAATGGTACCACATGCATACTTGCGTTCCATTTCATTCATTCTCATAAATGATTAATACTTTGCTGGTTGATATCTGATATGACTGTTGACTGCTGTATAAATGTGTATGTGATGCTGTGATTGATTAAATTCTATGATCTGATATACTGCTTATTATAAGCCTTATTATGTGGTTTGAGACTCACCCCTTATGTTGTTTATTACCACAGGTAGCCATGAGTGAAGGCTTATTTCCTTCACCTCCCGAGTCGGTCTGCTCTGATACGTAGCACCTAGGGGATGGGCGTAGATTTCTATGTGTTTTGTTTGTTTCACTGTTGAACCATTTTATTTGAGAATAATGCGTTATTGTTGAGACTGTGATTTACTTTCTGAGATGAGATTTTATTCCGTTGCGTTATGTATAAGTTTCAGTGCGTGAACTGAATTAATATATTTTTGAAGTTTCCATCCCATATGATGGGTGTTACGTATTGTTTTGTCATTATAAGATGAATTGTTTTATATTGTCGTTGTTTTAATGAAGTAAGTGTAGCATCCCGTTTGGATGAATTAAAAGAAATAATTTTTAAACTCTGATATTTATTATAAATTGCCGGGTAGAAATGGGGTGTTACATTAGTGGTATCTGAGCAAAAGTTCGGTCTGTCTGTCATAGTGTCTTATGACAATTAGGTGTTGCTAGACTAGTTCTAAATTTTTATTTCATGCTGCAGTGCTGGGTTGAAATGGCTAGGAGAAATGATGTTGCTCTTGCTGCCGCTCTGCAAGCTATAGCTCAGGCTGTTGGAAACCGGCAGAATGATGGTGAAAATGCTGGAACTCGTAGTCTGGCCACTTTCCAGAGGGAGAACCCTCCTACCTTCAAGGGGAGGTATAATCCCGATGGTGCTCTTGCGTGGCTGAAGGAGATTGAGAGGATTTTCCGGGTCATGGACTGTAATGATGCTCAGAATGTCAGGTATGGTACCCATACACTGGCAGAGGAAGTTGATGACTTGGTGGTTGGAAGTCAGGGCGAGGTTAGAGACTGCTAATGAAGAAGTCACTTGGGCTGTATTCCGTAGGGAGTTTTTGAGGAAGTACTTCCCAGAGGATGTTAAGGGAAAGAAGGAGGTTGAGTTCCTTGAGCTGAGGCAAGGAAGCATGTCTGTGACAGAGTATGCTGTCAAGTTCACTAAATTGGCTAAGTTTTATCCCCACTACACTGATGCTGGTTCTGAGTTCTCCAAGTGTATCAAATTTGAGAATGGGCTGAGGGCAAACATCAAGCAAGCTATTGGGTACCAGAAGATTCGGGTCTTTGCTGATTTGATTGACAGTTGCAGGATCTTTGAGGAGGATAGTAATGCTCGCTCCAGGGTCATGAGGGATCAGAGGGGTAAGTTTCAGAACCATAGCAAGCCATATGAGGTTTCCGCTGATAGGGGTAAACAGAGATATGCTGGTGGTAATAGGTCTGCTGATGGTAAGAAGTCTGCTGAGGGCAGGAAGTCTAGTGGGGGAGATGCTCCCGCTAACATTGTGTGTTTTAAGTGTGGCAAGCCGGGTCATAAGAGCTATGATTGCAAGTTGGGAGGGAGAATGTGTTTCCGTTGTGGCAAGGAAGGTCATTTGGCATCTGAATGTGACCGCAAGGAAGTAGTCTGTTTTAACTGTGGTGAAGGGGGTCATATTAGCACCAAGTGTCCTAAACCGAAGCAAGAGAGGTCCAGTGGAAGGGTGTTTGCGCTAGCAGGATCGGAAGATACTAATGAGATAAGAGGTACTTGTTTTATTAATGGTACCCCGTTACTTGCTATTGTTGATACTGGTGCTACGCACTCTTTTATTGCTGTTGTGTGTGCTGAAAAGTTAAATCTAGTTTTATCTTCTATGAAGCGGGGAATGGTTATCGACACTCCAGCTAAGGGTTCGGTGACTACTTCTCTCGTGTGTACTAAGTGTCCTCTATCGGTGTTCGGTAGAAATTTTGTTGTTGATCTTATCTGTTTGCCGTTGGGTGGTCTGGATGTCATTCTGGGTATGGACTGGTTAGTAGATAACCATGTGCACATCAATTGTTTTAGCAAGTCTGTAAGTTTCCTTCCTCCAAAAGAGGAAGAGTCTGTTTTGTTGTCTGCTGGTCAGCTGCATAAGGTAATGAAGGAGGGAGGTCATCTGTTTGCTTTGATGGCGTCATTGTCTGCTGAGAATCAGGCTATCATTGAAGGGTTGCAGGTGGTGTGTGAGTTTCCTGAAGTGTTCCCTGATGAGATTCCTAGTGTGCCGCCAGAGAGAGAAGTGGAGTTTGAGATTGATCTTGTACCTGGTACTAGGCCTGTGTCTATGGCACCGTACCAGATGTCAGCCTCAGAGTTGTCTGAATTGAAAAAGCAGCTAGAAGAGCTACTCGAGAAGAAATTTGTAAGGCCAAGTGTGTCACCATGGGGAGCTCTGGTGTTGTTAGTGAAGAAGAAGGATGGGAGTATGAGACTTTGTGTGGATTATAGGCAGCTGAACAAAGTAACAATCAAGAACAAGTATCCTCTCCCGAGGATTGATGATCTGATGGACCAATTGGTAGGTGCTAAGGTGTTTAGCAAAATTGATTTGAGGTCGGGTTATCACCAGATCAAAGTGAAAGATGAAGGCATCCAGAAGACAACTTTCAGAACTAGATATGGGCACTATGAATATTCTGTAATGTCGTTTGGTGTTACCAACGCACAAGAGGTGTTTATGGAGTATATGAACCGTATTTTCCATAGTTACTTGGATCGGTTTGTGGTGGTATTTATAGATGACATTCTGGTGTATTCTAAGACTGAAGAGGAGCACGCAGAACACTTGAGGTTGGTGCTAGAGGTGTTGAAAGAAAAGAAGCTATATGCTAAGTTGTCAAAGTGTGAGTTCTGGTTGAACGAAGTGAGCTTTCTTGGCCATCTTATTTCTGGTAATGGTATAGTTGTGGATTCAGCCAAGGTTGATGCGGTGTTGCAGTGGGAGAGCCCAAAGTCGGTGGATCGAGATCGAAGCTTTTGGGGTTGGCTGGTTATTACAGGAGGTTTATCGAGGGTTTCTCTAAGTTAGCCCTTCCGTTGACTCAATTGACGTGTAAGGGAAAAGCTTTTGTGTGGGATGCCCGGTGTGAAGAGAGCTTTAATGAGTTGAAGAGAAGATTGACAACATCTCCTATTTTGGTGCTGCCTGTTCCGGATCGACCATTTGTTGTGTATTGTGATGCTTCCAAGATGGGTTTGGGAGGTGTGTTGATGCAGGATGGTAAGGTAGTAGCTTATGCGTCCAGACAGTTGAGGACCCATGAGAAGAAATACCCTACACATGATTTGGAGTTGGCTGCGATTGTGTTTGTGCTGAAGATATGGAAGCACTATCTCTATGGTACTAGATTTGAGGTGTTTAGTGACCATAAGAGCTTGAGGTACTTGTTTGACCAGAAGGAGCTGAATATGAGACAGAGACGTTGGTTAGAGCTGTTGAAAGATTATGACTTCGGCTTAAACTATCACCCAGGCAAGGCTAATGTCGTGGCTGATGCTTTGAGTCGGAAAACTTTGCATATGTCAGCAATGATGGTCAAAGAGTTGGAGTTGATTGAGCAATTCCGGGACATGAGTTTAGTTTGTGAAGTAACACCGCAGAGTGTTAGATTGGGTATGTTGAAGATTGGCAATGACTTTTTGGCTAGTATCCGGGAAGCCCAGAAGACAGATGTGAAACTGGTGGATTTGATAGTTGCGAGTGACCAAGCTGTGGACGGGGATTTCAAGTTAGATTCCCAAGGTGTGTTGAGATTCAGAGATAGAGTCTGTGTGCCTGATGATGCTGAGATGAAGAGAATGATCCTTGAGGAGAGCCATAGTGTCATACCCCAATTTTGTCCGGCTTAGGTCAAAACCCTAATTTTCCCCAAAAATAAATAAATAGAAGAGAAAATAGCATCATGCATTGCATTCAGGGTTCTAAAAGTTATTTCAAAGCTTCTAAAATCATTTTTGGAGTTGGAATGCGCTTTTTGGACAAACTAAGGTTTTTCAGTACAAAAGGGTATCTTAGTAATTTCGCAAAAAAGGGACGATTCCTCAGGACAAGCCATTCAACATGCATTTCAAGGTATTAGAGGTCATTCCTAGGGTGAAAAGTCATTTTTGAAGTGAAAATGTGCTTTGGGCAAAGAACTAGGGTTTTTAGGGTGAAAGGGCATTTTGGTCATTTCACAATAAAAACGGTTTAAATCCCAAAATCACCGAGCAATCATCAATGAATTATTTGAGGAAGATTTGTGCTTAATTGTGATTTTTTGCGCATAAATATTAAACCTTTTGGCATGAAAATCAAATTTTTGAATAAAAGGGTAAAATGGTCATTTCCTTTGAGGTGAGGTCAACAAATCAATTTTGGGGATGGTGGTATCATGGAATTTTGGGCCCAATTCCTAAGATATGACCCAAAAATATGGGACACATTTTCAATAGGTGCACTCTCATTTGCATGGCCAAAAATTCAAAATTCAAATAAAAAAGTACAAAGTGTCCTCAATAAGACAAAAGACCAAAAAGAGAGGCAATTTTCCCCCCATTTTTCCCCATTTTCGAATTCTCTCTCTTCCCACATAGAGTTATGCCCTCTTTTGTAAATTACCCCACCCATTTACACTCACCTCTTCACAAGAAAACACAAAATTTCCTCTTTGGTAACATTCCATCTCAATTATACCCTTGACCCCACAATAAGACAAGTTTTTCACACAAACTCTCCCCTCACTTGTGTTTTCTCATTGCCCCTAATCCATGTGCATTGCAATCCTAGCCCTTCATTTAAATTCTATCTCAAATCTCAATGGTTTGCAAAAGCACAATGTCTCTGTATACCCTTAATTTTGCATCTCATATAAAACCCAAAATAAGAGACCATGAGAGAGGACTCTCTCATTTTTACCCTAGCACACAATACTCTCCTCTCCTCCCTCTCTCAAAACCAAAGCTACCTCTCCTCATCCTTTCTCCATTTTTTCAATTTTTCACCATCAAAACTTCAATATTCTTGATTCCTACACTAGTTCCACTTCTAATCTTGCGTTATCATCAAACTTTCAACAATAATTCTTCAAGATCAAGAGATTTTCGTGGGTTTCAAGAAGAGGTTCAAGTGTTCTTGGTTTTTATTTGATCTTCTTCTTCATTTCTTTTGAAAGTTCTTAAGGTAAGCCTTAGATCTTTGTTTTTGTTCACTTTTACCATGTAAATTTCTCTTCTACTCCCAACTTCTTCTTGATTGCTTGTTGTTGTTTGCTTTGAGGATCCATTTCAAACATTATGACAAGGACATTGGGAGCCTTGGGTGTTTGAGATGGGTCCTTGGCCTTGAAGGAGTTTGTTTTTTTGCATGAATAATTTCCCTTGAATTTCCACACATTTTTCACTAAATTTCATGAAATAAAACCTCATTTTCCTTCAAAGATGTTTCGGCCATATAGTGTTTTTGGTTGTTCATGCATTTCTTTGACCATTTCTTGTGTTCAAGTTGAATAAAAAGGTGACCTAGCCAACTATGCTCTTGGGTTCATAAGTAGAAATTAGGGTTTCTATTGTTCTTGCATTTCCTTTGATTTTGAGTTGAAATAAATGATGAAATGACAATTGTTTGAGCATCAAATGTATGAGTAGATCCTAGGGTTTATGTTCATATGCTCATTGATGTGATTTGGTGGCAAGAACATGATGAAATTTGTGCTTGGTTTTGCCTTGCTATGCATATGGCCAAGGGCCTCAATTTTTACCAATTTGTTGCTCATAAATTGTTGATTTGATCTTGTGTTTGTAAATACAAGTTGTGTAATTGTGTTTTCACTTTTCACTTTTAACCACTCACTTACTTTTTACTTTACCATTCATTAATTATTTACCAAAAAAACATAAAAAACATTTTTGCTTTTTATTTACCTTTTACTCAAACATTTTTACCATATTCTTACTCTAACCTTTTACCACCTAATCAAACATTTTACCCCACCTCATTTAATTTTTACCACTTTGCATACCCTTTTACTTTACTACATTGCATCATTGGTTTTATCTCATCTCATTAAACTTTTCACCCTTTTGCATTTCATTTATTTGAATCACTTGTATGACACATTCTTATGTTTGCACATTAGTACTTGCATACTTTCATATGCTCACATGTTCATACATTCATACATGCTTAGGCCTATTGCATTCTCTTACCCTCTCACATGCTCATGCATTCATTAATCCCATGTTTAGCATTCATTCACATGTTCATGCATACTCAAATGTTCATACCTTGCACAATAACTATGCTCATGCATTCATAGTCTTGTATGCTCAATCATTCATTCGTGCATAGTCTTGTATGCCTATTCATTCATGCATAGTCTTATATGATCATTCATTCATATCCTTGTATGCTCATGCATTTGCATATTTGCCTAATCATGCACACCATAGCTTGCATGTTCATTCATCTAACTAAGAATATTCTATGCCTATAATTAATTGTATCTCTTTTGTTCATGATGCCATTTAAATGTCTTGACTTAATTGTGTGCAATTCCTCCCCCATGCATGTACTCTTTGTTGCACCCCGAAAAATCCGGTTTGGGTTTTTCAATGTACAACGTAGAAAAATTTTGAAGCCGCCACCAATATTTTAATTTTAAGACCAAAACATTGAAAAAAGGTCTTTTGAACAAGGCGGATGGTCTTTCGAAAACTAGAGATATGGGTTCGGGGGTCGATTACGTGCGGGGAAGGTGTTAGCACCCCTCTCTACTGAGAGGGAACCTTTAACCAAGTGTGTGGTTTTTCGTTTGATTTGAAAAATATCTAGATTTGCCTATTTATTTCTTATTTAAAGATAAATGGGAAAACTTAATGAAAAATTTTATTTTTGGCGCTTGACGAGAATTGACTTCTCGCTCCTACGTATCTCCGGGTGCGATGGAGAATTCAAAGCTACGTAGTTCTCGTTTGTCGTGAAAAGGTTTTTGTTTTTTATCTTTTTTAGTGAGTTTTCGAAATATGACGAGTATTCAGCGAATGATTAAACTAACAGAGGTTATGGGTAATCACCACTAAGTACTCTTGAAAATATGAGTCACTACCACTAGTCAGACGAACAAAGGTTCTGATTGACTGTTAGTAGCAACTCGTTTTTTATTTGATCTTTTGAAAATGGTTTTCGAAAGAGATCAATTGACACGAATGATCAAACTAACCATAGTTATGGGTGATCATCGCTTACTGTTCTCTGGAAAAAGGCATTGCCACCGATGGCTAGACGAACAAAGGTTCTGATTAGCCACTAGCAACAATGGGTTTGAAAATGATTTGTTGTTATGGAAAATATTAATGTTTACAGTTGCGAAAATGATTTTTATTTGTTGCGCTTGACGAGAACGTGGCTCGCTCCTACGTATCCCAAATGGAAATCAAAGCAACGTAGTTCTAATTTGAAAATGAAAATATTTTGGAAGAGTTTTGAAAAGGGGAAGAGCTTTCATAATGACCAAGCAAACTGAGGCTTTGAGTGATCGTTACTAATAACTCTTGATAGCGTTCATGACAATCAAACAAGCCAAGGCTTTGGGTGATAGTCACTAATAACTTGCATTAATTAAAAAAAAATGAGTTTGAAAAGATTTTTGAAAAAGGGTGTGAGATAGTAAAAAGGGGTATAACTAATTACAGGGGGTTGTATTATTAACGGAGGGGGCGTCGTTAGTAATCTGATTAAAAAAAAAACTGAAAACAAGAGAAGAACTGGCCCATAAACGCATGCTGAAGCCCATATACCCCAAAATGAGAAAACCCTAAATTTAACCCCTCCCCATGCGCCGTTCCATTCTATCTTTGATAGAGAGAGAAGACTTGGAGAGAGAGGGAAGAAAGAAGACGTTGCAGAGAGAGAGAGCACGAGCCGAGGGGAGAGAAGAGGCGTGTTGGCTCGCGATGATGAGAGGTGAAGCGCGGCGGTGACGACGGTGAGAGAGAGAGGAGTAGATCGAGAGAGGAACGGAATGGAGTACGACGCGACGACGACGGTGGTGGGATGCTCGCGGTGGTCTGAGCGGCGCGCGACGGAGAGGCGACGATGAGGAAGGAAGATCGCGAATGGTGGTTCATTTGGGGGTGAGAAAGAGAAACCGAGAAAGGAAAGGACGAACGGTGCGACGGGTGAGAGGTGAAGCTCACGGTGCGGCGCGGTGGAGGTGGTGAGAGAAGGGTGGTCTCTCTGTTGTGTTTGTTTGGTGAAGAGGAATAATGGAGGTGTGTGTTTGTTTTCTTTCTTCCCCTCTCCTTTCCTCTTCTCACACGTTCCAAAGACACACACACTCCAAATTTTCTTTTTCTCTATATCAATATAGCTCTATTTCTGTGTGTTCATTCTTGCTGCAGGTGTGTGTTTGTGTTTCGTGTATCTCTCTGTGTGTGTTGTGTTTTCTGGTTTTTTCTTTTGTGTTTGTGTTGTGTTTGTATGTGTATCTCTCTGTGTGTGTGTGTTGTGTTTGTATGTGTATCTCTCTGTGTGTGTGTTGTGTTTTCGGTTTTTCTCCTTTGTGTTTCGCGAGTGTATGTATGTATCTTTGCGTGTGTTTTTGTTGTGTCCCCCCTTCCAGCTTGTATTTGAAACTTAATTTATAGTCCAAAACTTGAATTGAGAACCGAAATGATATGTCAATTTATTGCTTGTATTTGTTCAAGTAATTTCCCTTTTGGTGTATGAAATTTTTCTGCTCAAATTTATCTTCCCCAAGTCTCTTGTGCATTCATCAATTTAGCCTTGTTTGACTATTGTTCAAATTGTCTAATTTTCTTCTTGTGTGTATTTTTGCAGAGGAAAGAAAATTGCAAAGGAAGAAGAGCCTCCCATTTGAAGCTTTGGAGCCGCCACAATTTGGCTTTTTCTTCTTGTTTTTATTGTTATGCTTCTTTGGTGTTGTATTCTTTGATTTGTTCTTTTTATTTGAAAATTAACTTTGCACTTGTAACACATAACTTATATTATATACCTTTTACCTTGAGATCACGTTAACTTTCTCCTTTCCTTTTATTGATTTTTTGGTTTTGTTTTGGTTAAATATAACACGCGCGTCTACCACTAAAAATAAGTCGATTGTTAAAATTAAACGCGCGTACGAGAATAGAAAAAATGCACACGCAATTAATAATGACGCGTGTACCCGGTTAAAATAACACGCGTAACCTGCTAAAAATAATGCGTGCGTGCTTCAACATATATTTTTGAGTCTCTTTTCAACTACGAGAAAAATACTGTTAGAACCTGCGTTCGCGAAAAGACAATTTTTATTTTGAATTAGTCGGACAAAATTGGGGTATGACACTCTTATATGAAGCCGTAAGCCTACTACTTGTGTAGCATAGAGTCATTAAGATAAATGCACCTCTCTCACACACACACTCACAATTATTTTGAGAACTTTGTCTTGCATCTTTGATAATTGAATCCCTTGATTATATTGGCATGCTTAATCTTAGTTGATGAGTAACATGTTCATGATTGCTTGATTAGTTAATTTCATTCCCGTGGGAGCTAGTAGTGTGGCCACTCTAAACCGTTGTTGTTTGGTCTTCACAAACGCTCCCCTTCAATTGCGAAAACCTTTTCAATAATCAAAATAAAAACCGGTTGTCATCAATAGTCACTCGCGCCGTTGCCGTTTGATTGTTAGTGATAATCCCATTTTCAAAAAGAGTCAGTAGTATGACCACTCTAAACCGTTGTTGTTTGGTCATCGCGTACGCTCAACCCCTTTGCGAAAAACTCTAAAAAAGATTAAAAAAGAAAAACCCTTTTCATGACAACCAAGAACTACGTAGCTTTGAATTCTCCATCGCACTGGGAGATACGTAGGAGCGAGAGGCTAACTCTCGTCAAGCGCCAAAAATAAAAATTTTCATTAAGTCTTCTCATATCCTTTTCAATAAAGAGGCAAATTTAAGTATTTTCCAAATCGACACTTAAAACCACACGTTTAATTAAAGGTTCCTTTCGATAGAAAGGAGATGTGGGGTGCTAATACCTTCCCATGCCTAACCGAATTCCCGAACCCAAATTTTCCGGTTTCTAAAAGGCCATTCGCTTTCCTAAAAGGTTTTCTTCAATATTTTCCTTATATAAAAATATTGGTGGCGACTTCATTGTTTTAAAAGTTGTAAACGAAGAAAGATCCTCGGGGACTTTTTTGGCGCAATAAAGTGGCGACTCCACCTGGGACTTTTCCTTTTTTTAAGTGGGTCAAGCCTAACTAATTAATGTGTGGTTTAATGTGCTATCGATTTGATTTGGATACCTTGTTTGCTTCTATCTCTTTCGGTTTCATTTTCTTTCTTATCATGTTGTATGCATGTGCATTTGTTTTCTCTTCTTCCATGTTTGTTTTTCCTTCCTCCTCTTTGCTTATGTGCTTAGTACCCTCATGCATTTCCCCAATCCCAATCATGTTCCCTTCTTCTTTGCTCCCTTTCTTCAAGGTAAGCTCATGCATTTCTCCCCAATTCTATCATGATCCCCTCTTCTTGGCTCCCTTTCTTGAGGTAAGCAATGCACTTGATTGTTGTTGAAACCCTAGGCTAGCTTATTTGATATTAAACCCTAGGGTTGACAACATGTTATTGCTAGCTTTTTGTCTGGAATGTTCTGGGCTTTCATTTGCAGGTGGGGTGATATGTGTTGGGTAGCTTTAAGTGGTATGTCCTTGCCACACACACTCACACCCTTACGATTATGTGCTTTGAGAGGGGCCTAAAACCCAAGGTCTGACAACACTTAGGAGAGTGGAAATGAGTAGTGACTGGCAATTGGACCGTTGTCCTTCTGACTCTCACGAATGTTTCGGCTAGAGTATGCTCTTTTATGGTACCTCACACCAGATGGCATTCCATCATTGTGGGTGTTATCATGAGAGAGATTTAGCTCTGGTAGCCATTGTGAGGAAGTGTTTAGAACTACATGGGAGGATCCCTTTTGAGTTGCCTTAGAGCCTAGGTTCCCCCATCTTTTGTAGGACACAAGGGCATACAAATTGTGTGTTGCATTGTAGTTTAGGCATGTCTTTCCTAAAAAGAAAAAAGGAGAGAATTTTCAAAAAAAAAAACAAAAAGAAGAAAGAGTTGTCGTTGTAGCCTTTCTTTTGTCGGTCCGTACGAAGTGACATATGGGTTACCTAATACGGTGAGAGGTCATGATTCGATTTGGGTGATTGTGGATAGGTTGACGAAGTCTGCTCACTTCATTCCTATCAATATTACGTATCCGGTGTCGAGGTTGACTGAGATCTACATCCAGGTAATTGTGAAGTTGCATGGTGTTCCGATGAGCATTGTGTCTGATAGAGACCCTAGATTCACTTCTGATTTCTGGAGGAGTTTGCAAGAGGCATTGGGTTCCAAATTGAGGTTGAGTTCAGCTTATCATCCTCAGACTGATGGACAGACAGAGAGAACCATTCAGTCGTTGGAAGATTTATTGAGGTCTTGTGTTCTAGAGCAGGGAGGTGCGTGGGATACACATCTCCCGTTGATTGAGTTTACTTACAACAACAGTTACCATTCTAGTATAGGGATGGCTCCTTTCGAGGCATTATATGGTCGGAGGTGCAGGACTCTGTTGTGTTGGCATGAGTCTGGAGAGAGTATTGTTCTTGGACCTGAAGTTGTTCGAGAAACTACGGAGAAGGTGAAAATGAATCCGTGAGAAAATGAAAGCGTCGCAGAGTCGACAAAAGAGTTACCATGACAAGAGGAGAAAGGACTTAGAATTCCAAGCTGGTGACCATGTGTTCTTGAGGGTTACACCTATGACGGGTGTTGGGCGTGCGCTGAAATCGAAGAAGTTGACTCCTCGTTTTATTGGTCCGTACCAGATTACTGAGAGGGTTGGAAATGTTGCTTATAGGGTGGCTTTGCCGCCTAATCTTTCGAACTTGCATGACGTGTTCCACGTGTCACAACTTCGAAAGTATGTTCCAGACTCGTCTCATGTGATTCACATGGATGATGTAGAGGTACGAGATAATCTCACTGTGGAGACTATGCCGGTGATAATTGAAGATAGAGAAGTGAAGGTTCTGAGAGGGAAGGAGATTGTTTTGGTAAAGGTGGTTTGGTTGGGAACTGCTGGTGAGAGCATGACTTGGGAGCTGGAAAGTAGGATGCGGGAGTCTTATCCAGAGCTGTTTGAATAAGGTAAGAATTTCGAGGACGAAATTTCCTAAGTGGGGGAGAGTTGTAACACCCTAAATAATTTAATTAATTATTTGATTAAATTATTTAAGTGTTGCATTATTTTAATTATATTAAATTATTAATATAGTCTTTTATTTTATAATTGAAGGGAGTGGTATCAGTAATTCCGGGACGGTAAGGTTGGCCCAAGAAGCCCAAGCCCATTGACTTAGGCTCCTAGGGTTGATGCAATTCGCATCATTTGTGTAAGGAAGAAAGAAAACGAAAAAAAGAAAGAAAATAGCGAAGAGAGGAGAAGGGAGAAGAGTGAAATCGGCGCAACCCCAAGGAGAGAAAGAAAGGCTTGATCATGAGCAAGGAAGGAGAAAGGGAGAAGAAGAGCTTCTAGTTGCTGTGGTTTTGTTGGTGACTCCGTAGAGAGAACTCCGTCTTCGGTTTAATCAAGGTAAGGGCGGGTCTTACCTTATAATAGGATCTGTAATAGGATGTATGTAAATCGTAGGATTCTTATTGATAGTTATTTGATATTAAAATTGTTTTTGAATGATTGAGTGAAATTATGAAAATTGTGTAGGAATTGATTTGCATATGAATTGTTGTTGATTGATTATAGGAAACATTGGAGAAATTGGGTTTAGGGAACCCTAAGTGACATAGGGCGCCAAATGCTAGGAAGAATGGCGCTCGCATCAGGTCGTGTGTGTGTGTGATGCTGCCAGGTGCCGTGGCTGCCCAAAATGGCGCCCGTGTGTGTTTGAGTGTCCAGGCAAGGCGCCCGTGGTGCGCCAAGTTCGTGGTGTGTTCTTTGTGTCTAGGTGCAGGGCGCCAAAATGTGGCTGCGCGCCTGTGTTGATGTGTCTAGGCACAGGGCGCCAGAATGTGGCTGCCCATGCGCCTATGTGTGGTGTGTCTAAGTGTTGGGCGCCTGGTGTGGCGCCATGTTACAGGATGTGTGGCTTGTCTCGAGTCTTTGGCGCCAATGTATTTCTTTGTAACACCCATTTTCTACCCTCAATTTACACCTCATTATCGAGTAATTTCCTTTTCAAAATATTAATTTAATTGGTAGAAAAGAAATGCTACCTCGTCATAACAAAAACCTCATCATTTGCACTTTAAAAGTTTTAGCAAAGAAACCACCGTCATAAAAAAATAAACTCCAAAACAAAAGGAATTTTTCATCACAGCGGAATAAGAATCATCCCTCGCCAAAACCACTCAAACACGTCACACATCAACCATAAAATCATTAATCAGTTAATTAATAAACTAACAAACTTAAACTACGCCCCTAGGTGCTACAAAGACGTAGAGCGACTTACTGCAGACATCCCAACGGCTATCAAAGAAGGCAGCAGGACCTTCACTCGGGACTACTGCGCAGCGTTGCCACAAAAGAGCAACATTCCAAGCGTAAGGGTGAGAATTTCAATAAAACATAATCAGGTACATAATAGAGAAATGAGAGCGTGCAATCACACTCAGATCATCATCATCACCACATCATAATCACACAACACACCGGCTCCAATCACAAACAAACAACAATTCACAGTCATGATTATGTATGAAAATGCAACCCACACACGGGCATATGCATGATGGTACCATACTCGTCATAATAAGAGGCCGAAGCCTATTCGTCACTAGAGGCCGAAGCCTATTCGTCTTAGTATGCACATGCCATGAGACTCTATGAACACATGTGTAATTCATCAAACACTCACCTGGAGTACTCATCATCATCATCATCATAAAACACTCATAGATTGTATTCGTCATAGTCATCAATATCATATATATATATATATATATATATATATCACATCATCATAATCACTCATAGAGTGAACTCGCGTCATATTCGTCAAAATCATATAGCAACATCATCACAAGATATATAACACATCATCATAATCACTCATAGAGTGAACTCGTCATATTCGTCAAAATCATATAGCAACATCATCACAAAGATACTTTTTCTCATCATCATTGATATATATATATATATATATATATATATATATATATATATATATATATATATATATATATATATATATATATATATATATTTCAGATTGTCTTTTAGCTTAGTGTGTTATAAAATAGTGAACCGATTGACTATGGGATTACTCAAGTAACGGATACTACTTGCAACAGGCAATGGCCACCTTTGCAAGACTCTCAGTGATGCCATTGTAAATACACCAGTGAAAGAAATCCTGACCTTAGTGGTAAACCACAGTCTAGCCATAGTCAATTAGCACACTAGTAGTATAACATTTCACCGAGACTCATTTATATAAACATAGCATCACAAATTTTTATTTGTATTAACGGCAACACAAAACAGTTTACTCTGCCTTAAAAATAGAATATTCAGTTAGGCCTCTGAATAAGCTTTCCAAGTCATCTTAGAACACTTCAATCGGGTTCCCGGTTCGCAAGATATCAATTTTTCAAAACGTGACAAAGACTTTAAAGAAAGCAAAGGTGAAAACAAGTGAAAAAAATGTGACTCGCGCTCGGAGCACGAGTCGGGGCGCGCGATCAGGCGCGATTGGGCAGGAAATCAGGCTGTTGCGCGCAAAAGACACACTTATACCTGGAGCGCGATCGAGCGCGAGTGAGGCGCGATTGGGCAAGCAATAAATAAATGTGCGTAAAAATTGATTCATCAACACCAAAAACACGTTTTAATCACCAAATCAATCATCAAATCATCACTAATAGTTCATCGGAACAATCAACAATTCATCAACATAAAACATCAAATTAAATCAAGAACACTCTCACATTTTCATTCCAACGAATCATCAAATTCTTCCAACAACAACAATTGCATCAAAACAACATCAATACCTTTCAACATATGAAATCATCAAAACATCATCAAATTCAAACCATAAAATCAAATCCCATAAACCCCACAAAACCCCACTATATACTCAATCATGTTAAACCGAAACGCTCACCCTTACCTCTTAAACGTAAGCTCAAGAAGAAGACGATTGAAGGCACCACACGTAACCATAGCAAACACACGAGCCAAATCCTTGAGAACTCGCGAAATTCTTCTTCTCCTCCCTCCTAGCGCGCGCAACCCTTCCCCTCCCTTGCTCTCTCTCAATTTCGTTTTCCTCTCTAATGAATTGTGTGTGAGGGTTTCGCATAACCCTGGGGTTAAGTGTGTGGGTCTTTCACGCATTGGGCTCACACTACTACACCCCCACTACTACTCGATCCTCCTACACAAAACATGATATTTCCTCTTAATTTAATTAACTCACGCTTCAACTAAAATTAATAATTCAACTAATCAAATTAGTTAAACTAATTAAATTATTTTATTTTATTTTATTTTTAGGGTGTTACAACTCTCCCCTTAAAAGAATTTCGTCCTCGAAATTCCAACGATTCCAAGCCAACAACAAAAAGTATTCCTCCACTAGAAGTCCTTGTTGTTCTAAGGGTTGTTATCCTTTATTCTATATTTCTCGCCTCAATTCTCCGAATTCAACTAGATTTCCCCCGAGCAATGCACACATCTCTACACTCTAACTCTGTACTAACACTATTATCTCAAGTCACCAAAGTTTAACTCGACTACCCAACACAATCAAATAAGATAGTCTCGGTGACAATCACTATGGGTTTATTCAATGAAACCCCATATCTTAAAGCTCACTTTATAAGCTTGAAAGCCAAGTCGTATCTCATACAAATAATTAATCTACTTTTCACAATTACTAATCATTCTATAGTAGGTTTTATAGAAGCACGTTAACTCGAATGTTCCCAACAAGGCATGGTTTACTACACTCCTAAGTCTCAACTTAAGGTATGTATTCTCATCTCTTACCTCACAAAACTATGTACTTTTGTCCATGCACAAAACGCCGCCAAAACTCCAATAAGAACACCAAAACCAAAATAAGGTTGAGATGAATTCTCGCTTTACAATACACGTAAAGTACATAAACATTTATAACGAACACAATTATCTAAAAATTAAGAATTAACATACACTTAATCATAATATAACAAGGAGGCTATAAAGCATATTGTCCCTAACCTCTTATCCAATTAACATGTGGCTTTGCTATTTTTAAGAAAAATTAAAATGGAACAACAAATAAGATTTACAAAGACAAAGGCATCGGCCTAAACAACATAAAAACAGAAAGCAATACAACACGTAAAACAACCTCATTTATGCTAAATAACAAAAGCAAAGAAGGACAACATCAAATCGACAACATTAAGTAACATAAAGACGACACCATTTATCTCAAAAACAAGAACACATTCTAATATAAAATCAGCACTATTTATGTCGAAAACAGCAACACATTCTAGTGTAAAAACAACACTATTACTTTCAAAAATATAGCAACATGTTCTGTTAGAAAACAGCGACATCAATTTGCAAAAACAAAGCAAAGAAAAATAAGCAACATTTAATTGCATAAACAAAGAAAGAAAACAAGTTGTTTAAAACAAAGAACAACAAATATACACAACACACCATAATTCACATCTCAAGCACACAATTTCATATCCAATTTAATTATGCCACTACACAACACCTAACCTCTTTTAATCCTATTACCACTTCTCTCAATTTATCCTCAATCTCATTGTATCACTCAAACAATCATAATCATACAAATTAATTACTACATATGTCTCAATATTCAATCAAAATTATATTACACCATAACTCATACCTCAACCATTCAATACATACTCTTATCACCCTACAACATGAATTCGACTCCAATTCTCATAGAATCACCCAAATCAAGATTCAATTTATCAACTTGCACATTAATACATCACAATTCAATCCTCAAACCCTAACTACCCATAAACCCCATCATAACCCATTATAAATGTTAAACCCACCCTTACACATGTATCTTGAGACTCATCACAACATTGCAGCAAGTTGTAGTGATAACACAACTTAAAGTAATCAACAGAACATCAAACCTAAAGCATTAATTCACAAGTAAAATATACTAACACAAAACACTTTATGCTTAATTAAAGTATATTTAAATACATTTGTGAGCATAAACAATTTTCAACTAGTTTAATAGAATCTCAAAAGCAGTCTCAATACAAATTTTTACTCGTAAATCATAAAACCATGTAACGCAAATCATAGAAGAACGAATGTACTAAAAATAGATCACGAAAACACAAGATGGCACCAATTTTAAATTCACAAAAGTATGAAGGTTACAAATCAATACATAAAAGATAGATTTCACACTGTCACACATTGTGAACAATTAAACACAAAGTAAAAGCAAGAATAAACTAGAAACATAAAATATAGTCAATATTTGAAATCATGACATTTATCTATACTCCCGAAAATAAAAGAATTCGGTAAGTCTAGCACTTGGTAAAGAAAATATTTCTCATAGTAATCAAGGCATTAGAGGTCGTTCGTTGTGAAATGGCAACTCAAAAATATTTTCTCTTGGGGTCATAAAGAGTTAGTGACATGCTTCGTAGGAGAGAAAATAGAGCATACAATACTACATCACCGATCAATTTTGCACATCGTTAATATATAATTAAACACGAGCACGAACATCAACAGTTTAACTTTAGAGTTTCATACATGAAGTTGGGTTTAGGATGTTTAAATTTAAGTCTGAATGTAGGTGCAAAGCACCAAAGTCTGTAAAGGTGTAATGTGTTGCAATTGCCCAGTTGTGCAAAAACATGTTGTGACATTGAGTAAGCCTCAGTAGTTTATGATGGTTATTACTTACCATGCGACGGAGCTCGTGAGAAATGGTGGAAACCAGACAGAGAAGAAGAGGTATACTTTTGACGAGTCTTCGTAAGTGAGTGTAACACCCCCCTCTATTAATTATAAATAAACGCGCAATTATCAGAGTCACCACGAGGGTGTCACATTTTTCACAACATAAAACTCCAAATCGATTTAAAATAAATCCTCAAAAACATAAATAATTAATCTCTAAGCAGCGGAATCACAAAATTATTGAACATCTCCAACATAAATAAGACATTAAGCCACACTTCAAAAATAAATAGGCATTAAGCCAAAACTCCAAAATAATAAAGGATGTGCTTTGAAAACGAAAACTAAATCCCTCCCGGTGCTACACATCCCGAAGCCGACACTGCACTCCAACGAGAAGGAAACTACACCTAGCAATCCTCCACGAGTGCTATCGATCACCTGCAGCGTTGCCACATAAGAGCAACATTCCAAGCGAAGGGTGAGCTTAACGTGAAATAATAGATAAAAGATAGTAGTGTATAAGCAAAGCAGTGTTCATGTCACACGAGAAAAATCCACACGCCATCGCATCACACAAGACATAATTTACATCAAACGGAACACCAAAACTCGTTACATCGATCACAATGTCGCGCACGTAAGCACAACTTTCATCACAATGAGAACACCCAAAACACGTTACGTATGCGTACATATATGTAGACTATGCGACAATGTAACCCCTCCGGGCATATGCATGCGTGACCGATCTCAAACACAACTAAGCGCGACGACGCGAGAGGTCAAGCCTATACCACCAAAAATATTCGCAAAGAGGCCGAAGCCTATACCACCAAAAATATTCACAAAGAGGTCGAAGCCTATACCACCAAAAATATTCACAAAGAGGCCGAAGCCTATACCACCGAGAAATGCATATGATAATGCGACTCATGACTCATGCACCAACTACACAAACTCAAAGTATTTAATTAATAAATACTATAACATCATATCTCATTATAAAATCACTTCACAAAAATATCACGTGTTGTAGCATCACAGCTACCTCGTAATTCTCACCAGTTTACAGCATCACAGCTGCCACATCGCTTACACCTGCACTTCGACACACACTCGTTTCACTTCGTCACACACTCACTTCGCCTCGACACACACTCACTTCACTTCGACACACACTCACTTCACCAAGCACACACTCAATTCACCTCGGCACACACTCACTTCACCCCAAGCACACACCCACTTCACATCGGCACACACTCACTCACCTCACCACACACACAAAATACACCTCGGTAAACTCTCACACACCTCGGCACCTCACCCCATTCACCTCGGCACCTCATCTCACCTCACTCACCTAGGTCACCAACCTCCTTCACCTCGGCACATCACCCCCATTCACCTCGGCACCTCACCTCACCTCACTCACCTAGGTCACCTCACCTCATTCACCTCGGCACCTCACCTCACCTCACCTCACTCACCTAGGTCACCTCACCTCATTCACCTCAAGACTGGCAAAGCACACATCGGCGCCCATCTCACCGGGCAGCGCCAAGAGGCGCGCCACTCACACACCGAACACACGCACATGGGCGCCCACAACCGGCGGCGCCAACGCATACACTCTCACGCGCACAGGCACAGCGCTTTGCGCCCGGCCCGTGCCACTCTCCCACACCCCACGCAACCACTGGGCGCAAGACACAGTAGTGCGCGGCAGAACGCACGCACGCACCACCCATACCACCGAGAACAACAACATGGATACACAACAACAATTCCTCTTTCATACAATTCGATAACCAACATCATCAATTTAACAATTCATGGCTCAATCACGGAATCAACATCATCATGCAAACAATCACAATAACGAAAACACAACTTCATGCAAAGATCACTCAAATCCTAACTACCCACATACCGCCATCGCAACCCATTATAAATGTTAAAACCCACCCTTACCTCGAATGCGTAAGCTCCAGAACACGATGAAGGAACCACGAACAAAACCTCAGCAAGAATGCAACAGCTTCCTTCTCCGCCTCGAGATTTCGCGAACTCTCTCTTTCTCTTCTCCTCCTTCGCTCCTCCCTCTCACGGCGCACCCTTCTGTTTCTCTCTTCTTTTTCTTTCTTTCTCTCCAAGTTTCTAAGATCTTAACCCTAGCTTAAGTCATTGGGCCCACTTGACTTGGGCTCTTCTCGCCACCTAGTTAGTTACTAACACTACTCCTTTCTCTTAATTAAATTACCACTCACTTACTTACTAAACACCACTCCTCATTTAAATTAAATACCCTTTTATTATTTTAATACAATTAACCACTATAACACCTAATTAAATTAATTAAATAAACACTCGAATTATTTTTGGGGCGTTACAGTGAGAAGGTGGGTTTTATAATTTGTTGGAGGAGCGTAATTGCTACTTGTATTTGTGTGGGAAATTGGAACTCCTCCACCAAGTCATCAAGTCATTTTTGGAGGGTGTGTTTTGATGAATTGGAACTTGGATGGCTGATGATGACTTGATGAGTATTAAATGACTTTTTGGTGAATTGGAACTTTTCAATTTGGATCACCGAACGAAGCACTCACACTATCACACAACAATGACTAAGTGACTTTAGGTTACTTTTTTGTTTTAATCACAGGCCTGCAGGCTACCCATGGCCCAACTGGGTTAGCCCAGCACGTGCTCGGGATTTTTAGGGTCGGGCTAAAAAACCTAGGTGTAAAAATGGGCTCAATTCCTTCGGCACAAGCCCTATCTTTTTTCGGGCTTGCCCGACCCGGCGAGCCCGACCCATTTTTCCAGCTCTAAGAAGAGCCCCTCGGAGAAAACTACAATGAGAAACTCCCGAGGAGAGGGTGAGCCCGAGGGGCAATGAGCTAGGCCAAAGGAGAGTTAAGCCTCAACTTATAAAGTGCCTCGGCCTCGATATCTCGGATGCCCGAGTCCATAGGACTACCCGAGGGGCAAGAGGCAGCCGAGCGAATAAGTGGCCAAGGTAATGAAGGCTTTCTTGGAAGGCACGAGGGAAGCACGTGATCAGAACATGGGCTACATGAAGATCAAGCGAATGAGCAAAGCTGTGAAGAAGTGGCGCGAAGAGTTTTTACCCCACTAACCGTGCTAGTGGAGATCGTTGGTAGTGGCCCCGCTTCTTTAGGGCTCGAGAGCAATGAGAAGCGTTGATCTCAGTAGATCCAACGGTAGGCAAATGTAGGCTAGGTGATAACTCATATTTATATGAGTTATTTATACCCTTAATCATTAAATTAAGTAAGTTCTCAAGTAATAATAGTATAGTATTTATTGCATTTCTGTTAGTATTAGGAAAGGAAGGGCTAAACACCGCTTTGTTATGAAATTGGCACATTTGGTGCCACCGTGATTGTTTTGATGTATTTTGTGAAGTAGTGCAGTGTTAGCGCTATAGCGTCTAACGCTATAGCGTCAGGAAGGCAGATCAGCTGAGCATCTAAACGAAAAGTGCACTTTTGGCGCCAAGCTCATTAATCCATGTTCCATATCTTGTGTCCTTTGTCTTCGTGACGACATGTGCGGATTTTATTGGATATGTGTGGACACTTGGCATCGCATGAGTGAGGAATAGTGGAGTTGGTGAAAAAGAAAACATCACCTTTATTGACTTTTGAGAGGATTGGTACCACATGCTAGAAGTCTAGAGATATGCTGATCTTCCTTCTCTCCCACGGATATAGTTAGATGGTGTGTGGAGTTAGAGGGAGTATTGAGAGAGAGAGAGCTTATCATCTTCTTCTCCATTGATGCACTTTTGAAGTTTTTTAAAAACTTTATTTTTTCTTCCTTTGTAATTTTTCTGCATTTCTCACGGTGTAAAGCTACTGATTTGCATCATCACTACGTGGATGATTAGGAGGCATCAAGATTGTATCTTTTGCACTTGTGTTTTCCTTTCTACCTACGGTAATGCAAGTATGTTTATTTGTGTTATTTTGATGATGCTCAACATGAGCTAAACTCTTTGAGTTGGGTTGCTAAAACTTGTAATGAACCATTAATATTACGTATATAATTTCTCACGTGTTGTGTTTTAATCCTTGTGTTATAACTCTTCCAAACTTGTTTTATATTTGGCCACGTAAAACAAGTACCTCTGTGGATTCAGACATGAACCATGGAAAGACTTCAAGGATTAATATAAATGATAAGGTTGGTTGAAGACATTTAACCAATTTTTGCTTCCTCTAGACATAGAAGTTGCAATAGTTTATAAAGCATAAGCTGTGGGATCTTGATTATACAGGGGTGAACCTATTTAGAACCTAGACATAGGCATCTTGTAGTGAAACCCTGGCGCTAGTGACTGAAAGGCACAAAACATTTGCAACAGCGCTTAACGCTATAGCGTGTGACGTTATAGCGTCTTATTTCTGGGAAGTTACGTAGTGAAAGCAATCCAACTTAGTCTCTCATATTTCAACTTACTTTTTAACTTGTTACTTTAACCAAACTTTGTTCAACTGAAACTTTGTTACTCAAATTACTTGTTACTTGTTTCTCTAAGTGTAATTCCTTTTTAAACTCTAAAATTAATACCAATCCCTGTGGAGACGAACTTTACTTATCAATATATTACTTGTTGCGATTGTGTACACTTGCACAACTACTTTTCGCACAACAAGTTTTTGGCGCCGTTGCCGGGGATTGCATTTAATTTTTATTGTTTAGAAATTATTACATCCTTAGGGAGGTTTTACCTTGGCATTTGTCTGTGGTGTGTTACAGGAAGTGCTATAGCGTTTGACGTTATAGCGTATGCCCAGATCAGAACCACCCACTTTTGAGTTTGATCCAGAACCCGAGAGGAGATTCAGAAGGCTAAGACGCCAACAAAGATTACAACAATTTAGACTAACTATGTCTGAGCACACTCATCCTACTGTTAGAGGTTCAATGGGTGGAAGAACACCCTCTCTTATGGGAGGAAGAGGTCCAAGAGGTGGAAGGCAAGGTCCTTTTACCCATACTGAAGTTGATGACGAATACTGGTACAGAGACAGATTCATTAATCAAGGACCTAATCAAATGGTGAATGACAGAGACAGGCCAATGAGAGATTATGTTGTGTTTGATCCTCATTCCATGGAAACAAGTATCACCAGGCCTGTTGTGACTGCTACTCATTTTGAGTTCAAGCCTATGATGTTCCAAATGCTCCAAACAACTGGACAATTTGGAGGTTCCACTCAAGAAGATCCTTTTGCTCATCTGAGAAACTTTCTTGAAGTGTGCAGCAATTTCATTATTCCAAGGGTGAGTGAGGATGCCTTCAGGCTGAAGTTGTTCCATTATTCTTTAAAAGACAGAGCAAAGGCTTGGTTGAATTCCTTGGAGTCCAATTCTATCACAACTTGGGAAGATATGACAAAGAAGTTTCTAGAGAAATATTTCCCACCAAACAAGAATGCTAGGATGAGGAATGACATCACATCCTTCAAGCAAAGAGAGGGTGAATCATTACATGAGGCTTGGGAGAGATGGAAAGAATTGCTTAGGAAATGTCCACATCATGGAATTCCTATAGTAATTCAAATGGAGACTTTCTACAATGGGCTAGAGGCACCTACTAGGTCTATGTTAGATGCCTCATCTGGAGGTGTAATTCTTAATTCCTCATATAATGAAGCTTGTGAACTAATAGAGCGCATTGCCATTAACAGTTCTTCATGGCCTACTGAGAGGCTAAATTCTACAAGGAAAGTAGCTGGGGTTCATGAAGTGAGTGAGGTTTATGCTCTATCAGCCCAAGTGGCAACTCTGACAAACATGATAAAGGAGTTGAATACTACTAACGCTATAGCGTCTGATGCTATAGCTCCTGAAAGGCCAACTGCAGCAGCAATTGAACAAGCTCCTCCTGGAGAAGCCAGTTGTGTATACTGTGGGGGAGCTCATTTGTATGAAGAATGCACAACAAACCCTGCTTCTGTCAATTATGTGGGGTACAACAAGGGCAACAACCCTTATTCCAATACATACAACCCCGGTTGGAGAAACCATCCTAACTTCAGGTGGGGGGGAGGAAATAGTGCTCAAACAAGCACAAATGTTCCGGCTATTCCCCCAGGTTTTCCAAGACAACAACAACAGCAACCTCCAAGACAGAATGCTCCTGCTCCTGCTATGGATAATTCAATGGAATCTCTGCTAAGGTCATTCATCAGTGATTGTAAAACAACAATGCAGACTCATGAAGCATCAATCAAAACTCTGGAGAATCAAGTGGGACAGATTGCATCTACTCTCACTCAAAGGCAAAATGGTGGACTTCCTTCTACTACTGAATCATCTTCATCTCATGCACCAGGCAAGGAACATGTGAAAGCAATAACCACCAGAAGTGGTAAGGAGGTAAGATCGCACCCAAGAATTTAGAGTCAAGTGTTCTTTGAAAATGAAAAGAATTTTCCAGACGTTATAGCACTGACGCTATAGCGTCAAATGCAAACAGAACACCGAACCTAAATTGGTGCCTCGAATATCCCCGCCCCTTACCCTCAAAGGTTAAAAAGGCACATGAGGACAAACAATTTAATAAATTCCTTGAGGTGTTAAAACAATTGCACATTAATGTTCCTCTAGTTGAGGCATTACAACAAATGCCCAACTATGCCAAATTTATGAAAGATGTTTTGACAAAGAAAAGAAGGTTGGGAGAATTTGAAATCGTGGCAATGATCGGGAATGTAGCATGTTGATGCAAAATAAACTCCCCAGAAAAAATTAAAGGATCCCTGGTAGCTTCACAATACCCTATTCCATTGGAAATTTCTATTTCGTCGTGCTTTATGTGACTTGGGGGCAAGTATTAACTTAATGCCCAAGTCCATTTACACACAATTGGGTATAGGAACCGCCGTGCCTATTTCTCGTAAGCCTCCGTTAGGCGATAGGTCACTTGCCTATCCCGAGGGAATCTTTGGAGGATGTTTTAATTAAAGTTGATAAATTTGTTTTTCCTGTTGACTTTGTTATCTTAGATTTTGAAGCAGATGCAGAGGTACCTATTATTCAGGTAGACCACTTTCTCGCTCTGGGGAAGACACTCATTGATGTACAAAAGGAGAATTGACAATGAGAGTTAATGATCAAGAAGTTAAGATCAATGTTTCAATGCATTAAAACTCCCGGATGTCAATATCAAGAGTGTTCCTTTGTGGTCTCTCTTGACCAAGTGGTGCAAAAACATTTTCAGAAAACTAACAACCACTTGGGAAAGGTGCTTAACAATACTGTGGAACATGAATTGATGGAAGAAGAGGAATTTCAAGAAGGAAAGCAAGCTGTGAATGAGGTTTGGGCTAGAAGATATGAGTCACTAGAGCAAGAGAACTCAAACCTAAAGAAGAGTGTACCTTCCATTGTTCAACCACCTGATCTAGAGTTGAAGGAATTGCCAAAGCACCTAAAGTATGCATATTTGGGGGAGAATGAGACTCTACTGTCATCATCATTTCTCGCTAGTTTGGATCAAAACCAAGAGGTGGAGCTCATTTCAACTCGCAAAGGCACAAGAAGGCAATAGGTTGGCAAATGTCTGACATACATGGGATAAGTCCTACAATCTGCATGCATAGGATTGTATTGGAGGAAAATGCTAAACATAGCATTGAAGGACAGAGAAGGCTTAATCCCATAATGAAGGAGGTGGTAAAGAAAGAAATCCTCAAGTGGTTAGATGCAGGAATTGTATATCCTATTTTCGAAAAGTGCATGGGTGAGCCACGTGGCAAGTGTGTCCCAAGAAAGGTGGTGTAACTGTGATCACAAATGAAAAAAATGAATTAATTCCCACAAGAACAGTGACTGGTTGGAGGATTTGCATGGACTATAGGAAATTGAACAAGGCCACAAAGAAGGACCATTTCCCTCTCCCTTTTATTGACCAAATGTTGGACAGACTTGCTGGTAAGGACTATTACTGCTTTCTTGATGGCTACTCTGGCTATAACCAAATAGCAATTGTCCCTGAAGACCAACAGAAGACCACATTCACATGTCCTTATGGCACATTTGCTTTTAGAAGAATGCCATTTGGACTGTGTAATGCCCCTGCAACTTTCCAGAGATGTATGATGTCCATATTCTCTGATTTCATTGAAAAATCTATGGAGGTTTTTATGGATGACTTCTCTGTGTTTGGGGATAGTTTTCAGAAGTGTTTGGACAACTTGGAGGAAATACTGATAAGGTGTGAAGAAACAAACCTTGTGCTTAATTGGGAGAAGTGTCACTTCATGGTGCAAGAAGGAATTGTGCTAGGGCATAGAATTTCCAAGAAGGGATTAGAGGTGGATAGGGCCAAGATTGAAGTTATTGAGAAATTGCCACCCCCCTCAAGTGTCAAAGGCATAAGAAGTTTCCTTGGGCATGCTGGGTTCTATAGGAGATTCATTAAAGATTTCTCAAAGATCTCAAAGCCTCTATGTCAACTCCTTCAACATGACATCACATTCAATTTTGATGAAGCCTGCCTTGAAGCATTTCAGAAATTAAAGACAACATTAGTCACTGCACCTGTGATTGTGACTCCTGATTGGAGTAAACCTTTTGAGCTAATGTGTGATGCAAGTGACTATCTTTGTGGAGCTGTGACTTGGCCAAAGGTATGACAAAATTTTTTCAGTCTATATATTATGCAAGCAAGACACTTATAGAGGCACAATTAAATTACACTGTCACAGAAAAAGAGCTATTGGCCGTGGTGTTTGCATTTGACAAATTCAGATCGTACTTGGTGGGCACAAAAGTTATTATTTTTACAGATCACTCAGCCATCAAGTACTTGATCTCTAAGAAAGATGCAAAACCAAGGCTAATTAGATGGGTTCTCCTCCTCCAAGAATTTGACTTGGAAATTCGTGATAAGAAGGGGGTGGAGAACCAGGTTGCTGATCATTTATCTAGACTTGAAGGTGCGGTACATCACGTGGTGAAATTAAAGAAATCTTTCCGGATGAGAAATTGTTGATGATCTGCGTGCAAAAGTGTAACGCTATAGCGGTTGCCGCTATAACGCGTGACGCTATAGCGCGTCGATGATACTGCTCCTTGGTTTGCAGACATTGTGAATAACTTGGTGAGTAGAATTGTGCCTGCAGATCTGAATTATCAACAGAGAAAAAGGTTTTTCCATGTAGTAAAGGACTATTATTGGGATGAACCTTTTCTTTACAAAAAATGTCAAGATCAAGTGATAAGAAGATGCCTTGCAGAAGAAGAACAACCTCAAGTGTTAGAGCATTGTCATGCCTCACCATGTGGTGGACACTTTGGAGGAACTAGAACAGCTGCAAAGGTGCTGCAATGTGGGTATTACTGGCCTACATTATTCAAAGATGCTCGTAAATTGGCGAAGAGTGTGCAAAGTGTCAAAGGACTGGGAACATCTTAAACAAACATGAAATGCCCTTAACCAACATTCTAGAGATTGAACTCTTTGATGTGTGGGGCATGGATTTCATGGGTCCCTTTCCTCCTTCTCATGGGAATTTGTACATATTGGTGGCTGTGGATTATGTTTCAAAATGGGTTGAAGTTGTGGCTCTCCCCAGTAATGATGCCAAGTCAGTTAGCAAGTTCCTTCAGAAGAACATATTCACCAGATATGGGACACCTAGAGCAATTATCGGTGATGAGGTTCTCTCACTTCGCAACAAGTTGATCGAGTCTCTCTTGGGAAAATATGGGGTGAGGCATAAAATTGCCACTGCTTATCATCCACAAACAAATGGGCAAGCTGAATTGTCCAATAGAGAGATCAAGAGGATGCTTGAAAAGATGGTGGGACCTTCAAGAAAGGATTGGTCAATCCATTTGGATGATGCATTATGGGCTTACAGATGTGACCTTCAAAACACCTTTGGGAATGTCTCCCTATAGACTTGTGTTTGGGAAAGCTTGCCACCTCCCTATTAAATTGCAACACAAAGCTCATTGGGCCATCAAAAAGCTCAACTTTGATTATGATAGGGCAGGTAAGGCTAGGCTATTGCAATTGAATGAGCTTGATGAGATTAGGGATGCTGCCTATGAGAGTTCAGCTATCTACAAGGAGAAAACCAAGGTATGGCATGACAAGAAGATTCAGAATAGAGAACTGATTGAAGGAGGCCAAGTGCTTCTTTTTAATTCAAGATTAAAATTGTTTCCTGGCAAGCTTAAGTCCAGATGGTCCGGACCATTCAAATTAGTCAAGGTCTACCCTTATGGTGGCTGTAGATTTATATGATCAAACAACCAACACTACTTTCAAAGTGAATGGTCAAAGAGTCAAGCAGTACCATGGTGACAATGTGATGAGGGACAAGACCTCAATTGATCTTCAAGATCCCTAACATCAAAAGAAGAAGTCAGGCTGAAGACTCTTAAAACAAGCGCTCTTGGGAGGCACCCCAAGGTTTTACTAATCAACATTTCTTCTATTTTTATTTTATTGTGCAGGAGGGAAAATTATTGTGTTGAGGAATTTGGAAAATTGAAGGCCTGGAGTGTGATATTGACGCTATAGCGTCAAGAGGTGGTAGCTGGCAGCAGGAAACATTTTAATTGAAAATAACGGACGGTTATAAATGACGTGGCACGCGCTAGGCTCGGCAATTCAACCGCTTCACCCTATGCGCCCACGCAGAAAACCCCCAATCACTTCAGTCACTCCGCC
The DNA here is from genome assembly GCA_020916435.1 of Oxytropis ochrocephala. Classification (NCBI taxonomy): domain Eukaryota; kingdom Viridiplantae; phylum Streptophyta; class Magnoliopsida; order Fabales; family Fabaceae; genus Oxytropis; species Oxytropis ochrocephala. The sequence continues at coordinate 22,490,224 of CM037092.1, forward strand.
CCATCAACAACGGTCACCTCATTCAATTCCCAATAGCCTCTCACTCAACCACTCCCTTCCTTTTCTCTCTTTCTAACCGTTGATCCTTCTTCTTCTCTAACACCCATCGTGCCATAACTCCTATTCCTTCAATCTCTACAACCGATCTTACAATCCAGTTCAGAAATTCACAAATCCGTTTCTTCCTTTCAAAAAAATCACAAAATGGTGAAGAAGCACTCAGTTGAAAAACCCTCTAGAAAGCCTAGAGCCTCAGAACCAGGTTCCTCTAGGGCTGTGGACCCAAAGGACGATCCTGCGCGTTACTGGAAAATGAATTTCATAGCTGAGAGGGGTTTTAAAACAGAGAAAGCCCCTGATGTGTTCACGTCTACTGTTATAGCGTTAGGGTGGCAGAAATTCATCAAGCACAGAGGGGAATTTGTGGTGTCATTGGTGAGGGAGTTTTACAAGGGTATTCCTCCTCCAAAAGGGGGAAAGCCCCAAAGCTATTCCATGGTTAGGGGTGAGATGGTTGACTTCAGTCCAAGTGCAATCAATGAGCACTTCAAGTTAGGTTATTCTGGCAAGGCCCTGGAGAAAAAGCTTGACACTTGGGGCTGTGATGAAATGGAAGAAGTAAAGAAGAGAATCTGTGTGGAGGAAGCTACGTGGGAAAGGTTTGGATCAGAATTCAAGGTAAAGAAAGCATTTCTGGTGGATGAGGCTGCCATGTGGTTCACGTTCATCAGGCACTCACTCATGCCCACCTCTCACACAACCAATGTGGAGAAGGACAGACTAATAGTGCTGGATGCTATTTTGGAAGGTGAAAGCATTGATGTGGGCAAGATCATTGCAAGGGAAATTGAGAAAAGCAGACTGAAAACTGATGGTAACCTTTATTTTCCTTGTTTAATTACTGAATTGTGTAAGCAGGATGAGGTAGAAATTGAAATTCGTGATGAACGAAGGACTCCTCAAGGATACATTCCTGCTGTGTTCAAACCCAGGCAGAGAAGTTCTAGCGCTATAGCGTCTGATGCTATAGCGCTTAATCAGTTGAAAAAGAACCAACAAACACTGTGCAAGTTTGTGAAGGCCAAGTTTGAATGGGAGAAAGCTGTTCTGGAGAAGTTATCCAGGGGAAAGGAATTACTGGAACCCCCGGTGTTCCCAGAGTGGTTGATTGAGGAAGAGGGTGTGAAGGAGCCACCTCAAGCGAGAAGAAGGGGTGAGTAAAAGGCTTTCACGATGCACTCAAAAAGAGAGCAAGGAGCCCTGCCAAGAAAAAGATAAAGAGTCCTGCTAAGAAGAGAACAAAGGTGAGCAGTGAAGAATCTCTGAATACTGAAGATTTGGAGGAACTCAGTGAAGAAGATGAAGAGGAAACAAGGAGAGTGATGAAAGAAGTTAATGAATCTGAGGAGGAAGATTCTAAGAGTGAGGAGAAATCTGGTGAAGAGAGCCCAGAAGAGGAGGAAGGGTCAGAGAGTGAAGAATTTGAGGAAGTACCTGCTGACCCCACACCTAGCCCAACTAGACAACCTTCACCACACATACCTTCACCAAAAATTCCTTCCCCACAGCCCAATGAACAAGTCATTCCTGAAACCCCCCAATCTGAAGCCACCATCCCTCCACCCATTCCAACCAAAGAAAACTCACCCCCACCTACACAACAAACACTATCTCCACCTGAACCAACACAAAAAGAACCACTGCCCAACCCCCATTCCAAGAAAAGAACCAACTCCACCACCTGCATCACCACAGCAACCTACTCCCCAAAATCTCCCTGTTACCCCTGATAGCGCTATAGCGTCTGATGCTATAGCGCCTTCAGCACAGAAAAGCCCATCATCATCTGTGTCAAGTGCAACAAAATCTCCTAGGCTTAAGCAAAAAGCCCAAAGGAGCCCTCAATCAAAAGCTAACATTATTGCAGGTTCTGAAGAAGAAGCTCAGGCCATGGTCGATAGCCCTCCCAGGGAGGTAGTGCAAGGCCCATTGCCATCTGGCACACCAAGCCGTAGTCTGAAGGAGAAGCACGTGGCAACAAAGAGGCCAACATATGTGTCTGCAAGAAGAAGCCCAGGTGTAAAGCTTGATGTGATTGAGGAAGATGATCAAGAAAGTGTGCAGCCAGAAGCACAAGAAGCTGGAAAGGAGGTATCTGAGCAAGAGGCAGAAGCTGCTAGCAAGTTAGCAGAGATGAAGGCCTCAAAGCAAATGGAAGTCCCTAGTGGCAGCGCTATAGCGTCTGATGCTATAGCGCCTGAGCAAGGCCAGAAGGAAGAGAAGAAGAAGAAAAAGGCTGCAAAGCCTCCTCAGCCAACCCGTGTCAGTTCAAGGACCAGGTCTGGTCTAATCAAGAAGTGATTTTTAAATATTCTGCTGCAGTAGTTTAGTTGCTTTGTGTTCAACAATAACTTGTGAAGCGCTATAGCGTCTGTCTTGCGCTTCACAAATGTTTAAAGACTTGTTTTATCTTGTTTTTGTGTTAATCTCAGGCCTTTCCCCTAGTCCTTTAAGAGCAGTGAGGACACTGCTCATTTTTGTTGTGGGGGGAGTGTAACACCCCCCTCTATTAGTTATAAATAAACGCGCAATTATCAGAGTCACCACGAGGGTGTCACATTTTTCACAACATAAAACTCCAAATCGATTTAAAATAAATCCTCAAAAACATAAATAATTAATCTCTAAGCAGCGGAATCACAAAATTATTAAACATCTCCAACATAAATAAGACATTAAGTCACACTTCAAAAATAAATAGGCATTAAGCCAAAACTCCAAAATAACAGTGACAGTTTGAAAAACGAAAACTAAATCCCTCCCCGGTGCTACACATCAGAGCTGACACAGACCCAACGAGAAGGAAACTACACCTAGCAATCCTCCACGAGTGCTATCGATCACCTGCAGCGTTGCCACATAAGAGCAACATTCCAAGCAGAAGGGGTGAGCTTAACAGAAATAATAGATAAAAGATAGTAGTGTATAAGCAGCAGGCAGTTCATGTCACACAGAAAAATCCACACGTCATCGCATCACACAAGACATAATTTACATCAAACGGGAACACCAAAACTCGTTACATCGTATCACAAATACGCACGAAGCACAACTTTCATCACAATGAGAACACCCAAAACACGTTACGTATGCGTACATATATGTAGCCCATGCGACAATGTAACCCCTCTGGGCATATGCATGCGGTACCGATCTCAAACACAACTAAGCCGCGACGGCGAGAGGCCGAAGCCTATACCACCAAAAATATTCACAAAGAGGCCGAAGCCTATATGATAACTCTATTTTATATAGAGTATTTCATATGTTTAAACTTAGTATTTGCTCTCTTTCAAGTAATAATAAAGAGTTTATATAGTATTTAGTGTGATATATGATATCTTGAGTGATTTGAATGGTTATAGTTATTATTAGGCCATTTTGGATATATTGTGGTATGTTTGATGTTTTGTTGATCTGATCTCAATGTTGTCCGTGATCAATGCTCTCGCAGACCGATCCTCGCATCAAACCGCACTACTTGGTGAATAAGCGACTGTTTCATATGCATCCACATGCAAAGTGATGACCTCCGCCGCTTCCCCGATGCCATCCAACCTTGTATAGTAGGCGCCTACCATTCACACATAGCTATAGGCATAGCTTTGAAGAGTCACCAACATAGGGACACTTGTTCTATCACCATGGAACCGCCTATGTGATTAAGTCAAAGATTTCAACATGGATAAACCTCTGAAAGCAACTACAGCTATGATCCACTCAAGATGACTTCAACATGAAGGAAGGAAGCACCTCACTTGAAGGCTATAAAAGGACCTCACATCTTCATTTGGAAATATATCACAATCCATAAGTTAGATCAAAATTTCAATATACATAGTTAGTTTTTATATTTTTAGAGGAAGAGGAAGGAATTCATAATTTCTCCTTAACTCATTTTCATAGTGTTTGTATAGTGCTAAGGAGTAATGCTAGTGCATTGCTAGAAGACTTCATACAAAGGTTTTCAACATTTGTAACTTTACTCTTATTGTTTCTCTTTTGTGATTTCTATATATATAAACATGGTCTATTCAGTTTATATATATCTTGCAATGTCTCTTGTTAGCTAAACCTTTCTTAGTTGGAATGTTCTAATCATTTAATGAGCTTTTAAGTAAGTATGTTGCATGTATGTATGTTTGTACTTTAGTTCTTGCTTGATAATCTTTTCAAAACTTATTTTGAACTTGATCACTTAGAATAAGTAGATTTGTAAATGACCAGAAATGGCTTACAATTAAGAACTCAAGAACTAATATGGGTGAGTGTTTTACATAAAGAAAACTTTGTGAAAATCATGCTAAGTCCTAGACATAGGATAGTATAGTCCATAGGATAATTGTGGGTACTTAAAATACAAGAGTGAATTCACTTAAGCAAAGTGAATACTTGTTAGGAGGCAAGATTGGCACTAACACCCCTTTCTTTACTGCATAGAACAAGGATCATAAGAGTTGGTAATGATACTCAAGAAAAGTGACCGAAAGGCACATAGCTAATGCAACAAACATTCGGTGCAAATTTGCATCACATCTTGCATCATACACTTATAAGTAAATTACTTGATGAAGACATTCCAACTAGCTTTTCTCTTTTACACTATCAACATTTTTTCTTTGCTTTCTTTCTAACTTAGTTGTGATCATCAAACAAAATCCAAAATTATTTTGTTACTTAGTGACTTTACACTCTATTACTTTATATTATTTTAAAAGTGAGTTTTTCAATCTCTGTGGGTTCGATCTTTTTACTACTTGTTTTTGGAAAGTGTATACTTGCACTCAAGTGTATGTGGCATTTCCACACACCAAGTTTTTGGCGCCGCGTTATGGGATTGAAGTAAATTCTTTTTAAAATTCTGATATTGAGTAATTTAGTGTTGTATATAAATTCTGGTTTTTAGAGTTTCTGTCAACAACAGTACATGGTACTTAGTATATGTTGTAACATCCCAAATTTCCTTTAATTTGGTGATTTGGAGCAAATCTTAATTTTAGGGGTAGAATAGTAATTTTACCCAAGGACTAAGAAAATGTGTGACTATTTAATTATGACTAGTATTTAATTGACTAGTTTATTTGAGGTTCTTGTTAGGACCAAAGAGTAAGTTAGAATAATTAAATAAAGGTTCGTTGAGTAATAGTATTTTAACAAATCTTGCCTTACATCCCACCATACACCACATTTGCTCACAACTCACCCTAGCACTCCCACTTTTTCTCATTCCCTTTCCCTATTGTCACGCTGAAAGGAAAAGAAAGAGAGGAGGGAACGAGAAAACAGAAAAGAGAACGCGAACGGGAGAGAAAGAGAAGGAAGAGGGAGAACCGAGAGAAAGAGGAGGAAGAGAGAGAACCGAGAGAAGGAGAAGGAAGAGGGAGAACCGAGAGAAGGAGAAGGAACGAGAGAGAGAGAGAGAAACAGAATGCGAGAGAGAGAGAGCAGCAGAGAGAGGGAGTGAGAGAGACAACCAAGGTGGAGCTCAATCAAAGACAGCCCTAGGTTCAAGCTATTGAAGAAAGGAGATGGAGATTGAAGCTTAGGCAACTTCCATGGAAGATGGCTAGGGTTCCAATTCTCAAATTGGGGGTTTTCACCCTAAAGCTTCTAAGGAGTAATAGGTAACATAGAATCCCCTTTTTAAAACCTCTCTTAGGTGTGCTTATGGATTTGATTCATTTTGTATGTCGGGTAGTAGCAACTGTCTACATGATTTTGTTTAGATAAATGAATGGTGGATATGAATGCAAGATGTTTGATTTAATTATTGTTTGAGAAATTCAACTTTGAGATATGTGGATGTTGTTGTGATGAAATGATTTATTTTAGAAGTTATGTGAATTATGGTTAGTGGGTTATAATTAAGTGTAATATTTTGTGTTTGGTCTTTGGTTGGAGGTTAGGATAGATGGAGATTGTAAAGCAAAGGGTGAGGTGTTGTCCTCAAATCTGTTTTTACGCTCTTCTAGTATTTTGCTCATAACTTCATTTGCACATACTGTTTTGTGTTGATTTTTGTTTCAGTAGAAACTAGATTGAGTTTACTTCATAATGGACCCCTAAAGCACATAATTACATCAAGAATTGGTAGAGAAATCTGTGGTACAAATTACACATAAGAGCTCTAACTCGTATAGACCCTACTGCAAGAAATTGAGAATAACTCTCTGTATAAAGCTTAGATTGAAAATGTGTTTGTATCTTTGGAAACTAGACTAAATTCCCTTCAATTAGGACATCTATTTTGCGGCATTTGGTTAAGAATTGGTAAAGAAAATCAGGTTATAATTTGAGCAATATGTTTTGTCTTGTTTGTGCACCTATGCATATTCTTTTAATAAAATGTACTATTTGGTTGGTTATTTTGAAAAATAAAAATCATATTCATAATATAGACATCTTAAGCTTTCCAAAGGGTGGTCATTGGATCAAATCTGACACCGTTTGATATTTTAATAAAATCACCGAAGTTGATGTATTTATGCTGAAAATTCTGCATAATTGATTATGAGCATAAAGACACTTGAATTGTGTAGAATGAGTTCCTATGTGTTTTAAATTCTTACCAAACATGATTGTTACATGAATTACCTTCGGCATAGAGTACTGTGGGAGTAGCTAATCTATGAAGTGGGAATCTTTATTTTCATATATTCAATTTGTTGTGACTCTCGGATTTCAAGTATTGATGAATTATTATTTGGTACATATTTGATTTGATGTTTTGGTGATATAATTTGTGAAACTATCTATATATTATTGATTTTGAGGCGGGGAGCCTATTATTGCTATTTTGAGGCGGGGAGCCTATTATTGCTATTTTCAGGCGGGGAGCCTATGATTTACATTTATCGTGCGGGAGCCTATTTTTCGCTCAGTATAAGTGTCTTGTTTATGATATCTCGTGATATACGCCACACGAAATCTTATTGTTATCTTTTTTATGCAAGGTGGTCCTTGTCCTATATTGTGTTTCTTTCACTATCATCTAAGAGTTGTATTTGAATGGAAAACGGTTGTATGTGATTTAGACTTTCTATTTTTGTAGAGAGGATTTTCCATATCTCGCACACGGATATGGCTGGAAACATCAAGTAAATTCTTTTCATATATTCTTTGTTACTGAGTTGCAAAACTCACTATGTTTGGGGTGATGTTTCGGTAAGGAGTAACATTGGAAAGTCAAGAGTATATCCGGATTGCTCGTCGGTAGTCCAATGTAGAGTGTCGGTCACCGGATCACGGTCGGAAGTCCTAGCTTCAAGGGATCTTATTGTGGCTAAGCTAGTTGTGTTAGGCTAGATTTTGTTTTACATGTGTGAAAAAAAAATATTTATGTCTGGACTGGTTATACAGGTATATATATTATTTTGGGATGTCCATATTTCAGAGGAAGTGCTGTCGAAATTTTGTTAGAAATTTCTTTAAAATATAGGTTATTATAGTTTTGATAAGATGACCGTTCTTTAGATCAACTTGTTTCTGTCGAGGCTTGCCAGATTAGGGTAGTAATCTGTGCGCCGGTCATGGTCCAAATTCGGGTCGTGACAAAGTTGGTATCAGAGCAGTTCAATCCTATCGGACTGTGAGTTATGTGTCTAGAAGTGATCCGGCTTAGGATGTCTATCATTAGTGTTTTGTAGTGTATTTATCCTTTGAAGTCCTTTGATCAAATTGTTGAGGCTGGCCATCTCAACGGGTTGTTCGATGAACGGAAAAGAATAAATACACATTGAGCATTAGGTAAATAACGCTTCCCAAATTAAGATAATATGAGTTTAGAGACGAGTTTTCGTTGAAAGTGAAAGGTAAAATGGAATTGCATGCTTATTATTAGATAATGATAGATTCGAGTATGCTTTTAAAGTTCACATGATCTGGGTCGGTTACACTTTTGATGATCATGTCGTCTAAGTACACCTCTGAGATTCGACCGATCTGCCCCTTGAAAATTTTGTTCATCATTCGCTGGTAAGTCGCTCCAGTGTTCTTTAGGCCGAAAGGCATCACCTTGTACTGAAAATTTCCCCGATCTGTCATGAAGGTTGTCTTGTGTCGATCGGGTGGATACATCGTGATCTGATTGTATCCCGAGTAAGCGTCCAAAAAAGATAATAATTTGTAGCCCGAGGCCCCATCGACCAATTTGTCAATGTTGGGCACGGGGAAGGCATCCTTCGGGCATGCCTTATTTAGGTCGGTGTAGTCTACACACATTCTCCACTTTCCATTTTTCTTTTTAACCAACACGACGTTGGATAGCCAGATCGTGTATTTGATCTCTTCTATGAAATTGGCCTTTATGAGGTCCTCAACGGCCTTTGCAGCGGCTTGAGATTTTTCCTCGTTCTGAGTACGTCTTCTTTGAGCGAACGGGCTTGACGCCTTCATCAATCGAAAGTTGATGGCGAAGCTACCGATAGGAATGCGGGCATGTCTGATGCCTGCCATGCGAACAGGTCAGCATAGTCTCTTAAACATTGTACAAGGTCTTGCTTCACTTGCTCTGGTAGGTCGCTACCGAGCTTAACTATCTTTGTTGGGTCGTCTCCCAACTGCACATCTATCAGCTCTCCATGAGGTTCTGGCCTTTTCAACCTGTTCTTCAGCTCTCGGGCTAAGTCATCATCGTTATCTTACGGGTCATTTATGCGGATCATACCGAGCATCCAAATCAGTGACGTTGACTTGATGGCCTTCACCAGTGCTTCGAACATTCGGGCCAAGGTCCACCTCATCGCACATTTGTTGATACAGATCGTGGCATCGTCTTGCTGCCTCTAGGTCGCCGCCGTGGTAACTACACCGGGTCGCGTCTTTGTTTGTAGAATTTCATCTTGGATGCACCGTTGACGCCACGGCCCTCTAACTTGCCAAGGGTCGGCCTACCAATGATACACTGATAGCATGATTTGAGGGGGAGTACGAGGAACGTCGTGCGGACCGTCCTGTACAAAGTGCTATCCCCAGTGTCGTCACCAAATGTGACCATGAGCTCGATTGTTCCCAACGGGTAGGTGATCGCTCCATTGAAGCCCGTTAGGGGAGTAGGCTCGGCCTGGGGAATTATCTCGCTCCGATCAACCTTGATCTTGTCAATCAAGCCTTCAAACATGATGTCGGCCGAGCTACCCTGGTCGACTAGAATTCTTTGAACTTCTGTGTTGGCCATCCCTGCTCCTGATTACCAACGGGACGTAACTGTTCGGCCTGCCATCGTGCAGGTCGCTATCTCCAAACGAGATGGGGGGGTCTATTCGAGACCGGTGGATCGTTGATGTTGAACCGACCATCGAGCTCGCCCCACTTTCTTTTCGTGGCTTTGTTTGATTTCTCACGGTCCAACGGGTTTCCACCGTGAATGACCATTGCAACGCTGCGACCTGCGGACCGTGGAGCTTCCCGATCTTGAGACCGGTCTTTGTCTTGGACTTTCGAAACAACTAGAGCGCCTTTCCTCTATCCGGATCGGCTTTCGCTCTCGGGGTCGGTCGCCTTCCTCCGACCTCACATACTTTCCCAACTTCCCTTTCTCGAATGAGCTCTTCAATATCATCTTTGAGGCCATACGATCGTTAGTATCATGACCCTTGCTCTTGTGGTAACGGCAAGTATCTTTTAGTCGGTCGTGCCCCTTCTTGAGCACGAGTGGATCGGGCCGCTTTACTCCCACAAATTCATTATTTTGGCACTCGCTATAGATCGTGCAATAGATGTGTTTAGCCGAGTGCGATGATCGAACTTCTTATCTCGAAAGTCGACCGATTGTCGCGGCGACCTTCGTGCCCTCTTTGGTCGGCTTACGGTTTTTTTCTTTAGGTCGTACGGACGGCCTTTCTTGCTGCCGAGTTTTTTCATACGCCATGTGGGCGTTAGCCCTTGTCAAGAAGTAATCGAGATCCCGATAATGGTTAAGAGTGAATTCTTTCACGAACCGGTGGTCGGCCGAATACCACGCTCAGATATTTTAGCTTGTCCTTGTCTCGACAAGTCACGAACGGACTCGGCCTCGTGTTAAACCGGTCGATGTATCGCCTCGGCGTCTCATTATCTCCTTGAACAACGAGTCCAAGTATTCTTCATACCCAGCATCGCGGCGGTTTGCGGTGTAGTGAGACAAGAATATTACGATCAGTGTCGTCCCATGAGGGAGATGGAGTTGGGTCGCAGAGACTCCCACCATTCCAATGCTCTACCGCCCAATGACTGGGGAAAAAGCCTGCATTTCATGGTCGGTCCCAATTCCCTATAGCAGCAGTAATTATTGAAGTAACGGAGATGTTTGTCTGGATCCCCTCGGCCGTCAAACTTGTTGAGATTGGGCGGCTTGCGGAGATCCCTCGGAATTTTGTAACGCCTGATCTCCCTGGAGAACGGGCCGTGCTCGCTCACGAATGCCGCTCGACCTAAGGGTTGCATTGCGAGGCATGCCTCGTTGCCGGCATTCCATAAAATCCTCCGGACGGGCGGTTGGTGGAAGTTGAGAGGCCTTACGGTCGCTTCGCTTTGGCCTCTCTTGGCCGATGCGAAACGTCCCTAATTCTTCCATCTCTGTAATCTTCCAGCTCTTCTCGAGAATCCCAAGATCTGCTTCTCGACCGACGTGACCCGGACGACTCATTGGAGGAGTACCTGGTGGGTGAGCGGCCGGTGTCAGGACGGTAGCTAGCATCTTCATAATCATAGGACATCGAACGGCGCTTCACGCACGTCCTCGCCGAGGGCAATCAGTGTGCCCCGCCGCCGCCGGAGAACGATGAGTAGTGCTCTCGGCGGGAAATGCTCCTTCGAGGAGGGGAGCGGTGTCCTCGCGCAGGTCGGCGGCGAGCAGAAGGTTCTCCGTCTTCCCAACGCGGGCGGCCCGGAATTGACCCTCTTTCGTACTGAGAGATGAGCGCGTCTCTGTCTGCGATCACCTGGTTTTTGTTTTGCAGGATCTGCAAAACGGCTTGAGTGACATGGTCTGGTAGAGGTTCCTGAATGCCCGCTTCAATCAGCTCGGGCGCAAGTCTCCGAGAGCAGGCGGTTGAACCTGTTGGAGGATAGGTCCGCGACCGTTGTGCACCGAAGGCTCTTGTCGTGGAAGTCCTTGAGACTCGTGGACCGTGACGGCCACGCCCTCCGGGGTCTGCTGCTGATTCTGCCCGGAGGGATTGAGTCGAGAAGTGGCCCGCGTCTTGGTCAGGATATTCGGCTCTCAAAAACTTGTTGCGTTAAAAACACACTTAGAGCAAGTGTACTCTTTCGCAGAAGTAGTATAAAAGATTATCGTGTCCACAGAGATTAATTAACAAGTACTAAACTAGTCAAGATTATATATTGTTTAGACGAAACAATAATTTGAAGGTTATAGAAACTAAAATAAAAAGATATAAATAGTAAGAATTAAAATACTAAATTTAATCAATGGAGAGAGACCTAGAGTCACGGTTTCACTTGCAAGCTTCGATTCCCCTATGTCTAATTCTACCTGAATTCCCTTATTTTATTTAATTACCAATCCCTTTACTAAAATTATTAATCCGTTTGGTCATTCGCGATTAATATTCTTTTTCCTAAATTAACCCCCGTTTGGTCATGCAAGAATTTAAATTCAGGAAAAGCATAAAGAGCAAAAAGGTTGAATGATTGAAAGACTAAATTATGGTTTGGTCATGCCCTAATTATAGCCCCAATTATCCTATAGGTCCACCAACTAATTGCGATGCGACGGCCATTGATCAACTAATTGATTATAAACATGCAAAGGGTAGCTAATCCTAATCATGTGATAAAAACAATAGGACAATATTAATTAAAATAAAAATAGGAATTCAAAATATAATTTAGAACATACAAAAGTCTCTAAGCATGCAAGATCCACCTAAGACCCTAGAAGAGGATTTAGGTATCCATAGTAATTAAGAACAATAAAATAGAAATTAGAGTCATGAATTACAGAGATAAAAATAACCCGGAAATTAGAGGAATTATTATTCGAGTCTTGATCTCTTTTTTCTCGCTCGTGAGCTCTCTCACGGTATCAAAAGCGGTACCCAAATCTCCCACTCTCTCCTTCTTCTTTTGCACGTGATGTTGTTGTGCGGCTCCGTGGTTCTTCTTTTTTGTTCAATTGCAGCAGGGCTATTTATCATCATCCATCGGCTTAGGGTTAGTGCATCCCCTTTCTTCCTCTCCACGTCACTTTTGCCTTTTCTTCAATTGGGCTTGGTTCTTCAATTAAATGGGTCGTTTCTTTTCTTTTCTTTCTTCAACCTCCCCTTATTTTTATATATATATATATATATATATATATATATATTTAACAATATAAATTATTTCCTTTATTTTTATATTTTCTTTCTTTCTGCAAAAATAGAATAAATTAAGTTAGTGATTTATATAATTGCTAATAATTACTCTAAAAAAATACTCAAATGTATCTCTAAAAAAATGCACCAAATTAGAGTTTATCAACTCCCCCACACTAAACATTTGCATGTCCTCAAGCAAATTCTCTGGCTCAAAAAAACTTTTCAAATAAGTAATAGAGATAGCCAAATAAGGAATCCAAAGTTAGAAGCACAATGACAGCCAATAGATAGTATAGAACATATGAGGTGTCAAAAGGTTGCCCAATTAGAGGCTTAAGTCCCTGAAGATTACATTTTTGTGAACAATGACACTCGCTCACAATCTCTCTAAGTGTTTAGGGACTACTGAAAATATACACTCAAGTTTCCACAAAATGCACATTACCATATGTTTGTAATTTGACCAAATCTCCACTAAATAGTTCACATGCATGCAAAAGATGGGGTTTCATGGGTTGTAATGGGGCTGGGGTGAATTCATGCGGGCGGGGAAATAAGAAGAGGGAGATAATCAAATGGCTAAAAGAAAAAACAAGAAGCAAACAGTAACCATTGAAACCAAATATGGAGCTCCTATCTATTTTACAGTTTTTGTCCAAACTCCAACTTAATTTCACTTTCATTCTTCACTCTTCTTCTATTGAATCAGCTCTCTTTGATTTACCTTCACTCTTGAGTAGACATTTTCAATTTTTGATTTGGATTTTCCCTTTTACTCTTTCATTCTTTTGATGTGTATTTTCCTCGTTCTTGCCCTTTTTTTTTTCAAATTTTCTTTTTTTTATAGGAGGAAAAGGTAAGTACATGAAAACTTCTATTTTGATTCCTTTGTAGGAAAATATTCTTGTGGGCACATGATTCACTCCTTTTGTTTCTTCATCCTAACAAGATAGACAACTAAGCATAGGACGAAATTGTAATTTTAAATAGTTGCTCCACATTCAATTTCAATTGGTTACCAAAAGAAGAAAAAAGAAAAATATATCTGGGTACCAAAGAACAAAAAATATAACAATTAGGCTCAAAGGGGGCAACTAAGGGATAAATTCAACAAACAACTCTGTGGCCAGAAAAATACCTAAATTCCCCAGATCTTTTTACATGATGCAAATCAATTTTCGCCTTGAAATGGTCAAAAGACAAATTCTAGAATGTAGCAAATTGGGAAACACACTCATAGAAAGAAAAGGGGTAAAAATTTATGATTTAGTATCAATCCCCTTATGAAGGCTCAGATCTCACATTTAGAAGCTAGTTCACAAAAAGTACTCAAGAGGAGCAAATGCTAATTATCAGCTTCCTAAGGACATCCTCACAGTTACAATTAAGCACAAGTCTGTCAAGTAAATTAATTATGGGATCCCCTAAAGGCATAATCTCTATTTTTTTTCAATATAAGCATAATTCATACAAAACAAGCCAGAAAAAATGCTATCAACATATGTAGTGGGTATATGCATTAATAGAGATCATAACAAAGATATAATATCCTCCCCACACTAGCATGAAGCATGGTCCTCAATGCAAAATATTAGATTGGCACAAAAATAAATAAATGAGAGAGTAAGAGTGACTTCCACGAGAGAGCTTGCGACCGAGCTTATTGCTAAAAACAAAATAAAACAAAACAAAAATGAGAGAAAATAAAACACAGGTTGCCTCTGCGTAGCGCTTGTTTAACGTCGTGAGCGGCGATAGTTGGTGCTCAATCGTGGCTCTCAAGAGCAAATTTTACATCTAACGCAATGCACCTTCTTAGTTTTCTAACCATGTGATTGACATTGTTTTTTCTTTTTCCATGTGGTGGTTGAAATTCAAAGGATTGTGGAATTTTTGTTTTATCTCCATCCACCACTATGCTAGGATCCTGCAAAATAAGAATTTTTTTCGAAAGGTCCTGCATCTTTAAATCACTAACAATGTTAGTTTCAACCACATCATCAAAATAAGGAAAGGTTAAAGAAGATAAATTTTCGTTGGAATTTAAAGCTTTAATAACATCATCTTCTTTACCACTCCTTAAAGTTACTTTTCCCTCATTAACCTCAATTACAGCATCACCAATGTTTAAAACAACTTGCCCAAAAATTGGGGCTTTCTCCTCTTCCTTGAACTCATGAACCAATGGATCTTTTTCATTCTCCTCACAAGCGTTCTCATCAGTATCATCTTTTATTTCAATATAACTCCCTTCAGTAGGAGCTATTATTTTTATTTGACTACCTTCAGTAGGAGTCTCTTCATTTTTCTCGAGAGATTCTTCCTCTATATTATCTTCCACGGAGAACTCTTCATCACTCCTAAGAATATTATCTTTGTATTGCTCAGTTCTTGGATTAGGCTCAGTCTGGGTAGGAAGTGAGCCTTGAGGCCTTTGAGACAACATAGTAATGAGATTTGAGATTTGATCCTTCAGGCTTCCAAATTCATTGTTGATTCTTCCCTCCAAGCTTTCAAATTTGTTGTTGATGGCTCCAATTTGGCCCTCCATGCGGTCAAACTTTGCATGTATCCGCTCCAATACATCATTGGTGTATGGTATCTCCTTCTCTTGCCTTTGCACTTGTAGTGGCTCATAATTATCCATGGGAGGAATAAGGAGGTGGCTCATAGTCATCACAATAATCCAAATAAGGGTCATAAGGAGGAGGATAAATTGGGATTTGGCACTGAGGCACATACCAATATGAGTTCTCTAAGTTTCTTTGTGCCTCTGCCTCTCTAATATAATCTCCAAGAGTTTTAACCATGATTTATACTTTTATCTGCAAAACAAGTGAACTGCAACAAGCTCTTGGGAAAGTGTTAACAATTTTATTTTATTTTTTGTATTTTTTCAATAAAAAAAATAAAAAATAAAAAAAATAAAATAAAAAACTAAAACATAAAAAAAATGTCTAAAGCAATAAAAATCTTTTTCGTTTAATATTGCTAAATTAATCCCCGGCAACGGCGCCAAAAACTTGTTGCGTTAAAAACACACTTAGAGCAAGTGTACTCTTTCGCAGAAGTAGTATAAAAGATTATCGTGTCCACAGAGATTAATTAACAAGTACTAAACTAGTCAAGATTATATATTGTTTAGACGAAACAATAATTTGAAGGTTATAGAAACTAAAATAAAAAGATATAAATAGTAAGAATTAAAATACTAAATTTAATCAATGGAGAGAGACCTAGAGTCACGGTTTCACTTGCAAGCTTCGATTCCCCT
This sequence comes from Oxytropis ochrocephala, assembly GCA_020916435.1. NCBI lineage: Eukaryota > Viridiplantae > Streptophyta > Magnoliopsida > Fabales > Fabaceae > Oxytropis > Oxytropis ochrocephala. Next base: position 22,505,854 of record CM037092.1, read on the forward strand.
ATGTCTAATTCTACCTGAATTCCCTTATTTTATTTAATTACCAATCCCTTTACTAAAATTATTAATCCGTTTGGTCATTCGCGATTAATATTCTTTTTCCTAAATTAACCCCCGTTTGGTCATGCAAGAATTTAAATTCAGGAAAAGCATAAAGAGCAAAAAGGTTGAATGATTGAAAGACTAAATTATGGTTTGGTCATGCCCTAATTATAGCCCCAATTATCCTATAGGTCCACCAACTAATTGCAGTACGGTCGCTGATCAACTAATTGATTATAAACATGCAAAGGGTAGCTAATCCTAATCATGTGATAAAAACAATAGGACAATATTAATTAAAATAAAAATAGGAATTCAAAATATAATTTAGAACATACAAAAGTCTCTAAGCATGCAAGATCCACCTAAGACCCTAGAAGAGGATTTAGGTATCCATAGTAATTAAGAACAATAAAATAGAAATTAGAGTCATGAATTACAGAGATAAAAATAACCCGGAAATTAGAGGAATTATTATTCTGAGTCTTCAGTCTCTTTTTTTCTGCTTCAGAGCTCTCTCACGGTATCAAAAACGGTACCCAAATCTCCCACTCTCTCTTCTTCTTCATGCTGTAGTGATGTTGTTGTGCGGCTCGTGGTTCTTCTTTTTTGTTCAATTGCAGCAGGGCTATTTATCATCATCCAGCTTAGGGTTCCGTGCATCCCCCTTTCTTCCTCTCCACGTCACTTTTGCCTTTTCTTCAATTGGGCTTGGTTCTTCAATTAAATGGGTCGTTTCTTTTCTTTTCTTTCTTCAACCTCCCTTATTTTATATATATATATATATATATATATATATATATATATATATATATATATATATATATATATATATATATATTTAACAATATAAATTATTTCCTTTATTTTTATATTTTCTTTCTTTCTGCAAAAATAGAATAAATTAAGTTAGTGATTTATATAATTGCTAATAATTACTCTAAAAAAATACTTAAATGTATCTCTAAAAAAATGCACCAAATTAGAGTTTATCATGGAGCCATTGTTGCACCCCGAAAAATCCGGTTTGGACTTCTCGATGTACAACGTGGGAAGGTTTATGAAGCCGCCACCAATATTTTGGTTTTGAGACGAAAACATTGAAAAAACGTCTTTTTATAAAAAGCGGGTGGTCCTTTTTGAAAACAAGAGATGTAGGTTCGGGAAGTCGGTTAGGTGCGGGAAGGTATAAGCACCTGCACCTCCTTTCTACCGAAAGGAACCTTTAATTTGATGTGTGGTTTTGAAATATTTGATTTTAAATAAATCGTTCTACTTCTTTGCTTTTCTTTTGATTGAGAAAATATTTTATTGGAAACGAGAAAAAGAATATTTTTGATATCCTTGAAAAGCGGAACAAAACAAGGATTTTTAAAAGGGTGCTTGACGGGACATGAACCCGGTCCCTCATTACCTCTTTGGCCGAGGATCAAAGCTACGTAGTTCTTGTTTTTTTGCGTCAGAAGACGGCTTTGGTGATTTTTGAAAGTATGCTTTTTGCGTCGGAGGCGGCTTTTGTGATTCTTGAAAGTGCGCTTTTTGCGTCCGAAGACGGCTTTTGTGATTTTTTAGGAAAGAGGTGTGTTGGTGTTTTTTTTATTGTAGGGTTCTCGGTCCTAGAATGTACAATCCAATAGACCTAAAACATAGACATCCCGCTGCATGCGGACGACGTGCCCCACTACTTTTTGGAAAATGATCTTTTTGATTTTTGTTTTATTTCTCACAAGTATCCTAAGACGTTTGAGTACATGCGGCTCCGGTCTCGGGGACGCTAGACAACACCGCCGACGTCCGACTTGCCTCCTTATGAGTTTTGGAAAAGATTTATTAAAAGGAAAGATATTTTGTTGTTTTTTTTTTGAAAACAATGGTTTGGAAAGAAAATTTGAAAAGAAGTAGAACGCTTCAACCAACTTCTACTCCATAACCAAATGCGAAATGAAATGATTAAAATGCACAATCAACACGAGATTAAATCCTAAATTATTATGCTATGTTACAAAACAATGATCAAGTAGAACAAATATTTATTCACACTAAAGAATCAAAAGAACCCAAAGAAAACACAAACCCCTAATTTCGGGATTAAATCCTAGGCTACACATACCCACAATCAAGTTACCAATAAAACACAAGACATGAAATAAGCAAAAACACACAAGAACCCTAATCTTCCACTTGGCCGAAACCCCCACATATGAATGATGGGCTATTTTTGACTTTAAATCATACAAATATGATGGAACATGCAAGGAAATAACATGGTGAAAACACAAGAAAATTCCTCTCAAGGCCAAGGACTCATTGCCAACACCCAAGGCTCCCAATGTCCTTGTCATAATGTTGGAAACAAGTCCTCTAAGCCTTTTGAGGAAGGAAAGGGGAGTAGCAGAGAGATTTACATGTTGATGATTAAAGAAAATGCAAAATATAAGAAGCTTACCTCTTGATCTAGCTAGAAAAGGAAGAAAGATGCAAAATGGAAGTAATAACTCTTGAAGAACAGCCCCAACAAGCTTGAATCCTCACGCAAACCCTTCTTCTTGAGTGGATTTTGATGGAACTTGAAGGATTATGGAAGCTTAGAAGGATGTTTAGTGTAGGAATCAAGAATGATGAAGGTTTGATGGTTGATTTTTGAAGAATTTGGATGAGAATGGAGGAGGGGAATTCCGCTGAAACAAGGAGAGGGAAGGAGAGTATTTTGTGCTAGGGTTTTTTTCCTTTTTTTTTTTGAGCAAAAGGGTTGAGGTATATTTATACTAGAAAATTAGGTCTGACCATTAATTATTTGATTTACCTAGATTTGATTTGATTTTAGTTACTTGGGGAGGAAGACTAGGGTTTCAATTACTTGGAGAGGGAGACTAGGGTTTCAGTTGCTTAGAGAGGACGGCTAGGGTTTTTAGGAGATCTTGGAGATCCAAGCCCAACTGATATCCTACTTTGCAAAATGACCAAAATACCCTTTTGTTCAAAAACTGAATTTCATGCCAAAAATATTCCAATGATGCGCACAACTCCACTCACTTGGACCCAAATAAATTCCTCAAGAGATGCATAGTGGTTCTTACCGAGAAATTATTAATTTTAGTGAAATGACCAAAATGCCCTTTTGGTCCTGAAAACCCTAATTTTTGCTTAAAATGACTTTGTAAATTCCACCATAGTTTTCAACACTTTAAAATGCATGCCTAATGAGAAAATGCGTCCTTTTTGGTGAAATTACCAAAATACCCCTTGAGCTAGGAAAAACCCTAGAAAACCCTAGAAATGCATGCAAAATGATACTCACTTCATAGTTTACTTGTTTTAGTGGAAAATTAGGGTTTTGACCTGTAGGACAAAATTGGGGTATGACAATTTGCCCTCTTTATCTAGATTTTAACAAGGGATATGAATTGGCGAAACATATTAGAGGCAAAATAGAGATAAAGAATTCGAGAAATTATACCGATTTTGTCAACTTAGGAAAAACCCGAATTTTCTTTTTCTTTTTGGGTGAATGGATGCCACTTTAAATGATGTAATGAATGAAGTGCCGACCTTAGCGAGCCAACAAAAGCGGGAAATAGGTTGGTGCCCACCCCTCGGTGGCAAAAACAAGAAATAAAGCGATAAAGATGGTATCGACCTCTGGTAGGCCGACTTTCGCGAGAAAATGAAGAAAGTGATAAAGAATGTCGCCGTAGGCCTCGGTAGGCCGACATCGGAGGAAATAAAGAAAGCAATAAAGAAAGCGATAAAGAGTGTACCGACCTACGGTAGGCCGACACAAGCAGAAGCAGATTGGTGCCAACCTCAGCAAAAAAAACAAGAAATAAAGCAAGAAAGAATGCGAGAAAGAAGGAGCGCTTGTGGCTCAAGGAACACTTGGGTTACGAAGGAGCACTTGTGGCTCTAAAGGAGCACTCGGGGCTCGAAGGTGGCCTAATCGAGCGGTGCGAGGTTCAATATCAAGTTGTGGGATCGATACATTTTACCGGATGGACTTACGCTATGCTTTATCTTGACACGGCTAGTCCGAAGGACACGAGTGCAGGGGGCCGATCCGTCATGCTCGGTGATGACTTGGCGAAATGAAGGACACAAGGTGCGTCTCGAGGGCCGATCCGTCATGCTCGGTGATGACTTGGCGAAATGAAGGTCGAGTTCAAAGTAGTTGTTTGGATCGTTGATTTGAACTAAACCGAAGGACCCAGTGGTGCGATGATCTGTCGGTGCTCGATAACGACGGATCCGGCGGACGCGTTGGTCTGAAGGGACACGTGGAGTCTGAAGGGATTCGCAAATCTCGTTGATTGGACCGATTGAGATAGCCAACGCCGGGTATTGAATTGAGGTACCGCATACGTCGATTGATGCACGAGGATGGTGCATGAAGCATGGGTGCATGTTATGCAAAGGCATGTTATGCAGGAGCATGTTATGCGAGTGCATGCAATGCTATGATTTTGGCGTGATGATGCATGTGGCGAAACACTCTTGAGGTTTTCCTTTTGATTTAATTTTTCTTGATCAGCTTTCTTTTTTCTGATCATCTGTTTTTTCATTTGCTCTTTTGCTCTTTTGGCTTTTTCTTTTGCTGGTTCGGCCAACCCGTGACACGACTGCAGAACTGATTCGGATTGTGGTGGCGTATGAGCCAAGTGTAGATTTGCTTTATAATTTTATCATTTGAGGATGATTACGAGCATAATTGTTTATTTGCGAACTTAATTTGCTTTGGAAAGTTGTTTCCTTTCCATGACTTTTAGAAATTTCGCAATGATTGTGATGCTTTATGATTTATGCACATGTTTTACAGATCAATGTCATCATCATCATAAAACGCTTATTTTGAGCAGAAAAAGCAGAAAATAGCGAACAGATATGAGAAAGATTGAACTTTATTGATGTAGAAGCCGGTCGTACAGAAAGTTACGCCGACTATTCAATACATTTGAAAGTTTAAACTACAAAAAGGCACGAAAAAAGAGAGAAGCTAATTTCTGACTGTCCATCTCTGCGGGACAGTGCCAACCATTTGTTTCCATGACTTTGACCACCCTCTTAACCAGACCTTCGGGGTGTTGTATACCCTTGTCTACTTTTCATGCCCCAGCTTTCTGACCCTAATTTTTGCCTGGATCGCCCTTTGCGGGTTTTCAATCCACCGGGTCGCTCTGATTTTGCCTAGGTCGCCCTTTCGGGTTTTCAACCTAGCGAGCTATTTTTACTGGGCTTATCTTTCTCTTTTTTCACTTATTTCTTTCAGGCATAATACTTCTTCACTTGATCGGAATTGACTGGGTTCCTCAGCTCCTCGCCATCCATATTTGTGAGTATCGCGCTCCTCGGAAAAGGCTTTCTTGACCACGTCACGGTCCGTCATAGGTGGGCGTCCACTTCCCACACGGGATCACTCGAATAAGCGAGAATCTTCTTGAGTACTAGATCTCCTCATTGAATTCTCTGGGACGAAAGCGGTTTTCATCCTCTCGACATGATTTGCCCATGACACAAGGTCGCAATTCTTTTCTCCTCAATGAGATTTAGTTGATCCAGACGGCCTGTACCCACTCGCTTCTTCCAACTTGGTTTCCATTAGTACCGCAGGAAGGTATTTCAACCTCAATGGGAAGCACTGCTTCGACCCATATACCGGGGAGAAAGGGTTGCCCAATCGATGTACGCACCGAGGTACGATAGCCATGCAAAGCGAAAGGGAGCATTTCGTGCCAGTCTTTGTAGGTTACCACCATTTTCTGCACTATTTTCTTGATATTCTTGTTGGCCGCTTCAACTGCCCCATTCATCTTGGGACGGTACGGGGATGAATTGTGATGCTGAATCTTGAACTCAGCACATAGGTCCTTCATCATTCTGCTGTTCAAGTTGCTGCCATTATCAGTGATGATTTTGTTGGGAAGACCGTAACGGCAGATCAGATCTTTCTTGACAAACTTGGCAACCACTGAACTGGTTATACTTGAATATGAGGCAGCTTCAACCCACTTGGTGATCTCTAAAACTTTGCCTTGATATAATTGTAACTTGAATGAATCTTGGAGTGCCAGCCTTTTGATTTTTCTTTCTCCTTTTTTTTTTGAGATTTTTTTTTTCTTTTTTTTTTTTTTTTTTTTTTTTCCGACAAACATATTTAAGTAAATAAACTTATTTGTCCTAAAGCTAAAACTCTGAGAAAACAAAAACAATCGATCATTGATCGGAATGGATTTTTGGAGATTGTGGGTTTTTGTGGAGGAAGGATGATTGGGTTTAATGAAGTGTTTGAAGCTAATGGTAGGATGATTTTTATTCGGTGTTGGCTGACGTTTGATGATTTATGATGGTTATTTGGCTTGATGAGGTGTTTGGAAGTTTTATTCTGGCTTAAAGGGTGGTGGATGGCGGGATGCCGAGGTCAAAGGGAAGTATTTGCAGTTTATTGAGACAAGGATCTCTTGTGTTTTGTAGTAACGTGTATCAGCTCACCACTTACATTTCTTTTGTGTTTTTGGGATTTTCATTTTTAAATCCCTTTTTTCTTTTTTTCTTTTTTGATTTTTTTCCTTTGATTTTTTCTTTTGGCTCGGGTGAGCTTGATAAAAGTGATGCATCTTTTTTGACATTTGAGGTGATCCTTGTCTAGGGTGATTCTTGGATTTTTTGGCTTACAATGGGTAGCATAGTTTTTTCGAGAATATGGGAAGATGGTCGAACTTTATTTCAAATCACGATTTTCTCAAAAAATTAACTCAAGGACAATAATTTATTTACTCCTATATATTTGCCCTCTTCCTTTTTTTTTTACATTTTTTTTTTTTTTTTTTTTTTTTTTTTTTTTTTTTTTTTTGAAGGAGAAAATCATCTTTGGGACTAGCACGATTCAGATCTCTGTAGTCGACGCACATTTTGACCTTCCCATCCTTCTTGGGAACTGGGACAATATTGGCAACCCACTGTGGGTACTTTGCAACTGCTAGAAACCCAGCATCAAACTGCTTTTCTACCTCATCCCGGATTTTCAGTGACATCTCTGGCTTCATTCTTCTTAATTTCTGCTTGGCTGGTGAGCACTCTGGCTTGACTGGCAACTTGTGTTCAACAATGTCAGTATCTAGCCCTGGCATATCTTTGTACGACCATGCAAAGACGTCAGCGTAATCATGCAAGAGCTGGATTAACTTTTTGCGTTCACCATCTTCCATGGCGGTACCAACGTTGACTTCCCTTTTATCCTCTTTTGTACCCAAGTTGACAATCTCAGTCGGCTCCCCATGAGGCTCTATTAATCTCATTAATTCCGGAGGAGTTTCCCAGTTTTCATCAACATCCCCTTCAGTTTGGTTAATCGGATGATCAAAGTCGTAATATGAATTGTTGGCACTATTATTTTCAGAGATAATTACTTTTGATCCGCATTTGGGAAGCAGACACTAGAATGAAAAGCGAAACAAACATAACAAAGCGGAAAGAAAACAAAGAGATAAATGAAGAAAAGGAAATTTTATTGATGAAATTCAAAACAAGCGTTTTTATTGATGATAATGTTGTTGAAAATAAAAACATGCATGCCCTAACAAACTACCCTAAGGCCTCGGGCGAGCCAAAGGTGTGCATTACAATCATTACTTTGAACTAAAGGTAATGGGCAAGTCAATGACTTCCCGGTTCTTGAGCTCCTTTGTAAGCGTCGCAATGACGGACTAAATGGGCTCCGCCTTCTTCATTTCTACGAATCATCCTCAATAGCAAAGTGATCCGATCCGGGTTCAAAGATACCCAAGCACTCTTGAAACTCTGGTAGAGATCACAAATCGGAATCTTCTTTGACCAGGGGTCCTGACCTCTCGGCTTGGCCAGCCATCTATTTCTTCTTTCTTCGGACTCGTAACTATCCATGATGACAACAACTTGGTTGTGTTGCTCATCTTCCTCATCCCATCCCGTAAATTTGGATGTCTTCCATTCGGATTTGAGCACTCTTGGGAGCATCATATCTGACCAAGTAATCAAACTTTCCACTGGGCACCCCTAGGGTATCCCAACATCCTTCTTTTGTAGGCACCATCGTTACGTCTTCGTTGATTTCTTCCTCGCATGAGAAGGGAACTGAGTCTTCAGTGACTATTGGTCTAGCCTTGGCTTGAACCAATTTTAGATCAGGATTGCGCAGACTTTCAATTGGATTTTTGGTATCTCTGCCATCATTGAACTGTAACATGAGCACACCTTCTTCTTTCTCAACTACCTCTAACCGAACTACATAACGGTCCATCAGATCTTGTAAAACAGACTTGAAAACCTCACAAGCACCTGCACACACAGGGTCAACACACACACAGCCTTTCTGAATTATTCCCCACCTGCATAGCTCAGCATATATGTCTTCCAGAGGAGTCTTGATACTCTCAACATTTCTTATCATGATCTGGCTCCCAGAATCCTCTATGGCATTGGCAGATGGTGCCCCATGACCTGGCAAGGGATTAATTGTCGTGCTCGGATTGTTCTGCTTAAAAGATAACCAATTAGCATCAATTAGGTCTGGACTACATACTTGAATGCCTTGCAATCTTCGATGTATGATGACCAACTCCTCCACCTGTGGAAACTATGTGTTGCATCGCATTATATCCCCCCGGGAAGGGGGTTGAGCCGCTTCATAGGGCGGGTGTTGATTAGATTCTTGGCAATGAGGTGATTAAACAAATTTCGAGTATAAGTGATGGGAATCGGATCAAAGCGCACGTCTCCTTTCTTGGTAATTCCGAGTCCCGTGACTGAATTATCTTGTCGCGGTGAGCGGGAATAGAGAACGGAACTTTCGTGGTGGAGAGTTGAAGGACTAACCTCCCCGCAAGAATGACATTCGCTTCCCCCTTCCTTTTCTTAGGGAAATTAGAAAAAGGTTTCTTCTCGCCCCACTGGGATTGCCAAAACCTCCGGCAATCTTTCCACTACGCAATCCATGTTCCAAACGCTCCCCAATGACCACCATATCAGAGAAACTAGAGGAGACACTACCCACCAACCGATCATAGTATATCCCTGGGAGAGTTTCCATGAACATATACACCATTTCTTTTTCTGTCAACGGTGGCTTTACCTGGGCTGCTACACTTCTCCACTTCTGGGCATATTCTTTAAATGATTCCCTGTCACCTTTGTTCATGTGTTGTAGTTGAGATCTGTCAGGAGCAAGATCCATATTGTACTGATACTGTGTAAGAAATGCTTCAGAGAGATCCTTCCAACTATGGATGTCGGAGGATTGCAGCTGCATATACCAGTCTAGAGACGCTCCAGTCAGACTGTTTTGAAAAAAATGGATTAACACCTTATCATCATGGGCATAGGCTGCCATCTTTCTAACATACATCGTTAGATGGCTGGAGGGACACCCAGTGCCACGGTACTTGTCAAAATCCGGCGCTTTGAATTTGGGAGGGATAACAACACCTGGAACAAGACACAGGTCCCACGCATCCTTAGCCCTTGTACCTGACCCTTCCATTGCCCTCAATCGTTCTTCTAGCAAATGATATCTATCTCTAGGCTGTGAACTTTCGACCATCTGGCCCTGAGGATAGCTCCCTGGACTAAAGTAGTAACCCCCATTTGATAAGCAGCATTTGGAGGATTCACAGTAATCTCCGGAACAGGAGCAGGAGGCATATCACTGGGACTAGGGATGTGAATGTGTGGCACACCCATAGCTCCACTAGAAGCAACCACAGCAGGCTGACTTGTCACTATAGGAATGGCTTCAGCGGTGGATGGTGTATAATTCATGGGCATCCCCCAAGGATACCTTTGCGGATTTGGCTGTGTCTGACCATTTGCCCCCGAAGAATGACTAACTTCTGGCCTGGGAGAGAGATGAACAGTTACGACTTCAGCTGATACAGGAGGAGAAACAAAGGTAACAACCCCTTCTGGATTCACGATCGCGCGGCGGCCCGACAGGCGCCCCATTTCTCGATTTTGCAAAGATATTCATTACTTCGGCCATCTGAGCCTCCATGGCCTCCATCTTAGTTTTCAGAGCTTGGTTCTCCTGAGCCAGCTGTTCAGGATTAAGGATCTCTACCATTGTTTCCTTCCGACCCAAATCGCATCTTCGTTGGACGCCATCGTTTTGCTTGCAAACGGGTAAAGTAGCGATGTGGACGAACCAGCTTGCCTTTTTCTCTGAACTTGGAAAGAGATGTTTTTATGAGTGCTAGAATGCATGAAATGAATGGATGCATAAATATATATGTATGCGTATGAAATGCGGATGCGTTTCTCTCACGTAGTGCCAGGGAAATTGTCACTGATACCCACAATTCCCTAACACCGGTGAGAATGCATGCATGAATGAATGCATGATGTTTGCATTTCAACATAACAGCTTTCAAAAGTTGGACATTTATACATTTTTGGAAAAACACTGGTTTATTTTCACAAAAATTTCGATGTAGGGGTATGCAAGCTCCTTTGTGTCCTACAAGGTTCCTTAGGAGACAGGGTCTAAGGCTTTTCTAAGGGTACACATTTCAAGGAAAGCACTAAAAAGAGGGCCCTAAATAAGGTTCCTAGAGCCAACGACCTCATCCGAGCGCACCGATCAGCAGGGACGTATGTCCAAGTGATGAGCCCATCGAACAAAGCCAAACTCTAGGTGAAGTCTTCGCAACCACACGAAAAGACGTACGTCCAGTGTGCAACCACTAATGACTTCGTTTTAGCCTAAGATATACTCTAGCCCGGGTATAGGGCTATCTCACCAAAAATTACACAAGGGTAAAAACAGTGAAAGTGTGTGTAGGAGCATAATGATGCATATACCCCCACCGCAAAGAAAATCCGAAAGCTTGATCCGAGAAAAAGAGAGTCGTCTACCCTAGGGTTTTGCACATATCATTCAAGTCTAAGCAAGAAATCAACCTAAGGTATTAACAATCATTTAAAACTCTACTTACCTTAAGAAAAGGAGCTAAGAAGAGGGGATCATAATAGAAGGGGAAAAATGCATGAACTTACCAAAGAAAGGGAGCGAAGAAGAGGGGAACATGCAAGATGAGGGGAATATGATGCATAAGTAAAGAAAGAAAGGGGTAAGAGAAGAAACAAGAAGCAAGTGTAGAAATAAACAAATGCACATGAATGCAACACAATGTACACAATAATGCAAGAGAAACCATCAAACATTTAAAGACAAAGAAAGAAAAGAAAAAGAAAAAGAAAAGGAAGAAAAAGAGGAGATAGAACGAAAAATTTTCAAATCAAACAATTTAAACCACGCACCAAATTAATTAGGCTTGACCCTCGTTTTTTCTAAAAAAGAAAAGTTGTCCCCAGTGAAGTCGCCAGCTGTTGCACCCCGAAAAATCCGGTTTGGACTTCTCGATGTACAACGTGGGAAGGTTTATGAAGCCGCCACCAATATTTTAGTTTTGAGGCGAAAACATTGAAAAACGCGTCTTTTTATACAAGGCGGGTGGTCCTTTTTGAAAACAAGAGATGTAGGTTCGGGGTCGGTTAGTAGTGCGGGAAGGTATAAGCACTCGTGCCTCCTTTCTACCGAAAAGGAACCTTTAATTTGATGTGTGGTTTTGAAATATTTGATTTGAAATAAATCGTTCTACTTCTTTGCTTTTCTTTTGATTGAGAAAATATTTTATTGGAAACGAGAAAAAAGAATATTTTTGATATCCTTGAAAAGCGGAACAAAACAAGGATTTTTTAAAAGGGTGCTTGACGGGACTCGAACCCGGTCCTCACGCACCTCATCGGGCCGAGGATCAAAGCTACGTAGTTCTTGTTTTTTGCGTTCGAAGACGGCTTTGGTGATTTTTGAAAGTATGCTTTTTGCGTCCGGAGACGGCTTTTGTGATTCTTGAAAGTGTGCTTTTTGCGTCCGAAGACGGCTTTTGTGATTTTTTTAGGAAAGAGGTGTGTTGGTGTTTTTTTTTTATTGTAGGGGTTCTCGGTCCTAGACTGTACAGTCCAATAGACCTAAAACATAGACATCCCCGCCCGTACGGACGACGTGCCCCACTATTTTTTGGAAAATGATCTTTTTTGATTTTTGTTTTATTTCTCGCAAGTATCCTAAGACGTTTGAGCTGCATGCTGACTCCGGTCTCAGACGCTAGACAACACCGCCGCACGTCCGCTTGCCTCTCTATGAGTTTTGGAAAAGATTTATTAAAAGGAAAGATATTTTGTTGTTTTTTTTTGAAAACAATGGTTTGGAAAGAAAATTTGAAAAGAAGTAGAACGCTTCAACCAACTTCTACTCCATAACCAAATGTGAAATGAAACGATTAACATGCACAATCAACACAAGATTAAATCCTAAATTATTATGCTACGTTACAAAACAATGATCAAGTAGAACAAATATTTATTCACACTAAAGAATCAAAAGAAACCAAAGAAAACACAAACCCCTAATTTTGGGATTAAATCCTAGGCTACACATACCCACAATCAAGTTACCAATAAAACACAAGACATGAAATAAGCAAAAACACACAAGAACCCTAATCTTCCCTTTGGCCGAAACCCCCACATATGAATGATGAGCTATTTTTGACTTTAAATCATACAAATATGATGGAACATGCAAGGAAATAACATGGTGAGAACACAAGAAAATTCCTCTCAAGGCCAAGGACTCATTGCCAACACCCAAGGCTCCCAATGTCCTTGTCATAATGTTGGAAACAAGTCCTCTAAGCCTTTTGAGAGAGGAAAGAGGAGTAGTGAGAGAGATTTACATGTTGATGATTAAAGAAAATGCAAAATATAAGAAGCTTACCTCTTGATCTAGCTAGAAAAGGAAGAAAGATGCAAAATGGAAGTAATAACTCTTGAAGAACAGCCCCAACAAGCTTGAATCCTCACGCAAACCCTTCTTCTTGAGTGGATTTTGATGGAACTTGAAGGATTATGGAAGCTTAGAAGGATGTTTAGTGTAGGAATCAAGAATAATGAAGGTTTGATGGTTGATTTTTGAAGAATTTGGATGAGAATGGGGAGGGAATTTATTTGAAACAAGGAGAGGGAAGGAGAGTATTGTGTGCTAGGTTTTTTTTCCTCCTTTGAGCAAAAGGGTTGAGGTATATTTATACTAGAAAATTAGGTCTGACCATTAATTATTTGATTTACCTAGATTTGATTTGATTTTAGTTACTTGGGGAGGAAGACTAGGGTTTCAATTACTTGGAGAGGGAGACTAGGGTTTCAGCTTGCTTGAGAGAGGACGGCTAGGGTTTTTAGGAGATCTTGGAGATCCAAGCCCAACTGATATCCTACTTTGTAAAATGACCAAAATACTCTTTTGTTCAAAAACTGAATTTCATGCCAAAAATATTCCAATGATGCGCACAACTCCACTCACTTGGACCCAAATAAATTCCTCAAGAGATGCATAGTGGTTCTTACCGAGAAATTATTAATTTTAGTGAAATGATCAAAATGCCCTTTTGGTCCTGAAAACCCTAATTTTTGCTTAAAATGCATTTTCCCCTTAAGACATGACTTTGTAAATTCCACCATAGTTTTCAACACTTTAAAATGCATGCCTAATGAGAAAATGCGTCCTTTTTGGTGAAATTACCAAAATACCCATTGAGCTAGGAAAAACCCTAGAAACCCTAGAAATGCATGCAAAATGATACTCACTTCATAGTTTACTTGTTTTAGTGGAAAATTAGGGTTTTGACACAGTAGGACAAAATTGGGGTATGTGACCATGAATGAGGTAGGATAGCGCACGGGCCTCCCCATCGTGGTCGCCAATTGATCGCACCTTGACCAATGAGTGTTGAAGTAGTAGTTGTTCGCATCGGATGGGCCGGTCGTTGATTGGGTGAAAGGACCAGGCCCGCTTCACGCGCGTTGAGCACCTCGGGTGGTACCGCAAAGACACTCCGACGATCTAGTGAGAGGTCGCTCAGGCGAGATAGCACAAGGTTAGAGAACGTCCCCGATGCCATATGCGAATGGCGATATATATCTTTGTGGAGGTCCGACCGTTTTGCGGAGATTTCGGCCAAGAAGAATTGCGCTCAAGCAGCGTGTTGGGCCGATCGAGTTGGGCTGGGTCGCAGGCCCAGTTGCTGTTGGTAGTTCCCGTATTTGCTGATACACCCAGGAACAGTTTATATAGTATTTAGTGTGATATATGATATCTTGAGTGATTTGAATGGTTATAGTTATTATTAGGCCATTTTGGATATATTGTGGTATGTTTGATGTTTTACATTCGGTGCGCGTCTCAACGTCGTCTGCATCAATGCTCTCTGTGACCGATCCCGCATCAAAACCGCACTACTTGGTGAATAAGCAGCCTGTTTCATATGCATCCACATGCAAAGTGATGACCTCCTGCCTGCTTCCCTGATGCCATCCAACCTTGTATAGTAGGCGCCTACCATTCACACATAGCTATAGGCATAGCTTTGAAGAGTCGCCAACATAGGGACACTTGTTCTATCACCATAGAACCGCCCTATGTGATTAAGTCAAAGATTTCAACATGGATAAACCTCTAGAAAGCAACTACAGCTATGATCCACTCAAGATGACTTCAACATGAAGGAAGGAAGCACCTCACTTGAAGGCTATAAAAGGACCTCACATCTTCATTTGGAAATATATCACAATCCATAAGTTAGATCAAAATTTCAATATACATAGTTAGTTTTTATATTTTTAGAGGAAGAGGAAGGAATTCATAATTCCTCCTTAACTCATTTTCATAGTGTTTGTATAGTGCTAAGGAGTAATGCTAGTGCATTGCTAGAAGACTTCATACAAAGGTTTTCAACATTTGTAACTTTACTCTTGTTGTTTCTCTTTTGTGATTTCTATATATATAAACATGGTCTATTCGGTTTATATATATCTTGCAATGTCTCTTGTTAGCTAAACCTTTCTTAGTTGGAATGTTCTAATCATTTAATGAGCTTTTAAGTAAGTATGTTGCATGTATGTATGTTTGTACTTTAGTTCTTGCTTGATAATCTTTTCAAAACTTATTTTGAACTTGATCACTTAGAATAAGTAGATTTGTAAATGACCAGAAATGGCTTACAATTAAGAACTCAAGAACTAATATGGGTGAGTGTTTTACATAAAGAAAACTTTGTGAAAACCATGCTAAGTCCTAGACATAGGATAGTATAGTCCATAGGATAATTGTGGGTACTTAAAATACAAGAGTGAATTCACTTAAGCAAAGTGAATACTTGTTAGGAGGCAAAATTGGCACTAACACCCCTTTCTTTCTTGCATAGAACAAGGATCATAAGAGTTTGGTAATGATACTCTCAAGAAAGTGACCGAAAGGCACATAGCTAATGCAACAAACATTCGGTCTGTTTGCATCACACATCTTGCATCATACACTTATAAGTAAATTACTTGATGAAGACATTCCAACTAGCTTTTCTCTTTTACACTATCAACATTTTTTCTTTGCTTTCTTTCTAACTTAGTTGTGATCATCAAACAAAATCCAAAATTATTTTGTTACTTAGTGACTTTACACTCTATTACTTTATATTATTTTAAAAGTGAGTTTTTCAATCTCTGTGGGTTCGATCTTTTTACTACTTGTTTTTGGACAGTGTATACTTGCACTCAAGTGTATGTGGCATTTCCACACACCACTATACCACCAAAAATATTCACAAAGAGGCCGAAGCCTATACCACCAAAAATATTCACAAAGAGGCCGAAGCCTATACCACCGAGAAATGCATATGATAATGCGACTCATGACTCATGCACCAACTACACAAACTCAAAGTATTTAATTAATAAATACTATAACATCATATCTCATTATAAAATCACTTCACAAAAATATCACGTGTTGTAGCATCACAGCTACCTCGTAATTCTCACCGATTCTGACATCACGGTGCCACATCGCTTACACCGCACTTCGACACACACTCGTTTCACTTCACACACACTCACCGCCGCCGACACACACACTCACTTCGCCCGACACACACTCACTTCACCTCGGCACACACTCAATTCACCTCGGCACACACTCACTTCACCTCAAGCACACACCCACTTCACATCGGCACACACTCACTTCACCTCGGCACACACAAAATACACCTCGGTACACTCTCACACACCTCGGCACCTCACCCCATTCACCTCGGCACCTCATCTCGCCTCACTCACCTCGGTCACCAACCTCCTTCACCTCGGCACATCACCCCATTCACCTCGGCACCTCACCTCACCTCACTCACCTAGGTCACCTCACCTCATTCACCTAAGACCGGGCAAAGCACACATCGGCGCCCATCTCTCCTGCAGCGGCGCCAAGAGGCGCGCCACTCACACACCGAACACACGCACAAGGCGCGCCACAACCGCAGCGCGCCAGCGCGATACACTCACGCCACAGGGCACAGCGCCTTGCGCCCAGCCCGTGCCACTCTCCCACACCCCACGCAACCACTTGGCGCGCACACACTAGTGCAGCGCCGGCAACGCACGCACGCACCACCCATACCAGCCGAGAACAACAACATGGATACACAACAACAATTCCTCTTTCATACAATTCGATAACAGCATCATCAATTTAACAATTCATGGCTCAATCACGGAATCAACATCATCATGCAAACAATCACAATAACGAAAACACAACTTCATGCAAAGATCACTCAAATCCTAACTACCCACATACCGCCATCGCAACCCATTATAAATGTTAAAACCCACCCTTACCTCGAATGCGTAAGCTCCAGAACACGATGAAGGAACCACGAACAAAACCTCAGCAACAGCTTCCTTCTCCGCCTCGAGATTTCGCGAACTCTCTCTTTCTCTTCTCCTCCTTCGCTCCTCTCTCTCACGGCGCACCCTTCTGTTTCTCTCTTCTTTTTCTTTCTTTCTCTCCAAGTTTCTAAGATCTTAACCCTAGCTTAAGTCATTGGGGCCACTTGACTTGGGCTCTTCTCGCCACCTAGTTAGTTACTAACACTACTCCTTTCTCTTAATTAAATTACCACTCACTTACTTACTAAACACCACTCCTCATTTAAATTAAATACCCTTTTATTATTTTAATACAATTAACCACTATAACACCTAATTAAATTAATTAAATAAACACTCGAATTATTTTTGGGGCGTTACAGGGAGGACCTTAAGTATCAATGTTTTGTTTAAGTTATCAATGTTTTCAGTGCTTTGTTTTTAACTATAATCATTGAATGCATTCTCTTTGGGCTAGTTTTAGTGATGATTGTGTGAGTGAGTAAAGAGAGCCATGCTTTTAGAAAAAATCTTTGTTTATTATTGCTCCCACACATAAAAATCTCTGTGCTTAAGGAAAAACTTAGTTAGTCTAGGACTATCTGATGCTTAGGTTAGTCCTGGTTAACCAAGGTGACATCAAAACTTGACTAAAAACTTGAAGAGCTTTAGAAGCTAAGTTTGGGGGTGCTTGGATTGCATAAAGGCTAGGTACAAAGGTCTTAGGGTGGTTAGTGACAAAGGAAATCATTGTAAATAAAGTATATATATGTAAAAGGTTTGTAGCTACACAGAAACAAAAAGTTGGGTTGTTCCAAAAGGCCACAAAGTGTGTTAAAAAAAAAAAAGTGCCAAAGGAACTCGATGAATGAAATTTGCGATCTGTAAAGTTGTCAATTTTTGTTCGGTAGCTATATAGCATCACACGCTATAGCGTCTCTCTGTCTAGTAATTAGGATAGGAACACTAGCCAAAGGCCTAAAGTAGCTAATCAAGCCCTTTGTCATGTCGAAATCCTCAAGTGCGTGTGAAAATGTTAGTCTAGTCATTGTTTTGAAAGAAATTTTGGTGTCACCAAAAGAAGGCCACTCTTCCCAAGGCTAAGAGAAATCTGAATCTAGCTAGGAATTGAGATGAGTCAGAGATCAGACACACACTATTGAGCAGTAATAAGCTTAGAAGTTGATTAAAATGCATTGGTGTGTTGGTGTGAGTGAGAATCTGAATTATTAGCCCATTGAGAATATATTTGAATGAGTGTGCTTAGAATTGAAGTACTGATCAGGTCATGCGTCTGTGAATAAGTGTCAGTTGTGTTATCTTTGCAAGTGTCATTACTTGGGGACAAGCAATGGTTTAAGTTTGGGGGTGTGATAACTCATATTTATATGAGTTATTTATACCCTTAATCATTAAATTAAGTAAGTTCTCAAGTAATAATAGTATAGTATTTATTGCATTTCTGTTAGTATTAGGAAAGGAAGGGCTAAACACTGCTTTGCTATGAAATTGGCACATTTGGAGCTCTGGTGATTGTTTTGATGTATTTTGTGAAGTAGTGCAGTGTTAGCGCTATAGCGTCTAACGCTATAGCGTCGAGAAGAAAGCGAGATCATTTGAGCATCTAAAGGAAAAGTGCACTTTTGGCGCCAAGCTCATTAATCCATGTTCCATATCTTGTGTCCACTGTGCTGCTGACATGTGCGGATTTTATTGGATATGTGTGGACGCTTGGCATCGCATGAGTGAGGAATAGTGGAGTTGGTGAAAAAGAAAACATCACCTTTATTGACTTTTGAGAGGATTGGTACCACATGCTAGAAGTCTAGAGATATGCTGATCTTCCTTCTCTCCCACGGATATAGTTAGATGGTGCGTGGAGTTAGAGGGAGTATTGAGAGAGAGAGAGAGAGAGCTTATCATCTTCTTCTCCATTGATGCACTTTTGAAGTTTTTTAAAAACTTTATTTTTTCTTCCTTTGTAATTTTTTCGCATTTCTCACGATTGTAAAGCTATCGATTTGCATCATCACTACGTGGATGATTAGGAGGCATCAAGATTGTATCTTTTGCACTTGTGTTTTCCTTTCTACCTACGGTAATGCAAGTATGTTTATTTGTGTTATTTTGATGATGCTCAACATGAGCTAAACTCTTTGAGTTGGGTTGCTAAAACTTGTAATGAACCATTAATATTACGTATATAATTTCTCACGTGTTGTGTTTTAATCCTTGTGTTATAACTCTTCCAAACTTGTTTTGTATTTGGCCACGTAAAACAAGTACCTCTGTGGATTCAGACATGAACCATGGAAAGACTTCAAGGATTAATATAAATGATAAGGTTGGTTGAAGACATTTAACCAATTTTTACTTCCTCTAGACATAGAAGTTGCAATAGTTTATAAAGCATAAGCTGTGGGATCTTGATGATACATGGGTGAACCTATTTAGAACCTAGACATAGGCATCTTGTAGTGAAACCACACGGCGCTAGTATTTGAAAGGCACAAAACATTTTGCAATAACGCTTAACGCTATAGCGTGTGGACGTTATAGCGTCTTATTTACGGGAAGTTACGTAGTGAAAGCAATCCAACTTAGTCTCTCATATTTCAACTTACTTTTTAACTTGTTACTTTAACCAAACTTTGTTCAACTGAAACTTTGTTACTCAAATTACTTGTTACTTGTTTCTCTAAGTGTAATTCCTTTTTAAACTCTAAAATTAATACCAATCTCTGTGGAGACGAACTTTACTTATCAATATATTACTTGTTGCGATTGTGTACACTTGCACAACTACTTTTCGCACAACACTAGGAAAGTGGCCGATGAGGGCCTATGTGTGTGTGTATATATATATAAGTGGGTAAATGAGGGCCTATATATATATATATATATATATATATATATATATATATATATATATATATATATATATATATATATGGTAGAGTGCAATTGTACAGACACACATCAATCAGTACAACACAATTTATTTCAATCTTTATTTATATTAATTTTTATGCATTAGCCAGTAAAATAATCCAACCCCTCGCTTTCCATCCACCCAACCTGACCCTTTTATCGCACTTTTTACTTATATTTATTTTTATGAGTTGGGCTTCAGGGGCTCACTAAGGTCAAGAACACGCCGCCTTATGGGGAACACGTGAAAATTCTTGAAAAAAAAGACGCTTTGGCTGGTCTTTTGGTCATTTCACACCCTTATGAGGTGTGTTTTGAGTAGGAGGGGGAGTGAGAAAAGCAAACGCTAACGGTAAAGAGCAAAAACAAGTTGGGCCCAAACAGTCCACAACAAAAAGCCCACCCAGTCCCTACAGCTAAGCAACACAAGTGCACTTTACTCTAAACAAAAAACCCTATATATAATCTTCTCGGCGCCGACCTATTCTTCAAAACTTCCAGCAAATATAGCCGTTTTCTTTTCTTTCTAGGGATCGACTATGGCCTTTGCTCTAGATCTGTATGTTACCCCAAAAGTAGCAGATTAGCTTTGGATTTTGCTTACATCTTCGTTAATCTGCACGATGTCTCCCTTGGCGTGAAAGCCCCAATTCAAGTGCAAGATCACCGCCATTCGGGTTGCAATTCAGCCCCGATTTCTTCCACCGCTGATCTGTGTCAAAGTAACGGTAAAATCTCATCTCACCACTCTTTTTTTTTTCGTTCTTGAATTCGTCTCACTGCACCTTTAGCTTGTTTTCGAATATAAAGCTAGTCATAGAGACGCAAACCGGTTTTCACCTACATTTTTCATTTACAATCTTCAAGATTTGATTTCTTTATTTTTTTTCTTCAAAATAAAATATTGTAACCCTAACGTTTGGCTTTGATTACATACCGTTACTTTTTGATTTTCAAGTTTTGGTTTTTTTCTTTCTTTTTTCAATAACAAGTACTGTAACCCTAATTGTTGGCTGTGATTATATGTTATCCGCGCTTCTGAGATTTCTCAATGAAGTATTTCGGAAAAAATGGTTGAATTTCTTGATATGAGCCAAGTTTTGATTTGTGATTCTTGTTTTTTAATTGAACTTGGTTTTAGTTTCTATTTTTTGTTGCTTGTATTTTTCAGTGGCCTTGATGATTGTGATGATCATTTTGCAGCTTTAAAGCTGCTTCTTGCTTCTGAAAAAAATAGTGATTAATAGAGTTGTGATAATATCTGAGCTTTTGGTAAGTTGTTCTGATGTGTTATTTGATTTATTGATGTGCTCTTATTTCTTATCAATTGGCGATTGTTTTGATTTTGTAATTTGTAATAGTTTATATTAATTGGATGTTGTTTCAGGTTGGTCTGTGATGATTATAGCCGATTGTTTGAGGTGTTTTCACACCAAGCTTCCCGTTCCTAGTGAGAACCTACTTGTTAAAAGGACGTTCATATGACGTAAATGGATGAATTTGAGTCTTTGATTTGGTAAATGTATTATTTCTATTTATTATTTTATCATTTGAGCTACAATATATGTCAGTTGATAGGGAGTTCATATTTTATCTTTTGAACCAATGATGTTACTCACAACTCACAATCCAACTTGTCTAAGGTTGTAGTTTACCCGAGACCCTCATTTCAGGGAGAACCTACATGGTGTTGCTACATTTCCAATGACATTAGTTGTTTAACTGAGGTTCATGGGGTTTATAGTTCAGTTTATTCAATCCCTGTTTGTTTTTAATCTTCAATTTAGAGTTAAATAACATGACATTATAGTTGAGGGTTGATTGTTGGGTTTGGATTGGTTGCCTTTGAATGTAGTATTCTATGTTTTCATTATACAATGCCGCATCCCAAAATATTTAGTAAAAGAATAATTTGATAGGTTGTCTTACTCTTACTCTGAAAGGAGCGCCTTGTCTTTTAGTTTCCTTGATTTTCAGTTCCCACTCACTTGAAAGTTTGTTGTATGGGTTTTTCTCTATTTACGTGCAATAAAATTTGAGCTAAAGCAAAGCCTTATTTGTTGGTGAGATAATGCACTGTTATATAGTTTTAAATGCCCTCTTCTATGTTTGTCAATGTCCTGTCTCAAAATATAATATAGTAAATAATGAATTTGACATGTTTGTCTTATTTCAAAAGGAATGCCCACTATTGTAGTTGCCTCAATTTAGAGTTTCCTCTATTAACGGTTGCCTATTTCTTTTTCTCTTCCTTGCTCAGTGCCTTGGTGGGCGTCCCCGTTGATTAACAGTTGCGTGGAATAAAAGTTACCTCGTTTTATAGTTGCCTCAATTAAAAGTTGCCTTGATTAAATGTTGCCTCGATTGACGGTTGCCTCGATTAAGAGTTGTCTCAATTAAAGGTTGCCTCGATTAACAGTTGCTACGATTAAAGTTGCCTCGATTGACAGTTGCCTCGATTAAGAGTTGTCTCAATTAAAGTTTGCCTCGATTAACTGTTGCTACGATTAAAGTTGCCTCGTTTAACAGTTGCCTCAATTAAGAGTTGCCTCGTTTAAGAGTTTCCTCAATTAAAAGTTGCATTGATTTATAGTTGCCTCGATTAATGGTTGCCTCGATTTAAGAGTTGTCTCAATTAACAGTTGCTACGATTAAGAGCTGCCTTGGTTAATAGTTGCCTCAATTAAGAGTTGGCCCGATCAACAGTTGGCACGATTTATTTTCAGTTGAGTAGCTATTCAATCAAGGTGATGTTTGTTTAAACTAATATCAATCAAGGCTGGTGGAAGTCTTTACTTTGTAACCATGACGTTTCAAATGGGTATTAATCCATTTGAAACGTCATGCTTGTGAAGATGATAGCTATCAAAGCCAGATTTCCTTTCATGTTTTGCAGCCATGCATCCTCTGCATCATGGGTAATTATGTTGCAAAGTAAAGACTTTCACCAGCCTTTGCAAGGTAATTATGAAAATGTCCAGCTTTGGTTAGGTTTTCCTAAATTTCTAGCAAATGAAATCTGAGCTACGGCTCTATTTTATGTTTGACACTGTCCCATCTTGAAATATATGGTAAATAATGAATTTGGTAAGTTTGTTTTATTCCGGAAGGATCACCTGGGGTTGTAGCCGTCCCAATTACAGTTGCCTCAATTTTCAGTTGCTGCCATTGATCAAGATAAATTTTTCGAAGATGATATTTGTTTCATGAAAGTGGTATTGTGGCTTTTCTCAAATGTAGTGTTATACTCTTGAATCCTTGTTTTAAATTTTGAATGGTGTCTTTTGAATGCACTTTTCTATGTATGATTATACAATATCATGTCCCGAACACATGTTTTTATTTTGAACCATTACACATTAATATTAGTCATCACTGGCAAGCATATACTTGAAGCCCTTCTCTTGATGACTATGTTGTTGATGATAGAGGTGGCGTGGGGTTGTTGAGTTTGAAAGGTTGAATTAGATAGCCTTGGAAAATGTAGGTACATACTCTATGAAATAGCCTTGGATATGTAGAGATAAGTAGTTGTAAATGTTCTCCATAGAATTTTGTACAATCAGATGATATATATATTCCATATGTTCCTTTTGAGAAAGGCTTGAAAAAAGGGTTGGTAGTGAAGATTTATTGAATGGGACCTAAATTCTGTACTTACTCCCTTGGTGGCAAAGTAGCTCTGCTTTAAAGAATCTCATGATTCACAACAAATATCCTATCTCTGTGCCTGTGCTTTTGAGTTTATTTTTATTAGTCATTTATGGTCTTGGTGAGAATTCGCAAACTCATTTTAAAAGATAAGTCTTGTGTCATTGTGCTCTGACCACGCTTTAGTGGTTCGCGTACCTATATATGCTAGCTATCACTCTTCCTGAAATGATTTGATGATTTTGATCTGAGAGTCAAATAACCCAAAAATTGGAATGTTCAAATTGTTTATTTGGCATCAGCTACAATGGAAGTGCTTGGAATGAAAAACATTTCCTTGATCAGTCGTCATTTTATTGTACATACTATCGAAAGAAAAATGACAATCTCAGGACAACTTCCTCTATCGGGTAAGCAACATTCAAAATTTGATTTGTAGAAACTTTCTTTTGTTTCAATAACGGACCTGAGTTTCTTTCCATTTCTTCTGTTTACAATCGGCAGATTTAGATTACATAAATGTGTAAGATTGAGGTATTGATTGTGTAAATGTTACTTCTATATATTATATTGTCTTTTGAGCATTGCTATGTCAGTTTGTCCGGAGAACCAATGATGTTACTCACATTCCAACTTGTCTAAGGTTGTAGTTTACTCAAGCCCCTGTTTTCAGGGAGAACCTACTTGGTGTTGCTACATTTCCAATGACATTAATTGTTAAACTGAGGTTCATTGGGTTTATAGTTCAGTACTTTTTGAATTGAGGAACCATTTGTTTTTATCTTGAGTTTAGAGTTAAATAGAAGCACGACATTAATTTTGAAGGTTGCTTTTTGGCTTCTCTATTGCGTTATCTATTGTGTGATTATACAATGTCCCATCCCAAAATATTTAGGAAAAACTGAAAAATCTAATTAGACAAATATTATTCTCAAAGGAGCTCCTGACTTATAGTTGCCTGATTTTCAGTTACCTCTCACTTGAAAATTTGTTGTTTTGATTGTTCTCAATTTATGTGCAATGAAATTTGACCTAAAGGTAAGCTCTATTTGTGGGTGAGAAAATGCAGTGTTATAGTTTGAAATCCTTGTATTAGGTGAGGAAATACCGAAATAGTGATGCTCTTGAAGGTCCTATTCTATGCTTGTCAATGTCTTGTCTCAAAATATTTAGTAATTAATGAATTTGACAAGTTTGTCTTATTCCAAAGGGAGTGTCGTGTGTTGGAGTTGCCTCGATTAACCGTTGTCTTGTTTAATGCTTATCAAAAAAAAAAAAAGAAACTGTTGTCTTGTTTAACAGTTGCCTCGATTAAATAGTTGCTTTGCTTCGATTGTCAGTTGCCCCGATTAATAGTTGTCTCGGTTAAAAACGCTTCCTCGGTTTTCACTTGCTACCCACTTGAAACAGCAATTTGATCAAGCTAATATTTTTTAAGTTGATATTTGTTTCATGAGTTGTTGCTTCAGATTTTCTCAATTTTTGCGGAATGTAATTGGAATTGCAGCTCTATTTGTAGATGAGGAAATGTTTATACTTGCAATGCAAATCCTTGTGTCAAGTTTGGAATTGTGTCTTTTGAATGCACTTTTCTTTGTTGATTATACAATACCATGTCTCGAAATATCTAGTAAATGAATTTGACAAGTTTGTCTTATTTTGAGAGGAGCGTTAGTTGATTAAGTTGATAATTGTTTAAGCTGATATATATTTTATGAAAGTGTCCAGTTTTTGGTTTGTCTCAGTTTTCGAGAAACAAAATCTGAGCTATGGCTCTATTTGTGGGTGAGGAAACACTGTTTTAGTTTGGAAACCATGTGTCTAGCTGAGGAAATTGTGGCCTTTTGAATTGCATGTTCTATGTTTGACTAATAATTGTTTATACTGATATTTATTTTATGAAAGTGTCTAGTTTTTGGTTGTCTCAATTTTTGGGTAAACGATTTTGCTATGGCTCATTTGTGGGTGAGGAAATGCAGTGTTTTTGTTTGAAATCCATATGTTTAGCTTTTGTATTTGAATTGCCTATTCTACGTCTAAGAATGACCCCTCCCGAAATATTTAGTAAATAATGAATTTGACAAGTTTGTCTTATTCCAAAAGGATTTTGCCCGATGATGTAGTTACCCCAATTTACATTTGCCTCGAATTTCAATTGCTACCCATTGACATTGACAATTTACAGTTGCCTCGATTGATTTTTTCTAAACTGATATTTGTGTACAATATAATGTAATTGGAGTTAAGGCTTATTTGTGGGTGAGGAAATGTAGTGTTATACTCTTAAACCTTGTGCCAAGTTTGGAATGGTGTCATTTGAATGCACTTTTCTATGATTGATTAAACTGATATTTGTGTACAATATAATGTAATTGGAGTTAAGGCTTATTTGTGGGTGAGGAAATGTAGTGTTATACTCTTAAACCTTGTGCCAAGTTTGGAATGGTGTCATTTGAATGCACTTTTCTATGATTGATTATACATTATCAATTTATCATGCCTCAAAATATATCTAGTAAATGAATTTAACTAGTTTGATGTGTGGTTGGTTTTGGGAGCCACAAACATTATTCTTCTACTAGCTGGAACCATTATGCTTTTATATGAATTGATCATGATCTTTGTGATTTTTTGCTGCCTACTTAAAGTAGCTATTTGATCAAAGTGATCTTTGTGATTTTTATTTTCGGTTACAGGTTATGTGCATAGTGGGACTAGTTAGCTAGGGTAGGCTAGTTTTGGTTTGTGACATCATGGCTTTATTGTTGATTTACTTTGGCAATGTGTAGGCTACTTTGGTGTTATAGAAACTGTTGTTTCACAAGTTTAGGGCAGGGACAAAATCCATGGTATCAAGCTCTATGTTTCATGGGCAATGACAGAATTGCAGTACCCTGCTTTTAGTGTCATTCTCTAACAACATATTATACTGACATAATTTGAGTACCCTGCACCATGTGTAACAGCACCTATTTTATTGTATAGGAGAGAAAAAGCTAGGAACTATTTTGTATCCTTTTAAATATATTTTGAAGTGACTCCAGCTGCATGTTCTTAAATGCTCTTTGTGATCAGTTTTCTTAAATGCTCTTTGCAGGTTGAGATTGCTAATCTCAAATCACAAACAAGGTACATCTGTGAATAATTATTTCAATAATTTGACATATCTGGTGGAAAGGATGTTATTTGACGTAAATGGATAAAATTGAGTCTTTGATTTGGTAAATGTGTTATTTCTATTTATTATTTTATCATTTGAGCTACAATATATGTCATTCTCAGGGAGTTAGTTCACATTTTACCTTTTGAACCAATGATGTTACTCACAATGCAACTTGTCTAAGGTTGTAGTTTACCCAAGACCCTAATTTTAGGGAGAACCTACTTGGTGTTTCTACATTTCCAATGACATTAATTGTTTAACTGAGGTTCATTGGGTTTATAATTCAGTTTATTCAATCCCCTGTTTGTCTAACGGCATGACATTATTGTTGAGGGTTGATTGTTGGGTTTGGAATGGTTGCCTTTGAATGCAGTAGTCTATGTTTTGATTATACAATGTCCCATCCCAAAATATTTAGTAAAAGAATAATTTGATAAGGAGCGCCTTGTCTTTTAGTTGCCTTGATTTTATAGTTGCCTTGATTTTCAGTTGCCCCTCATTTGGAAGTTTGTTGTATGGGTTTCTATCTTTATTTATGTGCAATGAAATTTGAGCTAAAGGAAAGCCTTATTTGTTGGTGAGATAATGCATTGTTATAGTTTTGAATTCCCTCTTCTATGTTTGCCAATGTCCTGTCTCAAAATGTAGTAAATAATGAATTTGACAAGTTTCCCTTATTTCAAAAGGAGTACCCACTGTTGTAGTTTCCTCAATTTAGAGTTGCCTCTATTAAAAGTTGCCTATTTCTTTTTCTCTTCCTTGCTCAATGCCTTGGTGGACGTCCCTGCTGAATAACAGTTGCCTCTATTAAAAGTTACCTCGTTTCAGAGTTGCCTCAATTAACGATTTCCTCGATTAAGAGTTGCCTCGGTTAATGGTTGCCGAGATTAAGAGTTGTCTCAATTCCTCGATTAAGAGTTGCCTCGGTTAATGGTTGCCGAGATTAAGAGCTGTCTCAATTAACAGTTGCCTCGATTAACAATTGCTTTGATTAATAGATGCCTCAATCAACAGTTGCCTCGATTAAGAGATGCCTCAATCAACGGTTGCCTCGATTAAGAGATGCCTCGATTAACGGTTGCCTCGATTAAGAGTTGCCTCAAATAAGAGTTGCCTCGATTAAAGGTTGCCTCAATTAAAAGGTGCCTCGAACCCTGTTAATAGTTGGCCCGATTTATTTTTAGTGGAATAGTTATTCAATCAAGCCGATGTTTGTTTAAACTGATACTCATATGAAAATGTGCACCTTTGGTTTTTCTAAATTTCCGGGGAATGAATTTGATAAGTTTGTCTCATTCTGAAAGGATCACCTGGGGTTGTAGCTGTCCCAATTTACAGTTCCTCAATTTTCAGTTGCTGCCATTGATGAAGATAAATATCTGAGATGATATTTGTTTCATTAAAGTGTTATTGTGGCTTTTCTCAATTTTACTCCAATGTAATTGGAGTTAACCTCTATTTGTTGGTGAGGAAATGTAGTGTTATACTCTTGAATCCTTGTTTCGAGTTTTGAATGGTGTCTTTTGAATGCACTTTTCTATGTTTGATTATACAATATCATGTCCTGAACATATGTTTTTGTTTAAGAAAATTTTCCAAAAAAAACCACTTGAGAAGGCATTTTAGTGGTGCGAATTCGTATCGTAAGGTTCAACAAAATTCATGTATCGTAAGATACAACAGTGTGTATCATGATACATGATGGGATACAGGTGCAAAAAAGATACAGACTAAGATACGTTTCGTTTTTGTTTGATTTCGTATCGTATCGGGATACAAATCGTATGTATCGTAAGATACTAATAACCATGCCTTGCTCTTGATGACTATTTTGTTGATGATAGAGGTGGTGTGGGTTGTTGAATTTGATGTAGGTACATACTCTATAAGACTGACAGTTCAGGTTGTTTGTCAGGAAAATCTGATGGAAATAAAATTGAATGTGTAGTGCAGAAGTAGCTATAAATGTTTTCCATAGAATTTTGTACAATCAGATGGTATATATTCCATATGTTCCTTTTTGAGAAAGGCTTGAAAAAATGGGGTGGTGGTAAAGATTTATTGAATGAGACCTAAATTATCTACTACCCCCTTGGTGGCAAAGTAAGTAAGCTCTACTTTAAAGCATCTCATGATTCACAACAAATATCCTATCTCTGCATGTGCTTTTTAGTTTATTGTTAATAGTCGTTTTTGGTGTTTCCAAGAATTTGCAAACTCATTTTAAATGACATGTCTCGTGTCATTGTGCTCTGACCACACTTTATTTGCTAGTTAGCACTCTTAATGAAATGATTTTTTTTTAGATAAGCATCTTAATGAAATGATTTGATCTGAGAGTCAAATAACCAAAATATTGGAATGTTCAAATTGTTTATTTGGCATCAGCTGCTATGGAAGTGCTTGGAATGAATAACATTTCCTTGATCAGCCCTCTTTATCGAAAGAAAAATGACAATCTCAGGACAACTTCCTCTGTCAGGTAAGCTACATTCAAAATTTGATTTGAAGAAACTTTCTTTTGTTTCAATAACGGACATGAGTTTCTATCCATTTCTTCTGTTCACAACCGGCAGATTCAGATGTTATATTATTGTCTTTTGAGCATTGCTATGTCAGTTTGTCAGGAGAACCAATGATGTTACTCACAATCCAACTTGTCTAAGGTTGTAGTTTACTCAATCCCCTGTTTTCAGGGAGAACCTACTTGGTGTTGCTACATTTCCAATGACATTAATTGTTTAACTGAGGTTCATTGGGTTTATAGTTCAGGTTAATTGTCTAAGGTTGTAATTTTGAATTGAGGAACCATTTGTTTTT
The DNA here is from genome assembly GCA_020916435.1 of Oxytropis ochrocephala. Lineage (NCBI taxonomy): Eukaryota > Viridiplantae > Streptophyta > Magnoliopsida > Fabales > Fabaceae > Oxytropis > Oxytropis ochrocephala. The sequence continues at coordinate 22,535,237 of CM037092.1, forward strand.
ATCTTGAGTTTAGAGTTAAATAGAAGCACGACATTAATTTTGAGGGTTGATTGTTGGCTTTGGAATGCTGGTTTTGTATTGTGTTGCTTATTGTTTGATTATACAATGTCCCATCCCAAAATATTTAAAAAAAACTGAAAAACAATTAATTAGATAACTCTTATTCTCAAAGGAGCTCTCACTTGAAAATTTGTTGTTTTGGTTGTTCTCAATTTATATGCAATGAAATTTGAGCTAAAGGTTAACTCTATTTGTGGGTGAGAAAATGCAGTGTTATAGTTTGAAATCATTGTATTAGGTGAGGAAATAGTGATGCTCTTGAAGGTTCTATTATATGCTTGTCAATGTCTTGTCTCGAAATATTTAGTAATTAGTGAATTTGGCAAGTTTGTCTTATTCCAAAAAAAGGAGTGTCTGAGTGTTGGAGTTGCCTCGATTAAGAGTTGTCTTGTTTAAAGCTTATTGAAAAAAGAAAAAAAAAAACAGCTGTCTTGATTAACAGTTGCCTCGATTAAATAGTTGCTTTGATTGTCAGTTGCCCTGATTAATAGTTGTCTCGATTAAAAACTGTCGATTTACTGTTGTTCACTTGCTACCCACTTGAAACAGCAATTTGATCAAGCTAATATTTTTTAAGTTGATATTTGTTTCATGAGTGTTGCTTCAGATCTTCTCAATTTTTGCGGAATGTAATTGGAATTACAGCTCTATTGTGGATGAGGAAATGTCTATACTTTCAAATCCTTAAGTTTGGAATTGTGTCTTTTGAATGCACTTTTCTTTGGAATTGTGTAGATACAAGCTGATTCAAATTTTACATGGAAGATCTTTTGGCAAGTTTCACTTAACAATCAACATATCCATGAAATTGCAAAAACATATATGTGGTTATTTTGTTAGAAAGTGATTGAACATTTTTAGTGATTTTGCGCATGTATATCAAATTTGTATCTCTCTTTTGGCATAATCCATATGAAGGTTCCATATTGGTGGTGACTAGGCTGCTTCTTACTAGCAATAGCGAGTTAAGGTGAGATCTATTGGATGATCCTTAATTCCACATTTGTATCTTTTGGAATGCTCTGTGATCAGTTTTCTCAAGTGAGATTGCTAATCTCAAATCTCAAACAAGGTACATCTGTGAATATGTTATTATTAGGTACACTTTCAACCTATTAATGTCTTAGCGCACTTGGACACATACTCGTGTGTGTTTGGCTATCAGCAATGCTAAAGATTTTCAAATTGGAGGTTTAGTGATTCATTTGTTATTGGTTTAAATGGCGAATTCAATACGTACTACAATAAGAATATTACCGGGGCAGTGATAATTCAATGCTATAAACCTCATTTTACTTACGAGAGGCAACGAGAGGCAAAATAGTAATGAGGTAACGATAATTCTCTTGCAATGTTTTTGATAGGTAAATAGGTAAATGTTTGTTGTTAATTAGTTAGAGGACGGGAGAAATGTTAGTTTCTGGAATTTGAAATTTGGACTTCTTGACACCACCTAGGCCACTGACACTAAAAATTGGTTCACCTCACAGATAGATGGATCTATAGTCAGTTTAACTACCAACTAAGCAAGACATTCCTAACCTAACCTAAGCAAGAAATTCCTTTAAAAAAGGAATTCATTTTGTGGCCGAGTAATTAGTATTTTACTATGTTGCTTTACTGTTTTACCTAAATGTATTGGTTGTAGTACTGATAGTACTATCAGATATTTACAGCTCAAATTACCATTTTGCACTTTTATCTTTTGTACTACACTCTTCTAGAAGGTGTACTATACTTTTAGAGATCTAATGATTGTACCATTAAATACTATTCTCTGAAATCAATGAAGTACAAATCATTTCCCAATCAATATCTTCTCCTAAATTCTCTCTGATTCATTACTTTCCTTTACATTTCGAGTACCATTCTTATCATTGGAACTCCTAGTGTAGAGTAGAACTTGATTGGCTCCGTAGCTCCCTCCCTTCCAATCCAAATTGATTCCAATTGGTAACAATTGGTATCAAAGCAACTTCCTGGTACCATGACAATCACACGCGGACAATCACATACCGAGCTAGAGAAAAAAATTGATGAAGCGAACTCGCGAATGGATCAATTCGACGAACGTATGGATTCACGCATCGATGAGCTGAGGAACCTGATTATAGCTCAGAATCGTAACATTTCGCAGGAGAGTGCGAATCATCAACCTAATGATGAAGTGGTAGGTGAAGAACAACGAGATCCGTCACAGATCCTCGCGCTTATTAGATCCCGCGGGAGAATCCAGATGAAACGACTACACGACTTTATGCTACTCGCTTGTCAAAGATAGATTTCCCCAAATTTGACGGCAAGAAGGTAAAAGATGGGCTCTACAAGTGTGAGCAGTTCTTCCTCCTAGATGAGACCCCTCCAGAATCACGCGTGAGATTAGCATCTATTCACCTCGAGGGACTAGCGCTTCAGTGGCACCTGAATTACATGCGAGCTCGTTTCGATCAATACCCTCTCTGGACGCAATACTCATCTGACGTACGATGGAGATTTGGTGATGTATATGAAGATCCCCTTGGAGAACTCATACAGGTAAAGCACTCCGTCTCTGCTCAAAATTACATTAATGAATTCGAATTAGCTCAAACACAAGTTAATTTACTCCCTGAACATGCCCTGAGTATATTCCTTGCTGGTTTGAACCCCTTCACCCAAGCCCAAGTTCGAATGTTCAATCCAACGACCATTGCCCATGCTACTAACCTCGCAAAATTGTGTGAATCTGCCAAACCCAGCCAGAATACCTACAAACCACATGTCTACACTCAAAAACCCCCAACAACCAAAGTGACCCAAACACCTATCCTCACTAGTACCAGCACCTCTAACCAGAAAAATTACCCCCCAATGCTATTAAACGTTATACTCAGGCTCAATTACAAGAACGGAGTGCCAAGGGTTTATGTTGGTACTGTGATGAGAAGTTTACTCTAGGGCATCAGCTCAAGCACCGAGGCCCTGCAAATCGGCTTATGTGTATGGAGGCTGATGAGGAATCAGTAGATGATGAGAAACCTGAAGAGGTTTTGGAACCTGTATTAACCCATGTAGAGGAGGTAGAAGCTCCAATTATTTCATTACATGCCATGACAGGAACTGCAGCTTATCAAACTATGCGAGTGAAGGGCTTGTACAACAAAATTCTGTTGCAAATATTGCTAGACAGCGGCAGTACTCATAATTTTCTGGACCTGGACTTGGCTAGGAAGCTTGGTTGCTACTTAGAAGCTTTGGAGAAGCCAATGTCAATTACTGGAGGAGGGGGAAATAAGTTTGAAGCCTTATTCATGTGTAGAAATTTTGCTTGGACCATCCACAATCAACATTTTGTAGCTGATGTGATTGTCCTCCCATTGGTTTGTTGTGATCTTTTGCTTGGTGTGCAATGGTTGAAATCTTTAGGACCAATTTTGTGGGACTTTGAGAGGTTACGCATGGAGTTCACACTGAATGGAAAGAAAATGCTCTTGAGGGGTGCCAAGAATCCTATTATCAAGCTAATCACAAATGAAGGCCTTAACTCTGCTGTCAGTCACGGTGCAGAGCTCTGTTTCTTACAAATTGAGCAGTCCACGCCTCAATTAGTCATACCTGAATGCTCTGTTCATCATGAAGGTAAATCTGCTCCTACTATCCCTCATGAAATTTCACTTCTGATAGAACAGTATCAACCTATATTTGATGAACCTAGGTTGTTACTTCCAGCTAGATTAGGGTTTGATCATAAAATACCTCTCAAAGAGGGTACTCCAGCAGTGAATTTGAGGCCCTATAGATACTCCATCATTCAAAAAGACTTTGTAGATAAATTAGTGGGTGAGATGTTGAAACAAGGGATTATTCAACATAGCAATAGTCTGTTTGCATCCCCAATTGTCCTTGTAAGAAAGAAGAATGGTTCTTGGAGACTTTGTGTTGACTATAGGAGGTTGAATCATTATACTGTTAAAGACAGATTCCCTATCCCCCTTATTGAAGACCTTATGGATGAATTGGGAGGTTCACTACAACATTTTGACCCTATGGCAACGGTCAAAAACCGTCTCCAAAAGCCAAAAAACCGTTGCCAAAGCCTACGGCAACGGTTTTGAAACCGTTGTACTTGCGGGCGTTGCCTAAACTAAAGGCAACGGTTTTTTGCACCTAAGGCAACGTATAGGAAAAACCGTTGCCATTGACAGATAGAAGGCAACGGTTTTTGTTTCCACTCTATGGAAACGGTTGCAAACCGTTGTCCCTTTTGGCAACATTTAAAAACCGTTGCCACCTATGGCAACATGTTAAAACCGTTGTCAAATATGACAACAGTGAATAACCGTTGCCTTATACACTGAAACAAAAACCGTTGCCACTAATGGCAACACTCTTAAACCGTTGCTATAACACGAAAAACAATTCTCTTTATTTTAATAATCTATGTCAACAACAACGCTATAAAACAGCTGTTATTACAAACAACCGCAAATAACTACCCTATTCGCATCTCATTCTTAATCGAAACGATTTGTTACTAAAATGAAACAACCGCAGACCTACCACTATCAACAACCCATCTCTGATCAAAAAAGCAACCTATAGTAAGATCAATGTATCATAGGTTACATATGTTTTTAGTCTCTATAGTATCACGACTTTTCAACTTTAGTCTATAGAAAAATTGTATTCATGTTTGGTTATATATTTACATGTTTTTAGTCCTCGCGGGGACTAAAAACACCCGCTTTTTTTTATTTTCTGAGGGGACAAAAATGAATAAATTTTCTTCATCCAGTTGAAGTATTTGAACAAAGTATAATACCAAAATCATCACACATAGCATCGACATCTATAATAATTGTAAAATATCGTCGATCTGGGCACACAATTGTCTTTATAAGATTTGGTCTCACAGTAAGTTTAGAGACAGAACACCTTCTTCACCGTCAAACGGACTAGCACATCTCTTTGTGGAATTTCACAAACGGTTTGTGTGTATACTACCACTATCAAGTTGATATTAAATTGCAGCAAGATTTAACCCATAAACTCTAAAGAAGATGGCAAGTAAAGCTCCAACAGAAAATTTAATATCACAATCAACCCCACATTTAGTCATCAAACCCTTCAACATAACTCAAATCCTTTTGAGAACAAAGAAGTCGGATGTGATCTTCATCGCTTCGCTATCTATGACCGATCTTGCGAGAGATAACCGAGCAAACGCCCAAATCGATTGGTTTACGGATGTATCGTATGGCTTTGATCTTCGCAACGTCGTCGGCGGCGACGACAACCGGAGAACAACACATATGCAAAGTGGATCGAACAAAGGTGAAATTGAATCATAAGATAGAAACAAAACCAATTTCAAGCGGGGAGATCCATACCAAATCGGATATCAAATTAGATTTTGAGATGAAAAATAATATACGATGAAGATGAAAGTTCAAGAGGAACAAAGCGGAGAGGATGAACAAGAGAGAGGAAAGCGAACGAAGCTTGAAATCGTTGAGCGGAGAGGGATGAACAAGAGGAAGGAACCGATTTTATGAGAGAGTTTGCGTTTACGAGAGGGTTTGCGTTTGAGTGTTTTTGCGTTTGAGGGTTTGCGTTTGATTTTTATTTTTAATACTTCTTCTACGACAAGCGTTTACGAGCCGTTGCCTAAAGCATAAACAAAAAACCGTTGCGATAGACTTTATGGAAACGGTTTTGAGCCGTTGCCTAAAGAATAAACAAAAAACCGTTGCGATAGACTTTATAGGAGCGGTTTTGAGCCGTTGTCATTGAAAAAATTTAAAAAAATAAAAGGCAGCGGCTTCAAAAACCGTTGCCATTGTTGGCTAAGGCAACGGTTTTTTTGAAGTTGCAATTTTGGGCGTTGCCATAGGGTCCAAATGTTGTAGTGGTTCTGCTATTTTTTCCAAGCTTGATTTACGCTCTGGTTATCATCAATTGAGAATGCATGAGGGGGAGGAGTACAAGACAGCTTTCAAGACTCATAGTGGTCACTATGAGTATCTTGTCATGCCATTTGGTTTGAATTTCAAAAGAATAAAGCAAAATAAAAAGAAGGGCGTTCGTGTTACCTGAGCGGCCGGTAGTTGAGTCCGGCGCTGGTTTTGGAGCGAGCGACGAATGGCAGACAACGAGCCAGCGAGAGCATTTTCACGATTCAGAGTAAAGAAGTGAATGAGGAGTGGGTTCCTCTTACCCCACCACCACCTTATATAGTGGGCCAACCGTCACCTCAGGCCCAAGAATGAAAAGGCACACCCTTTCGCATTCCATCACTACTCAGTCGGAGGGAAACGAAACACGCCTTGGAGAAGCCAAGCGCCACCTTGGAATACGTGAAATCACATCATTAAATCGGTGTCCCTCAAAAGACTTATGACACACTTCGAAAGTAGTCAGAGCGGCCGCAGCGGGGCAGCGACCCCAGCATAAACCTGGTCCCGAGCGACTTAACTTGAAGGTCACTTGGCCGGTCGTGGATCGGCGTGGCAGCGCCCACATTTTTCGTAGTATCGAGGCCGTCCATTCTTGGCAACTCAGCTATTCTCAGCACCATTCGGGGGCAGCAAATCAAGCCTTAGCCCGCCTATCGACGACCCAGGCTTGGGGGGCAACTGTTCTGGAGTGGGCTCAAGGCCCAATGCAGTCTAATAGGCCCAATATGGCCCAATACTGTAGCTATAAATATGGCACGAATCTCAAGGAATTAGGTACGTCATTTATTACTAGTGGTCCTATTCACTATTATTCACACTTCTTGACTAAGGCGTCGAGTGCTTTCGCAGTACCACGGCAGCGCGTTCAAGACTTTGACACCAAGACATCCAAATGACCGAGCTAAGGGACTACATCAAGACTACATCTATTGCTCTTTCATACGATCAAAACCTTACTCATTGAAGGGAAATATGTCGGCACATTCATTTCCTTCTTCTTACGAAACGATAAATATGAACTTGAGTGCCCTTGACTCAATTTTTAATCTTAATAGAATAGTTGATAAAGTTTTCTCTCGTTGATTACCATCATCTTCCTTTTAAGTTTTTCAAATCAAAATTAAATGCTCTTAGCTCTTAGTTTGATAATGACCCAAAGTTTTCTTTGCCTGGTTTTTGTGCTTCCAAGGGAATACAGAGACCCAAACAAAATAGTAGGGATCCAGTTGCTGTTTTATCAGAAGCCTCTTATTGAAGGTACCATCCGGCGGACAGACATGGAATCGAAGTATGTTGGAATCTCAGGCAGAAAAATTGGTGTAGTTAGAGGAGACCAAGCAACCGCTTGGAAATGTTATGCTGAGAGAGGTATGCTGGTCAATTGATGTGGCTAAATCAAAATAAAATAAATACGGTTTAGCACAATAATGCACTCAATGAATTTCAATTCACAAAAACAAAAATCAATTTAAATAATATAACAATCAAAGTAAAGTGATACCTTTGGGGTGTTACAAGTTACAAAGGCGTACTAGTAGGTAAGGCTAACCGTGAGATTTTGGGTGCCTTGGGCGAACAAATAAAGTGATACCCTTGTAATTATTTAATTTTTTTTTGATGCATTTTTGTTGAAAATCAATAAAGATTAGTTCATAATTAATGTTTTTAAAGAATTATTTTCAATAGAAATCAAAGCTAGATTATTTAATCTATTTTGTGCATTGTAAATTGTGAATAAAATTTTAACAATTTCAATTTTTTAAAATTGAAATTGTTAAAATTTCACACACACACACACACACACACACACACACACACACACACACACACACACACACACACACACACACTCACACACACACTTAAGTTATTTTTTTTTTGTAACAAGTCGGTCCTTTATATTTTTATTGTAACAACTTAGTCCTTTAAGTCTTAAAATGTTTACACAGTTAATCATTTTTACATTTTCTGTTACAAAAATGGTGATATGGCAGTAACGGAAGTGATGTGGCGGTAACAGAGTCATAAGTGACAGTTAAGTGATGATTTGTCAAAAAAGAAAATAATCCATGTCATTTTTATCCTACATGCATTCATCTGCTAAAACCCAAAAAATCATCTGGTGGCATGGTATTGTGGCTGCTGCTATATTGGTGTTGATATTAGTGTTTGGCTAATTTTGTTATATATATTCCACAGGATAGAAGTTGTGATTCACACAATGACATTCAATGAAGGGCTTTTTGGATAAGCATCTGGTCTATTGCGTGGGAGGGTGATGGATGCCTCTGGTACAGGAGAAAAATTCATATGTACTGCAATTAATAATCAGCCAACAAACATTTTGATTGTTTTCATGCCAGTTAATGATCATTTGGGGTTATGATTTGAGAACTTTTTAGGGTTTACAATTTGGGAATTTTTGGGGATTGTTCCATTTTACATTAAGGATATATATCTCTCTTTAATTTTACAAATCCATTCTTTTTGGATTAGCGATTTCTTTAATAATGGGTTAGAAAGAACAAATTCTGGGTTGCATAGTTTTGCTCTTGAATGTTGTGAAGAAGATGAGATTGTGAAGAAGATGAAGATGATAAGTTTTAGGGAAGGGTTTTTCATTTTTTTTTTAATACAAATCCATTAAAAATAATGATTCATCAAGGGTGATTACTTCCATACCCATGCAGAGTTGGGTGGGTATGATACCTTCTAGGTAAAATAGACAAAATTAGTTCAATATTTATTTTTACTTTAAAATATTTAAATAGAAAAAAAAGGTGTTATTGAGTATTTTGCCTAGAATGTATCATACCCTCCCAACTCTAGATGGGTATTGAAGAAAAAACCTTCATCAAGTTTATTCGGCCACCTAAGACTCTATTACTGCCACATCACCTCGGTTACTGCCATATCACCATTTTTGTAACAGAAAATATAAAAAAGATTAATAGTGTAAACGTTTTAAGACTTAAAGGACTAAGTTGTTACAAAAAAACATAAAGAACCAACTTGTTACAAAAAAATAACTGAAAGGACCTCTGCTGTAATTTTGTTTATATATATATATAGAGAGAGAGAACATATTGGGTGAGAACTCTTATTTATTGTGATAAATAAGAGCTTTTAATTATAATTATTAGATTAAAATGAACAATCCAAAGTATTCAATAATTATAGCATCGAGTGGGAACTTTTCTTTATTATAAGAAGTGATTTTTAATTAAAACAGTCAGATTAAAATAAAAGTCTCAGATTACATTATTAATTGGAAGATCTTGTATGTTTGTTCCTTTTTTAATTAAAGGTCGTATGAAATATTATAATTAATCCCATTAACCTATTAGCTCGTTAGTCTATATACAAAAGCTTACACCACTGAAAGGTTTTAGGCTATCTTAAAAAAAGTGAAATAGACTTTTAAATAAACTTTCGCTTTCGGTGTATTTCAGCTTTCAAAATGAGTCGGGGCGCTCAAAAATAGGCGCAGACTCTATCATATTTTCAACGTAGTCGACCAGGGTTATCTGCAGTTTCTTTCGCCCCAACCTATCCACACCCCTATAATTTCACTACTCATGCTTGATGTCGATCTTTATGTTAATGGAATGAAATTGAAGACATATATTTTGTGCCTACGATCCAATAATGGTTTACAATCTTTAATTTAGTATTACATGAGTATAAAGTTGTTCTTCCTTTCAATATATTGCATCAATGTTCGTTCGGATAGATTAAAACAATAAATTCTTTCTGACAAGTTTCATTTCAAGAAACTAATAAAAGAATCACAATATTTTGCAATCACCCATGCATCTAGTGTGTGTCTATATATATATATATATATATATAGAGAGAGAGAGAGAAGAGAGAGAGAGAGAGAGAGTTGCAATATTTTGCAAACATCTGTGCATTGCACGGGGACATGCACTAGTGTGTGTTTGTGTGTGTGTATAAGGATATATAACTGCTGTAAAAGGAAGTGAATTCTCTTAGGATTTCGATTGAAGACACCCGATCCCTCCCCATTCTCTTATGTCAGAGAAAAACATGAGGCATTATATTTTTGAGTTTAATTTATATCACAAATTTGTGTATACGTATTTCTACATTATCTACCAATGATAGTTGATGAGTCATTAAAAAGAAGTTACTCAATTAAGAACCACACGATGATGTGTCATCGCACTACCTGTGTATTGTGATTGGTGGATAGTGTAATAAAACTTTTTTACACATAATGTGTATACTAATTAAACTCTATATTTTTAATCTCAACAATTTAATTATCTTATCCCAATTTTTAATATATATTTAAAACACACATACTCTTTCTCATTTTACATATTAATTAAATGATATTGAATGAGTTGTTGATATTTTTAGTGAAAACGTTACTTCTACAGTTCTACTGTTCTACCCATCTCACTGTTTTTAATTCTTTCAACAATATTGTGTCTTTTTTTTTTAATTTCATATCTCTCTCTCTCTCTCTCTCTCTCTCTCTCTCTCTCTCTCTCTCTCTCTCTCTCTCTCTCTCTCTCTCTCTCTCTCTCTCTCTCTCTCTCTCTCTCTCTCTCTCTCTCTCTCTCTCTCTCTCTCTCTCTCTCCTCAAACGCATCTTTCTCTATTTTACACCATCAACTTGCATTGCATTATTTTTTAATCAAACTAAAAAGCAACTTCCGTAAAAAACCAGTAAGCCGTTTTTTTTGTATTGTTACTGGTTTTAAGAACAGGTTCCAAATTGGTTTTTAAATACTAGTATACCTGTACCACTTTTTGCAAGGAGATTTTTCACACTTATGAGTTGGGATTTTAATACTTGCACTGATTTTTCTCAATTAGTGTTTGACTGTATATTTGTTCCGAAAAGTGGTAAACCATTTTTGGAAATAAAACTGTTTTTAGAAGCTAGTAAAACTGTTTTACGGTAGTAAAAACTCGATTTTCAAAAAAGCAGTAAACCGTTTTTGAGAGAAAAAAACCGATTTTAAATCGGTATACCGGTTTATAAACAGTAAACCGTTTTCCTGAATTAAACTGGTTTTGAACCAAATTTAAACCGGTATGAAAATGCGAACCGGTTTTTGCAGAAATGGTAAACCATAATTGGATTTTAAAGAGGTATGGGATGGTGTGGTATGGTTTTTGTACCATGCACACCCCTATTTGGAGTTCTTTTCTGCATTGCTTAGTGCGACCTGCTCTCATCATTAAAATTACGAGCCTCTGATACTCATTTCTTTAGAATTTATCTTGTCTTTGTCTTGTTATTTTTTTTTTTCTGTTTCTGTTTTTTTATCTTAGTTGTTTTTCTTGGTGTTTAGGCTAGCTAGCTAGTTGATGCCTGTGGTGTTTAGTTGGCACACCTTTGTTTTTCTCTAAAGTTCTTCCCAGAAGTTTTAAGCCACACCTTTGTGTGAATGATGTTTAGTTGTGTGGTCACTACTTATCAGAAAAAAATCTAATCATAATCCTGAAAATAGGATTTGTTTCAAAGATGGTGAGGCTTCCTAAAAATAGGATATGTTTCTAATTGGAGAAGAGATACCAAAACGAGATGGATGGAAACAGAGGTTTGTGCTAGCGTGCCGAAATTGTTAACAATAAACTGTGTATGAACATTTCAACATAATCTAAGTATTAGGCGCAACAAACTTAGGACAATCCACGTTGATCTTTACCCGTTTTAATTTATTTTTAGTTTTTTATATCTACAAAAGACTAGTCTGCTTGTCACTATGGCGGGAGATTTTTTTTTTTCAGCATGGACCCTCGAAAAATGATGTTTTATTACGGAGGTTGTTTTGTTTGTTGACACGTCATCTGTATTGTGTATTAATCGACTATATATCTGCGCCATTGTCTATTACGTGAGATTTGAGTTTTATTATTTGAAGTGGAAAAGTGAATATTTTCCAGCCAATGGATGCTATCGACTTTTCATTTTCCTTTCTTCTAACTTCAATTGCGTTTGTTATAAGTGTGAAAGTTTTCACACTCTTTTTCGTCACTTTCTGATGCCGCCGCGTTTGCGTTCTCCTCCTTCCGAATGTCGTCCAATCCTCTCGCTCCACCACCTCCTCTTCATCATGAGCTTCTTATTTTTTTTGTTCTGTTTTTGATTGTGAGGGAGAGAGGTCACATGAGGGAGGGGGAGGAGAATGGTGATGAGAGAGAGAAGCACATTGATGAGAGTGAGATAGGAGCAGAGAGAGAGAATAGTGTGGTTGTGGTGCAACATCACGAAGTGGCGGAAAAAAGAAGGCTTGCGGCGGAGGGTGGATCTCAAGGAGGTAAAGACAACCCTGTGCGGTGGCGCAAATGGAGAAGGCTCACAATAATTTTTCTTTTCTTTTCTGAATCTGTGTTTTATGCTTCTTTGTTAACTCTCTCACTGTTCCATATTTAACTTTTTACCCACTCCTTTAAAAGCACATTTAATTGTTTTTTTAATTGGTTTATTGAAGTGCTCAATTTTTTTTGTCTTCACCAGGTGGATGCTAATCCAACTTTATATATGAGGAAATTATGAAGGAAGTGTCCTCCTAAGTGAAGAGAAAGAGTACTAGGGGTTGGTTGCAAGTACTCTGGTATACTGTCTTTTAGTTTTTAATTACCTAAATTCCTCATTGTTTTTTCCAGGTGAACATAGAAGTGATGTTGCTTATAATAAAAGACTTTGTTTATTAAGTTTTTTTTCCTATCTTTTGTGGCCAAACCTCTTAATTAATTTATATGTTTTTTGTTTGTTTATATACTACGGTAATAGGAAGAATGTAGTTTCTTATACTATATATGCTCATGAAACTTTGGAAATGTGATGAAATGTTATGTTGGAAATGTGTTAACTGTGTTTGGATTCCTTGAAAATTTATTTTGTCCTTCCCCTCCTTTTTCCCTTAAAAGGTCTTTTCAATTTTAAAATGTTGCTAAGCAGATAAATTGTTCTAAAGCAAAACAGAAAGTGGTGTTGATGGCAATGTTATTGAAACCAAATCGGTGATCAACCCGAGCAGGTCACTGGGTCAATGGTCGGATCGAATGGTCACTAGTTGGCCCGCATGACCCGTGACGTACTAAAAACTGATGAAATATCTAATATTGTATGTCAATATTTTCAATTTTCAATATGAATTAAATGAATATTGATATTAAAATGAATAATTATTCATACTCAATAATATATAGAATCTAAAATTTATGGAATATGATACAAATTATTAGATATTAAATAGGATATATGCGTAATACAGATATAATAACACATGTATGTAAGTATATAAAAGTAAATAATAAACAAATATAATTAATAGATTAAAAGGGTTTTTAACAAAAAAGAGAAAAAATGAATGACTTAAGTATAATATATGTTGTCAATGTACCAACACATCAAGCAGCTCAATTGGTTACATGTTACAACTTGCATCTTAAGCACCAGGTGCTGGGTTCAACACCCAGGCAAGCCATTTTGCTAAATAATTTTCGGTCAACAAGTTGATTTGACCGAGTCAAGGTCGGGTTGACTCGAGTTGGTTTGGGTCAAAGCGCGGTCGTCGATGACATCATCACGGGCCAACGCGGGTCAACTGCATTTCCGATCCAACGTGTGACCCGAACTCAGAGGCGCGGGTCACGGTCTAACCGGCCGGGTCGGTCTGGGTTTGATAACACTGAGTTGATGGAGCTTTCTCAATCACCCCAAATGAAAAAAAAAATTATATGAGAGATTATATTTCTAGACAAGGAGTCATGCAAAAGAGGACATTAAGAATTTATTGGCTGCAAGCGTGCAATTCCTATAAGAGAGAGATGCTTGCTAGGTGATGTCAAGAGAAGCTTTTGAAGCATTCATCCAACTTCATCACCGATTACAAATTGAATGACACTTCACTTACCTCAGGAATAACCCTTGAAACTAAGTCTAAAAGCACTGAATGTGAAAGATAACTACAATTTTGGTTCTACATTAATTTGAGTTATAAGGAGTTGTGTTTTAAGTTTCTGCAGTTTGTTTAATATACAATTTTAAAATGGTTTGATATATATGGGAAAGTTTTACGGTTTAAGAACCGGTGATACTATTACAATGACCGTAATAAGATTTGACAAGATTTTCATCGCTGTTACAAGTAGAATTTTTTGTTCTTCCCTTCTTATGGGTCCACCCAAAATTTTGAGGCTCAACCAAGCACCAGCAATCTTAGAGGAAGATGCATATGACATTAACTACTACGACCAGTCCATGTACATAGGACGGTAACCTCGGGTTGTTGTTTCTTTACACATCAAATTAGACAAAAGTGACATAACAACTTCATACTTGGTATGTTATTTGCTATGTTATTCTACTGATTTTGAATAAATAAGTAATGTCTTCATATTTAACATATATTTCTTTGTTTGTTCGTTTCTTCCACTAGCACCTACCCATTGAATTTTGCAACGTGGTTTTCCCCAAGATAGATGAAGTTGGATTGAGCCTGATTGACCACTATGGGAAGGCTTGGCAGGGATGTTTAATTCTTCGTTATGGATATATACATTTTTAAGAAAGCCCTTCTTCGTGGGTGGTTTCCTATTTTACAGGAATATGCATTTGCAGAGGGAATGCCCCTTAAGTTGGAAGTTGTTGCTGGGTGTCCAAACTTTATTTTTTTTAATTACGATTAGTTATGTTGGTAATATTGTATGCAATGTTATGTACCATCAGGTTCATTTCTGCTTATATATGTCTGTCAAGTAGGTGTTGGTTGTATTATAGACCCACTTTAATAAATGACTTTCTTTAATATTAATTTTAAAGATTAACAATTGATTAGATTTTTTTTTTACTCTGCTCTCTTGTGTTTTTTTCAAAATCATCTGCTTATAGTCATTTACTCAAAAAACTGGTTGGCACGTCAAGAACTCCATTCTTTATACGTTTTCCAGCAACTTGATTTTATATCCAAGTAAACATAATCATCCCTGTGCATAGCACGGGTAATAAGGCTAGTGTATATATAATAACTTGATAGTTCATGAACCTTGTCATTATGAATATCATGCATGTGCATATACAAGACCATTTGGTATTCTTAATTTTAGAATATTATATATGGAAAAGAGTTTCACTTTTATACTCCATATGATTGCACAGTAAACGAGAGAAGAAGAAACTACTATTTAACCAATTTCTTCATATACGGTATACATGCATGCATACGCAGATCTTTGTCAAAGTTATTTTATGAATGAACTTAGATAGCATTTAAGTAGTCTGAACAATATCCCGTGAAAATAAAAACAAATTTAAAGTAGATAAAAAAAGAGTTTCAAATAAAAAATAGATAAATATTAAAATCTAAAAATGTAAAAGTATTATTAATTAAAAACAATTGTGCATTTATCCGGTGTTTTTTATATATCAGTGCAGTATTTTTTATATATCTGTATTGTTATCCCGTGTTTTTATATATCAGTGCAATTATCCCATGTTTATATATATATATATATATATATATATATATATATATATCATTGCAGTTATCCCTATATTTTTTTATATATCAGTGCAACGATCTCGTGTTTTTTATGTATCAGTGTAGTTATCTCATAGATTAAATTGGTTATTTGATTTGATTAGTACATTATAGTAGATAGTAAAAGATAGATAGTAGATGATCAATAAGAAATAATTATCCCGTGTTTGTTATATATCAGTAACAATTATTTGTCTTTTTTAGGTATTAATCAGTTTAAATAGTCATTAAACCTTCTTGTTTTAGATAGTAGGTTTATAATAAACTTCAAAATTATAGTTATCAATGTCAAATATTAATCTCATGCTTTTATATATCACTGCAGTTATCCCGTGTTTTTTTTTATATATTAGTGCAGTTATCTCGCAGTTTCAATTGATTATTTTAGTTGATTAGTATATTATAGTAGATAGTAAAAGAGAGATAGTAGATTGTCAATAAAAAATATTTATTAATTTTAAATATTAATCAGTAGTTTAAATAGTCAGTAAATCTTCTTGTTTTTACATAGTAGGTTTATTGTAGTCTTCAAAATTTTAACTATCAATGACAAATATTATCTGTTGTTTTTTTTATATATCAGTGCAGTTATCCCGTGTTTAAATATTATCCATTTTTTTAATCAGTAGTTTAAATAGTCAGTAAATCTTCTTGTTTTTTTTATATAGTAGATAGTAAAATATAGATAGTAGATTAATAGATTATAGTAGATAGTAAAAAATAGATAGTAGATGATCAATAAGAAATATTTATCCCGTGTTTTTTATATAAGAGTGACAATTGTTTGTCTTTTTAGGTATTAATCAGTTTAAATAGTCATTAAGCCTTCTTATTTTTTAGATAGTAGGTTTATAGTAGTCTTCAAAAATTATAATTATCAATGACAACTATTATTCCCGTATTTTTTTATATATCACTACAGTTATCCCGTATTTTTATATATCAGTGCAGTTATCTCGTAGTTTCAATCGATTATTTTAGTTGATTAGTAGAGTAGTTGGTAAAAGTTAGATAGTAAATTATCAATAAGAAATATTTGTTTAATATTAATTAGTCGTTTAAATAGCCACTAAGCCTTCTCGTGTTTTTAGATAGTAGGTTTATATATATCATTACAGTTATCCCGTGTTTTTTTATATATCAGTGCTTATCTCGTAGTTTCGATTGATTATTTTAGTTGAATTGTATATTATAGTAGATAGTAAAAGAGAGATAGTAGATTATCAATATAAATATTAATCAGTATTTTAAATAGTCATTAAATCTTCTTGTATTAATTTAAATATTAATCAGTAGTTCAAAAAATTTAATTATCAATGACAAATATTAATCCTTTGTTCTCGTGTTTTTTATTTATCATTGTAGTTATCCCGTAGTTTTAATTAATTATTTTAATATATTAGTAGATAGTAAAATATAGATAGTAGATTATTATTAATAAGAGGTGATAGTAGATTATCAATAAGAGTGTAAATAGATTTTAGAGAAAAGAGAAGATAATTTTAGTAGAGTAATTTAAGTAGAGTAGTGTTTGCATAAATTTAGAAATAGAGAAGAATTGTTTATGGAAAAATAAAAGTAAAGTAAAAAGAAAAAAAAAGGAAGAAAGAAAGTGTAGGAGAAAAGTGAAAAGGAAGACAGAGAGTGTAAGAAAGAAAGAGAAAAAAGTAAGAAAGAGAGTGTAAGATAAAAGTAAAAAGGAGGAAAGAGAGTGTAAGCAGAAAGAGAGTGTAAGAAGAAAAAGAAAGAGAGGGTAATGACATTTTTATCCCTAAAATGAATATGTATCTTGTTAATAAGAGATCTAAAGTGGTAATTTTGCAGGTAGTTTATTTGTATAAATAGATAGATATTATATGCAATAGTATAGTATATAATAAGTCACAAGAGGGTTGAAAAATAATTAAATTACGACTGACCTCATGGTATTGGTGTGTAACATTCATCCTTATGTACAATGGTTTCAACACCCTTCATGTTTCAACACCCACTTTTTTCACTTTTTAACACTCCATATCATCTTCTCTCTCTTCCACCTAATAATTCAACACTCATTCAACTTTTATTCACTACAATGGTTTTGTTTAATAAAATTCAACACCCTACCCCACCACTTTTATTTCATATTCTTCATTTCTTTTATGTTTTTTTTTGTGATTACATATTAATAGAAATGATAATTAGTAGAATATTGGGTGTTAAAAGGGTTATTGTTGAGATCCATTTCAGTAAAAAGATGTTTAGAGCTACAAACAAGAGTTTATTGGAGTCTAAATAGAAAAATTAGAGGAAAAAAGTCGATTTTTTTCTGTGTCCAAATCAAATGAACCAAGTCTCTATTTGTAGACAAAAAAATATGATGAATTTTGGTGGAAAAAAAATTAAAAAAATATTGATTTTCTATGAAATAATTGACCCCAAATAATTAGGATGAGATAAAAATGTCAAAAATCACGTAGCCTAATCGTCGAATTCGCCACGTTCGCGCGGACCCCTTTGTTCAAAGATTCAACATGTTGAATAAATTCAACACCAAATAATCCACATCCCTTTCAACTACCCATTCAACACCCCCATTACACCTATTCAACTACTTAATAAAATTTTCAACTACCCCAATGAAGAGTGCTTTCACGTGAAGGCTAGTGTGTAAAGAATGATGATAAGCAATACTTCCGATGCTGCAGGGGCGGATCCAGGAGTTTAGAATAGAGTGTTCCTTTTTCTTCAATGATTTAACAATTGTACGATTTTACAAAAAAAAAAACGACGATAAAGTAATGTTCCAAAAAAATCAACGATAAAGTAATGTTCCAAAATAAAATACCTTTTAATCCAAGTTTAATTGCATTTTCCTCTTTCTCATAGACTGGAAGCGTTTGATGATATCTAAATCATCGACGGTGCTAAAAACATCTTTCTCCACAAATGTCACCAAAAAATCATTAAGCCAAGGGTTTGACATCCTGCTTCTCAATTCATCCTTCACATACTTCATTCCTGAAAATACTCGCTCAACAGTTGCGGTTGCCACTGGTAAAGATAAAGCTAATTTCAGAAGTCTATACACAAATCTGTAGGTCTTGTTCTTCTTTGTTTGCACAAGAGTCTTACAAAGATCCGAGAGCCCCCTCAAATTGGAAAATCTATCATCATCTTTAACACTCCTAATATAATTATCAAGTTGGCTAGACAACTCCACATCATCAACATCATCAAAGTCAGCTGGATACAATCTCGCTAACCTCACAAGCAATTTCGAATCAAACGCTTTAAATGAATCGCAAGGACTCAAGCATGCTACACATTTCAACAACTCAATATTTTCAGGAGTAAACCGTTCATTCAACTCTTTCAACACCAATCTATGTTACCCAAGAAGCAATCATGTGTTAAATAATGCAAATTTGTGACCAACGGAGAACGACGCTTGGACTTGTTATGTTTCACATGCCGTGAATCCATATCGGGCACATCAATTTCAAGGTTACCACAAGAAGATACGACTTTTTCATAAAACTTTTCCCATCCACCATCTCTCATTTCTTGAAACCTTGCCTTGTTATGTCGGACAAGATCCATAGCATTCACAATATCTTGATCACCCTTTTGTAATGCTTGAGACAAATCATTTGTAATCGATAACACATCAACCATTAGATGCAACATAAAAATGAAACCAAAAGTTTGCATTGCGAACAACAAACTTTGCGGTTCAGTTACACGATCTATCACTTGTGAGGTGTTCAAGCAATTCAACAATGGGATTAAACAAGCTATGCAACCTACTAAGAGTCCTAAAGTGAGATCCCCAACGTATCCCCCTGCTCTTGCAATAGACATTTCTTGATTCAACCCCAGCATCAGTTTCCACCAACTCATTATCAATTAATTCTTCAATATGAGTAACTTGTTTTTTACAAAGCATAGCTTGCCGCTTGTTAGATGCCCAGATAAAATTAACAAGACGAGTAACTTCACAAAAAAACCAACCAACATCTTTATGATGTCTAGCAATCGAAACAAGAGCCAACTGGAGTTGGTGAGCCAAACAATGAACATAGTAGGCTTGCGGATTCTCATTCTGAATTAAAGTTTTCAAACCTCCAAGATGACCTCGCATAAAACTTGCTCCATCATACCCTTGACCTCGAATTTTAGACATAGACAACCCCAATCCAGACAACAAAGTTTCAAGAGCCTCTAAAAGTGCTTTTGCACTAGTATCTGCAACATGAACAATACCAACAAATCTTTCTACAATAAAACCTCTTCCATCAACAAAACGTACAACCACAGCCATTTGTTCTTTTCCAGAACAATCACCGGATTCATCAACAAGGACACAAAAAATATCATCTCCAATTTCTTCAACGATTTTTTTAACAGTTTCAGTAGCACATGCATTTGCAAGATCTTTCTGAATAAGAGGAGAAGTCATCTTATGATTTTCTCCACCACCTTTAATTCTTTTTGACTATGTGTTCACAATTTTTCGCCAAAACATATACAAATTCAAGAAAATGTACCCTAAAGGCTAACCCACCTCTAACAAGATATTTGACTGCTTCAAGTGATGCTTTCAGACGAACAAGATAATACTCTTTCTCTTGTGTAGAGTATTTTTTGTAAGAAGATTCAATACTCTGTTTTTGATTCATAAGAGCTTCACATAACCTCACACAATTGTTATGATGACTAGTCGGTGTTGTTCCTTGATGCTTCTTTAACTTCTTTTTTTGATTCCAAATGTTAAAACCATTCTTCACAAATGTTGTTCTTGTTGAAGACTCATTATAAAACAAATAGCAAGGAAAACAATATACAACATTCTTTCTAACACTGCACTCTAGCCAATTATATTCATCAAACCAACTTGCACAAAAACTACGATTTTTCCCGAAATCTTTGTAACAGGATACTTCGTCAAACGTATTTGGTTAGGACCATTTAAAAGGTAAGCTCTTCTTACTTCATCTTGCACATTTGGATGATACTCAAGAATTTGTTTTCTTTTCGAGGGGTCCATCTCCAAATATGCCCATTTCTCAATAATATCATCATCTGTGAGTTCACAAATTTGAGTAATCGATAGTGGAATTGATTGGTCATGATCTTGTGGAATTGGTGGTGGAATTGGTTGGTCATGATCTTGTGGAATTGATGGTGGAATTGGTGGTGAAACTTTGGGTTTCTTGGAAAAATACCTAAGCATACTATTCAATGAAAGCCACAATCAAACAAGAGAAACATACGATAGTGGAAGCCACAAAAATTAAAAACCACAAAAATTATAAGACACAATCAAACATACGGTAACAACAAAAATTATAAGCCACAAAATCACACCTCTTAAACTATTTGTGATAAGAATGAAGCCAACAAAAAGGAGTAACAAAAAGAATGAAGCCAACAAAAATTATAAGAACAACAAAAATTATAAGCTACAAAATCACACCTCTTAAACTATTTGTGATAAGAACAACACAAATTCAGCAGCAATTCAACAATATCATGAGAATATGAAAATAAAAGTAAACCCCAAAAAACTGAAATCAATTAATCAACAATACTACGCAGAGAAAGAAGAAGTAGAAACTTATTGGTGATTGAAGAAGCAGAGAAGCCGTGAGCCCGTGAAGAGAAAGAAGAAGCAGAAAGGAAGAACTGAAGATTGAAGAAGGAACCAAGAAGCAGAAAGGACAAACAGAGATTGAAGAAGAAGAAGCCTGCTGCGTGCGTTTGCGTTTTGCGGGCCTGGGTTTGCCGTTTGCGTTGTTGTGGGGTTTACGAGCGTCTTTGCGTGCGTTTCTATTTTTACTGTGAGAAAGAAAAAAATGTAATATGTGTGTTCCCATTGGATCGAACCCATGACCTAGCGGATAAAATATGGGTATATTACCACTAAAGCTAGGATGTTTGGGTGTTCCTGGGAACACCAAGAACACCCTTTAAATCCGCCCCTGCGAAGCTGAGTAAAAATAATATTCACAAGCATTGTAAGCTACAAGACTAGGATTGTTATGGTAATTTTTTATTTTTTTATTTTGCAACGAACCCGAATTTATTAAAATAAATAAATAGAAACAAGACAGTGAAGAGCACAATAAGGGACTAGACCAAAATCATTGGCAAAATAGAAGCTACAATCAAGGAAAATTAGTCCCTTTCACAATTAGATGTCATTTGATAGATGTAAGTTATCCGGGATTTAAAAGTTATAATTAAATAACTTAATGGACCAACTTGTTACAATTAAATAACTTAAAGGACCTAAGTGGTACGAAAAAAACTTAAAGGAGCAATTTGTTACAATTGAATAACTTAAAGGATCTAATTGGTACGAAAAAAACTAAAAGGACCAACTTGTTATAATTTAATAACTTAAAGGGCCTCTGATGTAATTTAGCCTTTGAAATATCACAAAACTTACAAAAATCCCCCACATATATCAAAAGTTAAAAAGAAAAATAAAGAAAAGGAATTTCCTGGATTGTCATCGTAGATGTAATGTATTGGATGTGTGTAGCAAGCTATGGAACCAGTCCTATGGATAGATAAAAGTTAACATATGGTGAATTGGTTTAGCAAACTATGGAACCCAAGACATTTATTATGTGTTAGAGGTATTACAATCACATTACACCCCCCAGTTCTCGTTGTTTTTTCTAAGTTTTGCGTGCTCGGTATTCATGAGTGCTCTAAAAGATCTCACCCGAGGATCTCATGCAAGAAGCCCCACTTGACACTCATATAAGTGATTTCATCAAGTGTATGTTGCAAGTCATATACCACCAATAAGGGCTATGAAAATCATCAAAAGCTTAAAGCTTAACCTCACGAACCTCTGTAGTATAGCACTTTCACAAGAATGCCATATGGAAGAGACAAAGATAAATTAATTAGTGCTAGAAGTATTAACAAGCAATTTGTTTTTACCACATGGAACTTTCTCAATGGGATCTCCAATTACAAAGGTTGGATTACCATCACTTCTTAATTTTATTTGGCTTAAGTCCCCATTATTGGGAAAATCCCAAGTCCCACATTGACTAGTGATAAGGTCTCAAGAGGGTTTATAATGAAGAGACAACCCTCACCTTACAAATTTGGTTTTGTGGGGTTGAGCAGTCTTAACCACATTCTAAGATGGTATAAAAGTCTATCCTAGATCATTCAGGCCACCTACCATTAAACACGCTACAAGTCCAACAGTGCTGCGTGTGAGGGGGTGTATTGGGAAAATCCCAAGTCCCACATTGACTAGTGATAAGGTCTCAAGAGGGTTTATAATGAAGAGTCAATCCTCACCTTGCAAGCCGGTTTTGTGGGGTTGAGTTAGACCTTAATCACATTCTAAGACCAATCCACTTGATGTATCACAAACTAATTTCTTTCCGGGGTTTTGTCAGAAGATTGATTAGATTCATTTCTAATTCTAATTTCACATAAACTTAAGGATATTATTCTTCTTGTTTATTAGCAGCTACTTGACACAATTATGGAAGACACTTTCCGTAAAGAAATATTGATCAAGACATCTATTAGTCAATCTATATCATATCGCAAAATCTTGAGTAATAAACTCAATCTCATACATCTTTGAGTAATAACCCCAATCTCCATAAGATAATTGTACAAAGAAAAGTGCTAGCAACACTCTATTTTAGACACTCTCTCAAACACTTACTTTATGATTGGTTAAAATTTATGTGGTCCCACTAAATTAATGGTTCTTAACTCCAAAGTGGTCAGACCCACATGAATTTTAATCAATCATATATATAGTGAATATTGGGAGAGAGCAGATAAAAGTGAGTGTTCTTTAGGCTTAGACGATTTCTAAGCGACAATCATTCAACTAGAAAAATAAAATAAATCCACTTTTAAATTTATTCTTATGTGAATCAATCACTGAATCACTGTATAGTAACATAGCCTATCATCAGCAACATAATTTATGATTGGACCACTACGTTTAAATTATTGGGACAATGTACGCATGTCTTGGCCTAACTCAGATTTTGAATGAATCTTCTTATAAAAACTTGTATGTTTTTTTAATCAGTATAAAAAATTGTATGTTAAAATCATAGCAATAGCATACAAAAAAACTTTTAAAAAAGAATTATAAATATCATCTGAAAAAATTACTCTACACATTTGTTTCTTACTTTTGCACAGTTTACACAATATTTTAAAAACAAAATAAGTAATTATTAATATTTATTTGATTTTTGGTTTCAAAAAAAATATATTGATTTGATTTTATCACATTTAATAATTTAAATAAATAAAAACCACTAATACTTTTTTTCTGACAGGAATAAGAATTTCTAGTATGTATTATGACACTTATTTAAAAAAATATGGTAAATAATAGTTTGTATCTCATTTCCATTGACCGACATGTGGGGTAGTAAGACTCAGCCATGAGAATCACGTGACGTGGATAATTATGTTGTCTTGGCTTCTTAGTAAGTTCTACTAACTACCGACTCAAAGGGAAAAAAAATAATAATACTACAATATGTAGTAATTTTATCTAAATCAAAACACCTCACATATTGATTATTATTTGTTTCTATTTTAAAGTTCTTAAGAGAAAAGTGTATTTTTTGGTAAAAAAAAAAAGAAAAAAAAGAAAAAAATCAATTTACTTGTATTGTGTGAACATATTCATCAACTATGTTTCTTCTGTATTCATTTAATATCCATCCGAAACATACGGGGTAATTTTTTGACTTCAAACTAGTAAAGAGAAGAAAAAAAACACTTTTTCCAAAAGTTAAAAAAGTGAAAAGAAAAGAAAAGAAAAGTGGTGCCCAACTGTCCAACAGAAAGAAAATTTACACACAGGAAAGATAGTCAAGACTTGGGTGTTAAAAAAATGGTAGGAATACTTTTTGTATTCGGACTATTGTTAACTACATAAGAAGTGTCATAACGCTTTCAACGAAATATTAATCTTCGTTCATGCTTAGAAGCAAATCTCACAATGCCGAAGACTGAATTTCCTTGCAATAATCGAATCTAGAAGAAACCAAGTCAACTTTTCCTGTTTTAGGTAGCTTAAGGCATTGGACTAACATTGTTAGTTTTTTTTTTTGACAACTAACATTGTTAGTTATAAAAAGGGTGGAAATATATAAATGAACTAGACAAAGTTAAAATCCTCCGGACGAGAAGGCGCGTGACGTTTGGTGTATATAAAGTGTGGTCATAAAAAAGATCCTCCCGACTTATGCAAATGATATCCTTCCTCAATAAGCTTATTGCATCTAAATCATTGAATAACAATACTTATCGCGATATGGAAATTTATCGCACGCGTGATTCGTTTGTGATAGTTTGTTGAAGATAAATAGTACTCATCTATTAAGTGAAAATGCGATTAAGACACCTATTTCTCATACCACATTTGTGATGTAGTGAAAAGGTATGCAGTCAAGAATGTTGAATCAGAGGCGTGGATATACGAAAATGTTAGTGGTTTGTTACTTGTTAAAAATGTTTTTTGACTACCATTGTGTTCTTTAAACCTTAACGATCTCGTTTGTTTTTTTTTATTGAATGGTAAATCAGCTTACATGAGTACAACAACTACATTATCTTCTACTCCTCAAGATAGTGTCAGTTTTTACATACATTATGATCTTTGTGTTAATACTACATCATACCCTCCACACAAAACCATTTAATTTGTTAAAATAAACATAAATGAAAAGGTGTAGCCAAAATAATTAATCATAACTTGCTATTTCTTGTCTTAAAAAAGATGCAGCAACACGAAAAGCCGTTACTGCTGCAGCTTATCAAGCACACACAATAAGTGGGACAATGGATTTCAAGTTGAGGAGCAAGCTTCTTATCACAATCTTCTTAGGTTTCTCCTCCATTTGCTGAGCTGATTATCTCTGATAATTCAAACTTGCACTTGCCTTTCTCTTCATCTCTGACACCTATCACAATTAAAACGATTAAAAAATTAAGCAAGCCACCACCCTAAGTTTGAATTTTAAACATTAGCTAGCATTTCCCCCTAAAAAAACTACACAAATCACCCCCAAATGGTCACTAATTTTAAAGGATGTTCAATCAGACAAATAGAAACATTACTGTATTCCTAGTTTGATTGAAATTACTAAAAAGTGTAGAAAGATTCATAACTGTGAGGGTTTTGATATTAGCTTAAGAATGGGTCCTGTTTTAAAGTCACTTGTAAGTTTACAGTATCAAATCACATCGATCAAACTTCTACAAAATTTTGAAAGTCAACTCCCAAAATGTGCAATAACTTATTTCAATCGATTTCCAATCAAGAATTAATCACAAATGTTATGGAAAAACCAAACAGAATCAGTTTGATGGGAAAAATGCACATGTCATAGAAATTGTACCCAATTCTAAAGACCACATAGCTAATACCAAGAAATTTGATGAAGAAATGGAGGAAGAAGTTACCTTGAGTGTTAAACTGATATAACCATCCGTGGCTTGAATGGGAGCTTCTGAAGCCTGTGGAGAACCTTGCATATGAAGACCTTACCACAAATTATATGAAGACCTTTCTTGCATATGAAGCTCTTGTCATTGTCTATGCATTAAATGTTGAACGAGGACAATTATTGAATAGGACTGTTCCACAAATTAGAGTTCATTGGTTACATTTTTTAAAAAAATTGCCAAAGTATATTTTTCGTTCCTTATATTTATTTTAAATTTTAATTTGGTTTTCTTAATATTTTTTTCAGTAATTGTCTTTAATCGTCTTTTTGAATAAAGGATTCTTTGAATCATCATGTTGAAGATGTTGAATGAGGAATAAGAATTAAAAAAAAATTCTAAAGGCATAATATTTAACAGGAAAAATATAGTTTAATTTTTTAAATTTGTAGGGGTTAAATGGGAGGAAGAATTTACTCCTAATGACGAGCAGTTATTAGTCTCTTATTGAAAATATTGGGACACTCCCTAATTAACCAACAATAGTTCAAAAAAAAAAATGAAAAAAGTAAAAATTGCCCATTTCAACATATGTAATTCGTCTTCGCACAATATTAACCGTTAGTTTAAAAGCATTTGGCATGGTAAAGAGGAAGACGAAACATAGTTAATAAAACTCACCAATTTAGAAAAATATTCATAGAGATCCTGTAATCTTGGAGATCCAACTATGTATTTTTTCTCTCCAATTTAAACTAGCCATGTATTTTTTCTTGTTCAATAATATATTTGCAACAGCCATGAGACCTAGGTATAATTAGGCAAACGGAAGTGATAAAAAAAATTAAAAAGGAATATCAAAGACATGATTTCTTTAACAGAAGAATAATAACACAATAAACAAATTAGCCATGTGACACAATAAACAAATTGCTTTCCTTCTCTTTCTATCTTGTCAATCACAACAATGCAATAATAAACAGCAATCTAAAACACTGTCTCTGTTTTTCATTCTTCAACCGACACCTCAAAACATACAATAGAAGCTCCAAAGAAAGCAGAAAAATGGGAACCACAATTTCCTTCAATAATTCCAATAAAATTCTTCACTTTACTCTCTCTGCTCTTCTATCTTTGCTTATTGTATACTTGTACCTTCTTTCTTTAACTCCATTTCCAACTCACCTTCTCTATTCCAACACCATTTTCACCTACCACTATCACTCTTCTATTTCTTCTTCTCCTCCTCAACTTCTTCTCTAGGTATATTTTAATTTTTTTGGTAATTAAAAATTTACTCATAAGATCGATCTGACATTAGCATCATTATGAAGAATTGCAGAGAGCGTAATTATGTGCGACTGAGCTAGACAGACAAATTTTATGCATGCATAATGGTGTACTAATTTTTATTAAATATTTTTCAGGAAACAACAAGGCTTATGATTATGAGAACTCATCATGTGACTATTCAAATGGAGATTGGGTTCATGATATGAGAGGCCCTTTATACAATGGAACTACATGTAACACAATCAAAGAGACTGAGAAATGCATCACTAATGGAAGGCCAGATATGGGTTATCTTTATTGGAGATGGAAGCCACAACAATGTAATCTTCCAAGGTTTGAGCCTAACACTTTTCTCAAACTTGTTAAGAATAAACACATTTCTTTTGTTGGAGACTCTTTGGCTAGAAACCAATTAGAGTCACTTCTTTGCATGTTAGCCACTACTTCTACACCTAATCTTGTGTACCGAAATGGTGAGGACAATAAATTTAGAAGGTGGCACTTTCCTTCTCATAATGCAACTTTCTCATTGTATTGGTCCCCATTTCTTGTACAAGGTATTGAGAGAACAAATGAAGGGCAATATTATAATACAATGTATTTGGATCATGTTAATGAGAGGTGGGCTAGTGATGTGGATAAAATGGATTTGATTGTGGTATCATTTGGACATTGGTTTTTGATTCCTACAATTTACTATGAGGGTGATTCAGTTTTGGGTAGCCTAAAATGTCATGAGTTTAATCATACTCAAATTGACTTTTATGTTCCATTGAGAAAGGCTTTGAGGACTACTCTTAATAGCATAATTGAAAGGAAAAAAGATAAAGGGAAGGGCATTGATGTAATTGTGAAAACATTTTCACCTGCTCATTTTGAAGGTGAATGGGATAAGGCCGGTACTTGTTCAAAAACTGAGCCTTATAAAAAGGAGGAGAAGAAAGTTGAAGGAATGGATGGTGAGATAAGAAGGATTGAGATAGAAGAAGTGGAAATTGCTAAGACAAAAGGCAATGAATTTGGAGGGTTTAGATTTGAGGTATTGGATGTAACTGAATTGGCATTGTTGAGACCAGATGGTCATCCAGGCCCTTATATGAATCCTTTACCATTTGCTAAAGGGGTTCCAGAGCATGTGCAGAATGATTGTGTTCATTGGTGCCTGCCAGGGCCTATAGATACATGGAATGAGGTTTTCCTTGAGCTCATCAAAAAGTGGGAGGAACATCCTCGTAGAGTAGGGTGGGGCATTCCTCATATATAATGACAACCTATTATATTTTTTTGTCTAGAAATCTTCTACCATGATCCGATGTCTAGAGAAAAGAGACTTTGACTAATTAAGAGTTTGGTAGAAAGGTATATAAAGTCTGACTGTATAGTTTATTCCATCGTCAGCATCGAAGTATTATTCACAACCTATTAAGTTACCATATATAATGTTTTTTTCTCTATACAAATGTATTTCAATGTTTGTAACACGCAGCTAATAGATATCTATCTATCTATCTATGTAAAGCAAGACTCTATGGAGCCTCCACAATGCTCCTCATGATTTTCTCTAATATAATATTTATTTATAATTACATAAATAAGAATTCAATTTCAATGAAAGAACATAATTGCCACTAACTTATTAATGACAACCTATTATATTTTTTTGTCTAGGAATCTTCTACCATGCTCCCGATGTCCAGAGAAAAGAGACTTTGACTAATTAAGAGTTACCATATATAATGTTTTTTTCTCTATACAAATGTATTTCAATGTTTGTAACACGCAGCTAATGGATATCTATCTATCTATCTATCTATGTAAAGCAAGACCCTATGGAGCCTCCACAATGCTCCTTATGAATTTTCTCTAATATAATATTTATTTATAATTACATAAATAAGAATTCAATTTCAATGAAAGCACATAATTGCCACTAACTGATTAAATGATGCAATTAGTGGAATATAGTTTAACTCTTTTCATATTGATTTGAAGATGATACATTTCTAATTGAAATATAGAAATTGACGATTGAAATTAACAATCTATAGAATAAAATAAAATATAACATAATATAATATAAATATGATTCCTATATGTAAAACAAGTTTCTAAAATTTAAAAGTTTCTAAATTTCGATCTATTAATTAATGTTTATTTTAAATTCATGTATACATTTACAATTTATTATTTGTTAATTCATTATGTTTAATACATAATTTCCACTAACATATTAAATGATTCTCTTATTGGAATATTAAGTAACTATTTTTATATTTATATAAAAAAGATATTTTCTTATGGAAAAATAGAAGTTGATAATAACAACTAACAATATGTTTCAGTATAAATATTATATTATATTATAATACAATATAATATATATATATATAGACATATATATTCTATTTAGTATATAATTTTTTTTTTTGAGATTTAGTATATAATTTATTGATGAAATAAAAAATTGTATCCATTTTGTAATAGTTATATTTGATATTAAATTTTATTAAAAACTTAATTTGAGTACAATTATGTTTATATATTTACTCAAAAGTTTATATATATTAGATGAAATGAAAGTTTTTTTTTTGGAAGGACATGAAAGGTTCAAAACTAAAAAACTGATGAATTAGAATAGTTATGAAATGATTAGCCACACCTGCGGTTAGCTATTACCACTATGGTCAATTATAACATTTACCTAATTAAGATACATTGTTTCAACAATTATTATATTACTCATGTCACAAATTATTATTATTATTATTATTTAACATACTAATGCTCCTTAAAAAAACTATTCATATTCCATACCATTTGAAACCAATATGTAATAATTATATTAAATCATTCCTTCACTTTTTTTTTTGATAAGCATTCCTTCACTTAAGGGTGTTATTTTTGGTACCCCCCTCAACATCAACCACACCCCCATATTTCAAAAAATCCCAATAATACCCCTGCGTTTTAAAAAAAAAATTTTAAAATTTTCGGAATTACCTCAAAATAAGGTAATTCGGTTCAAAAAAATTAAAATTTTGGAATTACCTCTA
This sequence comes from Oxytropis ochrocephala, assembly GCA_020916435.1. Classification (NCBI taxonomy): domain Eukaryota; kingdom Viridiplantae; phylum Streptophyta; class Magnoliopsida; order Fabales; family Fabaceae; genus Oxytropis; species Oxytropis ochrocephala. The sequence goes on from CM037092.1 coordinate 22,565,552, forward strand.
AAAAGGTAATTCCGGTTCATAATCATGAAAATTTTGAATTACCTCTAAAAAGGTAATTCAAATTTTTTTTTAATTTTTTTTTTTAAAAGTTTATATTTTGGTCTTAAGATTTAAACGCGTTTTATTGGAAATATGATACGAACGATTTACGATTTAATAATAATACGTCAAAATATATAAAATTAAATGACCAACATAAAATAGGAGTACAAATACAATTATGGGTTCAAAATGTCTAAAAATGACTGAAAATAAGCACGTGAAGTAGGTGAACGGCCGACATCTAGGGCATCCCGGGCCAATCCAGGACGGGTAGTGCGTATATATACGATTTGTTTTAATTTTTATTACTAAAAGGCTACTAAAAATAGTCAAAACTACTCTAAAAAAATATAAAAACACCGCTAAAAATCTAACAAAACCAAAATAAGGCTATACAAATTTTTTTAGATTTTTTGGAGACTATGAAAAATTAAAAAAAATCGTAAAAAATAGTAAACGATGGAATTTGGGATTTTGAGGCCGTAGTCCCGTAAGAAGTCCCTTCTAGGGGAGTCTTGATTCTTGATTTTTTTCGCTTCTAATGGCTGTTGTTTCATTACGATCAGAGTATGTTGTCCGAAAACCGATTTTTTAGCCTAAATTATTCGTTCGAAATAAAAAAATTGTAATTTTCGGAATTACCTCAGAAATAGGTAATTCGGTTCTAATGTGAACCGGAATTACCTCATTTCGAGTAATTCGAAAATCTTTCGAATTAGAGGTAATTCGAAATTCCAAATTTTTTTTTTAACAAACCATGTAATTTTTGGGAAAAAGTAAGGGTATTTTTGTCCATTTGGGATATTATGGGGGTGTGGTTGATATTGAGGGGGGTACCAAAAATAACACCCTTCACTTAATTCATAGCCTTTATATACACCCTTTTTCATACCAATTGTGCATACTTCCTCTTTTCCCTTTCTTCAAACATTTTCTCCTACACACATTTTTCTTGAGCTCAAACCATTTTTATAGACTTTTCCATTTCTTTTTCATTACATTTTTTAATGAAAAAGTTTAAGCCTTAAAACCTATCCACGCACATTGTGAGTCTCAAACATTCTTTCCATAATCTCTTCATTATTTTCATTATCCCATCCACCAATATGTTCTCTCTCGATAGATTTTAATATTTGACCCTTTGGCTTGCTTTCAACACACCAATGCAAAAGCCAAAAAATATGAAATATTTATCAAATTTTACATTTGTGTTGCTCCGTCCTTCTTACCTTTTGTCCATCACTTATGTTTTATGTGGAAAAGTTTATTTAAAAAAAAACAATTTTCTTTTGTGGGTTTTTTTAATGCATCCTTTGATATATGTATTAATTAATATTTCGACATCTGTCTTCTTAATAGTGGTCATGGAAATCACTTTGGCTTTGTACATGCAATAGAGAGAAGGTGCTGTTATGTTAAAACGGCAGCATTTTGGATGGAAAAAACCCACACATCAAGAGGTTAATTATGATCTTAATAAAGGATGACACTAAAGGTGAGATGTTTGACAATTGAAAATCCAATAGAAAGGATTAGAAGTTTTGGATAAGTCATTATTTAAATGCCCCACAAAAGACAAATAAAAGTGGTTATGAGCTTGGAAAATTTGCTCCAACTGTGTAGAATATATATTTTTATGAACATATGATGTAGCGTAAAGAGCGTTTATCTTTTTTTTCTATGTAATATATCTTTTTTTTACAGTTGAAATATATCTTCTTTTTAATTTCTTATGGTGGACTGAAAAATGATTACATGTATTATATGATTTCTTCAAATAAATTATTGACTCTTATATACTGATGTAGAGCTTAATTTTAGTAATATTTAATTGTAATTGACACATAGAGCAAACTTTGGTTTTAATCAAAACACACAATTGTCCACTATCTTACTAAAAGATTCTTTAAATGAAATATTTTTTTATATTATAATATATATGGTTTTAATGAAAGAAATATAAATGGTTTTCTTTGATTAGTTTAAGTTTCAGAACATGAAGAGATAGTGCGCCTTCTATAAATAATTAATAAGAGTAATAAAGCATGATAAATAAATTTGGAGAATCTTATTTGTTATATTTTTTATAATTTTTATGTTTTAAATTAAATAAAAGGACTTTTCATTTACATCACGAAAGCCTTAACTCAAGAAAATAAAACAGACACTTTAATATCTATTCACCTTATACATCTCAATTCCTGGCATTTTTGTGAGCCACCAACCACTACAAGAAAAGCTTGTTTTAGCCACCAGCAATTGCCACGGAGCTTATTCCGTCAGTAATTTGCCACGGATTTGCGACGGAATGAGTAAAAAATAGAGGCGCGAAATTTCCCGCTGGTGTTTGCCACGGGTTTGCCACAGACATGTGAAAGGACAGAAATTTGCCACGGAGATTCCGTGGCAAGTCCGTGGCAAACCATTAATCAAATAAAACGAGCCCGATCTATCCCTAAAATCAGAACGTACGCTCTCTCCTCCTCACCTTCTCTACGCTCTCTCCTCCTCATCTTCTCTACGCTCTCTCCTCCTCACCTTCTCTCCTCACCGACAATCCACCTCCCTCCCTCACTCTCAATCACCACCACCTCACCGCCACCCACACTCCTCACCGCTTTCTCCTCTTTCTCCTCTTTCGAAGAAACCCTAACCTCTTTCTCCTCTTTCTCATCCGCTCCTGTTCTCTTCTTCTCATCCGATCCGACCCCTTCTTCTCACATTGCTTTTACAACCGCAAAAATGAAAGAGAGAGATTTGAGAAATAAGCCAGAGAAGGAAGGAGGAGTCCATGGAAGCGCCGTTGATTTGCGACGTTGATTTTGTTCCGTTGGGGCCGCCGTTCTCCGATTCGCCACCGTTCTCCTCCACCGACGTCTTCACGTACTCTCTCTTCAGCCCAGAAACTTCGAATCCCCCCTCTCTCTCAACCCTAACCCCAATTTTTGCTTTTCTTATGATTTATATAAGGTTAGGGTTTAGATTTAGATTTAGATTTTGATATTGATATTGATTTTGATTCTGATTTTGTTTTGGTCTTCTTAGGTTTTGTGGTTTCCTCTAACTTGAGGTAAGATTTATGCAGATTCCTTGAGGTAAGATTTTTGCTTTTCTTATGATTTACTATTCTGTCATACAATGTTTTATCTGAAGCGTGTACCTCAAATGAGCTATATAATTACTGCCCTCCATGGGCTCTTTCTTGGCCATATCGCAGGCAAAATTTGTTCTAGAGGAAAAAGCTACTGCATGTAACATGCTTTGTTGCTATGCTGATGAGCAGAAGGAAGGATTCTTTCCATGGATTGATCAGGTTAGACTTGGACCACTGCTGAATGTCTTTACTTATTGACTTGTTGATGTTTGTTGTTTGATTTTTGCGTTTCTTTTGTCACCAATTATTTATATTTATTTGTGATGCAGTTGCAGGAACTTTGGTTCCACTCCTTAAATTTCATTTCCATGAGGAGGTTAGAAAAGCAAATATTTTGTGTATGCAAAATGATTGTTTGGTCATTGATTTTCTCTTGCTTTGTAAATGTGCTTTATTTTACTAGCCTAACGGTGTCAATGTTTATAATCTCCAATATTTATATAGCAATGCCCGAGCTATTACGACCGCAAAGTTAGCTATAGAGAGAGAGTGGTCGTCTCAAGGTCGTGAAGTTTTTGACCGTGATATCATCCAGCTCTGGTGGAGGCATTGCATAAGGTAATTGTTACAAGATAGTGCATGCAATCGTATGTGAGGGTTGCATTGCATAAGCTTCCTTCTTGCCTTTCTTTGATGAACTGTCATCATATTTGACTCCTATATGGGTATGTTCTTCCAGCCTTTTCTATTTAGTTCAGTTTCTTCGTTTGAATGGTCTTTCATCCTTATTATTTGTTCTTCACTTAAGTGTAATTATGTTATGTGGAAGCAGCTTAGTGAGAAAAGCTTCAAAGAAAAGGATTTGTGGTATTTTTTGGGGGTTTCTGTTTTTAATTTTCTTTTTTTTTTCTTTTTTTACTAGTGAGGGTTGAATCAAAAAAGGAAGCAGCTTAGTGAGAAAAGCTTCAAAGAATAGGGAGGGATCTTTGTATAGATTGATAGAATGTGGTAGGATATGCTGAGGTTAAAGATTTTTCTGATGTTGATTATTTTAAATTTAAATTTAAATTTAAATTAATGGACACAGGTGCTTCTTCGAGGCCCAAAGAATGCTCGTGAAGCAGTGAAGCACTTTGGTCCTGCTCTTGGTGTGCCACACAGCCACTTCAAGCCATATGTGCGAGTAAAGGGAAGGAAGTTTGAGCGAGGCTAGAGGAAAGAGGAAGAAGAGAGAGGATTTAAAGTTTGATGTGATAATATTTCTTTGTTGGTATTATTACTACGAAATTCAGATTTTTCCTATATCTAGACAAAGGTTATTTTAGCTTGATAATGATGTTAATATGTTAATTGCTAATTTCGGTTCATGAACGGTAATTTGTGGTCTTTGCGGTTTGAGTTTAGGGATAATAGTTCTTCGCTATTTACAAAATAGGCTTTAGGTATAGTCGTTGGTTCTTTCTTTTTCTACTTTTCCCTTCTCTTTCTGTTGTGTGGATCCTTAAGAAAGAGGAACATTAGAGGATTTTCATTTTGATATGCATATTGCTTATGTGGTGTTTGAGAAAATGCCTAGGCTTGGTTTAGAGAAAATTCAGGGGGTTTGTGGTTGAATTTGGTAGAATTTGGTCTAGGTAGAGTGATCTTCATTTTAAGTTTGATTGCTAGATATGCTTGGGATTTGCTTAAGTCTTTGTTTGAGAGAATCCGAATGCTTGATTTGTTGTTGTTTTGTACCTCTGTTTGAGAGAATGTGAATGCTTATGTGCTGTTTGAGAGAATGTTAATGCTTGATTTGTTGTTGTTTTGTACCTCTGTATGAGGTTAATTGCAGAAGCATTTGTTCTAATAAGTTTGTGATTTTTCTCATTTATGCGCTTTGTTATTTATTTGGCATTTGGGATGTATGTTTGTATAGTTTTCGCTATATATGCATTGGATTTTTCTAACTAGTTGTTATGTGATCACTTTATCACTTCCTTGTTCGGAGAAGCGCAAGCAATTTCAATCTTTGTTATACTCAAGCGGTTGTTCATGAGCAAGGTTAACAAGCCTCCACTATCATTGTCAAGGTTGATCAAGTACATGAAGGGAAGGTTTGTCTCTTTTTGTATTTTTTCTAAAATTTTAACACTTGTAGTTTGGTGTTTCATAGTTTTCATTGATTTGATTTTGAAATTTATGTTTGTAGGAAGGAAAGATTCTTTGTAGTAAATTTGGGACTATAATCGATGATATTCGTGTTTATGAAGTTCCAGCCATATTAAAGTTACATCACTCAAAGTTTACAGAGACCGCAAGGGCAAGAATAGAAAAGGTGGTGGTGAATGCTTGACATTTGATCGGTTGGCTCTTAGGGCTCCATTGGAACAGAACACGGTATGTGTTGGATCCATTCCATGGCCTTGTCATTTTTAAGGATTTTATATCTAGCAATTGCTTTATTCTTTCTTTTGTTGTTGGTTTCTCTCTGTTAGATTGTCGAACATGCTTTAGCTTGAGCTTTTAGATTATGGAATTTGTTGCCTCTCTTTGTCATGTCTTGCATTGGTTGGACTTTTGCTTAAAATCTGTTGTGTAGCATTCAAAGTTATACCTTTGAATTTTTTTTCTGCTTGCATAATATATTCCCTATTTTCATTGTATAGATTGATAGAATGTAGTAGGATATCTTTGAGGTTAAAGATTTTTCGATGTTGATTATTTTAAATTTAAATTAATGGACACAGTGCTTCTTCGAGGCCCAAAGAATGCTCGTGAAGCGGTTGAAGCACTTTAGTCTCTGCTCTGGTGTGCCACACAGCCACACCAAGCCATATGTGCGAGCAAAGGGAAGGAAGTTTGAGCAGGCTAGAGGAAAGAGGAAGAGCAGAGGATTTAAAGTTTGATGTGATAATATTTCTTTGTTGGTATTATTACTTCTGAAATTCAGTTTTTCCCTATATCTAGACAGTGTTATTTTAGCTTGATAATGATGTTAATATGTTAATTGCTAATTTCTGGTTCATGAACGGTAATTTGTGGTCTTTGCGGTTTGAGTTTAGGGATAATAGTTGCTGCTATTTACAAAATAGGCTTTAGGTATAGTCGTTGGTTCTTTCTTTTTCTACTTTTCCCTTCTCTTTCTGTTGTGTGGATCCTTAAGAAGAGGGAACATTAGAGGATTTTCATTTTGATATGCATATTGCTTATGTGGTGTTTGAGAAAATGCCTAGGCTTGGTTTAGAGAAAATTCAGGGGGTTTGTAAATAGCAGATCCGAGATTTGCGACGGAAAAATTTGCCACGGATTTGCGACGGAAAAATTTGCCACGGATTTGCGACGGAAAAATTTGCCACGGAAAAGTCCGTGGCAAACGATTTGCGACGAGCGTTTTTGCCACCATTTTTGGTCCGTGGCAAATGTTGTTTTGCCACGGAAATTTGTACATTTGCCACGGAAATGTCCGTGGCAAATCAGCGATTTTCTTGTAGTGAACATTCTTCTATAAATTGTCAAAAAAAAAATCCTTCTATACTTCATTTATTGTTTTCTCATCATTATTTTTTCTCTCAAAAATTTCAAGTTTTCATTGCTCCATATTTCATGGCTTTATTCATCGCTATATGTTATATATTATTAAATTCTATTCATAAAGGAATATGATTTAACTTTTCAATTGGTTTTTAAATGCATTTTTTGAGATATGCTTATTAACATTTCAACGTGTAACTTCTTTGTTAAGGGCATCGGAAATCACTTTGTCTCCAAGGAATGTACTAGATGTTTACAGCAAATAGAGGCTATGTGGAAAAACTTGAATTAATTTGGATGGAAGAACGCACACACCAAGAGGTTAACATCTTAATAGAAGAAGGATATGCTAAAGGTGGGATATTTATTTTACACAAACGATGAGATATTTGAGAAGAAAATTAATTAGTTTAGTTGTATCAATTGGAAAAAAATTTCTATCAATTTATTAGTGGAATCATTAGAGTATATATGAGAACGAGGTGGATCATGTATTGAACTATATTTTTAATTTTAATTTCAATTTATGAATTATTAATTGGTGAAAAAATCAAAGAAAGAAAATAATAAAGATTCGTAATTTTTTGTTTTCTCTAATATATGTTTTGCCTTACTCATATCTCTCTATTTTTAGAATTCATGCCCATAAAACCAACATATAAAATCGAAATACATCTATTACTAATAAACATAATGAAGCTTAGTAAAATTTTATTGTCAACTGTTAAACTTATAAAAAATGTTGGAAATTATTGATATTAAAAACAAATTCACTATATAAGAATATTGCTTTAAATAAATAATTTTCAAATATTAAAAATACAACAATATTTATTTATTAATCTATTTTCAAAATACATATTTTATATGAACAAATATATATATATATATATATATATATATATATATATATATATATATATATATATATATATATATATATATATATATATATATATATATATATAAAGCTCCAAAAAGAGTTTAAAAATATTACATAACAACCTATATGCAACACACGGGGTATTCCCCTAGTTGCATTGTAAAGGAGCCTTTTTTATGTTGATATGTATTAAAGAGAAATACTTATTGAAGAATGATCATATTTTTTATTGCGGTAAATTCATAGTTTAAATTCCTTTTAAAAACCGAAAAATATTTTGTTATAATTATCCAATGGATTTTGATTTGTTAGTTATTGTAATCCAATAAATTTAAAAAATATAATGGGTGAATCATAACCATCCACAAAATCAAAAGGATGGATTCAATTCAATCCATTAATTTTTTTATAACGGATGGACCGGATAGATTTTAGACTTAGTCTGACCTTTTGGAAGGCCCGAAAGCCTGTTTAAAAGTCTATTTCAATATTATTCTTCCGAAAACCTACAACCTTTTAATTGTCGAAAGCTTTGTAAACAAACTAACAAGCTAATAGGTCAATAAAATTAAGCTCTAATTTAAGATTTAACAAAGTTTTTTAGGGAAATGTCTTTATATGACATCTTGTTTTGATTCTATTTTATAATAATAGTAGTAGAAGTAATTAAAATTATTCTTTATATTTACTTAAATAGGTCGGCCTGGTAAAAGTATTTTTCGATGGTCTGTGGTCTGTCTTTTTTATCTAAATAGGTTTTTAAAAAAGCCCTAGTCTTATCTATTTTAAAAAAACCTGTCTTGGTCTGAACCTATCGTAAGTTGGCCATGCAAGCATAGCAGCTTAAGCGGTTTGGCCCACCCCTAATGACAAGTACTACCTAAAACAAACACACAACTATAAGGGCTAAAAAGCAAGAGTGGAGTGGACAACTCAAGTTATACTCTATTTAATATTAAAAACTATTCATGTACTCGTCAATAGTGGGGACAAGGGATTAAACAATGGATTGGACAAAAATCTAAATAATTGTCCTTCACAAAATCACGTTGAAAGACTTTATTTTATAAGAAAATTGGTTAGTAATTAATGTATTAATTGTTAGAGAATAGGAGAGAGCAGGATTCGACTCTATATGCCAACTATATCCAACAATGATATCTCTTTCACTCAACTAAGTGAGCAACCGACACCACGTGAAAGACTAATTGAGGTAGGTTAACAACTTAATCAAGCAACCAATATATATATCTTCAACAAATCATCCAAAGAAGTCAAACTAAGAGTACCATCAGCTTTAGAGAAGACCAAACAAGCATTGCCACGATATGAAGTGGGTAACCTCTAATCTTTTCTTTATAGTGTGTGTCGTGTAGTACGATTATGCGCTTTTACATGCTAAAATTGGGTTTTTTATTTATGACCATTGAAGCTGTTTCGCATTTATTTTTTTTTGATCAGTTAGCAAAATAACAAAATATCAGGAGAAAATTGGAACAACAATTTTATTTTATATGACAAAAATAGTAGAAAGGTTCAATTTTTGAAAACTTACCAATTCAGCGAGATCATGGAAGATACTGCGCCGCGTTTCTATCACTTGAAGGAAATAAATCAACAATACAAACCTATTTCTCTCTCTCGCCCTCTTCAATATTTCACTTCCAGTTCTCTTGATCAGTGCAAAGAAACCCAAAAAAAAAAATCGTCTTTTTCTTAATTCTTCTCAACTCAGAAGACACACAAAGAGTTAAAATGGGGACTACAAATTTGCACCTCACCAAGAGACTTGTTCCTTGGACTATATGTGCTTTGCTTCCTTTATCTTTGATTCTTATTATTTACTTTTACCTTAGGGTTATACCCTTTTCTCCATCTCCAAATATTCACTTTACTCATTCCAACCCCATCAACATTAATTCCCACTCTTCTCTTATTGATTCTCCTTCTCCTTCATCCACCACAGGTACTATTATATTTTATAGCCATGCACAATTTTTTATCATTTTAAAATTATATAATTGCTAGTTAGGTTTTAAATTGCGGTCACAGACGCGTCTATGAGAAATCGTTAATTTGTATAACCCGAAAATAGAATTGTTTTTTACGGGGTTCAAGTGGACACCTTGGCCAATACACGGGTCCACCCCGATGGCCGATGTGGCCGCGTCGCAATTGCAAAAGTCTCAAATTATTATGTTGTAGGCCCAATTGCGGTTGCGAACCACACTTTAAAATCATGATTACTACTTAGTTTTGTCTTCAATTTTTAATTTTTGATAACCAACATTGTGTTTTATTTTGGGGGGTTTGGTGTTTTTCATTTCAGTAAAGGAAAAGGATTATTATGATCACCAATGTGATTATTCAAATGGTGAATGGGTCAAAGATAGAAGAGGTCCATTATACAATGATACAACATGTGGCACCATCAAAGAAGGAAGAAATTGCATCTCACATGGAAGACCTGATTCTGACTATCTTTATTGGAGATGGAAGCCAAGTCAATGCAATCTTCCAAGGTTTGACCCAACCACTTTTCTCAAACTCATTAACAACAAAAACATTGCTTTTATTGGAGATTCTATGGCTAGGAATCAATTAGAATCACTTCTTTGTATGTTAGCAACTATTTCATCTCCTAAACTTGTCTACCAAAATTCCAAAGGCAAAGACAACATGTTCTCTAAGTGGCATTTTGCTTCACACAATGCAACTTTTTCATTGTATTGGTCTCCATTTCTTGTGCATGGTATTGAAAAATCAAGCACAAGGCCAAATAATGAGTTACATTTGGATCATATTGATGAAAGGTGGGGGAAAGATATAGATCAAATGGACATGATTGTGGTATCAATTGGTCATTGGTTTTTACTTCCAGCAGTGTACTATGAAGGTGATTTAGTCTTAGGTTGTCACTATTGTCCTGGTCTTAATTACACTGAAATTGGATTTTATGATGGATTAAGAAAGGCTTTGAGGACTACACTTAATAGTGTGATTGAGAGAAGAGGGGGTGAAGGAAAGAATGAAATTGGTGTTGTTGTAACAACATTTACACCACATCATTTTGAAGGTGATTGGGATAAAGCAGGTGCTTGTCCAAAAGTGAAGCCTTATAGGAATGGTGAGAAGGAAGTTGAAGGAATGGATGGTGAGATGAGAAAGATTGAGAAAGAAGAAGTTGAAGATGCTGAGAAAAAAGGAAATGAATTTGGAAGGGTTAGGTTTGAGGTATTGGATGTAACGAAATTGGCGTTGTTGAGACCGGATGGTCATCCAGGTCCTTATATGAATCCTTTTCCATTTTTAAATGGGGTTCATGTTCAGAATGATTGTGTTCATTGGTGCTTGCCAGGGCCTATAGACACTTGGAATGAGATTTTTTTAGAGATGATAAAGAAGTGGGAAAAACAGACAAGAAGGAGTGAAATTTGAGGTATTTTTCATATGTTAAATTATTTACTGTAATTTTTCTGCTACTGGTAAAGAAAATTGCCTGGGTGAAAGCAGTTTTTATTCTATCGTAGTTTATTTTATAGCAGTTTTGATATAGCAACCTTTTTTTTGTCAGTGACTTTTCTTTTAGTTACTAATTTGAAGGACAGGTAGAGATGAACTATCACTAAATGAGACTTTCTTTTTGTTCAAAAATTACCCCTAACCTTAAATCTAGCTACTCTTCAGTCTTCTTCACATAAATTACTGAGGTGATTGTATGACATGAACTCTCTGATGGAAGCAACTCCCTTGAGTTCATATACTACTTTTATATTAATGCTTGTTACTGACATGAAATTAATTATAAATATGTCAATCACTCTTTTAACATAAAATACATGCGCTTACTTTGCCTTGCATATTCTTAGTGTTGAATACCATATGTCCATACCAGTATGCAGACACTTGACAATTTATAATTTTATATACCTTTGTTTTTTTACAAGGTTTACTCTTGCAATCTTGATGTTCCTACAAATTTATTATACTGTTTTGCATAACTGAAATTACAGTCAATAGATTGATTTAGTATCTGAAATTGTAAGGTCATGTCAATTTAGTACCTATTTTATCTTAATTTTAAATTAACCACTGATTTCGCAAAATGCTAGTCAAGTTAGTATGTTCATTTCACCCTAATAGTGCCACCGATGAGACACGTTAAATGCCTTAGTAGCTTAGACCCATGTTGCTCTGAAACAAGTTAGGATTAGGTGTAGTTAAAACTGTGTGTCCAGTATCAAATTTCAGAGTCGTTCGATTAAAATCAGACAGCCCTGATTTTAAGAACAATTTTTGATTCTCATTTACTCCCTCTGTCTCATATTATATGACTTTCTAAGCAAAAAAAGTTGTCTCATAATACATGACTTTTTAGAATACTAATACAACATCAATTTCTTTTCCAGTCATACCCTTCATTATTTAATGTACCTCTTCTTACAATTTTACTTTTTATGTTTCCAATATCATTAATGAAGGACAATTTGATAAACTAACTCACAATCTCTCTTTTTCATATAAAATTAACTAATTTTCTTAATTCGTGTGTCACAACCTTAAACTACATATAATATGGGACGGATGGAGTAGTGTAAAATTTTAAATTTGAAATAAGAATTGTGCGATCAAGATCAAGATCAATATAAAATATTTGGTCCTTCGGAGCTATTTGTCAATACCATCCAAGGTGCCAACAAGATGATTTTCCTTTTGTCACGAGAGTCATCACAGTATACAAATATGTCTCTGTTGGATCATTTTCTATTTCCTCGTTTGTTTTTGTTATGCATGTTTGTTTTCGTTTCTATGTACTCCTGTTGTATCAATAGAAATCTAGCTTTGAATATGTGGAAGTTTTTTTTTACCAATTTAACCACATAATATAAATAAGGGTTTTTTCTTTTATACCCCCACCCCATCCCCTCCCACCCCCACCCATTTGTGATATTCCCATAATACCCCTGCCATAATTCACTTTTTGACTTTCATTTATTTCTCTCTCATTTGGGACCCATTAATATAACGCATCGTATATACCTCGATGGAAGGTATATACGATTACATTAATTAATGAACGCTGACCTGAAAAACTACTCATCGTATATATGTCCTTCAAGACATATATACGATTGCATTATTAAATGCTTCGTTGACTACTCATCGTATATATGTCCTTCAAGGCATATATACGATTGCATTATTAAATGCTTCGTTGACTACCCATCGTATATAGGTTATATACGAGTGGGCTTTGAAGATCTAATCGTATATACATCTGGGCTATGTATATACGATGTGAAAAAAATACCCATCGTATATACATGGTTGAGGAGGTATATACGACTGGGCTATTTTTTTCGTTTTTTACTGAGTTGCTATCTGTTTTGTTGGAACAGATATTGACCCGCCTACAGCAGCAGATGCCGACTCTCAGTTGGCGCCTGTTGATATTGATACTACATTAACTTTCACGACGGATACGGTATAATTTTGTTACTCAAGTTTGGTAAATGGAATTAATTTACTTAAGTACTTAGTAAGTTATATATTTTGTAGATATTTTCTACACGACAGGCTGTGGAGGAGTGGGCCAAAGCTGTTGGTAGAACTATCGGTGTAGTTGTTGTTATTGTGAGATCTGAGAAAGCAGCTGGAAAGAGGGGAAAGCGAGATAAGATTGTTTTTGGCTGCGACAAACAAGGCGGGTTTACTAATGATTCAAGGGTTTTCGGTTCTAAAAGGAGAGGTTGTCCTTTTAGATTGAAAGCTACTTGCACTGTTAGCCATGGGGGTTGGTGTGTCACGGTTAAATGTGGTAGACACACGCACGAGTTGCTCAAAACTTCCATTGGTACTTGTTGATTTGGGGCGCCCATGCGAGGCGCAAAGGATCCAGTTAACGAGCATGCGGATCTTGATGTCGGACGAAAGCTACTATTACCGCTTTGAAGAAGCTAGATCCAGGAGAATGTGACTAGTCTTCGTCAAGTTTATAGGCGCGTCACAAACAGGTCTACAAAGAGGGGTCCTAGAACCGACATTCGGGAGGTGTTGAGATTGATTGAATCCCATAATTATCTATGTTAGTCTAGAAAGATTCCGCAATCTGATGTCGTCGGTGATATCATGTGGGCTCATCCCACTTCTATAAAGTTGCTCGAGTTGTTTCCCAAAGTTCTCATTCTTGACTCAACCTACAAGACCAACAGATATAATTTGCCTCTTCTACATTGTGGGAGTCACAAACACCGAGATAAGCTTCCACGTTGCATTTGCTTATATTGGGCAGGAGCTTGCTATTCATTTTTCTTGGGTATTGGAGCATTTGCGAGGTATATGTGAGTTGCATTCTATTCATCCTCAGTTTTCTTGTGCATGAGAGAGATCTCATTTGTATGTCCGCTATTCTTGATGTCTTTCCCGCTTTGCTACAAATTTATTGTGTCATTGGCATGTTACAAAAATGTCAAAGCCAAGATTAAGGAGTTGGTTCACAAGGATAGACGGGAGGAGGTCGAATCTCTCTCGGCTATGTATTATTGATTCTCGTTGATGAGTCGAGTATCTATCTAATCAAGTTTTTGAGGTCGCTTGCTCACGATAAACCCGCTCTCATTAAATATGTGCACGACACATGGTTGACCACGCACAAGGAGCGATTTATCTCAGCATGGACTAACCAGATCCCACACTTGGGGAATTCCACAACCAACAGATATTTCTATCCTTTAATCGATTTTTTTTGACACGTGGACATATTTTTTTTGTCGATTAAAATTCTTTGTGATTTATTATTTCTATCCGTTACTCGATTTTTTTGACACGTGGACATATTTTTTTAAATCGATTAAAATTCTTTGACACTTGTTTATTATTTCTATCCGTTACTCGATTTTTTTGACACGTGGACATATTTTTTTGTCGATTAAAATTCTTTGACACTTGTTTATTATTTCTATCCGTTACTCGATTTTTTTTTTTGACACGTGGACATATTTTTTTTCGTCGATTAAAATTCTTTGACACTTGTTTATTATTTCTATCCGTTACTCGATTTTTTTTGACACGTGGACATATTTTTTTTTGTCGATTAAAATTCTTTGACACTTGTTTATTATTTCTATCCGTTACTCGATTTTTTTGACACGTGGACATATTTTTTTCGTCGATTAAAATTCTTTGACACTTGTTTATTATTTCTATCCGTTACTCGATTTTTTTTGACACGTGGACATATTTCAGAGCGGAATCCTTGCATTGGTATTTGAAAAGACATTTGAAGACTTGAAGGGTGATCTATCAAAATGTTTGATATCTATTGATGACATGTTTGTCAATACATTTTGAGCAAATTATCGGGTCTTTTCAACGAAGCATCGTAGAATTGAAGTCAAGTCCAATATTCCTTTGTTTAAAAATCTTCAAGGACTTGTTTCTTTATCTCGCCTTTGAGACACATGGTTAATGAGTTTGAAAGGTCGAAATGCGGGTTGGATACAACAAAAGCGGTGTTTGGTGCATTCAAAGGAAGACACATCTACTTCCTTGTGCTTGTGAGATAGGTATTTTTCATGCTTAGGCAATTCTATTCCGCTTCGTTGTTGATGATCATCGGAAACAGATTGAGTTTGGATGCAATAGATGATAAATCCACTCAGGATAAATCATCTGGATGCGATATTTCTTACCAGTTTGATGCTATCTTGGCAAGATTTAATAAAGTGAGTGAGGAGGAGAAGTTTCTTATTAAGAGGCAGCTGAATGAGATAGCTTTCCCTTCTACTTCTTCTATGGTTGCACCTAAATCAAAAGTCAGAACGAAAGGTGCACCAAAGAAGAAAAAAGGGAAATTTTTGATGCTAAGCGTGATCCTTCTGGGTGGGAGCACGTGGATGAGAGGGTAAAACAGACTGAAGAATCTGGGGCTTCCAAAATTCCTACACAGCGGTCAACCAAATTATCTCAGGGTGCTTCTAGAGTATTATCACAGACAGCTGAGACTAAAATCCACTTACCGTTTCTTCCACCACACGTGCGCAACTATGTTGAAAAAATTGTTGATGTTGAAGGTGACGGTAACTGCGGTTTTAGAGCAGTCGGGGTTGGACTTGACATGGGTGAGGACTCCTGGCCTCTGATTAGGCAAGCTTTGATTCAGGAAACAAAGGACAGGGAAACCTTGTATTCTGACATGTTTGGGAAGAACCGACTGTTAGAGCTTCGCAAAGCTTTAACTATCGAGTCATACGGACGTCAGCCGGAGTCAAAGTGGTTTGATTTGCCTGAGATGGGGTATATGGTTGCAACAGGTATAATGTTGCATTGGTTGATTTTCTTTACCTATGAATTTCACTTATCCGCCTTTGAGAGGCACTTTACAGTTCATCTAAGTTGAAAATCATATACATTCGAACAAGCAAAATGTACCTTTGGTTGAATCTTTCAATCTCTCCCACTTGTCTGTTGCCTCCTATTGCCCCACGGTGGTACCAAAGACTACGCATCTGGAGTCCGCTTCATGGTTGCATCTGTATCTTTGGACGCGTTTTACCCTATGGCAGTCTATGTGTCCTCCCGTGCGGCCTCTCACTCACAGTGATGCGTCTAGATGTATAGATTTAGCCGATGATTCTATTGACGGCTTGTAGATAGATTCACACATATTTTGTATTACACGTGTATATATACTATATCGCGTTTTTGTAATTATACGCGTTTACTTTATCCAATAGCACTACGTACCGTTGATGTTAATCAAATCGCGAGACTTCAAATTATAAGCGGTAATAAAATCATAAATCGCTAACAAAAACAAAGCCCATCGTATATATCTCTTTTGGGACATATATACGATGGGGAAAATTTTGACATCGTATATAAGTTCATTTTGCGTATATACGATTGACTTAAAACGCATCAATCGTATATACGCACAATGAACATATATACGATGTCAAAATTTTCCCCATCGTATATAGGCCACAAAAAAGATATATACGATTCGTGTAATTTAGTGAAAAAAAAAAGATTTTTTGAAGGGCATTTTGGGGATTTCAGCGTGGGTGGGGGTTTAAGGGGAGAGGGTGGGGGTACAAAAGAAAAAACCCTATAAATAACTACCATCAAAATAAATAGAGTTCATATGTACTTTGGGTTAACCCTCGGGTTATCAGCCCATCCCTAAAGACGTTCTTTGTACTTGATTTGAGTTTAGATAGTGGTAGAGATGGCTCTTGCTTTTCCCACACCCCCTCCTACTCTAAACACACCCCATAAGGGTGTGAAAAGACCAAAAGACCTATTTTTTTTCAGAAATTTTCACCTGTTCGAACACGGGGCATCGAACAGGTTCGAACGAGTACGTTCGAGTGTGTTAAATATGGACAGACACCCCTTGGGCGTTTTTTCACCTGTTCGAATAGGGTCATACGAATAGGTTCGATTGTGGTCTTTCGAACATGTTCGGATGCTGTTGTTCGAACAAGTGTTGCAAATAGGGTTCGAAGGAGGGGAGGGGAGAATGAGAGAACGAGGGAGAGTGAGAAGGGGGGAGGGGTGTGGGTTTTTTTGTTTTTTTTAATGGGGGTAATTTTGGAATTTAAATTATGATGGGGTGTGAATAAGTAGGAGGGGGTGTCGGATAAGCACAGCCCGTAGAGATTGTGTTAAGCATGTGTGGGAATGATGTCCTGATCCAGTGCTCCTGTGTTTTTATGTCTCTCCATTCCTCTTGGGGATTTTTTTGGGCACACCCCCCTCATACTCTCACACTCCCCCAACTTTTTTAAAACTCCCAAAATACCCCAGTTCCATTCTTTCATTTCCTTCCTCTTCTCTCTCGCTCTCATCACCACCACCACCACCTCCTCCCTCTAATGATCACCACCACAACCACCTCCTCCCTCTCACCACAACCATTGCCTCCTCCTCCCTCTAACCATCACCACCACATCCATCTCCTTCTCCCCCTCCCTCTAACCACCACCACTACCTCCCTCCACCACAACCTCCTTCTCCCTCTCACCACAACAACCACCACCTCCATCTCACCACCACCCCTACCTCCTTCTCACCACCACCACCTCTCTCTAACCACTGCCACAACCACCTCCTTTTTCCTTCTCTGCCAAAAATGATTTTGCACAATATGTTACAAGTTTGGTACCAAGGTACCGAACCTATACGGTAACAACGTACCAGCTGTATGATGTTTCATGCATAACACACTTGGCACTTTTTGTACTGAACTTGTTGTGCTTAAAATATTTTAATGTACGTTATCAACATATATATTGTACTGGTTTGAAATTGTGGAATCGAACCTGTTGAACGCGACGAAAAAAAGGGCAAAACGAATTGGGTGACATTTTAGACTTTTTACCAATTTGAAGGGGGTGGGAGAGTAAGTACTGTGGGTGACTTGACACACACTACATATACTTAAGGGATATTGATATTGTAAGTTAATTTTTGTCTATTTTTATCAATATTATCAATTAGTTGTATAAAGAAAAACGACTATCAATTAGTACTAATTACTTCTTTAAACTACAAAACATCTTATTAGTAGTATTCTATATACAAAACATCTTATTAATCAATCATATATAGAATAGTAGATATATACGCTAAATAACATAAGACAACGACGAAACACCTTAAAACTATATAGCTTAAGACAACGACTTTGCCGTGTTGTGTGTGAGAAACAGAAAAGTAGAGAGAGAGAGAGAGAGAGAGAGAGATGGTGAATGATAGGAGGAATTTAGTACCATTTGTTGGAATGATGATGGCTATTTTGGCTCAAAGTGGAAGCATGGTAGTAATCAAAGTTGCGATGAGTGATGGAATGAACAAATATGTTATGGTTGTGTATTCCATGACACTCTCCACCATCATAGTTCTTCCCTGTGCTTTCCTTATCAAAAGGTTCTTCTTTTTCTTTTCTTTTCTTTCACTGTATGGCTGAAAATTGATGTGCTTAAAGGATTCAAAGAATAAAGTTTAACTTAGTTTTTTTTTTCCCAGGTCACAGCGTCCTCCTCTCACATCCTCTGCACTCTGCAGCTTCTTTTTGCTTGCTCTCATCATGTTGGTATTTTATTTCTATATTCTAATCTAACAACAATTAAATTATACTATATATATGCTTGACTTTAATTGTTTTTTCCTTGCATTTTATTAAATTTGAAGGTTTCTTGTCAATTACTACTTCCTACTCACACTCAAAACAATTATATGTTTGTACAATTATATGTGCTTGTATTTTATTAAGTTATAATTTTCAAAGTTCAATTTTGTACAATTCATTCATGTGGTGTTTTAGTCAAAGAAGTAAGAAGAGTGATAGTGATTATATTTAGTTGTTTGACCGTGCAGATCTTCAGCGCAGATGACGTCTTATGTTGGCATAGAACTCAGTTCTCCTACTCTTGCCTCTGCCATGCTTAACCTCATTCCAGCTTTCACTTTCGTACTTGCTCTCATTTTCAGGTTCTCTCTTGTTTTTTTACCTTGTCAATAATACATATTTTACGGTGGCTTTGAGGGTCAGCGACCAAATAAATCTCTCACATCGTCATGTCCCAATCGAATTCAGTTTCCAACATAATTTTTATCTGAATTAAAATTAACCCATGTGTTCAACTTAAAATAAGTGTTGGAAAAATCTCAAACTAAAACATGAAGATATGGACCCCTTTTACTCCCTTTCCTTCCTTAAATTTTGTACGTTGCCACAAAATGTGTGCAGGTTTGTCGACACCTCACTCTGCTCACAAAATAACACTACCCACCCATTGTTAACTAGTAGTAATCATCATGTAAAAAGGCTGCATAAAAGCCTTTGATATATATAATTACAATTATTAAAAAGTGATGTAAAACATGACATTCATTTAAGTACTCGATCGGGGTTATTTCATTGTGGATCTTTTAAAATTCTATTTTTATTATATTTTTAGTATGTGTGTGTTTGAAATTTTTCGCGTCCCATCCTTGACTCGAGGTCTTGGGTCCAGCACTCTGTGGTGGTAGTGATGGTGGTGGTGAGAACAAGAAAATAGAAGAGAGAAGAAAGAAAGAAATTTGAAATGGTGTGATGTGATGTATGATAAAACCCATGTACTCATTTAATCTAATGGTAGTCAAAAGTGTTTTACATTGAGGGACTTGTTTGCTCCCTCACCTTAGAAGCCATATATTTTACAACTTAAAGGTGTGTTTGGATTAGAAGAGAAATAGGAAAGAGAAAAAGAGAGAAGAGAGAGTGAAGGAAGAGAGAGAGAGAGGTGAGAAATAAAGAGTAGACTATGGGTGTTGTTTGGTTTTAAGGAAAGATAAATAGGGAGAGAGAGTTGTGTCTCTTAATATGGTTAGAGCGAGAGAGGGAGAAAGAATACAAGTTTTGAAAGGACAAAAATACCCTTGAATTAAAAAATATATAATTTATTCATTAATTAATTAACTAAATATTTATTTTAATTATTTATACTTATACTTATTTTAGCTATTTAAATTACACTATTAATTTAAAGAATTTGTTTTTTTAGTAACTAAATAAAATAACTAGATTAGTTTAATTAGTTATTAACTTTTTGGTGAATTAAATATTACTACGATTATTTAAAAATTTAAAGTAAGGTAAAGCTCACACATAAATAATATATCATAACATACAAGTTTCCAAAATTCAATAAAATAAGTGTGAAATTTGTCAAAAACTAAATTAATAGTGCAAGACAATTATACAGTAGGTACCGTGATTGCTAACAAATAGCTCAGCTTTTTTTTTATAAGCAAGGTTAGTTGGGGAGGAGGGGAATCTTAATTTTCCGGGTTTGAACTCCGAACCTCCTTCTTCCAATTATTTGGTGCACTTTTTCGGTATTCCTTATCAAATAATTCAGCTTGTTTTACATGGAAATAAATAGTAATATTATTTAACCAAAAATTACTTTACAACACAAATTAACCAAGTTTTGTTTAGGTCATCAATCAATCTGTTTTTTCACGATTTTTAAGGTAATTGACTAAAAACTTGAAAAATTGGTAAATAACCTAGAAAACCTGATTAATTGGTATTTTAAAATGGTTTTGACTAATTTTGACCAAAACTTTTTTGGCTAAATAATATTACTCGAAATAAAAGGGTAGTTTTTGGAGAGTAAAGTTTTTGAAGCAAGCTCCTCCTGTTTCTTCGCAGAATTGGGGAGAAAGAAAAAAAGTGGGTACATGCCAATTTAAGCATTTCTCTCCTCATTCTCAATTGTTCCAAACAGAAGTAGTACCTCCATTCTACCTTCTTTCTCTCTTTCGCTCTCTCTCACTTGTATTTCTCTTGAAACAAATAGACCCTAAACTGATTTTAGTTAAAAGTGAGTTGAACGTAAAAATTTTATAAAATCAATACGAATTCTTCTTTGGATGAGTTGGATCAAATTTGTTTTGTGTGTGAAATTACCAAAATTTGAGAGAGAGAGTGAGAGAGAGAGAGAGTCGTATATACTACCAACTAATGGACCTTACTATCTAATAGGTCTTACTAACTAATTAATGGGCTTACTATCCATATTTTAACAAATTCACTTAGGCAGTTTAAATTTGCTTATTTAAGGTTATGAGGAAACACGTAAATACATATGCATTACGACATAATGATGTTAAATCTCATAGTCACTGTAGATGATGTAGTAGATAAAGCATCATAAGTTGAGCTAAGAGAGCATGTGCCACTATAATGTCGCCTCCAAATCAACCAACCTATTTGGGTCACCTAATAGAGAAATAGAAGCAAGAAGAGCGGTAAAACCCGACACTAACAACTTATCCCCGCTGAAGAAGACTCTCCTTCAAATAAGCGTCATAGTGACTACTCTTCGATAAGGAGTCTCCACATCCACTTACCTAACAGACTTAGACTTACCAGCTTATGGTGTGTTATGGAAAGATGACTTCCACTCATGGGCTTACGAAACACTTGCCACTTTACCCTTGGAATCTTCTTTCCACCCCTCACCCACCTCATATGAAGCCATGATCAATCCTCACCACCTGTTTTCAAACCTTCATCACCATTTTCATTTAGAAAAAGGAAGAATATTTGGAAATTACTTCAATTGTGGTATCTAACCTAGCATTATCTCAATTTAATTGTTTAGGATGGAAGTAATAATATATTGGAGAAATTCCAGAAGCCAAGCTAAAGTATTAGGAACTATAGTATCAATCAGTGGAGCATTGGTTGTGATATTATACAAGGGCCCACCAATCATCAAGACACATTCATCAGTCTCTTTCAATGCACTCCAATTTTCACCACAATTGAATTGGATCTTGGGAGGGTTGTTCTGTGCCAGCGATTCTTTGCTTACTTCCATATGGTACATATATCAGGTTTGTGTAATTGCGTCGTACTCTTTTGTCGGATACAATTTTTGTCATGCTCCACTAGACCAACTATTTGTTTTCGTACTCTTTTGTTTGTTTTAACATATTTTGAGTACCATATTTTACTAGAAGATATGTTACTTTTAATTTCATTTCTATGCTACACATTTCAGGGTTCAGTTACAAAGAACTATCCTGCTGTTACAGTGATAGTCTTCTTTCAAATGTTTTTCACAACTATTTTGTCGACAGTATTTGCCTTAATTGCTGTTAGAGATCCAAATGCATGGAAGTTGAAGATTGATATAGGGTTGTTGGCAATTTTATACCAGGTAGTTGTTCATTGTCCCATCTGAACAGGACTTTCAATAAAATCTCTTCAATTATCGAAAGAATAAAATAGGATGGATGAAATCTAAAGTTAAGAGTATAATGTTGATTAACTGAAAACAAACAGGCAATAGTTGCGACAGTGATACGCTATCTTCTAACCACATGGTGCGTCCAAAAAGCTGGTCCTCTGTTTTGTGCTATGTTCAAGCCAGTTGCAATTATCTTCACCGTTTTGATGGGTTCAATTTTTCTTGGTGATGATGATTTTAGTCTTGGAAGGTAAAATTTACCAACCAATGAACCATTTTAACTAATTTACATATATATTTTTGGTCTTTGACAAATGTCGAGCACTCTAACATATGAACGGAAATATTAGGACACGACACTCAAGTGGATCGAATCTGACAATCGGGTGTCTATAAACGGCATTTCTACCGCTCCGATCAATTAGCCTCGGACATAACTAATTTAATTATAGTACCTTTATTATTATTTATGTGAAATGAAAATTGTTTTGTTGTATAACATTGAGGATTGCAAATGTATGGTCTCTGCAGTTTGATTGGTGCGGTTATAATCGTAGTGGGATTTTATGCTGTGCTGTGGGGGAAAGCTTCAGAAGAGAAGAATGTTGAGAGAGGGATTGAGAAGTTAGAGTCATCGTGCCATGATGTTCCTCTCTTACAAAACAAGATGTAATAACAAGTGCCAACAATATGAAGTGTATATCTCTTTACATACAATTGTGAATAATTAACTAGCATCGGAATGAGTTGTCAAACAGCCACAGGTTCGGAACCATCAAAATACACATGTCAATGCTTCATTGGTAGCTTCTTGCCAACTAGACCTCCGAAGCTACACCTTTTAATAGCATTTAAAAATTCAAATTTTGAATAATCACTACAATAACATACCAATTAATTACATTACAAACGGCTTTCAATGTAGCACAAAAATCGCAATTTACAAATAATAGACTTCAATGAATTGAATAATTGACTAACGTAATCGATCTGAAATTTTCATGTGGACAATATTTACTTACAATAACATATTGGATAAAAATAATTTATATAGCTAGAAACATATATTTTTTTAACAATGATATAATTTTTGGTAAAAGAATAATGATATAAATTAGGTTTAAATATGTTTTTGGTCCCTACCAATATGGGTTGTTTTGATTTAGTCCCTGTAAATTTCTTTTTCAAAAAAATCTCTGTAAAAGTAACATTTTTCAAATAAGTCCTTCTGTTAATCAAATGTTACACAAAATGCAAACATAGCTAACAGACTTCTAACTTGGATTTTTTTTCTTTGCTACTTTTTTTTATGCCGACTTGGCTTGCCACTTATTAAATGAGTGTTACAACACCCAAAAATCCCTAAATCCCCAATTTGTAACTTCTTTTTCTTCAACCCATTCATACTCATGGCTAAGGGAAAAAACTGAAGCTCAAAACCACTCACCCACCCCACAACCACCACTCACTGACATCTCTCTCTTCCACAATCCCCACTACCACCACTCAAGCCCAAACCAGATTCAAAATCCCGACCTCTTCCACTACACCAATCTTCCAACCCCACAAAGGAAATTTGTTGAGTCCCCATTTCATAACCGCATCATATTTTTGGTGGTGCTGAACAATGAAAAAGCCAAAGTTGTTGCAAGATTTTTTGTAACGTTTGACTAAAAATGACAAAAAATTACATATCAGAATTCTGTTAGCCAACTAAGATTTTTTTGTAACGTTTGACTAACAGAATGATCTATTTGAAAAAATTGGTATTTGTAGGATCTTTTTCAAAAAAAAAATTAGCAAGGACTTAAATCAAAAGACCCTATATTTGCAGGGACTAAAAACATATTTAAGCCTATAAATTATATTTATATAGCTGAAAACATATCTTACTTCAAACACCATGTATTTTTTTAGCGAAATCCAAAGTTAGTATAAAAACAAAAGAATTTGTTTTTTTTTTGTTGAGAAAAGAATTTGTTTTAAATTGTGGGAGGTAGGTTTGTCATTCAAATATTTAGTCTAAAAGTAAATTATTTTCTATGTTTGACAATATGTTATTGAAAAATAAATTACACATGTTTACAGCTATTTAATTAATTAGTTATATCATTGGTGAAAAATGACAATTAATGTAAACATATCATAACTATCAATCTCGGATTATTTGTTAATAATTCTAAACCGGTCACATCTGAATTTATGTACTTAACCTTCCCAAGTCAGCATTAAATGGTAAATGATTTGATTCATAACATATTGCTTTTAGTAAGGTAAATCACCGATTACAAACGCACACAAGACATTATTTCATTTACTTTTTTTTATTTTTTTTACTGTTTGCAGAGACAGTAGGTGTTGGAGGAAGCTTGATAAGACTCGCTACAAGGGACACAATGACAGAGAGCCATTAGGAAAAGTTATGTATAATATATTTTACTTAGCCAGTTTCTTCTGAATAGTTGGTTAGGATTACTTATGTCAATTGTTTCATTTTTGGTTGTTATTTTTCAATCATGATAATAGCATTGTATAATCTTGGTGGAAACTAAACAAATTATCTAAAGATTTGTTGTTTAGAACTAGACTAGAGTGTTGAATTTAGCTCAGCATATCAAAGATTGTTGAATTTAGTTTGTAGTGAAAAGAGAGTTGTAATTCAAGATTGTATGCTCTATTTTATATGTTTGTTCTTGAGTTTTAAATGAGATGATTTTTATGCATAAATATGTGTGACTGTTAACACCTCTTTGGCCCCTTTGAATATTTGAGAAATCTAAACTTTAGAGTGGATTATTTAGTGTGCTTTGAAGCTAGGAAACAATGTGGTTGATGTTGACAAAGTATTATAAGTATAATGAATTGTCTTAATATTGTCAAATTTATATAGTGAAAATACCTTCATTGCAATTAAAATCGCTTTTCATCGACATAATATTCAAATGTTTCTCTATGAGTCATTTATACAAAATTCATTAAGTAGATGAATAACTAAAAATAACATGCATTTACAATTAACAAATTAACATCAATTTATATAACCACTATGGCATTTCATGCTAGAACCTTTGGCTAAGTCATCTTTTGTCATCTATTGTCATTTATTATTTAAATTAGAATTCATCACAAACAATAGTGACTGTCATCTATTGTCAAAAAACATTTAAAATAAATAGTTACAAGTTGCAATATAATTATTTTTATATTTTGTCATTAAATTACCGTATTGAATCACTGATAAGACATTAGGTATAGTCTCCATAAACATTAACAACCTATAAAAAATCGGTATTAATACTGTTTTTTATGCTTACAACATAAACAACTAACCATAATGAATTTAAAATCACTAATTCATACTATATTTTAACAATTTACATATAATTGATATAATTACCTTATTCATTTGGCCATTCTATTTATTTTCTCTAGAACTTTTGTTTTCAATTTTGATATTTTAAAACGAATTTGTTCCCCGTGCATCGCACGGGTTACATACTAGTATAATACATTCACGAATAAACTCTTTTAGGCAATAACTAAACAATGCAATTCTATTGGTCCACCTATTTAACTTAACTAAAACACTGCAATTCTATTGGTCCACCTGTTTTAATGAATTCTTACGTGTAATACACAACTAGCCAAATCAAGATGCCTTACTAATAGTAACGTCATTATGGCATATTATTTCGTATTAAAGTACATCAAAATAAAATTACATCAACGCATATAATACCTTACCTGCCAGTAAAAATCAATAAATACATTAAGGCACCCATAATTAATGTGTCATGAATCATGAATGTAACATAACCACATAAAAAATTAGATCCTACGTAAAAATAGATCATTGTAATAATATAATTATTTTATTAAATATTTTGGCAAACTATCAGGTCAACTACTGAGTACTTGCCCATTTTCTAGCTAAACGTGTCGATGACACAATTACAAGCTAAACTAGAACCACATAAATAATAAAATAAAAATAAAAATAAAAATAAATATAAATATAAATATAAATAAAAATATAAAAATATAAAATACATTCACGAATATACTCCTTTATGAGTAATATTAAAATACTAATATGATTGGTCATCTCGAGAAGGTAGCTCAGTTGGCGATCTAAAAGATACTGAAGGAATACACCAAATGAGTGCAAGGTCTCGGATTCAAATCTCGGAAACTATTCCCCCAACCCCACAAACATTGTCTATTAAAAAAAGACTAATCTGATTGGTCACCTGTGAAAATTAGATCCTACGAGTACTCACCACAATTCCAACACAAACAATATTTTCCATTCCCAAATGATAAAAAAAAGTCAGTTACGAAAAGTTAAAAAATAATAAATGTCTTGGTAACTATTCAAAACACAAATTCAAACTGTTCACAAAAAAAAAAACACAAATTCAAACTTATGGGAACCTATTCAAAACACCTATTAAAGATGGCTTGGAACCTATTTAAAATATAATAAATGGCTTGGCACCTATTCAAAATTCAAAACACCTATTAAAGATAAAAATAATACAAAAATAAAATGATAAAACAATTTTATAACTGTCAATATTGAAATGCACTAATTGCTCATCAAATTAGAAAATTAAATCTACAATATATTCATATACAAATTTTTCATAACAATTTAAAAATTAAGACTTCTCCATTACAAAATTATCAACTCATCTTTGCTTTTCATCCTTTATTCTGTTCTTTGATTTTTTTTTTTTTTTGCGACAACAATCTAATCTGATTTTGATCCTTTCTTCTCTCCTTCTCTTATTCTCTTCTTTTTTTTGACAGGTTCTAATTGGAGGAAAATAGTTGATACTATTGTCTATTGGATCTGGATTCGTGTGGGTTGGTTCTTTCTTTCTTTCATAAAAAATTATCAACTCATTTTTGTTTTTGATCATTTCTTCCGTTTTTTGATTTATTTATTTTTTGTAATAGCAATCTTATCTAATCCGTGCTTGATCCTTTTTTCTCTCTTTTTCTTTTTCTTTTTGTGATATGTTTTAATTGGAGGAAAATGATGGATACTATTGTCTAATATTGGATCTAGGTTCGTGGGTGTTGGTTGGTTCGTTCTTTCTTTATTTCTCTCTTTCTTTCTTCCTTTCTTTCATCTCTTCATGATTTCTACCCTCAAATTTTCTCCAACTTCAAGTCCAAGATGAATCGAATTTTGATTTAGATTTTTTTCACCGTCCCAATTTGCGATCTCACTATATTAAATGCTCTTTGCAAATGTGTATTGTGTAAATTCATGAAATTTAGCATCTTTTTACTTGAAAATCATCTAGGCAGTATGGATTGATTTAGAATATTTGAATCGTGTTGCATTGGAAATTCATCTATTGTTGCATCGTCATCTTTTTAGTTTTTTTTCTCTTTGTATAAATAAGGTTCATTTGATTAGTTCTACCTTTGGATTATTATATTACATTTATAGAGTTGCTTTAATTTTTGACATTGTATTTGCAATGCTCTCTTTTCTTCTATGGATACTTTTTGATATTGAATTATTCTATTATATTTGTTGTAAGGTGGCGATTTGATATTGATTATGAGCCTCCATAAATGTGGTAAATTGATAATACATGAGTCAATACGTTAATAATGAAGTCAACAAAAGTATTTTGATGCTCATTCCAAAGGAAACAAATTGTAGGAAGATGTCCTGTAATGTAATCTAACAATCAAAGTAAATTGATTCATTAGCATATTCCGATTCCAATTATATTGTTAAGGGTACCCTAATATTTTTTAAGAATGTTTTCATTACCTTCGCAATATATCGGCATAGGCATTTAATACACCAAGTCTCAATAATAACCTTATGGAACAATTACGTATTTCATGTGAAAGATGATTATTTAATGATACAAATATCATTGTAAAAAAAGTGATACAAATAACAATTATCATTTATGAATATCAATCAACCAACTAAAATTAGCAAAGACCATATATAGGGATATAAAATTGCACTTAATTTCATTTATATAGTATGAGACTGAAAAAGCTATACATGATTTTTATCTTTGCCTTTTATCCTTATTTTCATCTTTATCTTTATATATATATATATATATATATTTGTGAGTTTTCCCAAATAGGAAGCTCCCGCATGTTGCCCTCTAATTGGTCCGCACGTATATCCTTTATTACCATGTCATGTAAAATTATTACGTTCATTGCCATCTGTTGTTCCTACAAATCTGATGGTAAAAATAAATGAATATTCGATATTTACTTGAAAGTTTTCAAAACATTCCCTTTTAATAAAGAAGTCATGAAACAAAATTTAATTTGATAATAAAGGTTCCATATTCACACACCAATAATAGATATAATTTTGATTTTGAATGTTCTCTGATAATCATCATAATTACTAGATATATGTGCAATAAATAAATCAAAAATTCTCTATTCAAATTATTCTAATAAGCTAATTTAAATTGATGATTTCAATTATTACAAATAAAATACTAACAATATTTTTTCAAATTATTAATGCCTACCAACTTTAATGCTTGCCCCGTTTTGTCAAAAAAAAAAAAAACTTCATTGCTTTCCCCATTTATCATGTTTATAGTTTACACGTGTACGATCATATGGAATCCATGAAAATGTAAAACAACTATTACACATTTAAAAAATGACAATATAAATTTTCAATAATTTGATTTTTTTAATAACCAATTTGTTTTTGGAATTCATTGCTAAGAAACTCACCGCCTATTGGAAGAGTACCTCATGTTGAAAACTTGATCATGACTATTTAAAACCAATTACTCGGAGTTCGGTATGTTGACAATATTAAATAAACTTGGACCACAATCAGGTTACATTGGTGCAAGTTATGTCCAGAACAGCTTTGACATATTTTATTTCGTATCAAATTTGATCGCTCTAATTATTTGTTCATTAAATAACGAACTTAATGCAAACCAAATTTAACCAAACTCAAAATTAATATTGAATGCACAAATTACTCTTATTGTATTTTTTGTAAGCAGCGTATCTTCCACAGGGACCGTGAAGACTAATCTTTCGAGATATTGAAGATCCATTTAAGGGTTGATCTCCCCCAACATAAGTTTTTCCACACGCGTCAATCAGGGATCAAACCCATAACCAAATGGTTAATGGACTCAAGTAGTTTGCGAAAACAAATGGCTTATTTGAATGCACACCAAATTTTCTCGGAATTGAAATTAAGAATTTGATGCATAGGGAACCGGTAACCATTTGATTACTCTTATTATATAGAGAAATAAAAGGCTTTATTTACTCAAAATGCTAATATGAGATTTAGTCAGATTCAAAATTAGGAATTGTTATCACATCTAAACTTAATTAGGACTTAAAAATTTGAACTAAAATTTTTCAATTGCACTTGCACTCTATGGGGAAGGAGACGGGGGAGAGAAAATCCCCTTGCGCTCAATTTGGGCATAGGCGGAGACCACGCTTTCCGTTCTAAGTACATTACATAAATAAAGAGTGTTCACGCCTGCCAAAAAAGTAAATAAAGAATGCTCACTTTTATGTTTTTATTTTTTATTAAATATTTTTTAATGATAAAAAAGACAATTTTTTTTATTTTTATATTGGAATATTACTTTATTTATTTTGTCACACTTTTATATTGTTTTCAATTTTATTAGACCCTAACTTATGTTTTTGATAAATTTTAATTATTTTTAGGGTCTTGGCAACACCTCTTTGGAATCTATGGTGACGAGGAAGGAGATGTGAATTCCCTGCGGGAGGAATCAGGGATTGGGGAATATGACGGGAGACCTACCTATCTTCGCCCCACCCTATTTTCATTTCTAAATCTAATACCGACTACAAGAAAATGTAGCTTTTTATTAACAGTGTAATAAAAGTAACTACATAGTGAAAAATGATAAATATATTTAATACATAATTATACTTTTACTATTTAAATAAGTATGTTAACATATATATAGATATTATCGTTCGACAACTAATAATATGTATTCAATATATATCTATTTATAAATTCTAAATTTTCTGAATATAATCGAAACATTGAGCAGTTTTATATAAATTTTAAGATGTATTTTTTTAAAGAATATTCAAAAAATTTAAATAAAGATGATGTATACCCGTGCATAGCACGGGTCATACACACTAGTATATTAATATATAGCAAGTTCAACCACGCAAGCCACTAAAGAAACAATTAAGTTAAACTATGCTTTTAGTCTACCAAATTTGTTAATATGGAAAATTGATCTCCCAATTTGCTTTTTAGTGAATTTAGTCTTCATAAAAATCAAATCTTGTAAACTCAATCACTATATATTTTTAATTAGACATTAGGATTTTGGACTTCAAAGTTGTGTGTGTGTGTGTGTGTTTTTTTTTTTTTGCATTTTTAGTCTCTGAAAATCATAAGTTTTAAAAATTTGAAGACCAAAAGTGCAAAAGAACTATGAATTTGGGAGACTAAAAATACATTTAAAAAAGTATGGGGACAATATTCGTAATATGTGCATTTTTGGAGTACTAAGTTTAACAAAAAGAAATTAAGTTGGAAAATCATTTCGCTAAACTGAATAATTTGAGAGAGGAAAGTACATTTTAGCAGGAAAAAAAGAGTTTAATTTATATACATATATCATGTACAAGCTTTTACAATCACAACCAATAAAAATTCATGGAATGATTGGTTACCAATTGACTAATGAGTGATTACTAATTGGTTAATTTATTTTTTAATGATATGTCAACTTTTAATTGGGTAGATACTGTAAATCACTTATACACATATCGTGTATATAAATTAAATCCAAAAAAAAATTAAGAGGTATTATTGTTATTAGGAGGGAAAAGGACATTGCTACGTACCAACAAAAAAAAGGAAATTTGTAACACCAAAAAAAAAGGAAATTTGTTGGGCCTTGCCTACTCAAATAATAAAACAAAAAATACATACAAACTAAACTTTTAGTTTGTATAAGTTAGCAAGTAAAGATTTATCAAATACACTATTGAAAGTGCAACTTGCTAACTAACACCAACTAAAAATAAGTGGTTGTATTCTAGCAAATACTAAATACATTTGCTGATGTGCTCTCACTCATTATTTAGCTGATATCACGGTTTTAATTTATAGTTACGGTCATTGCGATTACGGCTATTGTGGTCACTGTGACACGCATTTCTTCCATTGGAGCGTGAACTAGTTTTAAATTCACACAAAACATTATTGTTTATAACTTATCTTTAAATTCATACATCTCTCACTTCAAAATCTCAAATTTTCAACAATAACAACTCATTATCACTTTAAAATATTTCAAACTCTTTAAAGTTCTCTCTAAATCTGCATTTTAAGAAAAAGAAATATAGAAAAATCATTTGTGTGGGTACTGTAAAGCGTATTGCGGCTTGATGCCGTCGTCACATCTATTGTGTTGCAGCAATGCAGCATTGTGATGCGGGTGTGATTTGAAAACACACTGCAATTGTGGCCTGATGCGGATGCAGACAACACCACAACAACAATATTGCGGCTGGATCATGTGATGCGGTCCACAATTTGAAACGATGGTTAATATAACAAATGAGAAATAGAAATTTGTCAAATACAATCAAAAGTGTGGCTTTCTAACTTATAGCAACTAAAAATTTAAGTGGGTGTATTCTAGCAAATTCTATAAGTTGCTAACTTAACTACGCCCACTCAATTTTTAGTTGGAGTAATATGGCAGGTGTTAATACCCAAAATCTTCTGAGTGGTTGGCTGAGGGAAGATCTAGTCGAGGTAAGGGCTCGTCGAGGTCACATGGGCTGAGTTGCTCAAATATGAGGCAAAAAGGAGGTAGGCTGCTGAATAACCTATACTTATCTTATTGATCTTTCTACTTTTTCCTATCATTTCCAAGAACAGCAACCACATAAGGAATGTTGGTAGCCTAAGCTAAGTATGGCTCGAAAGATAGGGGTATGTGCTACCATAGCGGCTAAAGCAATGGGTTTGCTTCAATCTATAGTGGAGCTAGCTAGGAGCCTCAATAAAGAAATACTTGTTGAGGGAGGAAACAAATAGCTATTCCCAAGGCGGCTTGGTAGAAAAGCCTGAATAATAATATACTTAAGGTCACCTATCCCAAGAAGGTAGCTCAGTTGGCGAGCTAAGGGATACCGAAGGAGTGCACAAAATGAGTGAAAGAAGGAGGTCCCGGGTTCAAACTCCGGAAACTAACATTCCTCCACCCCCACTAACATTGCCTATCAAAAAAAATACTTAAGGTCAACTCAGGCTAAAATGCTAAGTGAGAAATGTTGCTTGCGGGGCATAGGTAGCTCAGCTAAGGAGTAACTCAGTTGAGGATGTCTTGCCGAAGCAAATGAGTTTGCTTTAGGAGCAAGAAAGCGGAGCACGTGGATAATTGGAACGTTGGAACGGTTGAAGAAAACATGGAGAAGCATCGTCGAAATAGGAGCAAAGATATTATACCCCATTCTCTGTGCTAGTGGGCATTGTGGAGCGATGCTCCTAGTTTTTAGGGCACGTAAGCGTTAATGGACGTTGATTTTAGACGATCCAATGGTACGTTAGTTGTAGGCTAGTGTTAGTGGCCAACGGAGACTGTGTGTGTGTGTGTGTGTGTGTGTGTGTAAAAAACACGACCAAGTAATCAAACTAAATTTTTTTCAACTCCATCTTTTACATGCAGATAAGGCTCCGGCCCCGGATGGCTTAAACTCGGCTTTTTTCCAAGAGGTTATGGAATTTATGTGGTATGGAATTATTTCGCATTGGTAAATAATGGTTAGGTACAAGAGAGTTTTCCCTGAACCTGAATGATGCCAATATTGTCTTAATCGTAATAGTGGAGCACCACACCACCATGAAGGATCTAAGACCTATTTATTTGTGTAACGTCATTTATAAGATTATATCTAAGGTGTTACCGAACTGACTGAAATATTTGCTACACAAGTGCATCTCCATGGAGCAGTCGACCTTTGTAGAAGACTGCTCCATCCTTGACAATGATTTGGTGGCAATTGAAGCTCTTCATCATTTGAAGTGTAAAACTAACTACACAGTAGGTGAAATGGTGCTCAAGATTGACATTAGCAAGATTTATATGATAGAGTTGACTGGGGTTACCTAAAATGTATGATGCGTAAGATGGGCTTTGATGAGAATCGAGTGATGGATGTCTATGTGTTTGGAAACCTTGAGCTATTCAGTAATGGTAAATTGTGAGAAATTAGAACCCATCACTGGGGAGAGGACTGAGGTAGGGTGATCCACTATCACCATACCTTTTTCTTAGTTGCGCGAACTCACTACTATCCTTAAAAAAGTCGATGCGAGAGGTGACCTTCACATTGTCCAGATGTGTAGAAGGGCCCCATCCCTCACACACCTCCTTTTTACTGACGACTATTTTCTCTTTTGCAGGGATGATGAGCAAGAGAGTAGATGTCATAAGGATATCCTAACACTACAAGAAAACCTTGTTTTAGCCACCAGCAGTTGCCACGGAGCTTATTCCGTCAGTAATTTGCCACGGATTTGCGACGGCAAGTGCAAAATATGTTGTGAAATTTCCATTGGTGTTTGCCACGGGTTTGCCACGGACATGTGAAAGGACAAACATTTGCGACGGACATGCCGTGGCAAGTCCGTGGCAATCCAACGAAGAAAATAAAACATCCACGATCCAATCCCTTTCATAACACGTTCTCCTTACGTTCTCCTTCTCTCTTCTTCTCCTCACCCTCTCCCTCTCGCTCTCGCTCTCTTCTTCTCCTCACCCTCTCCCTCTCGCTCTCCTCACCTACCTGCCTCCCTCACTCTCAATCACCACCACCTCACCTCCACCCACACTCCCCACCGTCTTGCTCGCTGCTCCATCCTCGAAACCCTAACCTCACCTTTGTCTAATCCCTAAATCAAATCCAGCCTCCATTGTTCGAGTTGAATCTTAAGGTGTGGATTGCCTTAATCTTATTTCCTAACCCATTTCACTTCCATTTCCTCACTCGCTTCAGGTTCATCAGTCTTCTTTTTTTCTACTACCATTTATTTATGTTATCTGCTTCTTTGGTAATCTTTAATGGCTATAGTACAGTGGTTGTTGTTTTGTTCTGAATAAACCGTTACGGTTGTAGATCTGAATTTTTTATGTTTTTTGCTTCTTGGATTGTTCCGTTTCATTGTTTATTGTTCAGTTGGTTCTGTGATTCTGAATGTTTTTTGCTTCTTGGATTGTTCCGTTTCATTGCCTTAATCTTATTTCCTTGGGCTTTTGTACTCTGAGATCCGGTCTTTTGATTTGTTGAGTCAATTTGTGATAGTAGCTTTAAACTCTCTCCTTCAACTTAGGTTGTTCTATTTCTTTTGACTGTTGAGTCAATTTGTGATAGTAGCTTTACTCTAATGCAGAAGGTCCATCCATGATCTCTAGTCTAATCTCCAATACATTGGGAATCAATTGTTTCTGTCTTGATGGGGGCCAACATAGCAAATGAGATTGCATTGGAGAATTTTAGTGAGGCTGATTGGATATAGTCAAAATAAAGAAGTGCTATGAGATGGGCTCGGTTGTTCAACACTCCTATTTTAATGTCACATTTGTGAGTCAAGTATATAGCATTTCTCTCCGATTAACAATGAACAATTAACAAATAATCACTTTATGTTTATAATATTTGTAGGTCCAGGATGTTGAAGGAGTTGAAATGTGTGGAACTTTAAAAATATTGTGGCGATGCTTGTGAGTTTGTTTGTAGAACTAGAACGAGTAGTAGTATCTCGCACTTTTGTTTTCTTATATCTTTTGTGAATGAATGAATGAATGATGATGAAATGACACATGCAGATGGATTGTTGTCCTATAAAACAACTTCCAACTTGATCAGCTCTTCAAGTTGTTGCTTTTCAGATTGGGATATTGATTCTCATTTACTGGGATTGTTGAAGGTATACCATTTTATTGTTGGTTGTTATTGCTAAATTTTTTAAAAGGGTTTCTCCATTTGAAGGTAAAATTTATTCTCTTTCCTTCTGATATGTTTCCTATATATAGTGCCATTGTCCTTCTCTAAGGTTTGCTATTAGACTTTTTTGCAGTGAAAGCGGTGTTACCAGTGTCATTAGCATGTTGAATCTAGTTACCTTTTTTTTTTTTTTGATTTATCTTCTAATGAAAGTTTCCCAATTTAGATTTAGATGCTCACATGTATTTACATTTTTGTGCTTCTGTTCATTTGAAATTCTCTTACGGGATTATTCATACAGAGATTGCATTTCAATTACTTTAGTTTCTTATTCCTTCCTATATAATGTCAGAATAGTTGATGGATATCAATGAAGTCCCGCTTTATGTTCTTCTCAATCCTTCAATCAACCATTCTCGAAGGGACTCCCGTCAAGATATTTGAAAGTGGTATGTAGTCTCCATCATTGTATTTCTATTCTCCGATGGACGAGTTTTAGTTACTTTGTATTTCTATTCTTTCATTTTTTACTATCTTTTTTTCATATAAAAGAATTATTGTAGAGAGATAGAAGTTCAATATATTGGAGGATAAGAAATTCTCAACAAAGATAATGCAAAAGGAATAAATGAAGTAATGAGACTTCTAAGATAGTCGATGGACAAGATCCACTCCCCTTGCATATTCAAAATAGAGGATGCAAAGAAGTGTGTCACTCTGAAGTAGAGGTTGGGTGGAGCATGAAAAGAAAGTGACATCCGAAACATATCTTTGTTGTGCATTAGACTAATTTTCCAAATTGATTTTTGATTATTTATCCATTAAATCTTTGTTGGCTTTCTTAGTCAATTTGTTGTCATCATTTTGCCGCTTATTATCTTTGAAAAACTAATTTTGTTATTCTTTGGTTCTTGCTATCACGACTTGAATCGCATGTCATAGATGGGATTCCACAACTTATCTTTGTTCGCTCAAGCTATACTATTGAGGTTAGGATTTTATATCGGTTCTTTTGTCTTTTCATATTTTAAACCTCTGTACCTCACTAAATAGATTGATTTGGCTTCCCATCCCTTCTTGCTCGCTTAAGACCGTTGAAGCGTAACGGATATCGGTTGATCATGTTGCTCATCTAAAGCCATCGATGGTGGTTCAAAGAGCTCACGCAATGTGAGTGTTTTTCTTGTCTCGTCTTGGCCATTGAGTGTTTTTCTTATTCTCTTCATGGAGTTTATTTTTGGAAAGGGGAACAAATTTGGTTTCTGTTTTTATTGTTATGTAATCATGCCTATGTTATATTCTTTTATTGTATGATAGGGACTTGGGTATTTTGGGATCCTCGGTCTTAAAAGCTAGCTTTTGAGGGAGGATTTCCCATGTGCTTTATTTCTTAAAAGCTAGCTTTTGAGTTTATTTTTGGGTATTTTGTAATAGCTAGCTCAAGAAGCTTGAGATCAGATGCTGAGAAAGTGATCATAATAGATTAGTTATCAGGGAAAATATTGTACTAGTAGAATTTTCTATATGTCTATCTGTCATTTGGCTTTGAACATGTACACTAGCTCTAGCAAAATAGTTTCTCAGATATGATATACCATATTCTAAATAGATTGACGAGCACTCAATGAGGTTTTGTAAGCTTTGAAAAAACTGTTTTGTGATATAGCTTTTTATTCATGAGAAACGTACCAAAAATTTTATATTTTTCCTTTTAGTTTCACCCGAAAGGGCATGGTGTTCAAATGCTTATACTTATATTTCTCAAATCAGTTTCAAAACATAGTAGTAGACTTTGCCCATTGATTCTCGTGGAACATTCTCGTTTCTGCGTCAACTCAAATTATACATAGTATGATGGTATACTATCTTTGGAACTCCTGAATAATATCATTTGAACTTTATTGTAAGCGGTGATGTTCCTTGTGAGAGTTCACTATTAAGGCAAGTGTCAAGCCTCCGAGAAGATTGCTCGCTATTGAATGCAGGAAATTTCAAGATGATTTCTTAATGGTGAGTGCGTCTCATTCTCAAATTTTGACTATATCTACAGCTTCTTGTTTTTTGGTGTGGGGAATATAGTCTTTGCAAGTGGTCGGGAAGGAGTATCGATAGGTTTAATTTCCTCTTTTTAAATGGATACCGTGCTTAGTTTATTTGAAATTATTTGTGCATAGATCATGACACGAACTGTGATGGGTCATTCTTATTGGAGCAGGAAAAGGAAAATACGTGTGTAGGAGCAGTGATATGAGGAGACTAGAGTGAGTTGAGTGGGAGAGGGAGTCATTTTTGGTATTTTGCATTTATCAACTGGGATAGAATGCTTTAGGCATCTCTTTTAGGAGCTTGGCTCCGAGATTACAGGGCTATATTTTCTGTAGCCGTTCCTATTTTCGAAGAAATGATAATGCTTTATATTTTCTTACTTTTAGTGGTCTCTATCGTGCACCAAGACAAATACAAGGACTCTTTGCACACGGAAATTTTATATTATTCTATAATAATGCTAAAGTTATTTTTGTTAAGATTTCTATTCCCGCAATGTGATATCCGAAATGAGTTGGGGACTTGTTATCACAATTAATGTAGTATAAATGCTTCGCCAAATTTTCTTTAGCTTACAATATCTTGTTTCCCTTGTAGGAATACAATGACACCTTATTGGTTAGCTACCTTGCCATGTTGACTAACCGCTCAAGGTATGGCATACTTGTATTTGTTGTTTTCATTTAGGTTTTTGAATTGTAGTTGATTTTTTCATAACAAAAATATTTTCTTTTAACAAAACTACCTTATATAGAATCAAATATGTAGAGAAGATATTTCAAGGTCGTAGTTTTCTTCCATCACTTTACCTTCACCATTCCCTAAAACAATCAGAGGCTTCTTCAGTCGGGAGTACTTACTACGGCAGAGTAGAGCCTGTTTTTATATCTTAATCGATTCTATTGTGTCTTCATGCGCGATTTGTATCAGAGATCATGATATACCCCATTTACCATAAATCCTTATCGTTGTTCTCCCAAGTCGCTCTGTTATTTTTTTTATACACAATAATGGCATGATTTCTTGTTCAGTGGTCTAATTTGCTGCTTCTTATTCTTCTGCATTCAGGATCTTCACCAGTAAATCTTACAATATTTCATTCAGTTGCTGAGATTATTGAAGCCATTGTTACAGATTCCACATCATCATCTCTGGGTTCCTGGATCTATGGATAATATATCGGTGATTGTCTCAAACTCAAAAGCAGAGTTCTCAGTTTTTTTGTACCAATGTGTTAGGATAAATGAGACAAAAATATATTGTATTGTTTGATAGGGAATCTTCTTTGGATGTATCTTGCAAAACATTTTTTATAAGTCATTGGGTAAAAGGTGAAATGTGTTGCTGTATACAATATCACAATTACAATGCTGATTGCTTGTAAGTGGAGTAATATGGAGGTGTAAAAATTTAATTCAGAGGGAATATTTCTGCTTTAAATCTAACTGATTTTCATTGATCTTGAATAGTGTTTTGTACAATCTGATTTCAATATTTATAGAATGAGTTAGATTCTGTTACATAAACTCTAACTGAATTTAACTTCACACAAATTTGTACAACTAACAAATTTGTATACTAACAAATTGCAGGATTTTATTTATTTTTTTAAATTTTTTTAATTTTGCGTGGATTTGCGACGGAAGATGTCGATTTTGCCACGACTTTTTGATTTAAAATTTGCGATGGATTTGCCACGGTTTTGCGACGGAAAAATTTGCCACGGAAAAGTCCGTGGCAAACGATTTGCGACGAGCGTTTTTGCCACCATTTTTGGTCCGTGGCAAATCCGTGGCAAATGTTGTTTTGCCACGGAAATTTGTACATTTGCCACGGAAATGTCCGTGGC
This sequence comes from Oxytropis ochrocephala, assembly GCA_020916435.1. Lineage (NCBI taxonomy): Eukaryota > Viridiplantae > Streptophyta > Magnoliopsida > Fabales > Fabaceae > Oxytropis > Oxytropis ochrocephala. The sequence continues at coordinate 22,604,743 of CM037092.1, forward strand.
AAATCAACGATTTTCTTGTAGTAACATGTATGAGCATGCATCTGGACAAGCCATTAACATGCAAAAGTTGGAGATCTATTTTAGTAGAAACACAACCCAAGACAACAGAGAGGTGGTTATAGATATTCTGGGTATTACCTACAACTTGTTCGTCGTGGGTTCAACATGTACCACAGATTATATCATATTTTTAGTAACAATGCCCCACACATAGCCATGCAACCTGCCACGTGGCAGCCAATAATATTTGGTGGCTGATGTGGCGCTGACAATGCCACTTGGCGATGGTGACATGGGATGCTAACGTGGCAAGTCAGTGACACGTGTCACAGAGGCCTAATAGGATGATGACACGTGGCAGTGATGTCATTGATGATGTCATGCTGACGTCATCTCCGTTAGCCGCCACGTCAGTTTTTTTGGATGGAAAGTTAACCGAGGGTACTAACTAGAAACACTTAATATTTACAAGGGCCAATTTAAAACTTTTTTTTTACGGAGGGTAAATGGATTATGGTGATATTTATAGGGGGTAAATGATATTTAAGCCAATTTGAAAATATTAGATTTTTCAACATTCAACGTATTTATAATTCCACAGCAAATTATAACAAATAGTCAAATACAATACCACCGGTGCTTATGCACGGGTACGGTACTAGTATCCATAGAAATTAAACTAACCCAACCAGGATATCAATCCTCTTTAAGAAATCCACGTACAACGCAAGAATTGGAGCCCCTATTGTCAAGATCTTGAGGTAGTCTTTTGAAAAGTCCTTAAATAAATAGGATCAGAATGCTTCTGATATAATTCAAAATGTCGGTGGAGCACGGGAAAGAAAATGGCTCTTGCTCTTCAATGAGTTGGGTTATGTTCCTTTATTGCATTTCGTTGTCACCGACGCAATAATTTTGGTTATCAAGTCTTCCCATTCATATCATCGACAAGACAATACAATACAGTTACTCCATTAACTAATTTAGATTCGAATTCGGAATCAATGCAAATTTTCGGAATCAATGCAAATTTCGACAAAAAAAAATCGAATTCGTAAATTGAGGCGACTTCAATGTTGATTGTCTAATTTTCATCAAGTCAAGGAATTATTGAGTGGCTGATTTGGAATTCCTCTTGTGTTAATAATTTGTCATAGGAACATAATAGAAAATCATAAAGCTAGAATAAGATCTAGCAGTCATTCTTAGAGTATGAGCTACTTGATAGACTTGTCACCGAATAAAACTTATGTTAGCTTGTTGTTTTTAGGACTTCCTTGTATCTTTCTATAATTCCTCCAAAGTGTGAGTTGTTGCTATGATTTCCAAGAGCATCTACCAGTTGTTTACAATCGACTTCAATGTCTAGGTTGCAATAGCCTTCATTTCGATGTCGATAGAGTCTTTGTAGCAAATTGAACGCTTCGACCTCCGCCGGTGAGGGTGTACCTTTGCTGAGCTTTGTTATGGCTTTGATAAAATAAAAAAAACCTTGTTGCATCACGAGCTAAACACACTCAGACCCAAAACAACCTTCATTTTTAAACAACAATGTGTCTATGTTACATCCGAGATGGCCTTGTGGTGGTGGTTCCCACTGTGAAGTGTCGTTGTTGTTTCTATCAAGCTGCTGTCCACTATCATCTTTTCGAGCATGTTCCCATTTTCCTAGAATCGTTATTATTAGCGATTCTAGGGAAATGAGAACAAGCTCAAAAAAGAGTTTTTAGTTCCGACAAAATATTGAGTTATGATTTTTGAATTTCAAAAAAAAAAATCCTCAACTTTTAGTTTTCACTAATTTCTCTATTTGCACTTTTGGTCACCACTTATATTTACATTTGCACTATTAGCTAACAGATGGCCACACTAGCATCAACCACTTCATATTTTGATGACTACGATGGTAAGTTACCTAATCTGGTAGGTGATTTCGCATCATGATTGTTAAGAGGTGTGACGTGACCCGACCCGCACCAATTTGATTGCTCAATAGTCACTTAAACACCAACTTAATGTTAAAAACGGGTGATTTAACCTTTTGATCATTGCTTCAAAAAAAAACCTTTTGATCATTATAAACTATGATGATGTGGGAAGTGTTAGTGTAACATTTTCTTAACCAGCTGAACGTTAGTTCAATGCTAGAGACCAAAAGTTTTAATGATGATATATGATGGCGGGGATCAAAAGTCGAAGAAAAATTCATTGGGAATCTAAAAATAAAAATATCTTATTTTGTAGGGACGAAAAATAAAAATGTCTTATTTTGTAGGGACTAAAAACATATTTATCTCGAACCTCTATTGTTTATCAAAAACTTGTTGTGGACAAGCCACTTTTTAAAACTTCAAACAAAATTCATTTAAAGTTTTCATTTTTCAACTTCCTTTTAATAAGTGACGGGTAGTCATTAATGTTTGTGAATTCATGGTGTGTATATCATTGATATGTATCTAGCTGTATCAAATTCAACAAAAACACATAACAAGATTTAACAGAAGAAAAAAATGGGAATTTTCAAGCCTCCACTACCAACAATCTTGTTATGAATCGTTAGGATGAAACATGTGTAAAGTGGCCAAAAGCAAATCCTCGACAGACAAGTCACGACCCCAATCGAGATTCCAACACCAATTATTATCAAGCCAATACCCAAGCTCCATAATACTACCACGTTTAAACTTTTTCACATCAAAAAGACTAGGGAACCCTTAAAATTCTCATTACTTGGCCCACAAGGAAAACAAATTCCCCTTCCCCAACATTGGCCTAAGTGTTGATTCAAAATTCCCCTTCTTGCTTTACCTCATCCACCTCCTCCAACTTCCTCCTATCCCTATTTCAAGAAACAACCTGGTTAGCTCTATTACGATTATTAATACAAGCGTGAAAATACTTAGAGTTGTGATTCTCTTCTCTAATCCAATTGGCTCTAAATTTTTGCTTGATCATACTCTATTTAATATGTAATTGCTTCCAAAAAGGCGAAGAAACATCCTTCAACTTAGCCACTAGGGATGGCAATGGGGGAGGGCGGGGCTAGGGAGTACTCACCTATGCTCCCCATCCCCACCTCCCAAATTGTCCCCCGTTCCCATCCCCGTTCCCTGCCTCGGGGAGTACACACTATTACCCTGACACTCATCCAAAGGCGAAACAACGTTAAAGTCTCCCGCCACGCACCATTCACCTTGGGCACCCTGGTTTTTCAAAGCCAAAATGATATCCCACACCTCTCTTTTGCTCGCTGTCAATACCTGAGTGCACACATTAACCACATATAATAGCAAGTTCTGCCACATGCAACAGTACAAACCCACAAATGCATAACCACGAAGGTAATTTTTAACCTCAAACAAGCCGGTTTTCCACGACAAGAGAATACCCCAGACCAGAGAGACCAACTGAAAGAATCACAATCCATTCAAAACATTGATACTCCCATAAACTACGAATCATATCATCATCTAAGTCTCCCTCTTAGTTATCAATGTATTTAATTATTTATGCTCCTACATGTTAAAATTTCATCGGTTCACCGCTTATCTTTTACGTACCCATTCACCTTGGGTCCCAATATTCATTGATAGGAATAGTTATAACTTCACCCGTTAAAAATGGTGGTTGAACTATTAACCAATTAATTTATGACTCTTATCCTGAATCATAACCATTGCATCTATATATAACTACACATATACATTATCCCATCATAGTATATCAATCTACATTGTATATTACACATCTCCATCTTGATTTCTTTCTTTGAAGTTGAACCATGTCTAGTACTCGTGGAAAGCTTGAAGTAGACATTGACCTCAAGTCAAACGCAGATAAGTACTGGCAAACACTGAGGGATTCTACTACTATATTCCCTAAGGCCTTTCCACATGATTACAAAAGCATTGAGATCCTTGAGGGTGATGGCAAATCTGCTGGTTCTGTCCGCCACATAAGTTATGCTGAAGGTAAAATCTTCTTCTACACAAGGTTTTTTGGGTATAGGTGAAAATGAATCCCTTTTCTTCTTTAATAATTTGGGCTACTCGCACCCATTGGACACTTACATTGTGTTCGAAGAGAGAATGAGAAGTGAGAAAAATGATGAGAAATATATAACCTAATAACCGCACTGTGTTTGGCTAAATAATTGAACTCAATTTATATGTAAAAAATTGACACAAACACTTCTACTGTTTTTACATAATAGTAGCAGTGTTTTAAAAATCGGACTAATTAATTGCATGGTTCAGTCGGTTAAACTATATATGACCCGACATTGTATACAGTTCGATTGTGGCTTCATTCAGGTTTGAGCATTTTAAAACACTTGAGTCAAGACCAACGGTCTCACCAGTTCCATATCTAGTTCAATTTTCAAAACATTGCAAAACAGTGGGGATATGTCTCAAATTTAGGAGTCATCGGCGTCTTTGAGAAGGATATATAAAAATTGATATGTTTTTTGGGCATTTTGTAGGTTCACCACTTGTGAAATCATCATTTGAGAAGATTCTGGCTGCTGATGATGAAAAGAAAACAGTAAGTTATTCAGTTATTGATGGGGAACTCCTTCAGTACTACAAAAAATTCAGTGGTACCATAAGTGTAACAGCTCTTGAAGATGGATGTGAGGTGAAATGGAGTGCTGTGTATGAAAAAGCTAGTCATGATATTCCTGATCCAGTTGTCGTTAAGGATTTTGCAGTCAAGAACTTCCTAGAGGTCGATGTCTATGTTCGTAGCAACAATAATGCATAGAGAGGTTCTTCTATTCTTGCCACTAGTAATGAATAAGGACAAGTGTTTTAATAATATAGTATTATGTACTAGCACTGTTGTTGAACCATTTCCTATTTAATATGATGTAGTAATGACCATATCCTTCTATGTTGTTGGCCTAATTAATTATATATGTATGTCCTCTTCAATATTGTTTGTTGGTTGGTTTACATTGTTGGAAATTTCGTTTTCAAATGTCTTGTATATGTTTAATCTTCATTTTGCTGTCAGAACTGAGGGATCTAATTACAAAGTTTTAAATCCAAAGGAAGTCAAAATAAAACTCATATAAGGATAAATAAGTGAAGTTTTTATCATCACAATATCCCAAACTTAAATATACATTTGCTTGTATTCAAACAAATAAATAACAATTTCGAGAGTATAGTTTCGTGATAAAATGCATGTAAGTACAATGTGAAAAACTGAGAGAACAGAGTTCGAATTTGACACACTCCACTTTCTCTTGTACTAAGCTACACCTAATTGGATTCAAGAGATTCTCTTTTCTCACTTTTGTTCCACACTCTTTTGTATTTTCTATTTTCAAAATTGAAATCTATTTTGCATTTTGTTTTCAAAATGAAAGAGTGTCATGGGTCAACTACATAGTCTTAGCATCTGTTTGGAGGAGCAGTAGCATTTCCACTTTCAAGTAAAACCGCAGCCATATTCTCACCGTAATGTAGAAGCTAGTCATTGGAACTTCATTATGCGCGTCTAAGGTTGGCAACGTAAAACCAAACGAAACGTGCGTTTAAATCTCTACTTTTTCTACCCTTGCCATAGATTTAAAGGTGAATATGTATCTGATCAAAAAGATATCGACTCTTTGGAATCCAACACTGATGGTCAATAACCATTTTTGGTCCTCAAGAAAATCCTCCTAAAGTGCCGATAATGACGGTTGCACCATACTACTCCTACAAGAGAAAGATTTAGAAATAAGGTAACAACAGTTTTCATTACTAAGAGAACAAATGAAAAGGCCATCCCAACTACCAATTACTATCAAAATCTGTAAAAAGTAAAAAACGTATATAAGATGATCAATATGGAGAATGTGAATGAGGCTGTTTTGTTTGTTTGTTTCCATTTCCTTATCAAACTAGATAGCTCTACCCCAACCACAACCCAACCACCATTTCTCAGCTTTCTCTTAACCTTAAAGTACATATTTCTGTCCCTCTCCTTCTGCTGTTGGAAGATGTTTTGTTAAGTATTCTTCTAATCTAACTTCACTTACTACATACGTATTCCATAGACAATTCCCATGCCATTAAAATTACTTCTATATGGAAATAATAGTTCTCTCAAACACATGCAAGCTATTTCCATAGTAGTTCACTTCACCTTCACCCCTTTTGCATCAATATCCACCTCTCTATCCAATTGAATATTTCCTATGTTAAAAGTTAGAACCTAACATTTCAATCCTCAAACAGAAAACACATAACATAAAGCAGCATATCATGCCATTCGGTTTGGTCTCAGCTTGGAACAAGCGTCGTAGAAGCAAATCTCAAGATCATACAGACCCTTGTAGTTTCTTTGTTTTCATCTTCTTGACTTCCTTGTTTTTTAAGCATGTATTTAGTGTTGTTTCATTGCATAACCAACTTGTACAAACACTATTCAGGGATTTACAAACCTGCACAACTTTGGCAACTCGAAGAGAAAACGCTACTGCATCCTACAAAGAGGCTGCATGGATCATCTGTTTTCACACTCAAGGAGATGGAAGAGGCAACATGTTCATTCAGTGATGAAAATCTTCTCGGGAAAGGAGGGTTTGGCAAAGTCTACCGAGGTACTTTGCGGTCTGGAGAGGTAATGCACTCTAGATATATCAGTTATTCAATGAATCTAAAACTGTAATTTTTTCTTATAAAACCAGTGATCACCAGAGTAGTAGTTCTCAAGTTTTGAAACATCTGATGCAGTTTCCATAGAGAAACACCATGCTTCATTTTTAATTCTGTACAAATAAATACATACTCTTATAATATGTCTCCCATTAAAGGTTGTAGCTATCAAGAAAATGGAGATGCCAGGAATCAAAGAAGCACAGGGGGAACATGAGTTCCGAGTCGAAGTTGACATTTTGAGCAGACTCAACCATCCAAATCTTGTTTCTTTGATAGGCTACTGTGCTGATGGAAAGCAAAGATTCCTAGTATATGAATATATGCAAAAGGGGAACCTGCAAGATCATTTAAATGGTTTGTTACTTTCTCATGTACCCAAAATCTACACCATTATCAAAACTACTACTTATATCAAGCTTCTATTGATCTAAACCTAAATTTTAGGAATTGGAGAAAGAAACATGGATTGGCCTCTAAGACTACAGGTTGCACTAGGAGCTGCAAAAGGGCTTGCTTATCTCCATTCAAGTTCTGATGTTGGAATTCCTATTGTTCATAGAGATTTCAAATCCACCAATATTCTCTTAGATGCCAACTTTGAAGCAAAGGTATAAATAAATTCTCATCACATGAACAGAGCTAACAATGACATGTACAGAGGTATAACTATCGGTGTTTTTGTAGATATCTGATTTTGGACTTGCCAAGTTAATGCCAGAAGGACAGGAGACACATGTGACAGCCAGAGTTCTTGGTACCTTTGGCTATTTTGATCCTGAGTATACATCGGTATGCATCTATGCCATAAGGATAATATTCACTTGCTTCAACTTCCAAGTTTCAATACTTTTACAATAAGTTTCTTTCAGATTTTTCATGTTAATCATTCTTAAAAACAAGAAAAGAGAGTTTAGTATACAGGATAAATTAAATACAGTGAATTCTTATGCAACTATTCCTGTGCACATGATGTAATCTGCTTCACATTTTCAAACATCAAAGATCCACTACTGCTGCAAAAGAGGATTACACTCAGTATACCTAACTTTTCTGTTCATATCATTCACAATGTATTTAGTGAACTGTATCAATGGTTGACAGCAATGAAGCAGCTACTAGTACCTGTTCTGATTGGCTAGGCTTCCATAAAATAAATTAGTGAAGAAAATTAAGCCAGTAAATCCCACACCAACCCATTTAGTAAAAGTAAGTTAAACTCTGGTCTGTAGTAGAAGCCGAGATGAAATTCTATCCAATTCCAAATAAGTCTTTAAGTTACCTTTTAGGTTTGTTAGATTATAACTAAGTTCCTACAATTAGAATTAGGGAGAAGCTACTTAACATTTTCCCAGATGTAACAACAACTCAAGGGCCGCTGTTTAATATTTGTTGTTTTGGGTTAAGTAGATATTAACTGATAGACAATGGAACCTACAGCTCGATACATGTCATAGTAACTAACATTCCAGTCTAGATATAAAGTTCAAAGACATTTTTGTACCGACCCACATTTGAAGGTTAACGGCTTCCATGAGAGGTGTTAATAGTTATTGAAATCATTCCCGGGTCCTTCCTTGCCTAAACACTTCAGTTTTTAGGTCAAGTGGCAAGATGGCGACCTCTAATGGAATTTCCATTTCCCCTTTCTTTTTATTAACACCCTAACCTGAATGGAAAATGTAATGCATGAGATAAGAGTAAGATTGTAAGAACAATGTTAAAGTCTCACAAATAAATAAATAAATAAAAACAGCTCATAGGTAGCATTGTTTTCTTCTAGACATTACATTTAAAAATGTGATATACAACACAGTTTTTAAGTTACTAGGCTATGACCTGAAATGAACATGATTAAAAAGGATAAGTAGTCATAGTTATTAGTTACCACCAAACATTGCTACAAAAGCTGATATTGCTTGTATATCAATCTCTCCATCTAAGTATACAGCCTACTGACAAATAGTTCTTTTACTCAAATCAAATGTTTATTTTTCAAAATTCCATCTTGCAGTCGTCTCTAACCTTCTATCTTCTTATATATAGTATCTGTGGCCTGCTACCGACAAGTGTTTTTACACAAATATAACTAATTTATTTCATTTGACAACAGACTGGAAAACTCACTCTCCAAAGTGATGTTTATGCTTTTGGTGTTGTTCTTCTAGAGCTTTTGACTGGGCGTCGAGCTGTAGATCTAAACCAGGGTCCTAATGATCAGAACCTTGTACTACAGGTACGAAATGCACATCACACGCACATACATGCACGTAAGACGACATCCTTAGGGATGTCGAAGCAACAAATAACCTATAAAACCTTATATTTTTTTCCATTGGGACTTTTTCATTTCGTTCAAAAATAATTGGCACACAAGACTTTCTTTAATACATTTTACATTTATATGCAGGTGAGACAAATACTAAATGACCGCAAGAAGCTTCGTAAGGTGATAGATCCAGAGATGGCTCGAAATTCTTACACTATGCAGTCTATAGTGATGTTTGCCAATCTGGCATCAAGATGTGTCCGAACTGAAAGTAATGAGCGGCCTTCAATGGCAGAATGTGTAAAAGAAATCCTAATGATAATCTATACAAATTCAAAAGGCTTGGCAATGGTTATGCATAGCTTGAGATTGATCTAGACAAATTACAAGTTAGACACCGAAATTATGATGATTTATTGTTGAAAATAAAAGAGTGAACTACATTGAGAAATTCTTCCATTCATATTTATACACCAAATCGATTAGTATGACTGGAAGTATTTTAAACAATTGTGTACGAAACATCACTAACTTGATGATCTTCAAAGAGATTAGAATATGAGTCCATTGTTGACAAATCTGAAAGACCATTTCCTTTTTCTCTCCTCCAAACGTAACTAGTTCTAAAATAGTGTAATTCAATGTAAAAGAATTGAACCTAAAATCTATATGAAACAGAGTAACTTGCGGAATTAAATGCAGAAACGAAAATGGAATGAATGCAAGATTATAAAGGGAGAGAAAAACACCAGGAAGTTGATAACCCAGTTTGGAGGTTAACTCCTACGTCTGGAGGACTGGATCCGAGCAAAGAAATTCACTATGAACAATTGATTACAGCTAGGTTGTTCTTTCACAAAACTGATCTTCTATCAACTAGTTCCCAAGAACCTGCTCTCAATCTTTTCTTTCTATCTCTATTTTCTGTTCTCTCTCAGTACTGTATGCTTACAATGATGATTAATCTCAATACATGAATTGTATATATAGATCCCACCCTCTAACCGAATCACTTACAAAGAGGTATTACAAATAACAAACTTAATAACGAATAACAGAAAGCGATGGCAGCACACTGAAGAGGGACGTTTGCTCCAAATGGGCCGAAGCATGGAAAGAAGAGAAGAAAGGACAGGCCCAAGCAAATAGGCCCAAAAGCCATTTGTACCAATTATCACATTTATGACAAACTACCAGCTTTACAATGTTTTCCTCATTTAGCTGTCAAAACCAGACCAGTAAATAAAGAATTTAGAAACCATTCTTTTTAATTTACCTGTAACAAAACAGGTCTCTGCCCTACAGATAAGAGAAATACATACGGACGCCTGAAAACACTCTTTGTTCTCCACTCTACAGTCATACTTAAAACCACCGTGACCACCATTTCAAACAAAAAAACCAACCAATAATGAACTTTATCATAGGAAACTAGTCATATACCCGTGCATACGCACAGTCGCAGTAATGCGTTACATACCAAGAATGTTTTTGAAACTTAACTTTAATAGTGTTAGTAAAATAACATGATTTTTATCAACAATAAGAGATAATGACAAAATTACCTTGAGATATTGAGCGACCATGTACAATTTCATGTTGTCTTTTGCTCATCATAACATGATAGATCTGTTTTCGGAAACATATTCATAAGAGGAAGTTTCTTGCATCAAGTGTTTCCGTCTCTGCAGCATGAGCAGGACTAAAATACTATCTGTCTTTACAATTTTGTAATCTGCTTTAGTATACATGTTAAATGGAGCTTCATCAATCATTCTACAATGCAAGTAAGTGTCTCCTGATGAACTCATTCGAGAAATCAGTTCCTCACTTGCCTTTAAAAGATGCCAACCAATGCCCTTCCTGAAGAGAGAATCCAATTACATTCAAGTGTTACACAAACACTCCCTAAGTTTGTTTTTCCATTTAAAGAAAAGACAGTGTTTTAAAATGTGAGCTAATACGGGAATATTGGGGTTGATAATTCTTAGAATTTAGGTTAGGACTAACTCAACTCTACAAAACCGGCTTGTAAGGTGATGGATGCCTCCCACTTATATAATCTTTTCTTTTCAGGTCATATCACATCCGATGTGGAACTCTTAACACCCCCCCCCCCTCTCACGCTCAGGACTGGACAACTGGAGCGTGACCCGAGTGGCCCGATAGCGGGCGGCCGAGTGGATCTTGGATTGGCTCTAATACCATCTTAGAATTTGATTAGGCCTAACTCAACCCTACAAAACCGGCTTCTAAGGTGAGGGCTGCCTCCCATTTATATACTCTTTTTCAGACCATATCACATCCGATGTGAGACTCTTAACAACATATCTTGGATAGCCTGGATCACAAACTTGGATACTAAAACTAACTATGATAGGCTTTTCTAAAGCATGCATTGGCTCATGGAAAGTAGACCACATGAAAAGGAAACAACATAACATTTAATAAATGCAGCATTGTACTCGAAACAGGAATACAGCTGTTATGGCATTGGCAAGGATAAAGTCAATCTCTTATTGAGTTGACAGATTCAGTTAAACAGTACATCATTGCAATTTGGAGACAATTGATGGTTAAGAAGGAAGCTTAATTATTTGAATTGCAGGATTTCCTAATCAAATTGCTAATGATGAAAATGTTTATCTTTCCCCAAGATCACAGCAACTAAAATTTGTTTCGGTCCGCTTTTTGTCTGTGATAAAAATGATAAAAATTGTTCTTCGTCGAACCCCGCTCCCCCTCCCCTCTAAAGACTAATACACTAATTTCTAAGCACTTTACCTATAAAATTTTTAGCATTTAATAGATGAATTTAAAGCAGATTACCTTCTGAGAGACTTTTGAACAGCCATGTTACAAATATAAGGAGAATCGTTAGGAGGAGAAGGTGAAGGCATCTTAGAATTAGCACCCCTTTTATCAAAAGAAACCTCAACAGTCCCAGCCAACTGCATTTCTTCTTCTTCACCATCCACTCTTCCTTTATAAAACCCAATAAGATTAGCCATATGCGGCATCAACGCTCTTCTCTCCATCAAATACTGTTTCACAAGAAACCTCAAGACATTAACATAACCCGACGGAAACATCATGGATTCCGCGAATGACTCCGCTAGTAACCATACGATGGGGTCCACTTCGTGGTCTCTCATGACTCGAATGTAGATTGTCCCGGATTTGAGTTGGTGGGTGTAGAGGAAGGTTTCTAGGTAGTGGAGTTTGGTTAGTTCTTCGTTTGTTAGGAATCGACCCGGTTTTATAAACGGGACGTCGAGTGTGGTGGGTTGGGAATGGGAAGAGAAAGAAGAGAGTTTGAAGTGGGAATTGAGAATTGGGTATTTGTGGTGAGGAGTTGAGAAAGAGAAGGGGCGTGGGGTTTTGGAGAGAGTTGTGGTGGTTGGGAGGATGAAGCGGTTTTGCGGGTCTAAGGGGAAAGAGAGAGAAAGAGTTGCGGCGGCCATGGTAGGAGGAGATAGATGGAGAAGAATGAGTTAAGTGTGGCGATGATGGTTGTTGATGAGTAGTGATGGAGGTTTTGGAAACAGTACTGTTGTTCTGTTAACTACGTGGCCCCACCATCTCCAGATCTCTATAATAATCTCCCAATACATAATCCTATCTACTCCACCGCTAGTATTATACTTCAGAAAATAAACAAACGTCAACTAGGAAAAATATGTATTAAAATTTTTTTTACCAAGAAAAAAAAATATATGTATTAAATTAAAGAGTTATGTACAAACTTCTGGTTCAAGATACCATGTGTGTACTAATATACGTTTTCTACAAACTCAAAGAAAATTTATTTTTCCATATAATCTCCTCTTAGATCGATATCTTTGAAACTTTATTAGTTTCCATGAGATTTGAGAGAATATAATGTGGTATCAATATGTGAAAACTTTTTGTTCCTCACGTTTGGTAACAATAATAAATTAGCTCTTTTTTAACCTTCAATTATATATGCAAACTTCTGGTTGCAAGTTCATAATAAAAATACACATTACCATATGACTTTTTGATAGTTTATATGCACTAAGAACATATGACACAAAAAAATTATTATATTGAAGAATCTCCCGGTCCTTTAAAAAACAAAAATGTTATTTGGACATAGATTTTTAGACAAAAATCGACATAAACCAACTTACAACACCAATTAACCAAGTTTTTTAGACTATTAGCCAACCTACTTTTTCACAGTTTTCGAGGCATTATTTAAAAATTTGGTTAATTGATCACTTGACTAATAGTCTAAAAAACTTGGTTAATTGGTGTTGTAAGTTGGTTTTTTGATCGATTTTGTCTAAATATATATATGTCTATATAACATTGTTGTTTAAAAAATATTAATATGTGACATCATCTTTATTTTATAAAAGTATGATTTAACATATACTAAATAGTAAAATCATGTAGACTATTAAACTTCAAGTTTAAAACAGCAATTTATTTTTATAATTACATAGGAAACTTCTAGATTACCATAGCATAATTTTAATTGCACTCACATGGTTTACAATATATTAAGGTAACATTAAATAATAAAAATATAAAAATATCTAATTTTCATAGAAATAGTCGATTGTATCACATGGTCTTTAACTGTTTCCCGTTATGAAATATTATCTTAGAATTCCAAGGATAAGTAGGAAGAGAAGTTACATTTAGAAAAATTAAACTTTTCCATAATGTATATGAGCTACGTGATTATTTTCATAAAAAGAAAACTATTATACCATTATGAAAAATAGTAAAGAATATAACCATAAATCATAAATAAAAATAAAGTTCAACTGCTACGTGACCTTTCACATTTTAATCAACAATCATTCTTTTGTTCAATCAAATTATGTCTAAACTTTCAAAATACTCTTGAAAATATTTCTAAATTTAGCTACTTCAAGAACATAATTGTGATACATAAAATAGTTTATTTTTCTCTCACTTTTCCTTGTTTCAAAGTATACTAAGATCATATAGATCTTATAGATTTCAATCACAGTCTAAAGTTCTAGTTCTTCAAGAACTCGACCTCAAATCTTTCATATTTTTGTGGTCAAAGAAATATCTTCCATAAAGGATAATGGTAACCGTTACTACATCAATAACCACAACTTTTGTTGTACTAAATGTTTTAATTTGATTCATTATCTTCTAGGAATGAAGTTTGATTCATTGAACCGTTACTACATCAATAACCACAACTTTTGTTGTACCAAATGTTTTAATTTGATTCATTATCTTCTAGGAATAAAGCTTAATTCATTGAGTGGTTTGTGATTATTCTTTCCATTACAATATGACATAATTTTGACTCAACATATCCTTGAAAATATTTTCTCATTTATGCTACTCCAGGAGCATATTCAAGTAAAATAAAAGAAATTCTCTTATATTCCTTTGACTCGATCAAATAGAACTTTTAGATTATAATCATGGCCTAAAAGTTTAGGTTTTCAAGAACTTTATCATAAACGATGATCAAGGAAAAACACATTTCATTTGTTCTTCAGGAACTATATCTCAAATCTAAGTAATAAAAAAAATATCATGCTTTGAGCAATCTCTTATGGATGCTTGAATATTTTTTCCAGTTCTTCAAGAACTATATCACAAACTTTCACACTTTGAGCAATCCTCTAGGTTGCCCCAATATTTAGTTATTTGTGTAATTCTTCTAGAATGCTTGAATAATGAATTGAAGTTTTGGGATGTTTGAATGATGAATTCTTCGAGAATTCATCATGAATATGAACAAACACAATAGTCTTCAAGTTCTTTGTGCAATCCTTCTAAGATGCTTGAATAATGAATTTTCTGGAATTCATCAAGAATAGACAAACATGATAGTTGTCCTTATTCAATTCAACAGGGATGCTTGAATGTTGAATTCTTCGAGAATTCATCAAGAATAGAAAACATGATAACTGTGGTAGCTAAATAAATCTCAATAAAGTTTCTATATTAACATGATAATAAAAGCTATAAAAAAAAAAACAAAACATGAGTTAGATTAAGTATAAGAAAGTAGAAGAAAACATATCTTTGCCAAATAGCCTACAGTTTATTGAGCCATCATTTTGGTAAAGCTTCGTGCTCATAACGTGTTATGAAATTAACTAAAACAAGAGCAAGAAGAAGAACAAGAAAATGAGAGAAGAAGAGAGATGTTGTATATACTCTTCAAAATCTAACTTACATGGCTACATGGTGGACTAGTTTTTCTAGTTGTGTTTTGTTCTTGCTTTTGCTGAGCTTGATATCATTGTCAAAGAAAGAGGTCATTTTGTCAAAACAAAATGATGTTTCTATTTTTCCTATTAAAAAAAATCAAATTTACCCCCTAAATGCACATTTGAGTATAAGTACAACTTTTACGATTTATTTAGGGAAATATAACTTTTCCAAGTTATCGAATTTTTTATTATAAATCGGATACTCTCTGCGCGCACCTATAGAATCTAATTCTTCAAGTCGAGTAAGACTACAATGGACGGTAAAGCTCTCTCTCAAGAGATTTAAAAGTTATCAAAATTTCGATAATAGATACTTTAATTCAACATTAATTTTAATCAAAATTAATAATGAAAATTGGTAGATCAGTTGGTTGACCGACCCTAACTAAAAATTGAAATATGTAAATTCGTAGTTTCTTTATGGTTTTTTTTGGACTATTTATTGTTAGTGGTTAGCAATGTTAAACTTCAATTGAACAACACAAGCCACGTACACACAAACACGTCTATATCAATCGTACATTTTATACCTAACACATTTACACGTCTCCTTTCCATCGCGGTTTAATAAAACGAATCAAAACCATATGAAGTTCATGAACACATCCGAAAAATAATATTAATTTCCTCTCCACAAATTATTAAACTCGATTCCTTGTATTATTTTTCCTTCATTTCAACACTGGATACATGCTGTTAAGCAAAAAAACAACCATTATTTTGGGCAAAATTAACACAAACATTACTACCTTTTAATAGTGCTTACACCATGATAAATGATTGAGGACATACATATTCTTTCATCAATTAAATGTGTTAGGTGAAAACTTCTATCTTTAGAAGCCAATCCCTATCTTCAATTCTTCATAGGTAAAAACTTCACTATCTTTACCAAGACACATCAAAATTAGGTAAATTATTTAGATGCTACTTGCCAGCAGACACTTAAATCACTCAACAACTAAATTGAATCCAACCAAACAAAACAAAAATATTACTTTTTGAATCTAAAAATCTAAATAGCTAATAGACAGACACAGATTCCAGAAACATAATTGTCTTTTGTTCCCACAACATAATTTGTCCCTCCCCATTTTTTTCCTCATCAATATAAAATATTTATTTTTCCATAATAGAAGAAGAGAGGCCAAGTAGAAACATTACACAATAGCCAATCATTATCCATTTCAAATCGCTTCTCCCTTCCAATGCAATGTTCATCAGTCCCAGTTAGGTAGCTTAGTTGATAAACTAACGAACACCAAAACTATTTGAAGCAGAAGGTCCAAGATTTAAATCCTGAAAATTAACTCTTTTTTTCTTTCTCTAACTAACTAATCATCACTAACATTTTACTATCAAAAAATTCAATATCCATCACCCATGTCTGGGAATAAGAAGTTGTAATAACAAATAACAAATCAACAAACAAAATGTAGTAAAATACTATAAGTACCTTCTTCATCTTCACACTTGAGTTCTTTGGTTTACCACTTCCCACTTCTTCTTCATCATCTCTAGAAAAATCTCATTCCATGTATCTATAGGTCCAGGCAAACACCAATGAACACAATCATTCTGGACACGCTCTTTCACCCCATTAGCAAATGGAAAAGGGTACATATAAGGACCCGGATGACCATCTGGTCTCAACAGAGCTAATTTAGTAACATCAAGTGCTTCAAACCTAACCCTTCCAAATTCACTCCCTTTTCTCTTAGCATCTTCAATTTCTTCTATCTCAATCTTTCTCATCTCACTATCCATTCCTTCAACTTCCTTCTCACCATTTCTATAAGGCTTAACCTTAGCACAAGCATCTACCTTATCCCATTCACCTTCAAAATGAGCTGGTGAAAATGTTGTCACAATTACATCAATGCCCTTGTTTCCTTTTCTATCAATTACACTATTAAGTGTAGTCCTCAATGCTTTTCTCAACACATCATAAAACCCCATCTCAGTGTAATTAAAACCAGGACAATAATGACAACCTAAGACTGAATCACCTTCATAGTACACCGCAGGATGCAAAAACCAATGACCAATCGAAAACACAATCAAATCCATTTGTTCAATATCATTTCCCCATCTCTCATCAACTAGATCCAAATACAACTTATTATGATTATCCCCAGAATTTGATTTCTCAGATCCTTTCACTAAAAAAGGTGACCAATAAACTGATACACTTACATTATAAGAAGGAAATAGCCATTTTCTGAATTTATTATCTTCACCATTTCTATACACAAGTTTAGGAACAGAAACAGTTGCTAACATACAAAGAAGTGACTCTAATTGATTCCTAGCCATTGAATCTCCAATAAAAGCTATGTTTTTGTTTTGAACCAGGTTAAGGAAAGTGTTTGGTTCAAACCTTGGTAAATTACATTGATTTGGTTTCCATCTCCAATAAAGGTAACCAGAATCTGGTCTACCATGTTTGATGCAATTTTGACCTTCTTTAATTGTTGCACATGTTGTTCCATTGTATAAAGGTCCTCTTCTATCACGGATCCATTTTCCATTGAAATAATCACATGGGGTTTCTAAAGTTTTTTCCTTTTCTGCAATAATGAAAAGTCTTAGTTAGTAAATCAAGAAATTAAACATACCCAGTTGGTAATTAATAAAATATAATAACATGTACCTGAAGTAGAAGGGGGTGTAGAAGTAAAAGAAGGAGGTGTAAAAGAAGTAGATGAGTGGGAGATTGTGGTGGAATGAGGAAGTTCAGTTTCTGGAGATGAAGGGAAAGGTAAAGGGTAGAAATATAAACGAATTAGAGCTATGGGAAGAAGAGCATAGAGAGTCCATGGGAGAAGTTTCTTTGTGAGGGAGAAAGATTGATCTTTAGATGTGTTTGAGATTCCCATTTTCAAAGCTTGGTGTTCTTAGCTGAGATAGATGTTTGAAGAAAAAAGATGGTGTTTTTTTGCAGCACTTGTCAGCTAAGAGCTTTGACAAAAAAAAGCAGGTTACTTTGCTTATTTTAACGTTAAAAAACAGACCAGTGGATCTCCATTACCTTTTTAATTTAATTTTTAATAACTAAATTTCATAAGTTGTGTCTTGTCTTAGATTTTCATGGTAAAAAAACTATACTCCATCCACTTTCGTATATAAACAAAAATACTTATAAAGTCAAATTATTAAATATAAGTAAGTCAAAATTTTAATTAATATATTAAATTTACCTGTATTAATTGTTAAGTTTTTTCTTTTTTCAATGTAAGTATTTTTTGGTTTTCTCAACTTTTATCTTTTTCACAATATTCAAAAAAAAGTTAGTAAAGATAATATAAAGTGTTACTCCCTCCGTATCAAAATAATAGTTTTTTTAGGTAAAGTAAAAAATTTTAAATTAATTGTCGCCATTATTCTAACGCATCATTTATTAAATTTTTTCAATTTTACCCTTATTAATTGTTGTAACTTTTCACTAATCAAAGGCATCACCAACATGCATTTATTAATTGATGGGGATAATATAAGAAACTACTATGTTCTTTCATCAACTTATTGTTTTTCTTAATCTTTTCACAAAAACTTTAAACGATTATTATTTTTGATACGGAGAATGAAAGATTTTTATTCTTAACTTTTTTAAAAACGTGTGTAACTATTTTTCATATGAAAACGGAGAGAGTAATAATTGTTGGATTTTACATAGCACTACTTTCTTTTATTTTGACCGTATTTAACAGCTTATTATTATTAAAATTAAAAAAGAATACATAATACTATACTTTTGTTGGTGTGTGAATATGTCCATGTGATCCAGTTTGATTAACTCGATGCATTGAACTATCTAAAACCACAATATTAATAACAGATGTAGACTTTTGTTTGTACATAAAATTAAGTTGGATTATTTTATTAATTTTGGTCCAGAATACATCTTGTTAAGAAAGAAAAATGTAGAAAAAATGTGAACCACTTTGAATTGAAAATGAAAAAGAAGTCTACAACTAATAATAAAGGTGGAAAAATGTAAAAGCGGTGGTAGCCATGTGATACCCATCATGTTACCCAAGTTTATTGATTGATTGTGGCAACGCGGTGCATGATAAGTGATGGTGTGAGGACTATAGTAACACAACACATGAAAGACACAAATTAGGCTTTTTTTTACACCCCCTCATTATCACTCCCACCCCCATAAATACCGTTTCGAACAAAAATGCCCCCAGCAATAGTGAAAATTTCGAAATTACCTTAGAGAATAGGTAAATCCGGTAGGGGGTTTAGGGTTTTTCGGAATTACCAAAATGTGAACGGGATTTACCTCAGTTTTTGGTAATTCCGGAAAACCCCAAACCCCCTACCGGATTTACGTGGTTTTTACGGTATTTCCGGAAAAAAAATTAAATTAATTAAAAACAAATTAAAATTAATTAAAGACGTGTTTTTGATGACGAAACGATAAAGGATCCGGGTGACTTCTTGCTTGTCACCCTCCAGCTGCACATTTGTTGTTATTTTTTCTTTCAGAGCTTCAAAGGTGATGTCGTCGTTAAGCCTGCAAAAAATGGGGTTTGGACTCTCGAAATTGACACTATTTTCTCTGTTTGTGATTGTGCCCTGATGGTGAAGGGCAGTGAGTGCAGAATCATGAGAGTATTGTGTATTCAGAGTGTCCATGAGAGTGTTGTGTGTGAAAGAAGTGAAATGGAAGGGTCTATTTATAGGGAAAAATGAAACCCTAGAATGGATTTCCACCGTTGATGAAAAGTGGTCGGCAAAATCTGGACCGTTTAAAGTGTCGGCAAAATCTAGATCGTTCAAAAGTGGTCGACAATATCTAGACCGTTAATTAGTAATCCAAAAAAAGCACCAAATAATAATGTAAAATTATATAAACAATCAAGTTGTGATGTCTACATAATCAAGTGGTGTCATTGGAACATAATCTGAAACAAAAGAAGACCATAACTGCATGCGTCCAATGTATGATACCGACAAAGCAAATTCATTGCCTCCGGAAACACAACCTTGATAGCACTCATCAAAGCCTCCTCACAATCAGTGAGGATAACCTAAGAAACACAATCCAGACCTTCTATTAGAAATGGAAAAAATAAAAAAAACACTAATGTAATGCCAAAAACTAAAGTCAGTTAGCATTGACTTACCTGAGGAAGTGCAATATCACACACCATCAAATCTCGTAGGCTCTGCAGCACCCATGTGTAGTCATCATAACGCTCATGAGACAGATATGCAAATGCAACAGGAAATGTCAACTCAGTGGAAGTGACACCAACAATCTCCAGTAGAGGCAATGCATACTTTTTGGTCTTAAAGGTGCGATCCATAATCAAAAGCGATCGGAAACATCCTCAATAACTTGATACTATCGAGGATGTGACCACATGATCTCCTCAACAATATCGGTACCTTTAAGTCGCCTCGCCCAACACAAGTAATGGTTCGCGTGAATCGTGTGTCATAAGTCTGCCGATCTCAATCATACTACCTCTCTTTCCTTCAGGATCATTGCGGGTTCTATACAACCGACTAATATTGCTCAAGTTGTTCTTAATCGACCTTCAATGCTTCAAGACTTTTGGATGCTTTCACTCCCAAAGACAGATGCTCCCCAACAATCGATCGCTCCTCCTTGGTAAACTTACCAAATATAATTGCTCCAAACAAAGTCTTATGAGGCTCATGATTGTGAATCCCATACACCACTCTCACCTTCCAATCGTAACTAGGAGGTAACATTGGTTAGCTTTCAATTGAAACCTACAACCACATCTTTTTGATGTCTTGTGTCTACTAGCGAGAACACCCAACATCTACTCGATCAGTATGTGCCCCGCCTCTCTCACGGTAGTAAACAACCTTGTTCTTTTTCCCTTTCCCATTCTCCATCGTCTCGGTTGAACAATAACCACAATGATTCCGTTCGCTTTTCTGTCTCTAGCCCAACGTGTCATTGCATCTCGAGTGGAAAATATCTCGATTTCAGTAAAGCGGTTAAATCCATAATAACCATCTATTTTAAAAAATATAAATGTTATATAAAAAAATTCGGAAATACCTTTTTAGAGGTATTTCCGGCTCACATATCATGAACCGAATTTACCTCTGAAAAAGGTATTTCGAAAAAATTATATTTAAAAACAAAATTTTGAATTACCTTTTAGGGGATAATTAGGTTCAAAAATAAATGAACCTGGAAATACCAACTTTCTGTGCTAAATCCGGAAAATTCACCTCCAAATTTCTGGAAATAGCTTTTTTTATGGTAAATCCGGAAAATCCTATAAGTGTGGTGGGTTTGGTCCGTTTTTTTATAAAATGACAGGGGCATTTTGGGGTTTTTCCTATTTATGGGGGTGGGAGTGATAATGAGGGGGGTGGGAAAAAAAAGCCCACAAATTAATGTTTCTTGTACCGTCGTAACGCAGGGGGTTTCAGCTGCCTCACCCCAACCCACAACCCACCTTTCCAGAATATGAAGCAAAATATATATAATTGCAGGCGTTTACTTTTCCCACACCCCATCCTACTCTTTCACACCCCTTAACAAATTTTATTCCAAAAATAACCTCGCGTGAAACGCGGCTGGAGACGCGTGTTTAAAGATCGCTCAACGACCTTTGTTCAACACGTTCGAATGACCTCGTTCGAACAGGTGAAATTACGCAGAAAAGGGTGTGAAGTCAATATTTAACACACTCGAACGATGTCGTTCGAACGGGTTCGCATGAGGTCATGCGAACTCGCTCGCATTTGACTCATGCGAACAGTGAAAAACGCCTAAAAAGAGAGTGTGAAGTCAAAATTTAACACACTCGAATGATGTCATTCGAACTCGCTCAAAGCCCGTGTTCGAACAGGTGAAATTTCGTGAAAAAAAGAGGTTTTGGCTGGCCTTTTGGTCTTTTCACACTCTTATGGGGTGTGTTTTGAGTAGGAGGGGGTGTGGGAAAAGCAATAGCCTAATTGCATGCCTCACACCTTTCTGGTGAGTTGGGAGCTAGATAATCTTCCTTAACACTGACAAACATGTAATAAATTCCAACAATGCTGGAATTTGTCATTGGTAATTGGTTTGCTTAGCATATCAGCTACATGCCTACATTCTTAGAAGTATATATGAACCTTGTCAAGAAGTTTTCTGTCACTCCTATCAATCTTCATCACAAGTATCTTCCTAGCATCACCCAAGTTCTTCATGTCAAACTCCTTTCTCAACATCTTTGTTAGGCTGTTTACATCTCATAAATGATTTAGCCGCAATCAACATATCGTTAACATACAATACTAGAAAAATAAAAAAAATCATCACCAAGGCTTCTTATAAAGAATCTGAAGGAGCACTTTGCTCTACCTCTCACAAATTTTGCTAATGATTCTCCATTTATTGAAATCCAACAATTACACGAGGTTTATAAGTTGAAATCGCATGGGCTTGAGAAAAAGCCCATAGTGGCCAAATTTCTCAAACAAGTGAATTAATTCAGATTTCTAGCAGCACCCCTCAAATTTACTAATTACAACCCCGTAAAAATCAAGAGTTTGAGGAAATCATTACAACTTAAACAAGTATTTCTAATGTTAGTTTAACTTCTAATAGGTGGGTCACAAATGAACATGACTATTAAATTTATAAACAAATTCCATGACAATAATTGTGGTCTAAAAACTTCCAAATTCGACCTTCAATTAAAGGCTTAATAATAACCATTTATTATGTTATCTCCATTATTAGTGTGGCCTTTTGTCTTGTCATTTAGCCATAATTCACGATTCTGAACTACTACTACATGGTTTAATCCATTGCCAGCGACGTCAGCAATACTTCTCAAAAAATTGGCTGGATTATTGCCTCTTCAAATGTCCAGAGAGGCAAAGAGACAATAATTAAAAACCTATGAAGCACATATACTCTGGACAAAGACACCGAACACAATATGAATACAACCACTTACACACTACTAATATTTAAAATATAGGACACCGGAATACCCATATATATATATATATATATATATATATATATATATATATATATATATATGTATATATATAAAGAAATTACAATGATAATTAAATCAGACAAACACATTTATCTATTCATCTTTTAAAAACAAAGTTGATAAGCTTTGTGAGATTTTTTTTAATATAAAGGTTTTACATCATAAGAATAAGTACAATAACTTACAATTTTTAAGAAGTTATATTTGCTAAATTATATATTATTTTTTGGTTTAAATATATTTTTCGTCCCTACAAATATAGCTGTTTTTAAAAGGCTTAAAGGTATGTTTTATCCCTGCAAATATCTCAAAAATCTAATTCAGTCCGTGTAAAAACAAAATTTTTAAAAAAGCCCTTACAAATGTCAAACTTTCTAGTTTGGTCCTTACCGTTAGTTTTTGACTAACATCGTTAATGATTGGTGACGTGGCTGCTAACATGGATGCCAAGTTGGATAAAAATGACTTATGTCATCATCACCTTCATTTCTAAATCTGTGTTCTTCAACAATAACAATCTTTCTTCTTCTTCTCAAATCCACAAACAACCACATTAAACCCAAAAATCAAACTGTCTTACCCTCTACTCTACTGATGTAGCAGTAAACCCAACAATTCTCAGATATGGATTTTAAATCCAGCAAAAGGAACAAACATATGCAGAGGACTTGATAGTTCTTCCTATCCCCATCGAATTTCACATAATTACTTGCATAATCCACACTATCCATACATAGCCTATAACCAGACTTTACAGATCACATCATATTTATCATTGGCATTGAAATGCCAAATTTTATAATCCTCTTCTGCTCTAGAATAAAGTGGCATACTTGGTATTATAGCTTGTACATCAAAGGGAAGAAAAATTCAACGTAGTTAATCCATATGTGAAGAATTATGCACCAAAACAAAGTAACATCTGGAATCATATATATCCTTAAACGATCATAAGAACCAATCAGATCTTCAACGCCAGTCAAAATACCCAATTTTTCCAGATCTGAAATTCCTCAAAAATGGTTCAACGATTCACATAATTTTCTTGGGGCTTCTCTTAATTGATGATTAACGAATAATATACCTAAAAATCTCAGTGTTCTGTTGCCTCTAGCCTAAGATCGAATCGGGTCATAGTCATGGGTTTAAAGGACCCATTTTCAGGAATGGGCGCATAAGAAAAACAACATGTACTTAAGAAGGAAATTCTGGAAGACGTAGAGGGAAGGAAGAAGAAGAAAAATGGTATGCAAATGGAGCATTGTGATTTGTGATTTTCAAATGTAGCATTTTGATTTTCGAATGCAGCATTGTGTTGATGCGTTTCCTTTATGGTGACAGCAATGTATTTCTATCATAAAAAAGAATGGATTTTTTTTTTACTTCAACAACAACAAAGAGAGAAGGAGGAGGAGGAGGAGTAGTAATAGAAGAAGAAGAAGGAGAAGGAGAAGGAGAAGGAGAAGAAGAGAGAAGAAGGAAGAACACAAATTCAGAAATGAAGGATATGATGACATAAGTCATTTTTATCCAACTTGGCATCCATGTTTGCAGCCACGTCACAACTATTAACGGTGTTAGTAAAAAACTAACGGTAGGGACCAAACTAGCGGATGATCGAGTTAGCAGATAGCGGATAATGGATAAATTATCTGATATGTGTTTGACAAAACTAGCGGTTAAACTAGATGATAAATGTAAAATATCATAAAATGACATATTTAATTCATGATAAATGTACTTACAAATTATTCATCAACGAGGTCCTCACGTCGGCAGCTGGATTTGAACCTAGGTCGTCGTAGATAATCAACGAGGTCCCTAGTTTCTAAAACAACCTTAAAAGAGAGAGGAATCTATTATCAAATTTCTTCTATAAGTAGATAAGTCCACACGATTTCACACTTGTGTGAGTGAGTGTGCCTGTATATTAAAATAAAACAGTTCAACTACGTCCACTTCACGGCTTTGTTTTTATAGAAGGAAAAGACTTCTCAACATTGAAGAAATAAACACAAAAAAAAAAAGGATATCATGAACAGAAAACATAGCCAGAAGAGAAGCATTAAGGAATGGTTTCAAAATGAAAAGTACTATTTCATTCAAACATCACTCTCTTTCCCTTTCCAAAACACTTCTTCTTCATCTTCTTCCAATAGCTCTGTTTCCCATAGTTTTCCTTTGTTTACACTTTTACCCTCTCTCCCTCTCCCTTTCTCCGACTCCTTCTCCAACTCAACCTCCCCATAGCTCTCTGTCTCCTACTCCTCATTCTTTTTCAGGTATATACATATGCATATACAATATTGTCTTGTTAATTACAACAACTTTGACCTATATGTTATGCTGTGTTTGTTATTAATGTTTCTCGAATGACCCTTTAGTTTCTTGGAGACTTTTTGTGGCATATTTCACTTTTACCAGTATTTTGTATTGATGTAATGGGTTTTGAGTACCTGGTTTTTGAGCAACGTTTTGGAAAACAGAACAGCCGAGTTTTCTGGTTCATGATTCAACCACTTTAAACAGTTCAAACTCGAATGAAACAGTGGTCGAACCGCTGAAATAACCAAAACTTAGTTGGTGTAGGTTCATGATTTAACCAGTCGAACCGTTCAGTTAGTTCTGTTTTTAGGTACTTTTAATGCTAGATATTGATAAAAAATTTGACTTTTGAAAAAAAAAACTATTTGGAATATTAGAACTATTACGTGTAATTAACTTGGTATGAGTTTAATGACAGAAAAGGAGAAACAAAAAGCATATGAAAACCCATCATGTGACTACTTCATTGGAAAATGGATCAAAGACCAAAGAGGACCTTTATACAATGGAACAACATGTGCTACAATCAAAGATAGCCATAATTGCATCATCAATGGTAGACCAGACAAAAACTACCTTAACTGGAGATGGAAACCAAATCAATGCAATCTTTCAAGGTTTGAACCCAAAACATTTCTCCAATTAAGTAAAAACAAACACACAGCTTTTGTTGGTGATTCTTTAGCTAGGAATCAATTAGAATCCCTTCTTTGCATGTTATCAACTATTTCAAAACCAATCCTTCTTCATCATAAAGGTTCTAGATGGTGGCATTTTTCTTCTCACAATGCAACATTTTCATCATATTGGTCTCCTTTTCTTGTCAAAGGTGTTGAAAGATCAAAAAATGGACCAAGTTATAATACAATGTATTTGGATCATGTTCATGAGAAATTAGAAAAGGATATGGATAAATTTGATTTAATTGTTTTATCATTTGGAAATTGGTTTTTGGTTCCTTCAGTTTATTATGAAGGTGATTCAGTTCTAGGAAGTTTTAATGTTCCTAATCTTAATTACACTAATATTGGTTTTTATGGTCCATTAAGAAAAGCATTAAGGATTACTCTTAATAGGATAATTGAGAGGAAAAATAACATTGGTGTTATTGTGAGAACATTTTCTCCTTCTCATTTTGAAGGTGATTGGGATAAAGCTGGTATTTGTTCAAAGAGTGAACCTTATGAAAATGGGGAGAAGCAAATTGGAAAAATGGATGGTGTGATTAGAAGAATTGAGATAGAGGAAGTGGAAAATGCTAAGGTAAAAGCTAAAGAGTTTGGAGGGTTAATTAAGATTGAGGTGTTGGATGTAACTGAATTAGCTTTGTTGAGACCAGATGGTCATCCTGGAGTTTATATGAAAGCTTTTCCGTTTGCTAATGGGGTGAAAGAGCGTGTTCAGAATGATTGTGTTCATTGGTGCTTGCCTGGTCCTATAGATACATGGAATGAGATTTTTCTGGAAATGATGAAGAAATGGAAGGAACAACCAAGGAGTGAAGAATGAGGGCGAGTAAACCCGTAAGATGCAAGGAAGTTGATTGGTGGGATCCCCTTGTGGATTGCACCACCGATCGACCCTAATCCTCTGTGAAGGGTTCGAGTGAGAGCATATCTATTAGAACCCAAAATATGGTGAACTATGTCTCATCGGAGTGAAGCCAGAGGAAACTCTGGTCATTTGTGTTGTTAATTTATTATGTTATTCATTCCATAGTTAAATTAGGTTGTGTATTCTGCTCATGCAGTAATCTTTTTCATCCATAATGGAAATATATGTTGATTAGTGAGGTTTTAGTTTATAGCTGGCAATTGAAAAAGGGAAAGCCTTTCAAATTAAAAATTGAAAAGGGAAAGCCTTACTAGGTAGTATATAACTAGCATACTGCCAGTTGATTTTTCAGAGGTTCAGAGGAACATGGACCAAAATGCAAGAAGTTTTATGTGTACAATATTTTTGAAAGCACAATTGCTATCTATAGAAATTGCTTTACATGTTTAGATGGAATTTAGTGGGTTTGAGTCTAACTCAATCCTATAAAACCGACTTGTAATATGAAAGTTGCTCTTTCATTATATACTGTTTTAAAAATATACCACATGTTGTATCATTGTATAAAGGGCCTCTTCTATCTTGCACCCATTCACCATTTGAATAATCACATTGGTTCTCATAATAATCCTCTTCCTTTTCTGAAATGAAAAACACCAAACCCCAAAAAAGAAACACACACCATGTTGGTTATCAAAAATTAAAAATTGAAGACAATTCCCAATAATTTGTTTGGTCTCTAGTTTTGTACGCTGGAATCATTTGCCTATTATAGGTCCTTGGTCGACTATTCCCAATCGTTGAACCCCAACCAGACTGGTGCTATCGCACCAAGACAAACAACCACTTGCCCCTGCCATTTCCCAATGACGGACAAATCCTAACTCGTCATCGTCTACGTCGTAACAGCCGACCTCCACGATGTAGGACTGGGCACCATCTAGAAGAATAAAAACTTTGCATGTCAATTTAATTATATAACTATTGTAATCATTTATATTAATTTAATTAATTTTTTTACCAAATTAATATATTACATATTTTAGTTTACCAAAAATATTTTTTCATTCTTTTTTCCTTTTACATAATTAAATTTCATATTTTAAAATAAAATTATAAAAAATATAGTTGAGAAATTTGTATGGGGGAGGCGATTTCTCTACATAAAAAACAAAAAACTTTAATTGAGAAGTTGTTTTGGAATAGGAGATTTCTCAATGGATCCAAAAAGTGTACTAAATTGGTAAATAATGTAGAAGTTTACTAATTTGGTATTTAATTCTTTTTTGTCATACATTTTTTTGTTTGCCTTCAATTAACAATCTCTCTCTCTCTCTCTCTCTCTCTCTCTCTCTCCAACTCTCTCTGTTTTTATTATTAATTTTTTTTGAGATTACTCTCTCTGTTTTTATTGTTTGGACACGGATTGTCTCTCGTAGAATAGAGACCGTAGAAAATAAAGTGGACAGATCTTAACAATTCATTCAACTATATGAAAACTTACCATTTTAACCTTAGGTCTGATTTATGTCTTATAAAAGCCTAGCGCAGCCACCGCTTCTCTCAAAATACTAGAGTATTTCTTTTGCTCTCTGTTTCCATTACTCGAATTTGTAAAGAGTTTCAAAAGTGGGCTTTCAATTTCTTGAATTATTGAGTTGATTATGTTTATATGATTGTGAGGGGGATACATCAATTTCGACTTCATCCCACAAAGATTAGTACCATATATAACACAAATCAAAGGTAATTCCTAATGTTCTAGTATTTATTGTATCTTCTTTTGGTGGATTTATTTTCTCTTGTTTACTTTAGTGTTGTTTTGTCTTCAATAGATTCACAAGCGGCGCACCGAAACTTGCTGAATCGATGGAAATTATGGTTGTTCTCTTATGTTTTTGTGCCTTCTCAAAAAATTGTTTGCTCTATTTTCCTTTTTGTAATGTCCAACATAAATCTTCAACGACTGTGATTTTCTTGATTAAAAAAGTACGACAATCGATGTTGATGTTAAACTCGTCAGATTTTTTTGAAGAAGGTACGTAATAAGTATGAAATTATAAATATGTTCTCGTTTTTATATCTACATTTTTGATTGATGATGAATTATGTGATTTTATTTTGGTGAATATTATTTATATACTTATTTGATATTATAGTTTGTTTTTGACAATGTTTTGATTTTATAGTTATTATCCTTTTTTGATGAAATAGGATCATATCATTTTATTATTAAGATAGTGGTTAGTACATTTACCTAAAAAAAATAGTGGGTAGTAGAAGTAGGTTTGATTCAAAGAAGTAGTAACATTGTCCTAACATGATCCCGAGAAAGTAGCTCAGTTGGCGAGCTAATGGATATCGAATAAGCAAGAAGGGATTCAGGGTTCAAACCCCGAAAACTAACATTTCCCCCAACCCTCTAACAATTAACAACTAACAACTAACATTGCTTATCAAAAAAAAATAAATCCGCTAACATGACTACCTTCATTAAAGAATGAGCCATCATATTTGAGTGTCGTCTTACAAACTTAGCTTCAACGTTGAAATGTTAGAAACATGCCCTAATCATATTCAACATTGATCTAAATTCAAGTTTGTCCTCAAAATGATGCATTAATGGAGTCAGCTTTTAATTTTAAATCAACCTCAAAAATAAACTTTTATATCCTTGATCATTTAAATTAATTAAGCATGATCCTAATGTTGGTGTTGTTGTTGTTGTTGTTGCAGACTAAAAGATGAGTGAAGATTCGGTATTAATGGAAGTTATCCCGACAATTCTTCTTTTAGAAGATTCAAAATAGGTGAAAGTTCAAGAGCAGGAGCACAAGCGGGAAACGTAACACAAAACATTCCTCCTTTTGACAACAACAATTTGAGTACTCAATTTGAATACTCAACCCCAAAACTCATGGCAATGCAAACAATGCAATGGTTCTAACAAGTGATCATCACAATGTTGGTTCTTCGATTCCACCATTGGAAATGAGCTCTCATCATTCAATCGCAACTCAACTGTTTGGGTTAAACGTTCTCACCAAGCAGAGGAGTGGTGATGCTATTGTTGTTGGTTCAAGCACTTATCAGAGTTCTCTAGACAACACTAGATCGACATTAGCTTTGTCTTTACATCATAATATTGGACCAGAATACCAAAGGCGAAGCAACAATACTAGCGCAACAGACACATGGCACTTCGATATTAATGGAAGTTATCCTGACAATTCTTCTTTTAGAAGATTCGAAATAGATGAAAGAAGCAGGAGCACAAGCGGGAAACGTAAGACAGAACATTCCTCCTTTTGACAACAAAAATTTGAATACTCAACCCCAAAACTCTGGAACCATTGCATTGTTTGTGTTACCATAAGTAATGCATATGTTTTTTCTTCTTTAACTTTTCTAAAACCGAGATGAGTTTTACTCTATTATTATTATTATTATTATTATTATTTCTTTTGTTGTTGCTGTTACAACTGAAAGCTAGTAGGAGGAAGTACCCAATTTAAGCACATCACCCTTGGTTTTACCTTATTTGAACGAGCTGTGTTTTTTGGAAGAAACCCAAGATTGAATCATTTCACTCCCTCTAACATTCACTTGTGATGCCATCTCAGTGATATCATTCCAAACCCAGTGGTCGATATAGATGTTATCCTAACTAGCTGATAGACTGGCACGATACTATCGTGTCAGTCTTTCCACTTTTACCCAATTAGGCACATTATAGTTTATGGTTTAAATTTTTCTTAATTTCATTTGAATCAACCATTCATATTGTTACAAAAAAAAACTTTCCAAAATGACCTATTATTACCTTTTTCTGCTAAAATGAAAAAGAATGACAAATAACAAATTAAACCGTATATGTGAGTCAAAGATTGTGGGTGGTGGTTTGGAAGTGTTATCGTCGACGTAGGCAACAAAGGTATCAGGGATAATGGATTGGGGTGACTTGTGCAAAGCCGTTGGTGCGACCACGCTATCAGTTCAAATAACATGTTGTCACACTTATTTCATTGTATATGCAAATTTCAAAATCAAATTATCTTTTATTCTCCCAGTTTTAGCTATATAACTTAGAAAGGACATGATGCAATCATACTCTCAAATTCTCTAAGAACAGAACTTTCCCAATGTCCTTGCATTCTTAACAACATCAAGGAGAGGACTCACTTGTTTGAAGACACACATACAAGATTCATTAACTTCTAACATTATTCAAGGTTAAGTGGGTAAGAGGACTCACTTGTTTGAAGACACACTCTTCCAAACGCAAATGAGTTCTCTAAGCTTGAGAAATACTCGCAGAGCTCCTATTCAGAAATGCTTGCTTCAATACAACAATATAGGATTTGCTCAAATTTTAGATAAAGGCACCCTTCCAAGTGTAACAGGGAAAGCTTCCAAAATCCTAAAATGAACCAAAAATGGACATAATGAGGTATAAATCTTTTCTTTTTTACATAACAAAGATAATTCTTTTCTTACCCAAAAATCCCCCAATACAAATACCAAAAATAAACAAAAGGGATGAAAAAGGATACTTTAAAAAATTAGCTAAGAATATGAACTAGCACCAAAGAAGAATAACAGGGTTTTGAGACAAAAACTAAAGCAAAGAAAAACGACCAGCCATCACCTAGCATAAAGGTTAGTCAACAAAAAAGACTAACTCATAATGCTCAGATGATCATAAAGCAAGAAGCAACAAAAACAAATCGGTAATAGATTGATGAATATCTATTAAAGCACGAGGCAAAAGTCAAAATTAGAAAGTTTTCATGAAGGAACGTGCATTTACATGTGAAGTGTAACAAATTAAGTATCATCAGGGCCTTTGAGTTAAAACATGGCTTGGAGTAGAGTTGAGAACCTAATAAGAATAATGTAAATTTCAAATTTGCATGCAAAAAAGGATTATCATGTCGCCACTAACTGGCTTATATAAGTAATACCAACCAATGAAGGTGCCACATGGACAAACAAATAACAGGGTCAAACTTGGAAAGACATGAATATGGTGGTCTCCAAATAGATGCATGCCTTCTCATTAAAAGGCTCAACAGAAAGTGTACTTTTTATGTCAAATAATTCAACTCAATATGAAAAGTGAAGTTTCCTAGTATGTAGTGAGGACCACAAACCACTTTGAAAATTAATAATTGGTGGTTCAACATAATTTAACAAAGACATTCAGTATTTCATTTTGGAAGGTTGAAGTTGAAACTTGAAATAAAAATAAAAATAAAGAATAAAACTATATACAAGAGAATAAAAATAAGGAAACAAAATTGGAACTACACAAATATTTTTATTGTTGCAACTATAGAAGGTCATTATCCTATTCCAGTTCATTTGTTTTGATTGGTCAATTCTTATCTTTTTTCACCGAAAAGCCTACTTCAAATCAAAATTGTATGCAGTAGGAATGTTAAATACCAGATCCATTTTGTATTTCAACTAGGCATCCTGCAGTATATGATGAATAAAACTATATTATGTATGCAGTTCATTGAAATTGATTTTCAATTGGAAAAAGTCATTCAAGATACTCAGTCGAAGGAATATAAAATGTTGGGACCACAAAACCCTAACCCCACATACAAAGAGTATCTTTCAGCATCAATACCCCACCTACAAATACTATATTACAACACCAATAGTATATTTCAGCACCAAAGAACAACACAAATCAGAGAAACAACACAAAACCCCACCAATACCCCACTAAAACCCCACAGTTCATGACATTCACGAAATAAATAACAAATTTACAGAGAAACTTTCACAATAACTCAAATAAATAATATTAGAAGACTTACCTTTTGTGATTCTTTAAACCAGAAGCTCCAATTTTACCAAACATGAAGCTTTCGCGAAGACCTTCGTTTTCTCCTTCGTTTTCCTCTTCTCCTTCGTTTTATTCTTCGATTTCAGTAACAACGGCCGACGAAACCAGTAGCTTCCTCTTCTCCTTCGTTTTCTCCTTCGTAATCGCTTCCTCTTCGCCGTCGTTCCTCTTCGCCGTCGTTTTCTCCTTCGTTTTCAGTGGGTTTCAAGGCTAGGGTTTTCAGTGAGAGAGAGCGTCGAAGGAAGATGAAGCGTATTTGGTTCCAGCGCGAGAACGATCGAGCGTGGGTGAATAAAATTTTAAGGTAAAATCGAGTTTCCATATCGGTTTGAATAGGAGCCGATATGGATTAGAGTAAAATAGAGTTTTCATATCGGTTAGAACAGGAACCGATATAGATAATTTGCTCATAATTTCAAAAATGCCACCGCCTCTTTTTTCATATCGGTTATAGTGTGAACCGTTATTAATTGCTGATGTAAAATCCATATTTTCCACTAGTGCTATGACAGGTAATAGGCCAGACTCAGGCCTACACTTTGCACAGGAGGCCAGGCTCAGGCCTTACAAAGCCTGGCTTGGCCTGGCCTATTCCCACCCCTATCCGTCCCTGATCAGAATAGAGTATTATTTAGAAGGGGTGTCCCATTTGTAACACAAATGCTAAGTCATGTAAAAGGGATAACTTGGGGTTGGATTGCACATAGGGTGGGATTCCAACAACTGGTAGATTTTGAGGATTGGAACAATAATCCATTAGCTTGTTTTGACATGTTACATTCAATGTAAATGGATTGTGGCACCCCCTAGTGCCCCCTTAATACAAATTTTGGCTTATAAAAAAAAAATAAAAGACTATGTAAACAGTGAAAGGTGTAATTAATGTTGTGGGAAAAACATAACTTTTACGAGTCAATTGAGAGTTTATATTCCAATAGTTACTCCAAAATTTAACGCTACACCACTACTTTTGTATAAATAAAATATGTACTAGATTTTATTGACGGATAAAATTTGGAATGTTACAATCCTCATATAAACTACACATTGCTAACTCTTTTGGCGTTATTTCCTTGAACCCTTATGCTAGTAGCACACATTGACAAATACCCCCCATGCAATTTGGTATTAAACCATTACGGTGGCATTCAAGATATTCACATTCGTAATCTTCCGTACATTCAATAGCTGTTATAATGAAAAACGAGAATGTTATAAAAATGAGATAAAAGATTCAGAGGTACAAAGTAAATAAAAAAAGTAAAAAATGATGAAAAAATAGGGTAAAAAATAGAATCATTACATAAACAAACTTTAAAATTACAACCATGTTTCCCTCCAATTGTATATAACAAACAGAATCAGATTTTGTCACTTAATAATTCGTGCCTATAATTTATAAATTTCATGCTCTCCTTACATAATTTAAATAAAGAAATTGTTAAAAAACCTACCTATATAGAATCATTATTAATTGTCTCTTAAGAATATAAATTGTTATGTTTGCCCCGTAGGCACACATAAGGTCACATAAAAAAGTTGCAAATCATATTCTAATTTAATCAACTTTACATTTCTTTAACCTTTCGCGATTGAAAAGGAAAAATCAAAAAAGAGAAATAATATTCACTTAGTGGAAAAAAGGTTTTTCATATCAGTTAAAACGACATTTCATATCAGTTGCTGAACCGATATAGATAGAGCCGATATTAAAAAAAAGACGCTTTTAATATCGGTTGCAGAACTGTTATGGAAAATATTTTTAATATCAGTTCCACCTAGACCCATTATGGAAAGTAAGTTTTTAAGCCAGTAGAAGCGCTTTTTTACATCAGTTTTTTAGTTCAACCGTTATTAAAAATCACTTTTTATATCAGTTATCAAAAGTAACCGATATTAAATCTTGATTATTAACATCATGTCATTTCAGAACCGATATTAAAATTGGAGTTTTTTTAAAAAATAAAATAAAACTGATCAGCATACAACCTCAATTGTTTTACCAAAAAAAACCTCATTGTTTCCATAAAAATTACAATCTACATATTACAAAACCTCAATTATAAATTAGTATATAATATACATCACAACTGAATTCACACATAGAAAAAGAATTCACACATAGAAAAAGAACATAGCACTATATGTATGTATCTATTTGGTTTATACCATTTTCTACTTTCACTACTAAGTACTAACTACAAAATGAAGCAAAGTGAAGCAACTTGAACCTATCACTACAACATGATACTAGCACCCTCTGAAAGCCCTTGA
This sequence comes from Oxytropis ochrocephala, assembly GCA_020916435.1. Classification (NCBI taxonomy): domain Eukaryota; kingdom Viridiplantae; phylum Streptophyta; class Magnoliopsida; order Fabales; family Fabaceae; genus Oxytropis; species Oxytropis ochrocephala. The sequence continues at coordinate 22,639,914 of CM037092.1, forward strand.
AGGTCTCTTGAATCTTTAGCAAATGGAAATTCAATTGGATCTAGAGTACTCCTTTTTTGTTGTAACAAGGCCCTGCATTCAGGAATCATGCCATTACCGTCAAACGACACATCAATTCATAATCAAAGACAGAAAAAATAGTAAATGTGTTGCTTCAGGTACAAACCTTAATATTCATACTCATCATCAAAAAGAGAACACATTTAATAACAAGCAAAAACTCACTAATAGAAAATAAATGTCTTGTCCTGTTGTCATAAGGACCACAAGGAAAGAGCACATATTCATAGAATATAAATGTCTCATTTATATAGACACAAACTGCTAGTACCATCAATACTATAGAGAAGCCTTACCCAATCTCATATACTCTGGAGGCCGCATATTTAGATTGTAAATTGATGCCAACTCATGCAATAAGCACCAGAATCATGAACAACTAAACTAGTACCCTAAGAGTGAAACTTACATTAGAACAAGTTTGCATTGCTGCCCTTATCATCATCATCATCATCATCATCATCATCATCATCATCATCATCATCATTCTGGGAGAGCCAAGGAACCATATAACATTTAGTTGCCCTGAAATTAGGTTCTGCATCTCAATATTTTCAAAAACTATCTACTTAAACTTCCTCACATACATTTGTAAGCTTACAAAGACTTTATGAAAAATTATAAACTAATTTTCATTCAGAAACCCCATAAGGTAAAAAAGCCAATTCAATTAGTACATGTGTTAAGATAGCAATTTGACTTAGTAAAAAAAGAACATTAAAAATATAATGATAAGCAAGCACCAAACATAAATGGAAAAGGACTCGATGAAAAACAAAGTAAATTTATGCAACCTTAAAGCAACTCAGGGCTGCGAATATTTCGGTTTAGGTACAACACCCCATTAAAGCCACTCCCCAACACCCTTGGCCCTCATTTATGATATTACTCTGAATCTGCAAAAACAAGAAAAGCGGAAAACAATAGAAGCGTATGCAAAGAACACCATCAGGTACCAATTTTAAACAAAACCATAGGCCACAACAAATTAACAAACCCACCAATATAATAACTCAAACAAACACAACAAATTAACAAACCCAAAACCCATACTAAAACAAAACATGCTTAAAAAAAGAAACACCAGATTCCATATCCCTTAGCTTACATTAATTTACACCCAAGTAGTGAATTAAATCACACAAACACTCGTGAATAAATGTCAAAATCAAATAGTGAAACAAATCATGAGTTTGTGAAGTTAATAACATAAAAAAACTATTCAAACCCTAGTATATACAAATTTGATGCATAACAAAGACAAATCAAAAATTTTCAAAACAGTGTTGAATGCATAATTTCTATAATTTAATAATCTCTAGCAAATTTAAATAATCGACATTATTACCTAATGTTAGCAACACTACAAGAAAACCTTGTTTTAGCCACCAGCAGTTGCCACGGAGCTTATTCCGTCAGTAATTTGCCACGGATTTGCGACGGCAAGTGCAAAATATGTGAGTGCTGAATTTCCATTGGCGCTTGCCACGGGTTTGCCACGGACATGTGAAAGGACAAATATTTATGGCTGGACATGCCGTGGCAAGTCCCGTGGCAACGTATTGATAAAATTAAAACACCCCCGATCCCTACTAACCTCTCATATTGTTCTCACGCGTTCCTCTTTCTCACTCTCACTCTCACCCTCACCGGCTCCATCCACACCATCGTCGCCCTCCTCCCTCCTCCCACCGTCTCCCTCTTCTCATCGCCCTCCTCCTCCTCCCACCGCCGCCTCTCTTCTCTCTCATCTCTACTTGCACCACCGCGAAGTCACAAAGCTTTCACGCCATCTTCCGTCTCTTCTCCACGCCTCTACCACGTCCCAAATTTCTGGTGAGCATTGCTTTCTTCTCCACGCCTCCCTCCTTTGAGTTTGCCATTTTTGTTTCTTTCGGGTGAGAAATTGATTTTCCTCCAAAACCCTAAATCCCAATGTTGAATCTTTTGAATCGTGGAATTGATTTGAACTCGTGAAAACCTTTGGATCCGATCCGCGTTGAATCAATAGGGTTGGCCGCCTTGGTTAATGGCGATCACGCCGCGACGCTTATCGCTGATTGGACTCCTCGTCGCACCAATTCGTTTGAGAAGCTTGCTAAGGTGCTTCGATGCTTTACTTAACTCCATTTCAAACCGATTCATTCTTTTTTTTTTTATTAAAATAAATAAAAAAATGGATCTGCTTTGAATCGATGGTGTTTTCTTTGTTGTTGTTCGAGATTGGGCAAGGGACGTATAGCAATGTGTATAAGGCTAGAGACCTTCTTACGGGGAAGATTGTGGCTTTGAAAAAAGTTAGATTTGATAATTTGGAGCCAGAGAGCGTGAAGTTCATGGCAAGAGAGATACTTGTTTTAAGAAAGCTTGATCACCCTAATGTTGTAAAGCTTGAAGGTTTGGTTACTTCTAGAATGTCATGCAGTCTTTACTTGGTGTTTGAATATATGGAACACGATCTTGCTGGGCTCGCAGCAGGACAAGGTGTTAAGTTCACCGAACCTCAGGTACTAGTACAATTTTAAGTCGCTTTTTTGCTTCTAGTTAATGTGTTTTTGCATATACTTATGTTATGCTCAATTTGGACATAAAAGAGGTCATGATTTATTGATTTGTTGCCTTACTGGGATTAAAAACAAAAAGTTTTTTCGTTTGTTTTCGTGGAGTGTTGTGTAGGTCTTTGATCTAGCTCCTAGACCTTTCTTGGTGATGTTTTTGGGTCCCATGAACTATTCTAAGCATATTTAGTTTTGTATTTATTTCATGATTCTATGTTGTCCCTAGTTTCTCTATGATGTTTTTTTAGAAAATTATCTTTAACCCGATGCTATTTCTTTGAAATTTCCTTTATATATATCTCCAGAAAATAAGGTTATTACTTAAATTGGGAACATTTTTGTTTTTCGCTCTTATGGAAAGAATTTTTCTAAAGTCTCAGTAATTGGTTGTTATGAAAACATTTTCATTTCTAGTTTGCTCCTACTTTAAACGGAAACAGAGTTTGAACATTACATAGGAGGGTGACTTTACATGTTATACAAATTGGCAATTGCAGTGTAAATATTTAATCATATAAGGTTTATTACTTGTTTCATGGAGATTTTTACATTTAGTAATGGTGGAGTCGTGTGAAGCAATGATGTTTTTAAATGATCGGTGACACTAGATTGAAGAAAGACTTGGTCATATTAAGACGTTGAAGGAAAACTCATACTTGAAAGGTCGATTGTCTCTCAAGATTTTCTCTATGACAGTGAAATGCTTTATGAAGCAATTACTTTCTGGTCTTGAGCATTGCCACACCGGGCGTATTGCAACCGTGATATCAAGGGTTCCAATCGCTTATTGACAATGAAGAAGGGTCCTTAAAATTGCAGATTTTGGACTGGCAACTTTCTATGATCCCAACCAAAAGCAGTGCATGACAAGCAGAGTCTGGAAGGATTCAATTTGGATTACAAAGTTTGCCTCCAAGCTAACCAGGTATAGTTTTCTGTATTATGATTATGTATTGACATGAACATTCATATAGGATCTATTTACATTTCTGCATCATTGTTAGCTGTTACTAATAAATTGATAAAATTGGATGTTGGTGAAGGAAAGAGAACAAATAAGTTAATTGTTCCATTTTGTGTTATAATCATGCATACTATGTCTTTAAAGACATGTCACTTACATGCCATCAATGATAATTGAGGATGTTGAAAATAGCCAATTGGTGTTCACATAGGGAGAGATTGTTCTATGTACTGTGTGTTATTGAGATTGAGAAGTTCTAGCTTGGTGTTCATAATATGGACGGATTTCTGGATTGAGCAGTTCCATTCATATCTGCATATGATCACGGATGACAGTTGGATTCTGTTCTAAGTGAACAGGTGATTCTGTTTTAAGTTCATCTAACCATTTCGACAGTTAAGTATGCATTTATTTTTGAGAATACCCACATGTTATTGCTCCAAATGCTTCCTTGTTCGCTAATCTGCTTAAGGGAAAACACAGTATTTGTTAAAACTTATGATATTTGATTTCTTTGTACTCAACTGAAATTGGAAAAATAATACCAACACCCATGTTGAAACTGAAATTGATTTCTTTGTGTTGCTTAATTTATTTTTAGAGGAGACATTGGAGTATTTTTGCTTTCCTTTGTTTTAGTTATTGACGACATTTTCCATAGTACTTATCCTGTGGTGTCTTAATGTGCATACACCTTACTTTGCAGAGGGATCATTCCAAGAAGAGGTTGGATAGTCATCACTTTGAATCGAATGGAAATAGTGGTAAATCACCTTTCATCCGGTTATTATCTAGAAGCCTCGTTATGTTCCAACTAGTATTAATTTATATTAATATTCTTTTTCTTCATGCTTTATGTAATATCATCTGCCCTGTAGAAGGTTTGTATGGGCAACACAATGTGAAGAAGCCAAAGATAATGAAGCAATCACTTGATGACAATATTGCTCCAAAGAACTAATTCGATTCCTCGCCAATTTGCTTCACAAATGAGTCATAAGTTTTGAATGGAATTCCTTTTCAAGATACATCATTTTCTATTGTTTTGTGGGGTGTTAGCAGGATGCTAGAGTTGCCAAATAGGATATTATGTGCACTTTATTTATTTTTTTGTTTTCTCAGATCCACTAATTTTTGGGGAAATTTATGATATTTCATCAATAAAGCATGGTTCAATTTCTCACACATGCAAGTTTTATGTTTAAGGTTCCTTTTCTTTTACATGATTCTGTGTCTCTTTATCAACTTGTTTGCACCATAGTTGTGTTGTTTCTATATGTCAGACAGAGAATATTCACTTAATAAATTTGATGGTGTATTGTGATTATTGTTTTAAAGGAGTGTCATGGTTTGGCACAATGGAAATGTAGTTTAAGCATTGCCACTCTTTCTATTTTTATTTGAGCTCTTTTAATGTCTCTTTTTTCCCACAATGGAACAGTCACATGAACAATAATTCTGTATAGATATCACTATTAAATAGAATTTGGATGCATAATTTAATTTTTTTTTTTAATTTTTTTTTAAAATTTGCGACGGATTTGCCACGGAAGGTGCCACGGATTTGCCACGGATTTGCGACGGATTTGCAACGGATTTGCGACGGAAAATTTGCCACAGATTTGCGACGGAAAAATTTGCCACGGAAAATACGTGGCAAAGCGTTTGCGACGAGCGCTTTTGCCACCAAAATTTGTCCGTCGCAAATCCGTGGCAAATTCATATTTATTATGACGGAATTTGTACATTTTGCCACGGTAATGTCCGTGGCAAACCACCGATTTTCTTGTAGTGCAATCACGTTTGGAGAGCTTCCATTGATCCTTCTAGCTTTTTCAACTCAAGCTCTATTCCCTAAGCATCAATCACATAATGTCAGCAAAAAGGAACTCTTTCTTAGCTTCTCCCTGAATTTTCTGGCACATGTATAAATTCTCAGCTCCATAAATGTCTAGATATTAAGCATAGTCACCATACCTTAACCCATAAATGTTCATTATTTGTCCTATACATCATATCATATAATTTTCAAGTTATGCCTTATATAGCAGCTCAAATTGAACATAGATAGAAGTCGGTAGAATTTTTTTTCAAATCTAAGTTTTCATAATCAAATCAGCATGACTGAAATACCTGTCAAATACGTCGCATATCAACAGAAAAATAAATATCCGCGGTCTGGCGGTTTGTCTAAGTATCAGACCACCACCACCCCACCCCCACCCCCCCTGTGAAGAAAAAATGTGTCTAACAGAATGATTTTCCCCTTTATGAGCATGAGAGAAACATGAGGGACAAAAGGGGAGATTAGTTAAGTAAATTTCTTTCACGTGTGAAAATACACTCCATGTCCACTATCAATATAACCAGCAGGGAGGAAAGTTATAATTATACTACAAAAATATATTTGAACTAGCATCTTTATTTCTGGGAGACACCAAAAGGTTTTGCAATCAATATTTGAGTTGTCGTAAATTTGTTCCATTCATCTACGCAACTAGTAGACAACTTAATATCTAGACTAAATAAAGCAAATAGAAGAGATACAAATTAGGAGTTAGGGTTTTTGATTAAAGCAAATAAGTAAAGAGGAAGTTGGGGTTTTTGATTCAACCAAAATTTGGGGGTTTTCTATCAAATAGAAGTATAGTAGATGGGAAAATAATTACCTTTAAGAAGAAGATTAGAGGAGAGGCGTGGAGAGATGGAGAATGGAAGAATAGTCGCTGGTTTCGTTGCTGAGAGAAGGAAGGATTTGAGGCTTGAGGCGCTGAGAGAGGGAGAAGATGAAGAAGAACGATGGAGTGGTGGAGTGGTGGAGGGAGAAGATGAAGGAGTACGATGTTTAGGGAGAAGATGAAGGAGAGGGTTTTCGTTGCGCAGTGAGAGAGAACCGTGCGTCGAGGGTTTTGCTTCAGAGAGAGAGAGAGAACCAATTGTTGCAGCAGTGAGAATGAGAGGAAAGAAGGTAGCGAACAAAATGTTTAGGGTTTTCAATATCAGTTTCAATAGGAGCCGATATGGATAATGTAAATTAGAGTTTCCATATCGGTTAGAGCTTGAACCGATATAGAAAATGTGTTCATAATTTCAAAACTGCCACCGCCTCCTTTTGCATATCGGTTACTGTGTGAACCGCTATTAATTTCTGATGTAAAATCCATATTTTCCACTAGTTAACGTGACCGTATGGTTCAAAAGCAACCCAAAATTCTTGCAAGTTGTAGATCTGAATACTTGCAAGTTTCTCAATCAAAAGGCTAGAATTTCTCGCACCTCTCCGCCGCTTCAACATTCAAGAGGATGTCCTTGAAAATCTACAAAATATTGTTCAATTAATCCAAAACCAATCTCAGAGAAAATTAAAGAGGAATGTGTTTCTTCATCCTCAAAGAAGAAAGAAAAGAAAAAGAAGCAAGTTCTTCCTCCATCATCACCATCATCTTGATTCATTTTATCAAATTGAAGACGATCGCTTTGGAATATATTCCCTATCGAATAATATCCAAAAGGCTGCAATTTTCAAATATTGTAATTTATTTTTTATCACAATTTATTTTTACTCCGTAAATAAGTCCCACGGTATAATCATTGTAAAAAAAAAAAAAAAATACAGATTTATTATATGGATAGTTGTTGTTTGGGGTGATATGGGTAAATAGAAATAGGATTATTTTTAGATGAGCTATGTATAATGTACAACATTTGGTGTACCAAGTGAAAGCTTTATTGTGGAGTTGGTCTCAAATAGGGGAGGGGATTCAATGCAAACTGTATTTTCAGATTGGTGTAGCGTATGACTGTATAACCATATGCTCATGAACTATATTGTGATGTGAAAGGGTTGGGGTACCTCTTGTACCTATATCAATGCAATTTTGACTTATAAAAGAAAATAGTAAACAACCATGTTAGTGTGGCTTGAATAGGTTAACAACATCCTAATTTTGTGTTTAGAGTACTAAGTGATAATAATAATAATACCCAAAGCAATCAATGATTACTTGGATTGTAGTTAAACACAATTAGAATAAGCTAGTTAGAGTATGATTGAGAATTGAGAATATTAGAGATTGAATAAAATAAAATGTTAGATTAACTGTTAATATAGCCTAATTGCTTATGTGATTTTCAAGTGTTTTTAATCATGTGTTGTTTTAATTGTAATACCCCGAATAGTGACCTTTTAGGTTTAAGGATAGATCCTAAAGTAGGATCATTGGAAATGTATGTATGTGTAGCTGTACTAGAAATTAGTGCAATTGTTATGGAAAATCAAGGAAATGGAATGTACTAATATTGTATATTGTTATGGTTTAGTAGTATTGATATTTGATATTATTTTGGATAGAAGAGGATTGAGGAGATGTTATGTTATTTATTAACCTCTCCTTAGATTGTGTGACTTCGAAAATGATTTGATGGGATAATGTGTTGTATGATTTTGTAGAAACATAATGTTATGTGCTTGAATGGGTGATTGTGACAATGTGATAGTTGATGAACTATGTTTGATTGTCTTATATTGAATAAAAATGTTATTTTATAAGTTAATAGATTTGTCAAACGATAGACTTAGCATTGCATTAGGAAGTGTGAGAAGTATTGTTAGCAATTAACTTAAACCAAATCTAGAGGGAAAATGCCCTCTTTTTATTCCCTTCGGCTGAGGAGAGAGAGAGAGAGAGAGAGAGAGAGAGCATGGTCTTTCTTCTCTACTTGTTGTCATCAACCTTCAAATAACAACACTTGCCATTCTTCTCCATCACTCCACTCCACTTACACGAACTTAGAATTACACACCTTTATAACCCCAAAAACAGAGGAATGTAAACCCCACTTATTCACCTTATTTCGTAATACATGTGGGAATGGGAGCTTAATTAGATTGAATGGTTGAGACTTATTAATGGTAAAGGAACTCACAAAGCTAGGGTTTTGGAAGCTTGGGCTGAACTCTGAAGTATTTAAAGTGGCTGTTATGCAGAACCAAAGCATATAATCGATTATCACAATGCAATAATTGATTATAGTTCTTATGGAAATATTTATATGAAAATTTCATCATTATAATCAATTATGGCATGATTATAATCGATTATGGCATTCACACTGTTTTAGCGATAACTTTTGATCCGGGATTCAGTTGAGGTATTTTTGAATACGTTGGAAAGTCAATTAAAAGACTTAACTATACATATTAATAGTAATAGGTTTTAATTATGAACAAGATTCAATTATTCCTTGTTGTAACATGTTGATTGTTTGATTTGTGATACACATTGAGATATATCTACATATGGATCACCCTTAAATATAAATGAACTAGTTATTTGTGAAACGTGTACTAGCCTTGAGGCATGGATCTCAAGGTGAGTGCTTGATGTGAACCTTACTCTAAAGGATTGGTTCCCCAGTTTATCTCGAACGAACCTAAAGGGGATGCACCTATGGGAATTGAAGATTTAAACGAATTCATAATGAGTTATAGTTAAATTCCACTCAGGAACTCAGGAGATTTTGAAATCTCATTCTTCTAATATTGTGGTATTTCAGATATGCAGAATGATGTTATAAAGAATGAATATCGAAAGATTGTATTTTGAGATTGACATGTTATAATCATGTAGCTGAATGATTTCAATCGTATTATGTTACGTACTCTTATTAAGTTTATGTAGTACTTAAGTTATTTTAGGGATCTCTGATGTAATAAACAATATGTGCCGATTAATATAGATGTATGTATCCAATCCGAAGGTTTTTGTGATAATACAATGAAATTTACAGGATACATACATCTAAATATTAATCGGCTTGACTTCTGAAGGTTTTTGTGATAATACGATGAAATTTTCCAACCTTCTCAAATGTCAAGCCTTCTCTCATCCATACTCAACTCAAGCTTTAGTCTAGAGATTTTATATTTTGAGTATGTCTTGTTTAGCCTCCTTTTTAGGATTCTTTTGAATCTCTCATATATCAACCAAGATCTTGTAAACGTAGACAAGTTTCCCGATGTACACCTAGAAGACAATTAATTTTTTTGATTTTAATGATTAAATTTAAATATGTGTGTGTGTATGATAATAATTTTCAATTCATTCTTTGTAAAATGGGTGTCATTTTCTGTTTATTTATAATAGTAAAAAAATACTTCGGAGAAATTACTTAATATAGTTTTAGTATAATAGTTTTATCTATATATTATTATATTTACTTTTTAGTTTATAATATTTTAAATAAAGATGTATGAAAACTTAAAATAATTGTAACCCTAAGTCTGATTAATTTCAAATAAATTTGTTGTTGGTATTACTTTTTTTTGACAAATGTTGGTATTACTTTGAAAATACCAACAAACACTAACACAACTGCCGCTGCTTCCCCCAAAATACCAAAGTGTCACTCTGGCTCTCTTCACCATATTTTGTGTTTGTATAGAGTTGAAGAACTGTAAATTCAATTTCTTGATTTATTGTATTATTTATCTGATATGCTTTGTGTAACACTTTGGGCCATTTTTTTTCTTAGTAGGCACCCACAAGTGTACATCATGACCTTCTCTACTCCCAAGTAGAGTTTTTGCCTTCCGTGGGAATCGAACTTTGTACCCTGGAGCTCAAGTACAAGTTTCATTCCCACTACCAATTAAACCTTGTACCTTGTTCCTCCCTCTTTGGACTAAATGTTCGAGTTTAAAAATAGGGGGACTCAATGTTTGAAAATAAGGGGATCAAAATTATAATTTAGCCTTTATTTTTAATCGTAAAAAATTTACTCTGGGGAATCACTTAATATAGGTTTAATATAATATTTTTATAAAAAACTACATTTATTATCTCGTTTATAATTTTATAAATAAAGATATATGAAAATTTACCATTTTAACCCTAGGTCTGATTTACGTCTTATAAATATGTTGTTGCAGTTTTCACTTAGAAAACCCTAGCAAAGCCTAGCGCAGCCACCGCCTCTCTCCAAATACTGGAGTATTTCTTTTGCTCTTTGCTTCCATTGCTCGCATTTGTAAAGAGTTTCAAAAGCAGGCTTTCAATTTCTTGAATTATTGAGTTGATTACGTTGATATGATTGTGAGGGGGATACATCATTTCGGCTTCATCCCACAAAGATTAGTACCATATATATCACAAATCAAAGGTAGTTCATAATGTTCTAGTAATTACTGTATCTTCTTTTGGTTGATTTATTTTCTCTTGTTTACTTTAGTGTTGTTTTGACTTCAATAGATTCACAAACGGCGCACCGAAACTCGCTGAATCGATGGAAATTGTGGTTGTTGTCTCATTTTTTTATGCCTTCTCAAAAATTGTTTCCTCTATTTCCCTTTTTGTAATGTCCAACATAGATCTCCAACGACTGTGATTTTCTTGATTAAAACAGTACGACAAACGATGTTGATGTCAAACTCGTCATATTTTTTTGAGAAGGTACGTACTAAGTATGAAATTATAAATATGTTCTATTTTTTATATTTACTATTTTGATTTATGATGGATTAATTGATTTTATTTTGATGAATATTATTTATATACTTATTTGATATTATAGTTTTTTTTGACAATGTTTTGATAATATAGTTATTATCCTTTTTTTGATGAAATAGGATCATATCATTTTATTATTAAGATAGTGGGCAGATCATTTACCAAAAAATAATAATAGTGGGTAGTAGAAATTGGTTAGATTCAATGATAAAATGTTAGAAATACTTGCTTCCTTCAATCCATTGTAAGGGTTGGGCACCCTTTGTGCTCCCTTCAATGAAATACTTGCTTATCTAAATTTAAAAAATGATAAAATGTTAGAAACATGCCCTACACACATATTCAACATTGATCTAAATTCAATTTTTCCTTAAAATGATGCATTAATGGAGTCATCTTCTAATTTAAATCAACCTCAAAAATAAACTTTTATATCCTTGATCATTTAAATTAGTTAAGCATGATCCTAATGTTGGTGTTGTTGTTGTTGCAGACAAAAAGATGAGTGAAGACCAACAAACATGCATAATGAAAATGAGTGAAGACCAAGAAACATGCATAATGAAAATGAGCTCACAATGTTGGTTCTTCGATTCCACCATTGGAAATGAGCTCCCATCATTCAACCGCAACTCAACTGTTTGGGTTAAATGTTCTCACCAATCAGAGGAGTGACGATGGTAATGTTGTTGGTTCAAGCACTTATCAGAGTTCTCTAGACAGAAGCACTAGATCGACATTAGTTTTGTCTTTACATCATAATATTGGACCAGAATACCAAGACAAAGTAACAATACTAGCGCAACAGACACATGGCACTTCGGTATTAATGGAAGTTATATATCCCGACAATTCTTCTTTTAGAAGATTCGAAATAGGTGAAAGTTCAAGAGCAGGAACACAAGCGGAAACGTCGCATTAACATTCCTCCTTTTGACAACAACAATTTGAGTACTCAACCCCAAAACTCTAGAACCATTAGATTGCTTGCATTGCCATAAGCAATGCAGATGTTTTTTCTTCTTTAACTTTTCTAAATAGGATTTAACCTATTAAGGCAAAGAAAGAAAGCAAAACTCGTCTCGTATACACAACATCGAAAGAGTTTTGTACTAGCTTGAGAATTAAAACAAGCTAATTTACATTTCACTTTAGAGAGTGTTGGGGGGTGTTAACCCATCACAATAAGATTCAGGTGTATTGTTATAATTTGGACCTAGTTATTATAAATACCTATTGAAACACTGAAACCTTAATCCTAATTTCACCACAAAGAAAAGCATTAAGACATAACTACAGTTGCTCTGTAGTCGCAGGCGTAGGCAAATATTGACCGAACTACGTAACCATTATTGTGTCTTCTATTTTTGTTTTCGTCTCTACTATTATTATTATTATTATTATTTATTTTGCCGTTGCTGTAACAACTCAAAGCTAGTGGGAGGAAGTACCCAATTAAGCACATCACCCTTGGTTTTACCTTATTTGAACGAGCTGCGTTTTTTGGCAGCAAACCAAAATTGAAACATTTCACCCCCTCTAACATTCACTTGTGATGTCATCTCAGTGACATCATTCCAAACCCAGTGGTCGATATAGTTCTTATCCGCACTAGCAGATAGACTGGCACGATAGAAATCGTGCCAGTCTTTCTACTTTTACCCAATTAGACACGTTATAGTTTATGGTTTAAATTTTTCTTAATTTCATTTGAATCAACCATTCATATTGTTAAAAAAAACTTTCCAAAATGACCTATTATTACCTTTTTGTGCTAAAATGAAAAAGAATGACAAATAACAAATTAAACCGTATATGTGAGTCACAGAGTTTGGGTGATTGTTTGGAGGTGTTATCGTCGACGTAGGCAACAATGGTATCAGGGATAATGGATTGGGGTGACTTATGCAAAGTCGTTGGTGCGACCACGTGATCGGTTCAAATAAGTATTGAAGCTCAATGAGTTTGATGGTGGATCCTTGTTGGATAATTGTATCGAAAGTCTTATTGACAATGCGGAGGTCAAGCGGCGTATTTTGTTTGTTGTTGCTAACGGTGGTGTTCGGTACCTGGACCTCGTAAGATGACTGCATCTGAGGTACATGCTGATGTGCTTCAAGATAATGATGATAAGCTTAAGATGATAGAAGATTGAGTCCGGATGATTGAATGTTGGCCTCGGATGGTCCGAGGTAGCTTGATTGAGCACGTCGGGTGGGGGGTACCTGCAAACACTCCGATGCTTAAGTCAGTAATTGGAAGTGAAGAGGAAAATAAAGAATGAGAAGATAAAGAGAATGTACCTGGAAATGGAGGGTTGTACCTCTATTTATTTACGAAAGTGCCGTACGTGAGACGTCAGATACGGGCGCTTAGATCCTGACCATTGGAGGTGGATCCTCGTTGGTGGAGAGCGTGTTGAACCATTTCCAATGCTGGATTGGGCCAGGCCCAAGTCTTGTGGGGTTTTGGCCCAGTTCGGAACAGTGACCCCCAAAGTTGAGGTCGGCAGAAGTATGGGGTCGGCCTCGACTTGAGTAGTCCGTTGTCATTTGAAGAAGGAGTAATGATTGTTGTGCCACGTGCCAACTTGCTAGTGGATGAATATAGAAGTGACGTTTGGGGAGATCGAGGTGACACTTTGCAGAGTCGAAGTTGTCTTGTCGTACTGCATTGATGGGATGCATTGAAGAGGCGTGTCCCTTGGTAACTCGCCCTTTGGTGCCTATTATTACCTTTATATATGTGGTGTACGTTTTACAGATAAGAAGGGAAAGACGAAGCAAATAAGAGAAGAATTAGTAGCTGCTGAACTGGATTACTAAAGATTAAAAGGATCCTTAGGGGATCAAGTTTGTATTTGCTTAGTCTACCCTAGGTTCATGTTATATATTATTTGAAGTCAATAAGTGTAACAAGGAAGGGGGTTGGAATTGTGACCCTTTTAAAATTAATCTGAAACAAGGTAAACAACTTCACAACAATGATTAGCCATTGTGAGTGTAAGTGGTGAGTTGGGAAGGGTGACTGAAAACAATCTTCTCAACTTAAATAGTGAGTAGAGAAGGGTAGAATAATTTATCTTCTCAACTATGTTTTGACTTGAGAAGAGTCAGTTGATTCTTGCTTCTTAGAGATATCTATCTATTAACAGATATAAGTTATGCTTGTGATAGTTTTTGACGTTTAAGGCAGTGTATTAGAAAGATTATCTTAAGAGTAAAGTACTCTAAGAATATGTTTGATCTTTACCATAGAGAATACATTTGAGAAGGGATGTTTGAAAAACCAAGCGCTTTGAAAAATAGCAGTATAGGTGAGAAGTGGTCAAGATAAGTCGACTTCTCGCTTTTTCAAAAGCCTTCTCCAAATGGAGAGTTTTGTGTGTAGTGTAAAACAACTTAGAAAAGCAGTAACTAACACAATGATATATAGTGGTTCACCCAAAACCAGGGCTAGATCCAATCCTCACACCCAATGAGTATTTCCACTATTTTCCCAAATAGTTACAACCTTACAACCAACCTAGGCTTAAAGTTCCTCCTATGCTAGTTTTTTAACACAACTCTACCTACAGTTCTCACACCTAATACAATCCTTCTGATCAATTAGGCGGCTCCTAACTCACTTCTCAAGTATTACAGCAACACATGCTTCTTGAGAAGGTTCCTAACAGGTTATACACTTGTGTTTGAGGGTTTGTGGGATTTCTAGAGCTTGGTTGATACAAATGGTGTTTCAACAGAAACTACAACACAAGCAATAATACATACTCAGACATAAAGATAAATCCCTACTGTTTAAAGTGGTTGAGTATGGTTGAGAGAAAACTTGACACTTGAGAAGATTGGAATATTCGAGCTTTAATGTACTCTTACACCTTCAGCTTTGATCCAAGATATTTATTTATAGCTGAAATTATGTGTAATAACCTTTGGTTCATAGAAAAGAGTCATTGGCAAGGTTTCATAGCCATTTATGTGCTTTTGCCTTTAGGACAACTGTGTTTTTGTACTTCTTCAGAAGACAACAATGTTACAGCTGTCATGACTCTTCTCAGCTATGACTCTTCTCATCTTTGAGTCTTCTGAAGATGATGCTTCTCAAGTTGATGCTTCTCAAGTTGATGTTTCTTATGTTAATGCTTCTCATGTTGAAGCTTCTCAACATGACTCTTCTCAACTTGGCTCTTCTCATCATGACTCTTCTGATCTTGATATTTCTTGCATGATGCTTTGACTCTTCTCATGATGATGCTTCTCATCTTGACTCTTCTGAGGATGATTCTTCTTATGACTCTTCTGAGGTTGATTCTTCTCATCATGAGTCTTCTCATGTTGACCCTTCTCATGATGACTCTTCTCATCTTGACTCTTTTGAGGATGACTCTTCTCATGATGATCCTTCTAAAGTTAACCTATTTGGTCTTGTCTTTAGATCATGTCAAGAGAGGTATCTTTCCATGTTTGTTTTTGGTCAACTTGTTTATATCAGTACTTCAAGTCTTCTCATGATGTATGGTTCTCATATGGAAATATCTTCTTGAGAAATGACTAACAGTTCATGTTCTTATTTTTCACTCAAAAAGAGACATTAGTAATACATGTGATCAGAAAACTTAAGGTTATCACATTTGAAGTTTGTTAGCCTTCAAAACCATCCTGGGATTTTGCCTGAACATTATTATAAAATGTTAACTTATGATTATTGTAATCAAAGTTATAATTTATGTAAACCTTA
Source organism: Oxytropis ochrocephala (assembly GCA_020916435.1). Taxonomy (NCBI): domain Eukaryota; kingdom Viridiplantae; phylum Streptophyta; class Magnoliopsida; order Fabales; family Fabaceae; genus Oxytropis; species Oxytropis ochrocephala. The sequence continues at coordinate 22,655,744 of CM037092.1, forward strand.
TTTTGGATTTGAACAAGTTTTAAGAATCACTCATGTTGAACTGATTATTAGTTATGTCATTAAGTTTCCATTGGGTATTTACACCTTCTCGAGTAATTAAATGATGGTTTATTCCGACAAGTTATGTTCAATTCCTTACACCACAAAAAAACACAGGATAAGTGATGATTTTTCCTCGCTAAAGCTAAAAATCCTCGCTTAAAGCATGTTAGCGACAGATTATAGTACCAAAATCCTCGCTAAATTTGAGAGAGGGATTTTAGTGACGAAATTTAGCGAAGGATTTTAGCGAGGGATTTTCTGTCATAATTGGTGAGGGATTTTAGCGAGGGATTTTAGCGAGGGAACAAAGGGTAAGGAAACAAAGGAGAAATAGAAGAAAGAGGATGGGTCGAGCTCGAAAGAATGACGCTCAAGAATCACCGACTACTCTCCCCTAAACACATCTAAGTGAAAATCCTCCAAGAATGTGCCAAAGTCAAATTCAACGAGGTAAAATGGCGCACACATATCCCCCAAAGGCACACCACAAATAAAAAGACTTATTGTCGCTACCACAGAAGTCACGAACATGATACAGAAGACTGTAGAGTGCTAAAAGATGACATTGAGGACCTCATCCAACGAGGCAAGTTAAGACAATATCTCAAGTCCGATGACAAGAAGAGAGAATGCTCCCCGCGAAAGACAAAGGTTGTCGTTAACGAAGTGGCAAAGCCACAATCTGATGATACTGACTCGGCGGAAGATTCGCCGAGGTCGCAGTGCCAAAAGCCCATATCAATGGTAATTATGGGCGGCTACTATTTCAAAATCGGCGAGACGCGCCGATCCATGAAGAGAAGATGGAGCGACATCCTGGATATCGGGAATAATACAGCCCTGGTCATTCTCAAATCTAACCGGCCCCCTCTATCCTTTGATGATTTCGATCTCTTGAACGGGAAAACGAACAAATGGCTGCCCCTAATCATCAATGTCGTGAGAATCTTGGTGGATCGGGGGAGTTCCTCGGATCTTATGTTCAAAGAATTACTACCAAAACTCAAAATCTCCAAATCTGACCTCTCCCCTTATGAAGGCGGGGGCCTCACAGGATTCAACGGTTCCCTGCACATATGGGGTAGATTGAGCTACAGGTTATGTATGGTGACGGCGACCTGTCCAGAACGATCAAGACCCGATTCCTTGTCTTATCGTGCCCATCACCCTACCACTGCATTGTAGGTCGGCCAACTTTAGGGAAGCTTGGAGTCGTAACATCTACAGTCCACTTGAAAATGAAGTTCTTTTCCGAGAAGGGCGAGATAGTGACTGTACATGCAGACAACGAAGCAACCAAGCGCTGTCATTACCTCTGCCTTAGGGAGGAAAGGCGCGCCGAAAAGGAAGCAGCCCGTAGGGCAGAATCGGGGAGGAAAGGAAAGAAGTAGGTAAAGATAATGAATGAGGTGTTCACCTCACGACAACGGAAGTAAATGCAATAATATTTCCTATTTTCAAATAAAAAGAAAAGATTGCCGAATACTACTGTCAATTTCACAAATATTACTGTTTGCTTGCCTATGTCTGTCGAACTAACTGTAACACCCCAAAGTAATTCAATTATTTATTTAATTGGGTTATTTAAGGTTTACAACATTTTAGTTGAGCTAAGTGAGTAATGTAGAGTGTTTATTTTATTTAGAAGGCATTTAAGTAATGGAGAAGGTGAGGTTAGAGGCCCATGAGTTATTAAGAGGCCCAATGCTCCTTGAAGCCCATTGCGCATGGCTTAAAGGAGGTAATCAGAGAATGAGAATTGTTCCAACAAAAATATCAAGATCAAAGGTAAAGTAAAGAGAAGGAGAGTGTTAGGTGGAATAGTGATTCTAGAGAGAAGAAGAAAGGAATCAAGGCGTAGAAGAGCTCCAATCCGAGGGAGAATAGCTAGGATTGTTGGTGATTATTGGTGGGGAGAGTACTGCGTTTACTTCATTAAAGGTTAGGGACTCTCTTTCATCCATAATAATATATATGATGTGTGTTGTGTGTGAGTCGTAATCTAGTATTGGTTTTTCGAGTTGTGTAGTGTGTTTGATGTGTATTTTGTTTATTACTACTTCACTTTGGTGAAGCTATGGTGTTTGTAATGAGTTGGTCGTGTGAGAGACCAAGGAGAGGAGTGGGAGCCGAGGAACACTCACCCCAAAGTGAGTTGTTGTTTGTGTTGTCATTTGCGTAGAGTTCCCAAAGTGAGTTGGTGCCTGCCTGGGCCGCCTCCTTCGTGGTGTTCTTGAGAAGTGTTGGATTAGTTTTGAAGGTATGAGTATATAATAGTGGTGCGTAAGTTGATCATAGTGTGAGAACCAGAGGAGGTGTGCGCGGTGAGTGTGTGTGCGCTGTGTAGGTGTGTGCGTGGAAGGACATGGGCGTTAAAGTAGGTGTGTGTCGAGAGGGTAGGTGTGTTGAAGTGTAATATGCGTGCGACGAGTATGTGGGAGTCAAAGTATGTAGTACCGAGGTGTGTAAATGGCTAAGTGAGGAGTGCAGAGTCGAGGTGAGTGGTTGTGACTTAGGTGAGGTGACCTAAGTAAGGTGTCAAGGTGCGATTTGGTATGCCTAAGGGTGGTCTGAAGTGCATGAAGGTTAACGCACGACGTAAGTGTTAAAGCGTAGTTCCTAGGCTTCAAGAGGACGAAGTTGAGCTGCACTTGATGGACGAAGGTGCGCGAGTGTGATTAGAACCCAGGCGCAGTGTCGCCAAGTAGTTGCCGAGGTATAACATGGTTATGCCGAGGTGTTTGGGTCAAGACGTAGGCGAGGCAAGTCTGCGTAAGATAGCCGAGGTGAAGGAGTCGACTTGTAACATGTTATACCGAGGTGCGAGAGTGCCGAGATAGGGTGTGGACTTAGGCGAGAGGCGAAACGAGTATAGTGATTTAGATGGTGTGAGCTCGGATGAGACGGAGTCGAGCGTAGAGTTACGCAATGATACGTTAAGTCTAGGCGTGAGTCGGGACGGTTGACGCGCGTGGTGTCTAGTCGAGGACAATAGGCGCATGTGAGACGAGATGAGGTGAAGGTGTAGTCGAGAACCCTAGAAGAGATCCCAGGCGTGAGGTTCCGGACGAGGTGGAGACCTTTACGAGTGGAATGCCAAGAGAGGTGCCACCGAGTTGAGTATCGGTGACGTAATGGGTAGCGATACTACATCGCCTTAGCGTGCCGAGGTGACGAGTGAGCATACCGAGAGAAAGTAAAGGTGCCGAGGTGACCGAGAGTGCCGAGGTGACCTATTTAGACGCATAACAACAGAGTCGTTAGCGCCACCGCGAGTGACGTTAAACGCCAAGAGTCGTTTAAGGGGACGAATTGGCATAGTCCGCTTTAGTCCCTATGTGATGGTTCACCCTAAGCGCCATGAGGCCTTCGTAGTGATGGAGTGGATCACCGCTCGAGGAGCCGAGGTGCCCCCGTGAGTGGGCAAATAGCCTTTGTGCTATGGTGGTTGTCAAGAGGACTAGGCAACGTAAGGCGATGTGCGGTTTGCACAAAAGAGTTGTTTATTCCGAGTGAATGCATTTGTTCATCGAGTCTCATGAATTCATATGCATCGATTTGCTATAGACTTTGGCCTCGAGCACGAAAGACTTTGGTCCGAGTATCACTAGCGACGGATATTCCCGAGTGGCTTAAAAGAGATGGATCCTCATGCATTATACCCGAGGGGGTTGCATTGCATTGCATGCATAACTCATGTGAATTACGTTGTTGATTTTGGTGTTGTGGTAGGCCACATGATTTTGGTGATGTCCTTGATTATTCCCGAGTTAGAGTGTGTCATTGTGTGAGCCGAGTTGTTTCGGTGTTTCTAGTGTGTTTTCTAGCATAATGTTTATCATACATTTTATTATTTATGAAAAGAGACTCACCCTAGCATTTTTATGTTGCTCGCTCGCTCGTGGCGACAAACAGTGATGTGCAGTGATCCCGAGTGAAGGTCCTTTCTTTCTCTCACCTAGTTGTGGCGTCTTGCCTGCGGACGCCAAACCGAAGTCGGGTAGTCTATTAGCCGCTTAAGTTTAGTGTTGAACTGTAATAGATTGATGTATTAGAATTTGAGGGTTCGCCCCATGTAAGTCGTGCTATGTATCACGCAATTATATTTTATTAATGAAAAGTATTATTGGCTAAGTGAAAGCGATGTTTGAGAAACGTAGCATTCCCTTGAGAATGTATCTTTGAAAAGAAAAATGATTTTTGAACTCTGATTTTATAAATTAAAGTATTAAGAGTAAGGGGGTGTTACACTAACACACAGGTACGTCGACAATGCAATTTCCCGACCTGACTCAACACCCCTCTCCCCCGATTCCGACACCGGGCGGATGACGGGATGAGGCGAGGCCATCAAAGAGAGCCCTCCACGATTCCGAGCTCTTACGCTCCATCGTGGGGCGCTGGCGAGGCCCACAGCGGCTCAGGTCCTTTGCGGCCCTTTCTTTCGCCTTGTGCGATTGTCCCTTCCACTCTGGTGTTCGAGGTACTCATCTCCCCCAAACGGCGAAGGAAGAAACCCTTGCGGTTTCGCCCCCTCTTTCGCCCCGTGTGATTGTGCCTCCCCTTTTGGTGTCTGAGGTACTCATCTCCACCAAAAGGCGGGGGAAGAAGTCCTTGCGGCTTCGGTCAAAGTGAAGGCCCGGATCCACACAGATCTCGGTACCATGGCCCGGATCCACAGTGATCTTGGTACGAAGATCTCTCTGATGTCATAACCATGTTCCATCAGAGAGCCCGGCGGAGGCCCGCTGCGGCCGCGGAAGATTTCCCGAGGTAACTTACTCGTTTATTTATTTTGATTACTTTCGCTATTTTCCATTTGTTGAAATTATAATTTCGCTCTCTTGTTACAATTGCCATAAGGGCCTCTTACAACCCGACGTCGGCGCAGAAAACAGAGATGCCGAAAATAAAATGTAACATGTGACAAAAAGCAGAAAGCTGAATTAAAACAAAAAACAAAATATATTCCATTATGTCCGGGGTCATTACATGGATTGCTTGAAAAGAAAAACAAGAGAAAATATACAACTATTCGCGACCAACCGACTGAGATTCGTCCAAAGAGTCGGACTCAGCTTGGTCGTCCTATTCGCTTCTAGACAGGGAGGGTGAAAAAATGATCTCGGCGTTTTCCAATGAGGCCCCCTCTTGAGGTTTCACGATCCTTCCCTCATAAATCTCATGGCCAATCTCCAAACTCTGCAAGGGCAACTCGGGGTGAATGACTCGGATCTGATCCTTACAACGCTCAAACCCAAGACGGGCAGCACCTGCAGATTCCCGAGCCAAGAGAGCCTTCGTGGATTCCTTCTCCTCAAAAGCGGTCCGACCAGCATCCATCTGATTTCGGATGCTCTAAACCTCCTCCCTCACAAGTTTAAGCTCGTCCTCCAGCAGGTCGTACTGATCCGCTTCCAACTAGAAGGCCACTGCTTGGGCATCAGTGGCGGCAATATCCTCTTCTGCCTTTGCAAGAGAGTTAATCTCGGCAATAAGGGCCGTATTCTCATCATATAACGCCGGGAGCAGGTCATTCCAGGCACACTCCACTTTGGCCGCTTGATCCTCTAAGTCGGCCTCGCTCCAGAGGTTTTTCCTTCTCAAGCTTCCTAAGCGCCGCCTGTTGCAAAGAAATGGTCGGGTTCAGCGCCTGCCTCTCAAGAGTCTTGAGGAGATACTTCCCCGCCTCAGCAACTCGGGCACAGTTCTCCAAGTCGGCCTCGGATGGTACCTCTATAGGCTCCACCTCGATCCATGTCTCCAGCTTCTTAGAAACAGGGGCACTTGAGCTCGTAACGTCCTGCTTTCGGTTTGACTCCTTTCCTTTACGCTTCTTCTTAGTACAAGGCCAGACTAACACTGGTTGAGGGAGGTTCCCGAGATCAACCCCCTCGGCGAGTTTGTCTACAAAGGAAAATCCACATTAAAAATCGGAAACCTGCTCAAAAGAGGTAATGCTCGGAACAGAAAAGTAACTTACCAAAGCTCCGACTTTAACTTCTCCTCGGATTCCAACGCGGTGTTTATGATGGTCGTGCAACTGAACTTCTATCCTTCATCGGCCAACTTCTGGGCCCACCTCCAGAAGAGATTGTAAGAAATTGCATTCTCGCCAGTTAGGGACGCCACGTCAAAACAATATGATGATCCTTCCGGACCAAAGTGACCAGCCGACCAGCGGAACAGAAAGTTTTCGATGTACTCCTCTCAGTCCACACAGTTGCTAGTAAAACTCTTCTTGGCGGCGTTGTTGACAGCCCTCATGAAAAAGAACTCCAACTTGACGCCCTTATTGTAATCGTTCACCGGAATAAAATGAGATTCTTTGGCCGGGAAACAAAATCCAACGTGGGTGTGACCATCGTTGTCGTCATCCTTCTCAGGGAGACTGATCAGGGCATTCTAATGCACTCTTTATAGCTTTTCACTTGGTGATTTTAATTATTCTCTGTACCTAATCTTTGAGTCTTAGCACGTTTCTAGACTTTGTGTCTTATTTGAGCAATATGGTAATCTCGTGATTAATTCTTGTTTTTATTGCATATTGACTCCTGTCTACTCTGCAGGCCATAACTTTAGCTGTGATTATCCGATTGAGACGTTTCAGCATGCGTTGGAAAGCTAAGGAACAGAGATACAATTCGTCTGTTGAGCTCAAAACCCGATTCTGACGTCTTGAAGGTCAAAACCGCGAATTACCGAAGCAGTTTAGTCAATTACGGGTTTATGGGCCTATTACAATCTTTTATCGGGCTTTTATCTAAGAACCCAGTTAGTGGATTAGGGTTTTCGTTTTGTCCTAGTTAAATACACTTTTATGAGCCGTCTTTTCATGTTAGATATTATTATACAATTTTGAGGATTTGGTTTAGGGTTTAGGGTTTAGGGTTTAGGGTGTTGCTGTAAGGATTTTGAGGTCAATCTATTGGTGAAGGGTGTTGCCGTAAGGATTTTGAGGTTCAGTGCTTAATGTTTGTTTAGTTTTTATGATTTTAATTCTTTCTCTATCAATTCCATTTCCGTAATTTTTGTTGCAAATTCGGTTTGTGTTTTGCTTAATTACTCAAACTCTGTGATTTGCTTATGTGATTCGTTTTATGATTCAGTTTTGCTTAATCACTTAATCATGATTCTGTTTTGCAACTTTCATTATTCAAACTATTTTATCGCTCGTTTAATCTAGTTTGGATAGGAATTGATAGAGTCTATGATGCTTGTTTATAGGATTGATAGAATTCAATTATGATGTTAATTGTGTTTGTGGCGCTTGTTCACTATCATGATTCTGTTTTGCAACTTTCATTACTCAAACTATTTTATCGCTCATTTAATCTAGTTTGGATAGGAATTGATAGAGTCTATGACACTTGTTTATAGGATTGATAGAATTCAGTTATGATGTTAATTGTGTTAGTGGCGCTTGTTCACTATCACAATTGATTGAACACGCTGTTTTGATGCTTGCTTTTAAAACTGTGTAAATTCGTATAAATTGACTGGCGCTTGTTCACTTAGTTTATGATCAATCAAGAGTTATCAAACCTTGCACAAATCTTTTTTTAGAACCGATGATAAATCCGAGAAACGCACCCGGAAACAATAGATTGATTGTCTCTCTCTAATTGATTTTCTTTGTTAAACAACAAACTCTTCTAAAAAAAACCCCTTTTATTGTTTATTTTGGTTCTTGACTTTGGTAATTTCAGTATTTAGAGATCCTTGTGAGACGAGTCGTCTTGATCAGGGCAAAGAAAACTCGGATGGAAGGCTCCCGACCCAAATAGTTCATTAGAAGTTCGAATGTTCGGACGTACCCCCAGCCGTTGGGGGCCAAGTTACTCGGCGCAAGGCGGAGATGCCTTAGCACTGCTTGTTGGAACTCAATCAAAGGAATCTGAATCCCCATCAGCTCCAAGGTCTGTCCATGGACGAAGAAGCTAATATGCTTTTTTTGGGAATGCAATGCAAATCGGCAAGTCTTCCGCCTCTTCAAGTCTCCACTTTTTCTCCTCGGGGGCTTCAATGAACTTAAGGTAATAGGACAAGTGTTTCTTCTTTACCAGACTGGCCCTAGTTTCCATTATTTTTGAAGATACCCAATCGTAAGAATCCTGGTCATCCTCCGGGACTTCGACGTCGGCAGCAGCACTGATGCTTCCAGGACCATCCCCCGCCGCGTCCTGACGAACGGGATCAGCTACGGACCGTTGTGGTGACTCCACCCCAGGTGAAGGTTGATCTCGGTCATCCTCTTGAACGAACTCAAAAGAAAGGGTAGACATGATTTCTGGAAAAATGCTTGAACGTTGAACTCGGTGAAGAAAGGTCGCACTGCACTTCAAGCAAGCTTAATTTCAGACGGCGGTCGGAAATCACGCAAAATAACCCTTAAGTGATCGGAGACAAGATCAACTCTCACACTTAGTAACAATAAACTGAGTTCTTTTCCACCCTTTTTATACTCATCCAGGCCTCGGGAACCCAAACGACGCTTTAAACTCAGCCATCCAATCAATGACCTTTGGAAATTGCGCCATAATGATTGTGCAACGCTTCGGTTCCAACAAATCTAACCGTTGACAAGACATGACATTTAAAGCACCTGACTTGCTCAACAAAGCCGAGGCCGAGCTCTTCCCTCGCCCGACCTCGACTTCGCGGGCCATTGTTCCGACCTGGGCTAAAGAAGCCCCATTGAACGATCGGGCAGCCCATTACCCTGAAGCACGCCCAAGTCCACTACGACACGAAGCATAGCACTCCCCGATCGGCTGATCAAGACCGACGGTCAGGATTGCGCCTCCAGATCCAACGGGTAGCACCGAGCTACTTCGTCTATAAATAGAGGCGCAACCCTCCTATTCCAGGTACGCTTTCATTCTTGCACATTCCGCCTTGTTCACTTATTGACTTAGGGATCAGAGTGTCTGCAGGTACCCCCACCCGACGTGGGAAGAACTCCAACTCGGAGCTGCTGAGTACAATCTTCAACGCCAACAACGATATTCAAGGTTTGACTGTAAATATAAGAAAATAAAAAATGTCCGAAGTGTATATTTTGTATATTCAGTTTTAAATAATTGTTCGAACTTTAAAATTAAAATTTGACATTTTAGGATATGTAAAAATGTAAATTAAAAAATCAATATGTTTAATTTAACGTTAATTGTTTATCTCTATCTTTTCCGTGAAAATTTGCTATATTTTCTCATAATAACAAAATGTGCACATGACCTATTCTTTTGAGATAGATAAGAAGATAAAACGGTAACAATGTGTATATCGATTGTCTATAAATATAAGAGGCTATCACACAAGTTTTATAACTCATTAAATCATTAAAGAAGACAAATTAATATATTAGTGAGTCACATGGCTTCAAAACGATCAATTAACACTGAGATGATGGAGGTAGGTGTAGATGGAGGTGAAGTAACATCTGGCGTTCGGGTCCAATCCAATTGGTTCAAGAATCTGCAGAAGGATATATGGGGTTGGATGACGCATAATGGAGCGGATGACAGGTTACAAAACATGAGGGGGGATTTGAGCGTGGTAGCTGCCATCTTCACAAAGTTGACCTACCAAATGGGTCTTAGTCCACCAGGTAGTGTTGGATTTTTTTTCAACTCCATAAGCTTTCTTGCATCGCTTACCGTTTGTCTCTTGTTGGTGTGTGGAATCCCTTTAAGACACAAATTAACTGTGTGGCTAGTATGCATGGGCATGTGGATTAGTGCAGCAAACCTCGCAATTACCTACCTAGTTTCAATTTCAATGACAATCCCAGAAGATTATTGGACTCCAGCCGAGAGGTTTATAGAAATTTTGATTGTGGTTTGGGTTGGAGTGATAGTGATCATGGGGTCGGTCTTCACAAAGACGCATTGCCGTAAGCTCCATTTCTGAGAAAAGTTTCACCACCACTAGTCTATTGAAGCTTAGAAATTCCTATTAGATTTTTAGAATAAAATTATTTGCTAGTTTTTAATTAGTTGTTTTAATTTATTCTAGATTTTATAAGCTTTTCAAAGATTTTTAGTTTATTTGAAATTATGTTTTAAAGTTATTTGTTTATAGATTTAAATTTAAATTTAAATAAATGGGTATTTAGCCAAATATTGATTGATTCAGCTTTTTCCATTGTCTTATTTTATGCCTACCTTCTCTCCCGCTTAAAAGAAATCATGCAGACAATGACATGATAACAAAAATTAGAATAAATTTCATTTAACTTAAAACAAAATAATGAAAAAGAAAACTTCATAAAATAACCTTTAGTTATATCAAAGTTTAGGGAGCATAGGATCCGGTGTGTAACCATGGACCTCAGCACCTCGCTATTTTTAGTAAATTTTAATAAAATGTTACATGTTTTTTCCATTTTTTGCTAGTTTTTAATTAGTTGTTTCAATTTAATCTAGATTTTATAAGCTTTTTTTAGTTTATTTGAAATTATGGTGTCCTATTTTGAAGTTATTTCTTTGGAGATTTATATTTAAATTTAAATAAATGGGTATTTAGCCCAGCATTGATTGATTCAGTTTTTCCATTGTCTGATTTTATATCTAACTTCCCGTTTAGTAGTTTTCCATGGTTAACAAACTTGTGCTCTTTCATAGTTGTTTAACTATTTTCTCCATATCATCATATCGCATCACACGAAGAAGAGAAGTAGAGCCATATGTTATTATTTCCGAAAACAACCGACCGCATTTACAATCATCTATGTGGTGATGATCTCATGGTTCATTTGCGAATCCAAATACATATGATATGTGCGTGATTTATAGTGATCTTTGTAATTTTAATTTGGATTGGATGGAAATTCCTTGCTAATTTTTTAAGGTAGAACTCTATTCTTTTGTCATCAGTTCGACTTCGAGGTGCAGGCACATACGATCAGTATCAAATATTCAATATCTATCAAAAAAGAGATGAGTGAGGATCATAAAAAGAGTAAATTTTTCCCTATGAAACGTGAGCCAGACATATTTAAATTTAATTAAGAATCATGACTAGTAGAAACCATTGCAAGAATTTTTGTCAAAAAAAAAAAGAAACCATCGCAAGAATGAGTGTGTTCCAATGTTGTATTTTTATATATACTAAAATTCCTACCCTGTATATTTTTACCATGTATATATTGGATCAAATCATCGTAAAGGTACGCATTAATCACTTTTTACCCACTCTCTCTAAATTTAATTAGAGTGTGTGTAGGTGCCACCGCCTATTTAACCATCGTCAACCGCCAATTTAACCATCGTCAACCACTGCAATTGAGGAATTCTCATGACTTCATCCACTTCGGATTCAAGGTCCAATGTAAGGTAGTGATAAAAGCGTTGGGATTAGAAGCAAAACAATTTGGTTCTTGTTCTAGTTATAGCTGAGAAGGGTCAAAATAACTCTTCTCAGGTTTTCAAAAATCTCTGCACAAGAGGAGTTTTTCTCAAACAGTAAACTAAAGACTTAAAGCAGTAAATAACACATGGATTTATACTGGTTCACCCAAAAATAACATGGGCTACTCCACTCCTCACACCCAGTGATATTTTCCACTATTTTCCAAATAGTTTACACCCTTTCACACTTCACACAAGTTGAAAGCTCTTGGTAGTTTTCTTCTCACAGCTCTACCTACTGTATACTCTACTAATTGACTTCTCCAAAGCTATTAGACTGCTTTTAACACAAAGCACTCACTTCTCAAGTCCTACAGCAACACAAGCTACTTGAGAATGTTCCCTATTCAAGGTTCTTTGATTACAAGGGTTTTTGGGATTACTTAGAGCTTGGTTGACATATATGGGATATACATGAATGTATTACAACACAAGACTTAATACATACTCAGAGATAGATGAATCCCTTCTGGTTTAATAGCAGCTGAGTATGGAAGAGAGAAAACTAAAATGGGTGAGAAGGTTGATAGCTCAGAATTTTAATTCACTCCTTGAAGATCAATGAAGACCAGAGCTGTTGTTATATAGAGTTGTTGTAGCCCTTTAACTCCTGGTCCAAGAAATAGAGTTGTTGCTTCAGAAACTAGCCGTTTAGAGCCGTTGCAAAGACGCTCCTGTTCTGTCACTGTCACTCTGCAGAATATAGTTGTCATCACCCTTCTCACAATGAATGTTCTCACTGTGACTCTTCTCATGACTTGTATAGTTGAAGATGATGCTTCTCAAGATGAATCTTCTCATGTTGATGCAATTTCTAAGGATGATGACTCTTCTTGTCATGACCCTTCTCAGGCCCATGACTCTTCTTAACATGATTCATGTGATCATGACCCTTCTTGGGATCATGACTCTTCTTAGCTTGATATTGCATTCCATCTTCTTCAATTATCTTTGTCATGACTGTTCTCATACTTAACTTTGTTAGATGTTCTTCTCATATTGCCATTACACATGATGATTCTTCTCAAGCAGAATTCTTCCAAGATTTCCAAGTGGTTCTTGACTTCAATCCTTTATGTTTGAAAAAGTTTCCTTTCTAGGAGGCAATGTTTCTTTTCTATTTTCTCTTAGAATTGATGCTTCTCATAATCAAGTATCTTGTTGAGAATGATTTGAAGTCCTGTTGTTTATGAAACACTCAACAAGAGCATTAGTAATACATATGATCAGAAACCTTAAGCTTCTCATCCTTGAGGTTTGTTGAAGATCAAAACTTTATTAGGATTTTGCCTCAACAATCTCCCCCTTTTTGATGTTCGACAAACTCAACTGAGATGGATTAAGTTTTCTGATTTTGTTTGAAAATTTCTTAAGGCATTTTTCTTTTTACTCCCCCTGAATTTATGCTTGTTAGTTTGATTTTTCAAGTTGTGTCCAATATATGCATAAATCAGAATGTAACACACAAGAAAACATAATCAAGAACATTCATTTCAATTCATCAAAAAATCATTAACATGATTACATTTCTGGTATGTTCTTGTGGCCTAGAAATTAAAATCAAACAAAGAGAAGTCTACTTCTCATCAAACAAAAGTAAAGTGCCTGAATGCACAAATATTAGCTAATACAAGGCATAACAAAATATCCTAAGACCATAACTTAATCTAGACTCTTCTCCCTTTTGTCACACATCGTAAAGGTTGAGGAAGAAAGAGGAAAAGATTAAGATAGCTATTTAGATGGGGAAGACCCATCTGAGGAGGAGGAAGTAGTAGGTCCAGGAACATTAGGGAATTGCTCTAAGGGACCTAGGTTTGGAAATTGATTGGTAACCCCTTGCTGCAAAACCCAATTTCTATAGCTCTCATCCCTAGCAGCTTGGGCCCTTTGGCCTTGTTGAATGATTGCTTGACCTTGAAGCACATTATTCAACAACTCCTTCATTATCTTCATCATTTTCTCCATCTTAGACATCCTCTTTTCCAAGAGGGCAGAAGAACTAGGAGTTTCAGTTGATGATTTGACAGTTTAAGCTTGTTCCTTGATAGACGCAGTACCTTTTCTCAGGAGTGGTTTTCTCCTTGGCAGAGGTGACCTGTGATGGCACATCAGATGGCATGGTATGGGGAATAGAAGGAGGATACATTGGTTGAGGTGAGTCAGTTTGAGGAGTTTGGTTGAGGTTCAGAAACTGATTTAGGTTTGAAGTGGTGATGGTGTTGGAGGTTTTTAGTGGAGATAGATTGGTTCCAATGTCAATGGCAGCTAGGAGGGATTCAAGGTTGTGTCAAGTGATTCTGGAGGTGGTTGTAATGGGAGAAGGTTCAGTTGGTGGGGCAATTTGTGTAGGGTGAAGAATGGATTGGGTTTTTGGTAGGTGAAGTGAGGGTGAGAAGGGTGGTAGTAGGTTGGCATTTGGTTTGGAAACATAGAGGGTAATGGTGATTGGTTTGAAGAAGGAGAGAATTTTATGTAAAAACTCCCGAGGTGATGAAGGGTTTGGTTGTGTAAGGGTAATGCCATCATGAGAAGGTTGGTGGTCTTAACCCTTCTCATTAGAGGGGTTTTCAATGATATGCAACATGCTTTTAATATAAAGAAAATTCTCTTCTAGAAGAGCTTTAGTGAAAATGACAGCTAGTTGATGTTTAGTGTCAACAAAAACAAGATCTATATCTTTCTTTTGCACATGATCTCTAATGAAGTGATGTTTAATATCAATGTGCTTAGACCTTGAGTGTTGAATAGGATTTTTAGACAAATTTATGGCACTAGTATTATCACAGAAGATAGGAATACCTGGATAGCTTAGAGAGTAGTCCTCAAGTTGATTTTTGATCCATAGTATCTGAGAACAACATCCTACTGCGAGACATATTCTGCTTCTGTGGTTGAAAAGGCAATTGTGTTTTGCTTTCTGCATGACCATGATATAAGTGATTCTCCAAGAAGTTGGCATGAGCCACTGGTGCTCTTTCTTTCCAATTTGTCTCCAGCATAGTCAGCATCACAATACCCAATTAAGTCAAAATGAGTTCTCTTCTTGTACCACAAGCCTGTGTTAGGTGTGCCAACAAGGTATCTAAAGATTCTCTTTACAGCACATAGATGAGATTCCTTAGGAGCAGATTGAAATCTTGCACACAACCCAACTGAGAAGACTATATCTGGTCTACTTGCAGTGAGATACAATAGAGAACCTATCATACCTCTATAATCCTTCTCAGACACAGATTTACCTATCTCATCCTTCTCAATACTTGCAGAAGGGTGCATAGGGGTTGCCATAGCTTTTGCATCACTCATTTTGTACTTCTTAAGCAGATCTTTAATGTATTTTTCTTGAGAAATGAAGATCCCATTCTTAAGTGTTTTATTTGCAAACCAAGAAAATATCTCAGTTCACCCATGAGGCTCATCTCAAACTCACTCATCATGAGCTTTCCAAATTCATTACATAGCTTTTCATTTGTGGCTCCAAAGATGATGTCATCAACATATATTTGTACAATAAATAATTCATCTTTCAGAGATTTTCTAAAAAGCGTGACATCAATTTTTCCTCTTGAGAAGCCATTTTTAAGAAGAAAGGTACTTAGCCTTTCATACCAAGCTCTAGAAGCTTGCTTGAGACCATACAATGCCTTAGTTAATTTGAAAACATGATTTGGATGCTTCTCATCAATAAAACCAGGAGGTTGATGCACATAAACTTCTTCATTTAGAAAACCATTTAGAAAAGCACTTTTCACATCCATTTGAAAAAGTTTGAAATGTTTGTGAGCAGCATAAGCAAGAAGAATTCTAATAGCTTCTAATCTAGCAACAGGAGCAAAGGTTTCATCATAATCAATACCTTCCTGTTGATTGTAACATTGAGCCACTAACCTTGCTTTATATCTAACCACTTTACCATTTTCATTCATTTTGTTTCTGAACACCCATTTAGTACCAATAACAGATTGATGTGAGGGAGAAGGCACTAAGTTCCATACCTCATTCTTCTCAAATTGAGCAAGCTCTTCTTGCATTGCCTCAATCCAAGATTCATCAACAATTGCTTCATTTATGTTCTTAGGTTCTATTTGAGATATGAGAGCACTTTGAGATGTTTCTTTTCTAAAGGAACTTCTTGTTCTTATTGGTTCAGAGGTTTATCCAATTATTTGATCTTGAGGATGATGAGAGACTAGTCTCTAACTTCTAGGTAGGTCAGAAGCTTGAGTAGGTTGCTCATTTATTGTACTAGAGGTCTGAGAAGGGTTGTTAGTTGAATCTTCTTCAACTTTCTCATTTGTATCACTACCCTTCTTGCCTGTTTCTTCTGCAGCAATTTCATCATCTTCTTCTCTAATAGAACTGTTAGTGTCCATAAACATAACATGCATGCTTTCTTCTACATCTTTAGTCCTAAGATTGAAAACTTTGTATGCTTTTGAGGTAAGTGAATATCCTAAGAAGAGTGCAGGATCAGATTTGCATCAAATTTTCCTAGATTATCTTTGTTGTTCAAAACATAACAATCACTTCCAAACACATGAAAATATGAGATGATAGGTTTCTTTCCTTTCCAAAGTTCATATGGGGTTTTGTTTAAGATTTTTCTAACTGTTGCTCTTTTCAAAATATAGCAAGCAGTGTTGACTGCTTCTGCCCAAAAATATTTTTCTATTTTAGAATCATTGAGCAAAGTCCTAGCCATTTCTTGCAATGTTCTATTTTTTCTTTCAACAACACCATTTTGTTGAGGAGTTCTTGGACAAGAGAAGTTGTGAGACACTCCATTCTCTTCAAGAAAGGTTTTAAATAAGGCATTTTCAAATTCTCCTCCATGGTCACTTCTAATTACAATAATGTTAGAACCTTTCTCATTTTGAACTTTCTTGAAAAATGTTTTA
Organism: Oxytropis ochrocephala; assembly: GCA_020916435.1. Classification (NCBI taxonomy): domain Eukaryota; kingdom Viridiplantae; phylum Streptophyta; class Magnoliopsida; order Fabales; family Fabaceae; genus Oxytropis; species Oxytropis ochrocephala. Next base: position 22,672,098 of record CM037092.1, read on the forward strand.
AAACTTTCAAATGCTTCATCTTTGTGTTTGAGAAAAATCACCCAAGTGAACCTAGAGTAATCATCAATAATAACAAAACCATATCTTTTCCCACTAAGACTAGCATGTTTAGTTGGACCAAAAAGATCCATATGCAAGAGTTCCAAAGGTCTTTTAGTTGAAATCATGTTAATAGGTTTGAAAGATGACTTGACAAGCTTCCCTTGAATGCATGCTTCACTTGATTTATCCTTCTCATATTTGATCTTTGGGAGCCCTCTTACCAAATCAAGTTTGGATAGTTTTGAAAGAGTTTTCATGCTTATATGACCAAATCTCCTATGCCACATCCACTTATCATCTTCCTTAGAAATATGCTATATAGATTATTAGTTCTATGACCAGTGAAAATGGTTTTACCAGACTCTAAACTATTTATTTTGCATGCATCAGACTTTAAAGTCACTTCATGTCCAGAATCACATAACTGACTTACACTAAGTAAGTTATGTTTGAGTCCTTTCACAAATTGAATATTTTGAATCTGAGCAGAGTTTATTTTACCTACTGTACCTATCCCTTTGATGTAGACTTTGTCATTGTTGCCAAACATGACAAGTCCTCCAACAAAACTCTCCATGGAGAGGAATTTATCCTTCTCCCCTGTCATATGCCTTAAGCATCCACTGTCTAGGAACCACAACTTCTTTCTTGATGCTAGGAGGCACACCTGCATTTGTTTTTGACAAAGATTTAGGTACCCATTTGTCTTTGGGTCCTTGAGGGTTAGTTTTCACATGTATGGGATTATCAAGCTTTATTCTACAAGCTGAAGCTTGATGTTCAGTTTGTCTACATTTTGAGCATTTGTTTCTGGGTCTTCTTTGACCCTTCATGGACAATTGTTCTTGCTCAGAAGGTGTTAAACTCTTCCGAGAAGCTTCAAGTTGTTGTGCACAAAACATAAGCTCATTTGTTAAATCACTAACTTGTTTTCTAAGATTTTCATTTTCCTTTTCAAGTTCCAAGTCAGGAGTGATGGGAATTTCTGATGTTTTCAAAGTGAGGAGTTGAAATTGTATTGACAACTTAAAATGAGATGATTTGAAGTGTGGAAATTGTTTTTCCCATCCTTTCATTTTGTAGTTTTAGCTCCTCATTCTCCTTTTTGATAATTCCTAGTTGTTCTTTGAAAACCATGCATTTTCTAGATAATATGTCAGAATCATATAGCAAACTATCAAAGGAGGATTCAATTTCTTTGGATGTTTCACATTTAGGGAGTTCAGAAGTTTGTACCTCTTCTTGTGATTCTATTTCTGCCATGAGACAAATATTTGCAGATTCTTCTTCTTGCTCACTTGACGACTCTTCTGAGTCATCTCATGTAGCTAATAGGGGTTTCTTATGAGGTGTGAACTTTCTTGGCCCCTTTTTGAGTTATGGAAAATCTTGTTTCATGTGGCCATGCTTTTATCTTTCAGAGCATGTGAATTTTGATTTGTCTCCTTTGAATGTATCTCTTTTGAATTGATTCCTTCCTCTTCTTTTGTTATTTAGCCATCTGTTGATTCTTTTAGATATCAATGCAAGCTCTTCTCCTTCAGTATCCTCACCACTTTCCTGCTCATCATCACTTTCTTGAGAGGATTTGAGTGCAACGCCTTTTCCTTTGTGAGAAGGGTTGTTTTCTTCTTTGTGAGAAGCTTTGAGAGCCACTGTCTTTCTTTTTGGATGCAATTCCTCCATGAGCTCTTGCTAATGAATCTTGAGGGATCCAAGCAAGTGATCAATGTCCAATTCAGACAAAGTTTTGGCTTCTTTTATGGTTGTCTTCTTAGGTCTCCATGCCTTTGGAAGGAATTTTAGCAATTTGCTAACCTTCTCAGCATTTGGGTAAGTTTTCCCAAGTGCACTCAATCCATTGATGATAGCAGTGAACCTGCCAAACATTTCATCAATGGTTTCTTCTTCTGACATTTTGAACATTTGAAATTCATGGATGAGCATTCCTTTCTTAGCTTCTTTGATTAGATCTGTTCCTTCATGAGTTGTTTGTAGTGTATCCCATATTTCTTTTTCAGTTTCTTTTCCCACAATCTTGTCATATTCTGCTCTTCCCAAAGCACATGTAAGATAGTACTCACTAGTGTCACAAGGAAAGGGGTTGGAATTGTGACCCTTTTAAAATTGTCTCGAATATAATAACTTTGATTCACAAGAGTTATTGAGAATCAAGAGTGTGAGTGTTATGTGTTATATAGAAACAATTTTCTTAATAGATTAGATGAGCCAAGAAGGGTGATTGAACAGTCTTCACAGTTATATAGAGAACTGAGAAGGATCAGTCAATACTTCCTTCACTCTTCTCACAGTGATTTCTTAATTGTTTCAAGTAGAGTATTGCTTATGTATGATGTATTGTGTTTAAGAATGGCTTGCCAAGAGTTTTAAAAACATTTTATAGCTTTAAAAGATTATGAGAAGGGTTGAAAAACTCTTGTTCTAGTTATAGCTGAGAAGGGTCAAAATAACTCTTCTCAGGTTTTCAAAAATCTCTCCACAAGAGGAGTTTTTCTCAAACAGTAAACAAAAGACTTAAAGCAGTAAATAACACATGGATTTATAGTGGTTCACCCAAAAATAACATGGGCTACTCCACTCTTCACACCCAGTGAGATTTTTCACTATTTTCAGAATAGTTTACACCCTTTCACACTTCACACAAGTAGAAAGCTCTTGGTAGTTTTCTTCTCACAACTCTACCTACTGTATACTCCACTAATAGACTTCTCCAAAGCTATTAGACTGCTTTTAACACAAAGCACTCACTTCTCAAGTCCTACAGCAACACATGCTACTTGAGAAGGTTCCCTATTCAAGGTTCTTTGATTACAAGGGTTTTTGGGATTACTTAGAGCTTGGTTGACATATATCGGATATACATGAATGTATTACAACACAAGACTTAATAAATACTCAGAGATAGATGAATCCCTTCTGGTTTAATAGCAGCTGAGTATGGAAGAGAGAAAACTAGAATGGGTGAGAAGGTTGATAGCTCAGAATTTTAATGCACTCTCTACATATTTCAATTATCGCAATATTACTCCCGTAAATTTTGACTAAATAGATCTATCTTTTTAATAGATAATAAGTCCATTGTTGAAAAATTATCAAAAACAAATTTATCTATTAAAATAGATAAATCCTTAGTTAAAAAGCTGTTAAACGGATTTATCTCTTAATTAGATAAATCAGTAGTTAAAAGAGCACAATGTGATTTATCTATCTAAAATTCGTTTAACATTTTTAACTACTTAATTTATCTAACTAAAAGATAAATTCGTGTATACTCTTTTAATCTACGGATTTATCGATCTCTTAATTAGATAAATCTGTTTTTGTTAAAAAGGAGTGGGTGATATTTGTCTTGATAACCGTGCCTCAACGAATAGATTTTTAACAATCTAGACCCCACCCACAATATTGATTAACGACACACAACTAATGACCATTGCTTTAAATACCCACACTTAGTCTAGTTTCTTTCACACCAACATTTCACTCCGATTTAGTAAACATTTGCTTCTTTCACATCAACTCACTCCAAAGTGAACACTATTCAACTCAGTACTCAAGCGACAACACACTTTCTGCCATTCACCATCATGGAAAAATCACAAGAAAAGAAGATGGTATGTTTTTTGATTGTCCATGCCCAGTTTTATGGGGCTAAAGCACGACATCAACTTCGTACAATTGAGAGATAAAGTTGAGGATAAGGTGCAATGAGAACCATGGCACCGACTCGTTTTGCTTATTATTTTCCTCAAACCCAGTTGAGGAGAAGATGGGTGTGTTTCATGGTCACAGATGGATGTTAAGAACGACGATGACGTGAGGCAAATGCTAGAAATCCATATGGAATTCGAGATGCTAATTCCCATTAAGTTGTACGTCGAGACGATCCGGGGTGTACATGGATTTATAGTGGAACTCATGAAATCATCCAAACCAACATTTAAGTCATAAAACATTTGGTTCCTACATGTATTCTAAGTTTTACGGTTTTCGGAAGATTTATAACTTTAACCATTTAATTCAAAACAACTTTGAAAATGCATCATCAAAACAATGGCAATGTCAATCATAATTATCACAATTGGTTGGGAAGAGGATTAGAGGAAATTTGGAGTTGAAGAACGCTTCGAAACGAAGAATCGGAACTCGGGAATAAACTTCGCTTGTTTTCGCCCGCGTTTCGCTCTCCGTTCGTAGATTCAAACCGTGTTCCAATCCAATTCCAGTACAAACGACATCAATCACAAGCAATTACATCAAGTAATTCGTCCGAGAATCGTAATGACACAAACCGACATTTTAACACACAACATGAGTGCAGAGTTTCTCGCGCAGAATTGCACTTACTTCGCGAATTACTTAAAATAGCAAACAACATCGGATTTCAACAAATGAACACTCTTTAGAAAGCTAGGGATGTGTAGTTTCTGACCATGTATTTAGATTTTCAAAACAATGAGCCAAGTAGTACGGTTGTTAGAAACAATCTGAATGGTTCCCTGACGGGACGATTTTCGACCTTCAACTTCTACTCCTCTCAAATGAGTCACTTCTAAGCTTCCCACGAACCAAACAAAGAAACCAAACAAAGAAACCAAACACTCTCCCCTACTGTCCCACGAACCAAACAAAGAAACCAAACACTCTCTCTGCGGGAACCAATGCACCCGCATACCATAGGTTGGCAAAGAAGATAAAATAAAGATTGGCCAAAGTCGGTCTCCCCGGCTTATTCAACAATCTCCCTTCCATGAAGCTAGCTTCGAATTCATCCTATCAAGGACTTCATCAAAATCCTTCTTCGTAACCCTTCCTTGAAATATTTTGAATCCAAGATACTTATCCAAATCAAGTTAGTAAAAGGAATATTAGTAATTTGCCTAATTTTTCCTTTTTCTACCATGGTAACACCCTTAGAGGCAAACGAAGAAACAAAAGACTTAAAGCAGTAAATAACACATGGATTTAGAGTGGTTCACCCAAAAATAACATGGGCTACTCCACTCTTCACACCCAGTGAGATTTTTCACTATTTTCCAAATAGTTTACACCCTTTCACACTTCACACAAGTAGAAAGCTCTTGGTAGTTTTCTTCTCACAACTCTACCCATCGTGATACTCCACTAATAGACTTCTCCAAAGCTGTTAGACTGATTTTAACACAAAGCACTCACTTCTCAAGTCCTACAGCAACACATGCTACTTAAGAAGGTTCCCTGTTCAAGGTTCTTTGATTACAAGGGTTTTTGGGATTACTTAGAGCTTGGTTGACATATATGGGATATACATGAATGTATTACAACACAAGACTTAATAAATACTCAGAGATAGATGAATCCCTTCTGGTTTAATAGCAGCTGAGTATGGAAGAGAGAAAACTAGAATGGGTGAGAAGGTTGATAGCTCAGAATTTTAATGCACTCTCTACATATTTCAATTATCGCAATATTACTCCCGTAAATTTTGACTAAATAGATCTATCTTTTTAATAGATAATAAGTCCATTGTTGAAAAATTATCAAAAACAAATTTATCTATTAAAATAGATAAATCCTTAGTTAAAAACTGTTAAACGGATTTATCTCTTAATTAGATAAATCTGTAGTTAAAAAGAGCACAACAGATTTATCTATCTAAAATTCGTTTAACATTTTTAACTACGAATTTATCTAACTAAAAGATAAATTCGTGTATACTCTTTTAATCTACGGATTTATCGATCTCTTAATTAGATAAATCTGTTTTTGTTAAAAAGGAGTGGGTGATATTTGTCTTGATAACCGTGCCTCAACGAATAGATTTTTAACAATCTAGACCCCACCCACAATATTGATTAACGACACACAACTAATGACCATTGCTTTAAATACCCACACTTAGTCTAGTTTCTTTCACACCAACATTTCACTCCGATTTAGTAAACATTTGCTTCTTTCACATCAACTCACTCCAAAGTGAACACTATTCAACTCGAAGACTAAGCGACAACACACACACTCTCGCCATTCACCATCATGGAAAAATCACAAGAAAAGAAGATGGTATGTTTTTTGATTGTCCATGCCCAGTTTTATGGGGCTAAAGCACGACATCAACCGTACATAATCGAGAGATAAAGTTGAGGATAAGGTGCAATGAGAACCATGGCACCGACTCGTTTTGCTTATTATTTTCCTCAAACCCAGTTGAGGAGAAGATGGGTGTGTTTCATGGTCACAGATGGATGTTAAGAACGACGATGACGTGAGGCAAATGCTAGAAATCCATATGGAATTCGAGATGCTAATTCCCATTAAGTTGTACGTCGAGACGATCCGGGGTGTACATGGATTTATAGTGGAACTCATGAAATCAGTCCAGCCAACATTTAAGTCATAAAACATTTGGTTCCCACATGTATTCTAAGTTTTACGGTTTTTCGGAAGATTTATAACTTTAACCATTTAATTCAAAACAACTTTGAAAATGCATCATCAAAACAATGGCAATGTCAATCATAATTATCACAATTGGTTGGGAAGAGGATTAGAGGAAATTTGGAGTTGAAGGAACGTCGAAACGAAGAATCGGAACTCGGGAATAAACTTCGCTTGTTTTCGTTCCGTTTCGCTCTCCGTTCGTATCCAAACCGTGTTCCAATCCAATTCCAGTACAAACGACATCAATCACAAGCAATTACATCAAGTAATTCGTTCCGAGAATCGTAATGACACAAACCGACATTTTAACACACAACATGAGTGCAGAGTTTCCTGCAGCAGTGCACTTACTTCGGCGAATTACTTAAAATAGCAAACAACATCGGATTTCAACAAATGAACACTCTTTAGAAAGCTAGGGATGTGTAGTTTCTGACCATGTATTTAGATTTTCAAAACAATGAGCCAAGTAGTACAGTTGTTAGAAACAATCTGAATGGTTCCCAGACGGGACAGTTTCTGACCTTCAACTTCTACTCCCTCTCAAATGAGTCACTTCTAAGCTTCCCACGAACCAAACAGCAAACCAAACAGCAAACCAAACACTCTCCCCCTACTGTCCCACGAACCAAACAGCAAACCAAACACTCTCCCCCTGCGGGAACCAATGCACCTGCATACCATAGGTTGGCAAAGAAGATAAAACAGCATTGGCCAAAGTCAGTCTCCCTGGCTTATTCAACAATCTCCCCTTCCATGAAGCTAGCTTCGAATTCATCCTATCAAGGACTTCATCAAAATCCTTCTTCGTAACCCTTCCTTGAAATATTTTGAATCCAAGATACTTATCCAACTGGTTAGTAAAAGGAATATTAGTAATTTGCCTAATTTTTCCTTTTTCTACCATGGTAACACCCTTAGAGGCAAAACAAGAAACAAAAGACTTAAAGCGATAAATAACACATGGATTTAGAGTGGTTCACCCAAAAATAACATGGGCTACTCCACTCTTCACACCCAGTGAGATTTTTCACTATTTTCCAAATAGTTTACACCCTTTCACACTTCACACAAGTAGAAAGCTCTTGGTAGTTTTCTTCTCACAACTCTACCTCATTGTATACTCCACTAATAGACTTCTCCAAAGTCATTGGGACTGATTTTAACACAAAGTACTCACTTCTCAAGTCCTACAAAGAACACATGCTACTTAAGAAGGTTCCTGTTCAAGGTTCTTTGATTACAAGGGTTTTGGGATTACTTAGAGCTTGGTTGACATATATGGGATATACATGAATGTATTACAACACAAGACTTAATAAATACTCAGAGATAGATGAATCCCTTCTGGTTTAATAGCAGCTGAGTATGGAAGAGAGAAAACTAGAATGGGTGAGAAGGTTGATAGCTCAGAATTTTAATGCACTCTCTACATATTTCAATTATCGCAATATTACTCCCGTAAATTTTGACTAAATAGATCTATCTTTTTAATAGATAATAAGTCCATTGTTGAAAAATTATCAAAAACAAATTTATCTATTAAAATAGATAAATCCTTAGTTAAAAACTGTTAAACGGATTTATCTCTTAATTAGATAAATCTGTAGTTAAAAAGAGCACAACAGATTTATCTATCTAAAATTCGTTTAACATTTTTAACTACGAATTTATCTAACTAAAAGATAAATTCGTGTATACTCTTTTAATCTACGGATTTATCGATCTCTTAATTAGATAAATCTGTTTTTGTTAAAAAGGAGTGGGTGATATTTGTCTTGATAACCGTGCCTCAACGAATAGATTTTTAACAATCTAGACCCCACCCACAATATTGATTAACGACACACAACTAATGACCATTGCTTTAAATACCCACACTTAGTCTAGTTTCTTTCACACCAACATTTCACTCCGATTTAGTAAACATTTGCTTCTTTCACATCAACTCACTCCAAAGTGAACACTATTCAACTCAGTACTCAAGCGACAACACACTTTCTGCCATTCACCATCATGGAAAAATCACAAGAAAAGAAGATGGTATGTTTTTTGATTGTCCATGCCCAGTTTTATGGGGCTAAAGCACGACATCAACTTCGTACAATTGAGAGATAAAGTTGAGGATAAGGTGCAATGAGAACCATGGCACCGACTCGTTTTGCTTATTATTTTCCTCAAACCCAGTTGAGGAGAAGATGGGTGTGTTTCATGGTCACAGATGGATGTTAAGAACGACGATGACGTGAGGCAAATGCTAGAAATCCATATGGAATTCGAGATGCTAATTCCCATTAAGTTGTACGTCGAGACGATCCGGGGTGTACATGGATTTATAGTGGAACTCATGAAATCAGTCCAGCCAACATTTAAGTCATAAAACATTTGGTTCCCACATGTATTCTAAGTTTTACGGTTTTTCGGAAGATTTATAACTTTAACCATTTAATTCAAAACAACTTTGAAAATGCATCATCAAAACAATGGCAATGTCAATCATAATTATCACAATTGGTTGGGAAGAGGATTAGAGGAAATTTGGAGTTGAAGGAACGTCGAAGCGAAGAATCGGAACTCGGGAATAAACTTCGCTTGTTTTTCGTTCCGTTTCGCTCTCCGTTAGATATCAAACCGTGTTCCAATCCAATTCCAGTACAAACGACATCAATCACAAGCAATTACATCAAGTAATTCGTTCCGAGAATCGTAATGACACAAACCGACATTTTAACACACAACATGAGTGCGAGTTTCTGCAGTGAGGTGCACTTACTTCGCGAATTACTTAAAATAGCAAACAACATCGGATTTCAACAAATGAACACTCTTTAGAAAGCTAGGGATGTGTAGTTTCTGACCATGTATTTAGATTTTCAAAACAATGAGCCAAGTAGTACAGTTGTTAGAAACAATCTGAATGGTTCCCAGACGGGACGTTTTCGACCTTCAACTTCTACTCCTCTCAAATGAGTCACTTCTAAGCTTCCCACGAACCAAACAAACAAACCAAACAACCAAACCAAACACTCTCCCCTATTGTCCCACGAACCAAACAGCAAACCAAACACTCTCCCCCTGCGGGAACCAATGCACCTGCATACCATAGGTTGGCAAAGAAGATAAAACAGCATTGGCCAAAGTCAGTCTCCCTGGCTTATTCAACAATCTCCCCTTCCATGAAGCTAGCTTCGAATTCATCCTATCAAGGACTTCATCAAAATCCTTCTTCGTAACCCTTCCTTGAAATATTTTGAATCCAAGATACTTATCCAACTGGTTAGTAAAAGGAATATTAGTAATTTGCCTAATTTTTCCTTTTTCTACCATGGTAACACCCTTAGAGGCAAACAGTAAACAAAAGACTTAAAGCAGTAAATAACACATGGATTTAGAGTGGTTCACCCAAAAATAACATGGGCTACTCCACTCTTCACACCCAGTGAGATTTTTCACTATTTTCCAAATAGTTTACACCCTTTCACACTTCACACAAGTAGAAAGCTCTTGGTAGTTTTCTTCTCACAACTCTACCTACTGTATACTCCACTAATAGACTTCTCCAAAGCTGTTAGACTGATTTTAACACAAAGCACTCACTTCTCAAGTCCTACAGCAACACATGCTACTTAAGAAGGTTCCCTGTTCAAGGTTCTTTGATTACAAGGGTTTTTGGGATTACTTAGAGCTTGGTTGACATATATGGGATATACATGTATGTATTATAACACAAGACTTAATAAATACTCAGAGATAGATGAATCCCTTCTGGTTTAATAGCAGCTGAGTATGGAAGAGAGAAAACTAGAATGGGTGAGAAGGTTGATAGCTCAGAATTTTAATGCACTCTCTTGAAGATCAATGAAGACCAGAGGTGTTGTTATATAGAGTTGTTGTAGCCCTTTAACTCCTGGTCCAAGAAATAGAGTTGTTGCTTCAGAAACTAGCCGGTTAGAGCCATTGCAAATACGCTCATGTGCTGTCACTGTCACTCTGTAGAATACAGCTGTCATCACCCTTCTCACAGTGACTCTTCTCATGACTTGTATAGTTGAAGATGATGCTTCTCAAGATGAATCTTCTCATGTTGATGCAATTTCTAAGGATGATGACTCTTCTTGTCATGACCCTTCTCAGGCCCATGACTCTTCTTAACATGATTCATGTGATTATGACCCTTCTTGGGATCATGACTCTTCTTAGCTTGATATTGCATTCGATCTTCTACAATTTTCTTTGTCATGACTCTTCTCATACTTAATTCTTAGATGTTCTTCTCATATTGCATTTACACATGATGATTCTTCTCAAGCAGAATTCTTCCAAGATTTCCAAGTGGTTCTTGACTTCAATCCTTTATGCTTGAAAAAGCTTCCTTTCTAGGAGTGGTGTAGGCAATGTTTCTTTTCAGTTTTCTCTTAGAATTGATGCTTCTCATAAGCAAGTATCTTGTTGAAAATGATTTGAAGTCCTGTTCTTTATGAAACACTCAACAAGAGGATTAGTAATACATATGATCATAAACCTTAAGCTTCTCATCCTTGAGGTTTGTTGAACATCAAAACTTTATTAGGGATTTTGCCTCAACAAAAAGAAAGTAATAGAGGTTTTTATTTATTGAGATAAAAATCAAAAAAATATTAATCATTACTTAACTTTTTAAAAATATTATGTGAAGTGTGGAAAAGTAATTAACAAAAATTATAGTATGATTCAATGAATTTATTTTACATTAAAATTACAAATATTCATGACTTTTAAATTTTTTGTAAAATTTTACTTTTTTCTTAGCTACTGAAAATTTAGGGGACTTGACCACTGAGGACTCACCAGAGCCAGGGCAAGCCTCACGAGTCTTTTAGTGCTAATAGAGGTACTTACGAATCACGCACTAAAGAGGTCATCACGCTGACAATGAGAGTTGAAGCCACGACTTTGCTGACTAAAAGTCAACTCCTTGTGAACTGAGCCAACCTTCATTCATAAAATTTTACTCATTTTCTAAACAAATGTGAAGTGTAAGGTTTTTTAGATGATATTTATATATATTCTTTTAAGATTTTTATATATTCTTGCTGTGATTTTAACATACGAGTTTTCTATCAGAAAATTCATTCAAAATCCATCCTGGTCCTAGACATGCGGTACATAGTCCCAGTAATTTAAACACAGTGCGCGAATCAGATTTTATTTTGCGAGGATTAGTACTTATTTTATTTAGGTGAGGATTTTTCTAACCCCACGCCTATATCTCTACATATTTCAATTATCGCAATATTACTCCCGTAAATTTTGACTAAATAGATCTATCTTTTTAATAGATAATAAGTCCATTGTTGAAAAATTATCAAAAACAAATTTATCTATTAAAATAGATAAATCCTTAGTTAGAAACTGTTAAACGGATTTATCTCTTAATTAGATAAATCTGTAGTTAAAAAGAGCATAACAGATTTATCTTTCTAAAATTCGTTTAACATTTTTAACTACTAATTTATCTAACTAAAAGATAAATTCGTGTATACTCTTTTTATCTACGGATTTATCGATCTCTTAATTAGATAAATCTGTTTTTGTTAAAAAGGAGTGGGTGATATTTGTCTTGATAACTGTGCCTCAACGAATAGATTTTTAACGATCTAGACCCCACCCACAATATTGATTAACGACACACAACTAATGACCATTGCTTTAAATACCCACACTTAGTCTAGTTTCTTTCACACCAACATTTCACTCCGATTTAGTAAACATTTGCTTCTTTCACATCAACTCACTCCAAAGTGATCACTATTCAACTCAGTACTCAAGCGACAACACACTTTCTGCCATTCACCATCATGGAAAAATCACAAGAAAAGAAGATGGTATGTTTTTTGATTGTCCATGCCCTTATGGGGCTAAAGCACGACATCAACTTCGTACAGTTGAGAGATAAAGTTGAGGATAAGGTGCAATGAGAACTGTAACACCCTAAATAATTTAATTAAGTAGTTGATTAAATTGTTTAAGTGTTGCATTATTTTAATTATATTAAATTATAATATAGTGTTTTATAATTTGGTATTTTTATTTAATTGAAGGGATTGGTATTGAGATATCTGGAGCTGCAGAGATTGGCCCAGAGCCCAAGCCCAATGACTTAGGCTCTAGGAGTAGTGCAATTCGCACCACTTTGCAAAGAAAGAAAGAAAACGAAAGAAAGGAGAGAAGAGAGAAGGAATTTGGCGCAAACCCTAGGAGAAGAGGAGAAAGCAATCGCAAAGGAGAAAGAAAGAAGAGGAGAGCTCCATAGTTCTTTGTGGTTCTTGTATGCGTGACTCGGAGAAAGAGAGTTTTTCTACGGTTAATTTGAGGTGGGAGTCTCACTCTATAATAGAGGAGATAATGGGTATTATATGTATCATAGGGGCTGTTTTGATGTTAATTGATGATTGCATGATGATTGATTTCTTGAATTTGATGAATTTGTTGGTAAAAATTGATTTAGGCGTGAGTTAGGGTTTTACCATGTATGATTTCGTGATTTTGATGTGATTGATGATTTGAGCATGCAATTGGTTGTTTGATTCGATATTAGGAGTGTTAGAAGAGTTATTGAGTGAATTGATTTGGAAGATTTTGGAAAAATTGGAATTTTGGGGTAGGGCGCCAAGATGCTAGGATGCAGCGCCACGTATGCTATTCACAGTGAATTGAGAGTTTGTGCGGGAATGCTCTCGCCGTGGCGCCACATTGCTTGGGAAAATGGCGCCACGTGCAATTGTTCATGTCTTTGGAATGTGTTCTGCGGTGTGTGTTCGCCGGGCGCCAAGTTCTTTGGAAAATGGCGCCACGTGCCTTTTTGTGTGTTGGAGTGCGTGGGTGCGTGTGTGGGCGCCAAATCTGCGCCCTGAGGGTGCCAGAATGGCGCTGTGTCAGCATGCGAAGTGCAGGTGAGTGAGTTCTTTTGTCGGGCGCTAGAATGTGGGTATTTTGGGGCCGGGAGTGAAACTTGCATTTCTGGGCACATTTTCTCGTGCCAAATTTTGTATTCACCGCCAACTTTCAATTTTAAGTGTTTTGGCTCGAATGGTTTCACAGTTGCGGTGTTATTTTGAAAATGTCGGTGGGGCTTGTTTTGTGTGTGTTTGGGGCCGGGAGTGAAACTTGTATTTCTAAACATATTTCCTCGTGCCAAATTTTGTATTCACTGCTTGACTTTCAATTTTAAGTGTTTTGGCTCGAGTGGTTTTTTCAGTTGCGGTGTTGTTTTGAAAATGTCGGTGAGGCTTGTTTTGGGTGTGTTTTGGGGCCGGGAGTGAAACTTATTTTTCTAGGCATATTTCACTGTGCCAAATTTTGTATTTACTCGCCCAAATTCATTTTTAAACATTTTGGCTCGGGTGGTTTTGGTTTGAAAGTGTTGGGTGAGCTGGTGTGAGAGGGGCGCTGTCTTTGCTGTGTCTTAGTTTGTGTTTGAAAGCGTGTGCGAGTTTTGTCTAAGTGCTGTGTTGCCCGAGCGCAGTTGCTAGAAAAGTGGCGCCCGGTGGGGTGTGTTGCCCTGGGGCGCCAAAATCTTTGAGTTTACGGCGCTAGTCTTTGTGTTGCACGGCGCGAGAATGTGGGAAAATGGCGCCTAGTCTTTGCCAAGTGCCTAAGAGGGTCTTTGTTTTGGTCCCTAGGTGATGATTTGGTCCCTAGATGATTGTTTTGGTCCTAAATGGTGGTTTAGGTCCTGGGTGAGGTTGAGTACTCTAGAGGAGAATAGTCAGGTGGGACTTAATGGTGTTGAGAGTTTATAATGAGGTGATTGAGCATGCCATGGGGGCATGGGCCGGAGGCCAAGCCGGGAGGGCTATAAAATGAGATTGACAACGAGGTAAGAGTTAATGGGTGTATTGAAATTTGTTTGAAATGGTGTTTGTGATGTACATGGAGTCTCATGCATACATTGGCTGTGATCGTAGAGTTTATAATATGATTTGTGAAGCTTCGAGAGGCGTAGGGCCTTATAAAATGATTGTGAAGTTTGAGGCGTAGGGGGCCTTATAAGATGATTGTGAAGCTCGAGGCGGCGGTGGGCCAATGGTACCACATGCATCTTGACATTGCATACATTCCCATTAGCGCATGAATATTGTTGATTGATGATTGGTATGTTTGAGTATGTTGTAAACTATGCTTATATATTGCTTATTATCACTTTTATTATATAGTTCGAGACTCACCCTTTCTGTTGTTATTTACCACAGGTAGTCAGGAGTGAGGGCTCTCTACCTTCACTACTCCCCGAGTCGGTCTGCTCTGATACGTAGCACCTAGGGGTTGGGGTTTAGACTACTATTGCTTGTTTTGCTCCATGTTGAGCCTTATATGTATTGCTGTGAGACATGCTGAATTACTTTGTTGGATTCCTGATTACTTTCCGCTGCATTATATGAACCTATAGTTCCACGAGTTGATTTGCTGGTGTTACGTATTTTGATTTTATTATGAGATGTGTGACGCTCCATTTCATTGAGGATTGTTTTATGTTGTACTATTAGTGTGCTGAATGACTATGGCTAAACTGTGGTTCACCACTAAGGCGTAATTTCCTTATTTGGTGTATTTACAAGGGCATCAGAGCCTTGCAAAGGAGGTCAATGCTGTTGCAAGTAGTATCGATTACGAGTAATCCCATAGTCAATCAGTCCACTATTTTATAACACACTAAACTAAAAGATGACACAGAAAAGATTTTTGTATACTCTACGATTTTTGGTTTGAATTCTAGGGTAGAAATGGGGTGTTACATTTGTGGTATCGAGCAAAAGTTCGGTCTGTCCAGACCAAGTGTGTGCATGCTGTCATAGTGTTTATGACAATTAGGTGTTGCTAGACTAGTTCTAAATTGTTGATCATCTTTGCGCCGATAGAGGTGAGTTCGAGAACGAGTAAGCCATATGAGGTGTCTGGCGATAGAGGAAATCGGAGGTATCTTTGGTGGTAGTAGGTCGGGTGAGGGTAAAGAGGTCCGCTGAGGGCAAAAAGCCAAGTGGGGAGATGCTCCGTGATATGGTGTGTTTCAAGTGTGTGGCCGGGTCGCAAGAGCCGGTTGCAAGTCTGCTAGTTTTCTTCTTCTGAAGAGGAAGGGTATGTTTCTTTGTCTCACGAGCAATTGCTTGCGGGGTAATGAAAAGAGGGTGGTGTTTGTTTGCTTTGATGGCGTCTATGTCTGTGAGAACCAAGTGTAGTTGATGGGTTGCGGTGGTGTGTGAGTTCCACTGAAGTGTTTAGGATGAGATTCCTAGTGTGCCCCTGAGAGAGGAAGTTGAGTTCGGGATTGGGCCGGTGCACAGTACTAGGCACGTGTCTCATGGTACCGCTGGGATGTCGCTCACGAGTTGGGTGAATTGAAGAAGCGATTAGAGGAGCTTCTTGAGAAGAAGTTTGTGAGGCCTAGTGTATCACCATGGGGAGCTCGGTTTTGTTGGTAAAGAAGAAGGATGGTAGTATGCGTGCGTGCGTAGACTACGAGACAGTTGAATAAAGTGACTATCAAGAATAAGTATCCTCTCTCGAGGATAGATGATCTAATGGATCGGTGGTGGGTGCTAAAGTGTTTAGCAAGATTGACTTGAGGTCGGGTATCACCAGATTAAGGTGAAGGATGAGGATATCCGTAAGAAAGATTCGTGAACAAGGTATGGGCATTATGAGTACTCAGAATGCCGTTTGGTGTCACAAATGCACCGGGGTGTTTATGGAGTACATGAACCGAATTTTCCATAGCTATCTGGATCGGTTTGTGGTGGTCTTCATTGATGATATTTTGGTGTACTCCAAATCGAGGAAGAGCATGCGCAGAGCACTTGAGGTTGGTGCTAGAGGTCTTGAAAGAGAGGAAGTTGTATGCAGTCGTCGAAGTGTGAGTTCAGGTTGCATGAGGTGAGCTTC
Organism: Oxytropis ochrocephala; assembly: GCA_020916435.1. Classification (NCBI taxonomy): domain Eukaryota; kingdom Viridiplantae; phylum Streptophyta; class Magnoliopsida; order Fabales; family Fabaceae; genus Oxytropis; species Oxytropis ochrocephala. The sequence continues at coordinate 22,688,499 of CM037092.1, forward strand.
TTGGGTCATATTATTTCGGTGATGGTATAGGCTGTGGATCCGGCCAAGGTTGATGCAGGTGTTGCGGTGGGAGAGCCCAAAGTCCGCGCCCGAGATCGGGAGTTTCTTGGGGTTGGTGGTTACTATAGGAGGTTCATTGAAGGGTTCTCTAAGCTAGCCCTTCCATTGACTCGATTGACTGTAAGGAAAGGCATTTGTGTGGGATGCAAAGTGTGAAGAGAGCTTCCAAGAGCTAAAGAGGAGGTTGACCACGTCTCCGGTGTTAGTGTTGCTGTGTGCGGAGCAACCATTTGTTGTGTCTTGTGATGCTTCCAAGATGGGTTTGGGAGGTGTATTGATGCGAGGATGGGAAGGTGGTTGCTTATGCGTCCGACAGTTGAGGACCCATGAGAAGAACTATCCTACTCATGACTTAGAAGTGGTTGCGATTGTGTTTGTGTTAAAAATCTGGAGGCACTATCTCTATGGTACTAGATTCGAAGTGTTCGGTGATCACAAGAGTGAAGTACTTGTTTGACCGAGAAAGAGTGAATATGAGACGCAGGCGTTGGTTAGAGTTGAAGGACTATGATTTCGGCTTGAACTATCACCCCGCAAAGCTAATGTCGTGGTGATGCTTTGAGTCGGAAAACTTTGCATATGTCTACCTATGATGGTGAGAGAATTGGAATTGATTGAGCAATTAGTGACTTGAGTTTGGTGCGTGAGGTGGCGCCCTGCAGCAGTGTCAGTTGGGGATCTTGAGGATTGGGAGCGACTTCTTGGTTAGTATCGAGACGCCCGGAAGTTAGATGTGAAGTTGGTAGATTTGTTGGTTCTTTGCCGTGAGCAAGTCGATGGGGATTACAGGTTGGATTCCCGGGGTGTTGAGAGGTTCGGGGACGGAATTTGTGTTCGGATGATCTTGAGTTAAAGAAGATGATACTTGAGGAGAGCCATAGGAGTAAGTTGAGCATTCATCCAGTGCTACCAAGATGTACCACGATCCGAAGAAACTATTTTGGTGGCACGGTATGAAGAGAGATGTTGCGCGATTTGTATATGCTTGTTTGACTTGCGAGGAAGTCAAAGATTGAGCACCGAAGCTGCGGGGTTGATGCAACCTTTGGAGATCCGGAATGGAAATGGGACAAACATTTCCATGGATTTTGTGGATTTGGGTTGCCAAATCTTTGTGAGAGGGTCTCGACACTATTTGGGTGATTGTGGATAGGTTGACCAAGTCTCGCTCACTTTATCCCTATCAACATCACCTTTCTGTGCCAAAGTTGGCTAGGATTTACATTCGGTGATTGTGAAGCTTCATGGGGTTAGAAGAGTATTGTGTCGGATAGAGACCCGCGGTTTACATCGAGTTTTGGGGAAGCTTGCAGGAGGCTTTGGGGTCAGCGAGGTTGAGTTTGACTTACCATCCTCGGGACCGATGGTCGACAGAGAGAACCATCCAGATCTTTGGAGGATCTTTTGAGAGCTTGTGTGCTAGAGCGGGGAGGTGCGTGGGATACGCATCTTCCAGCGATTGAGTTCACTTATAATAATGACTATCACTCGAGCATCGGGATGGCTCCTTTTGAGGCACCTTTGTATGGACGGAGAGTGCGAGAACTCCTTTGTGTTGGCATGAGTCGGAGAGAGTGTTGTTCTTGGACCAGAGTTGGTTAGGAGACTACGAGAAAGTGAAAATGATCGAGAGAAGATGAAAGAGTCTCGTGAGTCGGAGGAAAAGTTATCATGATAAGAGGAGGAAGGACTTGGAGTTTCAGTGGTGAGCATGTGTTCACGAGGTCACGCCTATGACCGGTGTTGGGCGTGCTCACGAAGGCAAAGAAGTTAACTCCAAGGTTTATTGGACCGTACCGCGATCACCGAGAGGTTGGAAAAGTTGCTTATAGGGTGGCCTTGCCGCCTAATCTTTCGAACTTGCACGATGTTTTTCACGTGTCACGGCTTCTAAGTATATTCCGAACCGCGTCTCATGTGATTCACATGGATGATGTGGAGTGCGTGAGAACCTCCTTGTGGAGACTATGCCGGTGAGGATTGATGATAGAGAAGTGAAGGTGTTGAGAGGAAAGACATTGCCTTGGTCAAGGTAGTGTGGTTGGGAGCCTCTTGGTGAGAGCATGACTTGGGAGGTGGAGAGCAAGATGCGGGAGTCATATCCAGAGTTATTTGACTCAGGTATGAATTTCGAGGACGAAATCTCCTAAGTGGGGGAGAGTTGTAACACCCTAAATAATTTAATTAAGTAATTGATTAAATTGTTTAAGTGTTGCATTATTTTAATTATATTAAATTATAATATAGTGTTTTATAATTTGGTATTTTTATTTAATTGAAGGGAGTGGTATTGGAGATACCGGAACTGTAAGGATTGGCCCAGGAGCCCAAGCCCAATGACTTAGGCTCCTAGGAGTAGTGCAATTCGCACCACTTTGCAAAGAAAGAAAGAAAACGAAAGAAAGGAGAGAAGAGAGAAGGAATTCGGCGCAAACCCTAGGAGAAGAGGGAGAAAGCAATCGCAAGGGAGAAAGAAGAAGAGGAGAGCTCCATAGTTGCTGTGGTTCTTGTACGTGACTCGGAGAAAGAGAGTTTCTACGGTTAATTTGAGGTAAGGGGAGTCTCACTCTATAATAGAGGAGATAATGGGTATTATATGTATCATAGGGGCTGTTTTGATGTTAATTGATGATTGCATGATGATTGATTTCTTGAATTTGATGAATTTGTTGGTAAAAATTGATTTAGGCGTGAGTTAGGGTTTTACCATGTATGATTTCGTGATTTTGATGTGATTGATGATTTGAGCATGCAATTGGTTGTTTGATTCTGATATTAGGAGTGTTAGAAGAGTTATTGAGTGAATTGATTTGGAAGATTTTGGAAAAATTGGAATTTTGGGGTAGGGGGCGCCAAGATGCTAGGATTCAGCGCCACGTATGCTATTCACAGGTGAATTGAGAGTTTGTGCAGAATGCATCGCTGTGGCGCCACATTGCATGGGAAAATGGCGCCACACATGCCTTTGTTCATGTCTTTGGAATGTGTTCATGCGGTGTGTTCGCCAGGCGCCAAGTTCTTTGGGAAAATGGCGCCCTGTGTAATCGCTTTGTGTGTGTTAGGTGCGTGGGTGCGGTGTGTGGCGCCAAATGCCGCCCTGTGGTGCCCAGAATGGCGCTGTGTGTCCTTTATGCGTGGTGCAGGTGAGTGAGTTCTTTGTCAGGCGCGAGAATGTGGGTATTTTGGGGCCCAGGAGTGAAACTTGCATTTCTGGGCACATTTTCTCGTGCCAAATTTTGTATTCACCGCCAACTTTCAATTTTAAGTGTTTTGGCTCGAATGGTTTCAGTTGCGGTGTTATTTTGAAAATGTCCCAGTGGGGCTTGTTTTGTGTGTGTGTTTTGGGGCCGGGAGTGAAACTTGTATTTCTAAACATATTTCCTCGTACAAATTTTGTATTCACCGCTTGACTTTCAATTTTAAGTGTTTTGGCTCGAGTGGTTTTCTCAGTTTGCGGTGTTGTTTTGAAAATGTCCGGTGAGGCTTGTTTTGGGTGTGTTTTGGGGCCGGGAGTGAAACTTATTTTTCTAGGCATATTTCATTGTGCCAAATTTTGTATTTACACGCCCAAATTCATTTTTAAACATTTTGGCTCGGGTGGTTTTGGTTTGAAAGTGTTGGGTGAGCTGGGTCACAGGGGCGCCAAACTGTCTTTGCTGTGTCTTAGTTTGTGTCTCAAATCGTATGCGAGTTTGTGTCTAAGTCTGTGTTGCCTGTGGGGCGCGAGTTGCTAGAAAAGTGGCGCCCAGTGGCCGTGTTGCCAGGGGCGCCAAAATCTTGAGTTTCTGGCGCTAGTCTTTGTGTTGCACCGGGCGCGAGAATGTGGGAAAATGGCGCTAGTCTTTGCCAAGTGCCTAAGAGGAGTCTTTGTTTTGGTCCCTAGGTGACAGTTTGGTCCCTAGATGATTGTTTTGGTCCTAAATGGTGGTTTAGGTCCCACAGGTGAGGTTGAGTACTCTAGAGGAGAATAGTCCAGGTGGGACTTAATGGTGTTGAGAGTTTATAATGAGGTGATTGAGCATGCCATGGGGGCATGGGGCGGAGGCCAAGCCGGGAGGGCTATAAAATGAGATTGACACCGAGGTAAGAGTTAATGGGTGTATTGAAATTTGTTTGAAATGGTGTTTGTGATGTACATGGAGTCTCATGCATACATTGGCTCATGATCGTAGAGTTTATAATATGATTTGTGAAGCCTGAGGGCGGCCGGGGGGCCTTATAAAATGATTGTGAAGCCTGAGGGCGGCCGGGGGGCCTTATAAGATGATTGTGAAGCCTGAGGGCGGCCGGTGGGCCAATGGTACCACATGCATACTGACATTGCATACATTCCCATTAGCGCATGAATATTGTTGATTGATGATTGGTATGTTTGAGTATGTTGTAAACTATGCTTATATATTGCTTATTATCACTTTTATTATATAGTTCGAGACTCACCCTTTCTGTTGTTATTTACCACAGGTAGTCAGGAGTGAGGGCTCTCTACCTTCACTACTCCCGAGTCGATCCGCTCGATCACGTAGCACCTGGGGTTGGGGTTTAGACTACTATTGCTTGTTTTGCTCCATGTTGAGCCTTATATGTATTGCTGTGAGACATGCTGAATTACTTTGTTGGATTCCTGATTACTTTCCGCTGCATTATATGAACCTATAGTTCCACGAGTTGATTTGCTGGTGTTACGTATTTTGATTTTATTATGAGATGTGTGACGCTCCATTTCATTGAGGATTGTTTTATGTTGTACTATTAGTGTGCTGAATGACTATGGCTAAACTGTGGTTCACCACTAAGGCCAGAATTTCCTTCGCTGGTGTATTTACAAGGGCATCATCGAGAGCCTTGCAAAGAGAGGTCAATGCTCATTGCAAGTAGTATCGATTACCGAGTAATCCCATAGTCAATCAGTCCACTATTTTATAACACACTAAACTAAAAGATGACCTGAAAAGATTTTTGTATACTCTGATTTTTGGTTTGAATTACCGGGTAGAAATGGGGTGTTACAAGAACCATGGCACCGACTCGTTTTGCTTATTATTTTCCTCAAACCCAGTTGAGGAGAAGATGGGTGTGTTTCATGGTCACAGATGGATGTTAAGAACGACGATAACGTGAGGCAAATGCTAGAAATCCATATGGAATTCCAGATGCTAATTCCCATTAAGTTGTACGTCGAGACGATCCGGGGTGTTAACGAGTTTATTTTCCTTTTAAGTGAGGAACTGCCAGAATATATTTATAGCCCTCTGTTGTTGTTATTGTGTTGTATGTTTGTTGGTGTTTTTTTTGAAGTCATTCCTATTTATGTCGTTATTATCGATAAAATTTGAGCTTTTTCTAGTAATCCAACCACGTAATCATAAAAACAACCATTAAAATACGAAAGTACATAAAAATAAATATAAATATAGTTCACAACAAATACTATTTAAGAATGTACATCCAACAACACCTGTCTTCGCCACTCGGATCCGGCTACAGCGATAGAATCGGTTCTTCCAAAATCACTGCTGCTTCATGAGCCTGCAGATCCGATGAATCTGTCCAAGTTAAATTCCAGGACCATAGGCCTTCTGTCCACTGTCCGAATTCAGCAACAAGACCCTGTTGATTAGTCGACACTCTATACAGCTGAGGAAACAAATCCTTTACACTCCATTGGCAGCACCAATGGTCTGTCCAGAATTTCATTGTGTTGCCATTTCCTAGTTTTCTCCGAACAACATCAGTAAACCAATCCTGTGCATAAGTTAGACTTTTATCTAGCCCTTCTATGTCTCTCCACCAAATTGAGAACTGATTTCTTTTTAGCAATCCATTATTGTCGTATAACCTGTGCACCAACTCGAACCACACAATGTTGTTGTCCGTTAACATTCTCCATTTCCACTTGCATGTTGAACAATTCCATATTTCTCAACCCCAACCCTCCATTTTCCTTATGTTGAAAGATTTTCCTCCAACTGATCCAAGCTGTCTTTCGGCCATTATCATCGTCATCCCACAAAAAATTTATCTGAATTGATGTCATTTCCTTGATCACCTTCTTTGGAGCTTTAAAGAATGAAAAGTAGTACTGCGGAATGGCACATCCCCGATCCTGCAACATAAAAACTGGGCTGCAATGGATAGTTCCTCCTCTACCACGTTCATCCCTATCAAACAACTTTTGTGGATATTCACCTGTAAACCTGATGCCATCTCAAACACTCGTAACAAGGCTTTCAAACACCAAAAATTCTCTTTCGTGTTCTTGCACATAGTGATTGTGTCGTCTGCACATTGAAGTACTGGGAATGAAAGTTCACTTCCTAAATAGAATTCTTCAAAGAAGCTTTCGTCAATGCGTTTCTTTGTCAACTCGTTGAGTCCCTTGGCCACCAAGAGGAAAAGGAAAGTGGCAAGGGGATCCCCTTGTCTCAATCCTCTTTCCATTGTGAATTCAAATGTGGGGCTGCCATTTACTAATACCAATGCTCCCCCGGAAAACACACACACAACCATCCATGCACTCCATTTTTCATGAAATCCCACTCTCTTCATCATATATTCAAGAAATTTCCAACTAACTGAGTCGTACGCCTTCTCGAAATCTACCTTTAATAAGTATAATGGCCACTTCTTTCTTTTAGCTATGTTTATCACTTCATTAGTCACTACCACTCCATCTGAGATTTGTTTTCCTTGTAAGAATGATGTTTGAGAAGTTGAGATAACCCCAATGAGAACAATTTTGAGCTTGGATGCAAGGATCTTTGCAATTATCTTGTAAATGCAACCAATCAATTATATAGGCCTAAAGTCGTTCAGTCCATGAGGTTTCTTTATTTTGGCAATCAAAGCCACACATGATGGCGTGAAGGCCTTTGGAAGTTTCCCATTTTCGTGAAATTGGGCAAGCAATTCCACTATCTTTTCCTTAATGGTGCTCTAACAAAATTTGATGAAAGTAAAATTGAACCCGTTCGGCCCTGGGCTTTTGTTCCCCTCACAACTCCATACAGCTTACTCCATTTCTTCTAGTGAAAATGGGGCTATCAAAAGTTTTGCTTCTTCCTCTGGAATCCTCTTGAACTCTATGCCATCCAGGGTTGGTCTATTGAACTGTTCCTCTACAAATTGCTTGTTAATGTTTTCTCACTTCTTCTTTAATTTCCTCAACCTCATCTAACCACCTATCTCCTACCTTTAGTTTCTCTATATGATTCATTCTTTGTCTATACTTGACTGATTCATGAAAGAATTTGGCATTACCATCTCCATGTTATAACTACTTCACCTTAGCCTTTTGGGCCAAGAAACTCTTCTTGAGGGGAAAAGCGGACAAGAATTCCGTATTTAATACCTTCCATTTCTCCTCATCCAATTCGACCTCTCCAACGACCTCATCCTCCATAGAGTTTATCTCCTTTATAATATTTTCCACATTCATATCCATGATACCATACACTTCTCTATTCCACACCTTAAGATTTTATTTCACATACTTCAATTTTTCTATTACTATATGAGCCATCCATCCATTCACATTGCATTCTCTCCACTTAGCCTCCATAAATTGTTTTCCTTCCTTATGTTCAAACCAACCATTTATGAACTTGAAGGGTTTGGTCCCCAATTTTTCACCGATGCCAATAGCCACACCGGGCAATGGTCGGGTATGTCTCTACTTCCACTCCATTGCGCTCTTACCTTCCTTATCTCCATTAAATTCTGAAAGGGCAAGATTTGGTCAATCCTGCTTGCTGCCAAGTCGTTTGGCTGATACCATGAGTATGTTTTTCCCCAAACATGTAGGCTCCACTACCCCCATCTCTTCCATGAAATGAATAAAATCTTGTCTTTCTGCTTCACTTTATCTAGCACTTCTGCCTTTCCTATCTGAGATGCAAGTGACAGTATTAAAGTCCCCACCTATGACCCTGCTGCCTGGATTTAATCTTTGCCTTTTCTGCTAGTAATCCTGACCATGGTGCCCTCTTTCTTCTAATTGAGCAACCAGAGTATACATTGACAAAATATATATTTCTTCCATCTAGGTCAGATGTAACACCAAAAAAACCAGGCTGAGAGAAAGTAAAAGAGAGAATCAAACATACCTTTGCGCCAAATTGACAGAATGCCCCTGATGAGACCGCAGAAAGGCCGAGGGAGCCACTCGAAATCATCACCTTCCCATATACAAGAAACCACTTGTAGCAATATATCTCCTCTTTTTCTTTCTTGAATGAAACACATATTAAATCTTTCACGATGCAACAGGCTTCTGAAGCGCCTCTGCTTGTCATTGCTACCAATCCCCCACATGTTAAAAGTCACAATCTTCATTCAGACCTTTAGTGGTTCACCAACTTTCCTTTTACACTCTTATCTTTAGCTTCGAGATCCTGGATTTTCCTGATTTAAACTTCGTCCCCATCGTTACCATGAATACCAATCTCTTTGACAAATGCCCGAATCGTTCCTGCCTTTGATTTATTTTGTGATGCCCGGAGCGATGTTGTGTTTTCTATCACAAAGTTCAAATTGGAGGTTTCTTTCACCAAAGATGTCTCGTTCATTTGTGGGTCAATAATAATAGGCTGTTATGATGAATTGATTGCGTGAATACGGGGTAGCGGAGGGAGGTCTATAACCAGCAGCAGAGGGGGTTGCTTATTGAGTACCACTGAGGGGGTGCCTAGAAAAATGGAGGGGTACAGTGGAAGGTAAATGGTTAGAATATGTTATACACAGATATGTAATGGGTTTTTTTTGTACCCCCATCCTTTACCCCCTACCCCCACATACATATCAAAACCCCAAAGTACCCCTGTTAATTCCCTTTTGAAAAATAAAAAACTAATCGTATATATGTTTTGTGGAACATATATACGATGGCAGAAAATGTAGGCATCGTATATATGTGCCAATCACGTATATACGAGTGGCATCAAATTATCAATCGTATATACATTATGTGACATATATACGATGGTGTATATATAGGGATCATATATATCTAGGGGTGGGGGTATATACGATCCCTTTAATATTTTTTTAATTTCATTTTTTATTTAAATTTAACGGATAGGATTTCAATTTTAAATATTGATCAACGGTGTAGATTGCACCGACAATATCAACGGTTGATAATCTTTGACGACAACTATAAATACCCACTCTCACCCTCACTATTTTCACACAAAAAATTCAACTTCTCTCACACAACACAAGTCAAGATGATGCGCGGGCTTCCCCTAATGTCATACTACGAGCCTTCTTCCCTCACTATCGTTCATTCTAATTTGGGGTTCACTGATCATCAGGGCATCATCTTACAAGATTATGGTGTAGGTTTCGATAGGAGAGATGTTATGCAGTGTAGAGTTAAAAACATCGCATATCATTTGCTACTCTTAAGTCGAAACTCTGCGGATGGTTCAACCTAAGAACGCGAGCATGAGATAACTCGTATCGTTTATCGGAAACCGGAATGGGTGATGGAGGTCTTTATTTGGTCTACCATGGATGTCAACAACGAGGATGACCTCTGAGACATGATGTCCATTCATATTACGTTTAAATGGAAGAGTTATATTCATCTGTACGTCGAAACCAGAAGGACCGTCGCTGAGATCCTTCGTCGATTGCCTCCACCAACTCAGTAGTTTCTATTGCATTTTCTTTTTATCTGTCTATTTTTATTCTAGTTGTTTATGTTTTATCGCTTGTGTAAGGTTGTTTTATAGAATCAATGAAATAAAAAATTTATGGAAACTCGTAAAATATAACAACCGAAAAAAGTAATAATAAAGTGCAAGAACTAATAATAATAATAAAGTAACATGAGTACAAACATCAAAGTACAAATACAAAATCCCCTAACGTCGCCTACGTGGTAGTAACGGTCCTTCGGGTGGTACCTTCCCCACAAGCTCATAGAGTCTCTGAAACATCTTAGTGCCATGACGGATCTCGACTCTACGAAGCCCGCGCCTACAAATGCCTACCAGCTCCTGTAAGAGGTCATCATGCCGCTTTGTGGTGGTCTTTGGCTCATCCGGGTCATCTTGGTGGTGGTCTTTGGAGCCCGATACGATTTCGGGATAGATACACAGACGTACCACTGAAAGTAGGCCGGTCCAATCTCATCCGGCCGCTGAGCAACCCGAGTAATGCGCAGAATGTCAAGCCCACTCGACATGAAGTGGGTCCATACAGCTGGCTAAGAATTTTGTTTCCATGAGCCTAGACTATAAGGCTATAAAATAAACAAGACTATATGCATTAACTAATAACCTATGTAAGTAATAAATTCAACTTACAAGGGTCGGTGAGTATAGAAGTGCGGACATGATCCGCGATCGGTGAAGAAAGACTAAGGCTCAGCCGAGGCTCCTCATGATGCCTCCGATCCTCCCGAGGCGGATGCTCCGATGTTACGACATAGACGTATCCGGTGACATATCCGTCTCGCACTCATCATGTCGCTAATAGTGCCTCCTCGATAGTGATCTTCAAACTGATGTTGAGATAAAATTGATATATGGTTTAATGATAACAAACCTTATGAACTAAAGCTTAAGTATTCTGAATGGTGTTCTACTAAGGGTGCTCTTGAGTTTGTTGAAAGAACAGGTTTCCTATAAGTGGACATGCTAGAAGCAAATTAGATCAATCCAGTGCACGTCATTATAAAACAACTGAAGAGTCAAAGTAGAACCAACAAAGTTACAAGAATAGTAATGCATCCTTCATGAAGACATGTTATCTTTACTATTAAGTTACAAGGGTGTTGGACAAGGAAATTCACAGAGAGAAAAGAGAAGACACTAGGCAATCAAGAGAAAGTTCAAATCATCTAAGTGAATTCCTATCAAGAGGAGCCCTAAGAAACTAATGACTAGATTGATCAAAGGAGTATACAAGTCTTTGCATAGAAGATTCTCATAGTCATTAATTATATTCTACCAATGCTCTCTTACTCAAATGTTCAAAAGCTTATCAATAAGCAAATCAAAGAGCATGACCGAAGCATAGCAAAGAGCATGACCAAAACATGCAAAAAGTCAAGGGTAGAAATAAACATAAGAAGGTTCACGTATGAGAAGGTTCAACAACTAAAGAAGGTTAAAATAGTTGAACAAGGTTCAGAGATAAGAAGGTTCAATTAATCAAGCAACCTACTCTATCTAGGAAACATCAACAACTCAAGAACAATCATTCTGATAGAAGAACTAATAAAGAGGTAATCAAATCATTCTTCCTAGGAGCATCAAAGTTTATTTGTTTAAGGAAAAATCAATTGAGAAAGTTTGACTAAGTAAACAAAAGGTTTGACAAAGTCAAGAGGAGGTATTAAATGAAGAAGAGGTATTAAATGATTCTTCCTAGGAACATCAAAGTTCATTCATTTAAGGAATAATCATTTGAGAAGGCTTGACCAAGTAAATAAGAAGATTTTACCAAGCCAATACTTTGCATAGAAGATTAATAGTGAGAAAGTTAAAATCTGCAGGAAGGTTCAAACTACAAAAGGTTTGACCATGTCAAAAGAAGGTTTAACCAAGCCAAGACTTAGCAAACTAAGGCTCTACCATGGTCTAAAATATTGGTATATTATAAAGGTAGAAAAACCTTGAGAAGGTTACTTTATGAGAAGGTTAAATTAAGTCAAAAGAAGGTTTGACCAATCTAACTGAAGGTTGATGAAAGTCAAGCGGAAGGTTGACCAAAAGTCAACAGAAAGTTTGATGAAGTCAAAAGATTTGACTAACAAAACACCTTGGAAGTATAAGTTCATTGTTGAGAAGGTTAAAGTGAAGGAAGATACAATGTTAAGAAGGTTCTTTGAAACCATATCAATTTATCCCAAACACATTAATTCTTCTTGAATGATCTTAAAGTGCATCAAATGAAGATTCCAAGTCATAAAATGTCTTTGGAAGTTTGAAACATAAATGAAGGCAATGCATGATTATTTCTATGGCACATTTTAGGTGTTTGTTCATGCTAGGAAGCTTAAGAAGGTTGCTTCAAATCAATTCCAGTCATCCAATGCTTAAAACTCAAGCATAACTGCTTGAGTAGACTAAAAGGAGTATTGTAGTGACATAGAAGGTTTTCTATGATGCTAAAGCACCAAAATATGTTGAAGAAGGTTGATGGGCTACAACTAAAGCACAAAGTCATCATTTCCTATCTACAAGCCTATGACAACTTTCCAACGGATATCTTCAACTCAATTCAAATTTGTAACAGCTATATTCAGTCCCCATGTCTATTTAAATGCTGGAATTTGAAGATTCAAGGCATGAGATTGGGTTGGAACCTCTCATCATTCAAGCTTCTCAAAGAACATCCAACCTTCTCATCCCACACCCAAAGTTTCAAATGTAAAATTTCTGGGATTCTTTTAGTGAGTGTGTGTTAGCTTGATGAGCATCATTGTATACACTTTGTGTAATCTATTGTCAAACTCTTAAACATCCCAAAACCCAAAACCCTTATTGTAAACATTATCTTGTAAACATCTCACCAAACTACCTAGAAGAAAGGTGAGGGCATGGTGATTATACTTGATAAGGTGATCCTTAGGAAACTAGTGGAGAGTTTCTAAGAGAGTGGAAACAGCTAGGCGTGGCTGTGTAAGAGTACACTAGGCTGTTGTGTGTGATCAAAGCTAGTGGTGGTGAAGTCTTTTGTGGGGAGAGGAGTAGCCAGGTTTGGGTGAACCTCTATAACTCTACTGTGTAATTTACTAGCTTTCCTTACTATCTTCTAACATGCTATAACATATTCACCATTGTTCAAACTAAGAGAAGGTTAATTTATTCAACCTTCTGAAAATAGTTTTTAACTAAGAACTTATAATCTATGATTTGATCTCAAAGTTAAAACCAACATATCTCTTACAATCTATTATTCATGACTATCCCTCATCATTAAGAAGTTAGTATCCTATATTGATTATCTATTGTTACTAACCTTCTTCATTGAGTAGTTAGTGTTTTATATTGATCATCTATTGTTATGCATAAATCATATACCGTTTTAAAAGCATTTATTCAATGAAATGATTTCATCCTCATAAGCTTCTCTACATTAAAGAGTTTATCCTTCACATATATATTTCTTGGTAATATGTTCCTCAAGTTATCAAACACTAAATTACCATGTTCAACAAAAGGATAAAATTCATATGATGTACAAAATGTTTCTATGCCTAAATACAACACAAGACTCATTATGAATTGAACTTACTTAACTAGAGAAGGTTCATCATGTGGAACATACTTAACAAAAAGAAGGTTCAATGCATGGAATCTACTCAAGAAGAGTATGTCTTGTGAAATTGTTTTAAGCTAACTATCTCATCTCCAAGTATCAACTTGAGAGGACATTTTCTAAGTTGCAGGATATACATTTTAAAAGGGTCACAATTAAACCCCCCCCTTCTTGTGACTCTATATGCCACTTCAACTGAGTCTGCTGCAGAAAATCCCCATGATAATAGTCTCCACCACCCTGATACTAGGGATGCGGCTGATACTTGGGAGGCGGCTGTTGATACTGAGGAGGCGGCTGTTGATACCGAGGTGGTCGATGCAGAGACATCGAGCAGTGCTGCTGCGATCCGAGCCCGTCTCCTAGCCTCATCCCTGGCAGCCCTCGCTGACGCATGATTTTGAAGATGCCTGCGAGTCTGCATACTAGGAGAAGACGACAAAGACGATGCCTCCCCTCTCCCTCTACTAGGAGATGCCTCCCCTCTCCTACTCTGACCACAGTCCCTCTGACCACAAGTAAGTAATTTACTGTGGCTGTAATTTTTGGGAGACTCTCTGCCTACCTCCTTTTGAAAGCTATTCTCATTAGACTCGTCCATCATTTGTGTTTCCTTGGGGACTTCAACTGCGCCAACAACGCCTTCATGCTCTGTCGTTATTTTCTCTTTCTTCCCAACATCATTGATCAGTTGGTCTTCTTGGATAATGGAATTCTTGGCATCACCTAGTGCCATGTCATCATCACTGTTTGAACCGCTGTCGTCTGATTCCCCTTCCAAACCACTATTATCTTCACTTCTGCCGGAATCCTCATTGGAGATTTCTTTCAAATCGTCACTATATGTCGACTTTGGGACCTTTACTCTATTAAATTTGTTCCATAGGAGTGGACCGTACCAATCTTCTACCACTTTGACAAGAAATAATTCATCATTGATCATAAATCTTTCAACAAAGTTGATTATGTCATGTTTTTTTTTGTTCGATAAGAATTTTAGCAACGCCCAACGTTTTTATTTTCTCAGTATTATCATCTACATCCACAAATTTACATGTTCCCAATACCAAGAACTTGAAAAACCTCTCATTCCATGTATGCAGAAGAATTCCGTATACTCTAACCCAGTTAACAGTTCTTATCTACTTCTCTTGGGATCCATTTTCTCAAGTCTCGTAACCATGTTGCTAGAATGTTCTCGGGTGTATCGGCAAATACGAATCGCCAGCAAAGAATTGGGCTCGCGGCCCACCATCATGACAAGCCCAAACACGGCTGCTTTGAGCGCATTCTCGCCGGCCGAAAACTTCGCAAAAACGTCGGACCTCGCAGATATATATCGCCATTCATACATGGCATCAGCACGTTCTCTTACCTTGTGTTATCTCGCGAGCGACCTCTCACTAGATCGTCGGAGTGTCTTTGCAGGTACCACCCGAGGTGCTCAGCGTGAAGCCAGGACCGGTCCTTCCACTCATTCAACGACCGGCCCAGTCAACGAGACAACAACTACTTCAACACTTCATTGGTCAAGGTACGATCAATTGGCGACCACAGTGGGAGGCCCGAGCGCTATCCTACTCCACTCATGGCTCCACGCGACCGGCCCCAGACGCGGGCCTCATCTCGGCTCAACCCCTCCGGCAAGATCCCGGCAGCAAAGAAACCGGGAGGGCGCGATTACGATTCATGAATCTCAAGGGAATCCGCGACATGAACCCTCGGTGCAGGGTCGCGGACCGATCTTGGAGCAGGTACGACCATACGCTCCACCTCAATTACCGCCCGAGTTGATTGAGGCAGGCATTGAAGAGCCATTGCCCGAGCATGTCACTCAGGCCGTTATGCAGATCCTCTAAAGCAAGAATCAGGTGATCGCAGACAGAGACGCGCTCATCTCTCAGTATGAAAGATGGTCGATTCCGGCCGCCGCTTAAGCCTCACCGCTCTTAAGCGACCTAGGCTTGGGGGCAACTCGTTCTCGGGTGTATCGGCAAATACGAGAATTGCCACACAAAGAATGGGCTCGCGCCCACCCATCATGACCAAGCCCAAACACGCCGCTTAGAGCGCAATTTCGCCGCCGAAAACTTCGCAGAAACGGTCGGACCGCAGAAGATATATACGCCATTCATACATGGCATCAGCACGTTCTCTTACCTTGTGTTATTCGCTGCCGAGCGACCTCTCACTAGATCGTCGGAGTGTCTTTTTGTGTACCACCCGAGGTGCTCGGCGTGAAGCCGGGACCTGGTCCTTCCACTCATTCAACGACCGGCCCAGTCAACGAGACAACAACTACTTCAACACTTCATTGGTCAAGGTACGATCACTAGCCAATCATGTGCTCCTTCAATGAGATCCTCCATCTCGCCTTCCTCCAAGGTCTCAAGTAAGACCAAATTGGATCCCATCGATGTTGTCCTCACCGGAATCAGGTTGTGGTCAGCTCTCAGCACCACCCATAAACACACACACAAAGTGGAGATCTCGTGTAACTATTGTGTAAAATGGTATAGTGAAAGTGTATGTAACGCCCCAAATTTTATTAGAAACTATTTGGAGTTGATTTGATAAGATTACATTATTTTGATTTATTGTGTGGTTGAGCCATTAAATTAGTTGAATAAATATATTTTTATATTTAAAGGTATTTTTATAAGCTATTGGTGATATATGATTGTTATTCATATTTATACTTATTTATTTTGTTTTTATAAAATATTAGTGTTTGAGATATTATTTCCTTAGAACATTATTTTAAGCTATTGAGGTATTAAAATAAGAGTTGTAGTGAAATTGGGGGTTTTAAAATGATTTAGAGGTGAATTTCTACACTTTTACTCGCATACAACCCCTCCCTTGATGCTTACACCCCCTGTTTTCCAGCCCAATTGACCAAACCGCCCACTTCCTTCTTCTCCTTCTCCTCCACGACGCAACAGAGACAAAGAAAGAAGGAACAAAACCTTCACGCCGTTCTTTTCCTTCGGCGCGTTCTCCTTCCTCCCTCCATGACCGAACTCCAAACTTCACCTTCCCACTCGGATTTTGCCACTGATTTCGTTTCTGGCCTTAGTTTCGCCGTTTGAGGGGCCATTACCTCTGTTCCATGTCGCACACCGCCGCCCCATTTGAACCAAGTTCCGCCATTTTCAACCAAATAAAAGCTCCTTCGTGAACCACCACGAACCCACACCGAAGCACGACCCTGAAGCTATCCTAACCGCAAATAAAACACAAACCAGAAAATATTTCATTCCATTCTCACCCCCTCTCATTTAAGCAACTTGGTGACTTAGCTTAGGAATTATTTAGAATATATTCTGATTTCAAGTGAAGAGGGGAGGAATTAGGAGCTGCTAGAATTCGGTTTTGGAGTATTTGAGTAGCTGGGTTTTCGGCTTTGAAGCGGTTGGACGAGTTAGGAGCGAGTTCGTGAAGTTCGGGTCGTGAGTTTCGGAACGTCTCGGTAGTTCGTAAGGTTAGGGGATTCTCATTTATATCTATAATAACTTGTATGATATGTGTTGTGTGTGGAATAGCCCTAGGATGGTTTGGTTGTATGAATTTTGTGTTAATCATTTGTTTGTTGTGGTATTTGATGATTAAATTGATAAATGCTATGATGCTTATGTTGGAAATAAATGTGTTGTGAAATATGGATGTCGTGTGTTTGATTAAATGATTCAATGTGAAGAAATATGAGAATGTGTGGATTTAATGATGTTGATTGATTGCCTAGTTGTGCCAAAAGTGTCTAAGTGATGTTTAGTCCCTTGATTTTCAAAATAGTCCCTTGATTTTCAAAATGACCCTAAGTACCAAATTAATCCTAAGGTGTCAAAATAATCCCTAAGTACTAAATTAATCCTTGGTGAGTCAAAATAGTCCTTAGGAACTAAATTAATTTTGGGTGTGTTAAAATGGTCCTTATGTGTTGAAAAGGTCCTTATGAGGCAATTTGGTCCTTAGGTGGAATTTAATTTTTGATGTGAGATTTAATCTAATAAATGAGGTGTGTGGTGAGGTGGTGATGATAAAGAGGTGATGTGGCTTCGGCCAAAAGAGGTGGTGGCTTCGGCCCAAGAGGTGATTTAATGATTGTTGTGATGAATCTATTGTGTTGTGATGCATTGTCATGGTGTCACATAAATCATATGCATATAAAAGAGGTGGTGGCTTCGGCCAAAAGAGGTGGTGGCTTCGGCCAAAAGAGGTGGTGCGGCCAAAAGAGGTGGTAAGGCTTCGGCCAAAAGAGGTGGGTGCCCGACGGGGTTATTGAGGTGATGATGGATCCACATGCATATTCCATACATGCATATACTCATACTTCCTTAGAAATTCTTGGTGGTGCTTAGTTAATTCATTATTGTTGCTTCTTGGTACTATAATTGAATGATAAATGCCTTACTTGTTGTGGATTGATGTTGCTAGTTGTTTTCCTAATATAATGCTTATCTTACTTGTTATTATTTATGTAAAGAGACTCACCCTAGCGCTTTTATGTTGCTCGCTCTCGTGGCGACATGCGGTGATAATTGAGTGAAGGTGCCCATGTCTTCTCGGGTCATTGTGTCGCCCGATTAGTAACACCAGGGGACGGGGTTGTAGTGTTGTCATTTTATTTTATGTATCGGACTTATTTGAACTATGTCTCGAATATGTTGAACTTAGTTTTATTCTCATTTTGTCTTTGTGAAACTTTTATGGATTATTGTAAAATTAAGCAGGTTTTGAGGGTTCGTCCCACTTGGTTATGATATATATTTCACGCACTAGATGCGTTTGAGTTTCCTAAATGCTATTTTGTGAAGTTTCGATTAAATGTAGCACTCTCTTGAGGTGCGTGGAAAATTGTTTTGAAAACTCGATTTTTATTTAGTAAAATATTAAAATAATAGAAGGGTGTTACGATTGTACCTTTGTCCATACAAGTAATATAGAATAAGTGAGATCGTTCCCACAAGGAATTATGCTTAATTGTGAGAGTTTAATTTGGCTAACAAATTAGTGATAAAGTAAAAGACACACAAGTTTTTGAGTAACATAAACAATAGTAAAAGTAAAGAGTAATGGAAATCAGTGATGAGAACAAGCTGAGATGCATTCACTTCAGTAGCTTCATTAAAATGCAATTAAGGGTACGTTTAATGCTGCAGCATTAGGTGCTGCAGCAATAAGTCATATTTTCTCAAATACTTCACACTAGGTTTTCCTCGCAAAAGTTTATCTCTAAACCCTAAAGGAGTACCTTCTAGGCTGCTTGAGCACCGACAGTATTCACCTTATGGAATTTTCCCTCCTATCTCTAGGGTTTAAGCAAGGAACATTAAAATCTCTTTTAATGAACACAATCCATATTATCTTGTGAGATAAATTTACAAACCATCTCTGAATTTATAAATGCTATTTAGACTAGACGACCAATTCTAATCTAAAATGGAAATATTGTCACACACAAGATAAAATGCATAACATTGAACATACTTCATTAATCACATAGTAAATTAGCAACATCAAATCCAACATCTCAACTATGAGTATTTAGCTCATATTGAGCTAACAAAACATGGAAAATAACTTTAAAAAAATAGTAGAAGTCATATTACAAAATTCAAGGTAAGAATGTATACTACTAAGGGAGAACAGTAGAAGAACTCCAAAGATAGCAATGGAGGACTGATCCAGCTCGTCCAAAGTAGAATCCACCAAGAAAATGTAACTCTAGTGATGCTGTAGCAATAGTCTCAGCAATTAATCAATTTGGTATTTGGTAGTGAGCTTGCACGCAAAGAGGGGAAGCTATCTCTATACTTCCTTCCTGACGGTAGAGCATTCAAATGAAGAAGGTAAGAATCCTTTATATAGTGTCTTAGGCACACAACCCTAGAAATGACCTAATGGAAGCACATTTCCAAAGGGTAAAGGGCAATTTTGGAACATTCTCATGAGGTAATTCCATTATGTGTTTCCTCAGCTCTAATAGCTATCCTTGCCTAAATTTCTTTGTCCCTTCAATCTTTCTCTCTCATCTTTCACATTATGCAATTGCGACGACACCTGTTGCTGCAGCACTAAACAAAAAACGAAATTAAATGCACAAGGGCATCAAAATGCCAATTAAAACCAATTCAGGCCTGCACAATTATTTCCAACCTAAACACTTAATTACAAAAGAAATCACATAACTTGCTTAATAATTCACACAAAATTAAGCTTAAAGGATAAGAAATAACCATCATAAATGATAGTTATCAATAACCACGAAAAATGTGCATGCTAACGACACCGATTTTATCAATTGTGCTAGGCCTTATGAGGGTCGACATGCCTAAATACATTTTAAGTAGTTATAATTTCATTTTCCTTACACTTCCTAATGATCAAAATCAATAACATGATAAATATTAATATATTATTACTAGTATATTATTAACTAATATGTAAAAAAGGTATATTATTATTATTATTAATATTGTTACTTCCATTTATAAAATAATAATTTAAAGACTAAATTACACTTTTAGTCCTTTATCTTTACTTTAAGTTTTATTTAGGTCTTTTCGTTTCATTTTGGTCCTTCTCGTTAGTTTTTCTTAATGGACGCTACACTGGCAGTTAATTGCTGACGTGGCGTCTTACGTGTCACTCCTGACTTGAAATTTTTATATGACGTGGCATAAAAGAGACCAAAATGAAACTTAACAAAAACATGAGGGAGCAAACTGACAAAAACACACAAATGTGAAAAATAACCCAAATATTCATCTTCTTCTTCTCCGACGAGTCACTACAGCCTCCGGCGAGCCACCAGCACCCTCTCCAATTGTTGCAAAGAGATTGGAATCTCTTTGTGCGTTTGACTCATGGATACTGCAGGTACGTTGGATTAATCGGTTCTCAAACGCATAGTAATATAGTAATATAGTAAAGCACACGTGACATTTTTGTTCCTGACTTTACGGCTTACAGAGCTGCAAAAATGAGGAATTTATTTCAGGTTTCATTTGGAACATGAAAAGAGAGAATTTAAGAATTAGATTTAAGATTGGGATTTAAAAATTTAAGATTGGGATTTTGGATTCTATTTTAGTGATGTGAATTAAAATTTAAACAATGCTAGCTTTCTACGACAAATTAAATTGGAAAAAACTAACTTTTAATGTTTGATCCATGCCTTTATGCATAATACGTTGTTATTGTTTTACTTTTCAAAACTTATTTTTTGTACAGCTTTCCTCATAGACTCAGTTATTAATGATTAAATAAAACACGTGTTAATTATGAATAAAATGTTCAGGTTATTATTTTATCTAATATTTTGTAAAACAAAATTGAATAAAAATAAAAATGGTAACATTTGTTGAAATTCCTAAAAATGAGCTAATTCTGTTATTATATCATGATGAGTATGTTTAACGATTAAATTAGTTAAATAAAATGTTGAAATTCCTTACTAAAAAATAGGCTAGTTGGTGCCCAACCTAACTTCCTTACTAAAAAATAGGTTGTTCCTTTTGAAAGTTGTATATATAAATATAAATGAACTGCGTTCTACTTACTATCAATAAAACAATAATAATTTTTATTCCATTGTTACTCTCTCTTCTGCCATAAACCCAGCAAAGATTTGTTACTAGCTAGAATAGATGGAGGAGATGTATATCAATTTATTATGTGTGATGATGGTGTTGTTATTGACTTTCATTCTCGCGTTTGCTAATAATCCACCCGAGAATAAGGTTATGAGGATCTTCTTCCAAATTTCAGTCGTAGTTGTTTTCTTATTCATAACACTCACGTATATGCTGGGAATAGCAATGATAACTCCTGCTATTGTTTTTGATACTTGGTATTGGTTTCCCTATATGTTTTTGGGAGTGATCTTTGTTGTTGTTTCGGTTCTCATTGTCCTCTTCTGCATGATGGATCCATTCAAAGAAGAATAAGCACACAACGTCGTGTGATATGATGAAAGTGCATCTTCTCAAGAATTTATAGTGAATGGGAATAAATAATTAACAAAAGGAAATATTTGTTTCTAGCTAGACTAATCACTACGTGTCTCCTTTTGTATTTGGGTGATTCTTGAATTATTACTTTATGTCTCTTTTTTTCTTTCCCGTATTTTAGTTATGTTTTGGTATGTATCCAACGTTGGTTTAATTTAAGTTAATTTGCTTCTACTTTTTCACATGATTACTTTTCTCTCTTGCCTTTCCATTTTATTTTTGATACGGAAAATTTTAAGGTGAGAGGATGACATCTCGGTGCAAAACAAGAAAAACCCTCGAGTTCTTTTGAGTTATGGGAATTACATTTACTTCACCCGAAAGAAATAGTGAGGATTTGAATCCCAGACCTCTTGAATGCAAATTTTGTCATGCTCCACTTGACCAACCCCCTAGTTGCCTTTCAACTTTAATTGATAGAAACCAAATAAATAGGATCATTTATTAATATGCGTTAACACATAGCCACATGCGAATTACTCATTGTACATAAATAAATAAATAAATAAATAAATCATTGCGTTGATAAAAAATACAATGTTATCTCCATGATAGTATTCTAATTTATATAAGTTCAACTTGTATCAATTTTTATCAAGAAGAAGCATAACTTCCTATCAATTTTTATTGCAACAAGGTCTTCATACTTCTGTTATCTTCAGATTAGAAAGAGAACTCCTCTAGTATACCCTAAATAAGAAACTGTTAGATATGTGACTAGTATTAAAAATGTTACAAATTTTTGATGATGTGGCACTCTCAATAATATGACTAAGCTTCATTTATCCTACGTGGCAAGGCTTAGCTCAATTGAAGACTTTGAACTCTATTTTTGGAGGCAACGACAGTTAGTTTCGGTTAGGAATCAAAACAAACTCTGACTTGCTTCTAATGATGTATAAATAGTTCCATGAGCTAGGATCAGAGGTTTAGATCATTTCTGGGATTGAGTTGAGTGAAAAACTCAGGGAAACTTGGGCTAAGGGAAGTGAGGGGGAAACACATTGGGACTCCATTGTTGTAATCTTCAATTCTCATTCAAGAATCAATAAAAATGGATCAATACGATTTGTATGATCCCGCAGATGTAGTTATCCTAATTGGACCGAACTGTGTCATCATGTGTGTTCTGGATTCTCAATTTGCGTAATTTCACAATTCCTAATTTCTAGGGTTCAATTAGGGCTTTTCTTAATCAGACACAATTCAACAAATCGGTGTTGAATTGTTATTCGCATTGTGGGTTAGAACTTATAAGGCATCTTGTTCTTCAAGGTTGAATCGATTTCATAAGTTTTAAAGATCAAAATTGGTTCTGCATAATATCAGTATCTGTTATACTGATAACTGCACTGTTCTATTGTTGCATCTGCAATACAACTGCAGTGTACTCAACACAAATGAATGAAAATAAGCCAAAGGCTGTTTGGTGTTTGGATAGTAACAATAGACAAATTATAGGGGAAAATATGAATTACATATCGCCATGTATATGATCGACTAGGGGTGGACAAGATCCGCGAACCCGTCCGAAACCCGTCAAAACCGTAAATAAAAAAGCATGTTCGGGTGGGTCAGTTCAGTTTGGCGTGTCCACAATGAGATAATTCGGTTTTAAATGGACTAGACTGGTCGGGCTCAATACCAATTGTAAGAACCATTGTTACCCGAAAACCGACCGAATACAGCAACATATTACTTTCAAATCAGTAAATGAGCACTGTGCACAATGCTCAGTTTGTGCCTAGGTACTGCAATTCCTTTTTTTTGTTATTTACTCTTTATTTATTGTAAAAGTTGCAATTCTCTCTCTCCAACTGTGACATCTATTTTATTTTCTTTTTAATATTATTTCTCTTTCTTCAAAAACACTAAAGGACAAATCTTTTTAAACTTTTTCTCTTTCTTCAACATCTAAACAAAAGTTTCAGATGCCATAGAAATTTTCTGAAAAAACTCTCTTCTTCTCAGATCTCTCAAACCGTATGTATCCGACCGTACACCCGCAAAATCGATTAAACCGTCACCCGTGAAAACCGAAGCAACAAACGGTCGGGAATGGATGGCAGATCCCCACCCGACGTGGATCTTCAAGCTATCCCGGACTGGCCGATAATGGTCTTAAACCTCCGAGCTTCTCCTCTCATATGGCTCTTCTCTTCCCTGGACCACACGAAGCAAGTACCGGACTTTGGCCGAGTCCGAAGTCTAGGTACCGAACAATGGCGACCACATTGGGAGTTAGATCACTAGCTTCTAGGATTCATCGGAGTTATCTGTCCTCGGGTTACACTGCTATTCCCGAGACTCTACGTCCCAAAAGGCATCTCAATCGGCAATGATCTCGGATCTTTACTCATCAGGCTTCATATACGCCAACGAACGTCTCACCAGCCACCATGCGCTCATTACTATCTCTTGGTAATTTGCAGGATCGGCGCAATCGCTGGATCACTTTAGGGAATCTCCTCATGAAGCTTTGTCACCTCGGGTTTCCCTTTCTCCTTCACGCACGAGCTCGTTGCTGAATGGCCTAATCTGGCTACATTCAGATATATATACATGGTTGAGATTTAACTGATTCTCAACTGAATCTACTGCAGTTACAATCTTGACTGATGAAGTGCAAATTGCACACTAATTGTACCTATGTAACTTGACCTTACTTAACAGCTTATTACACATATTTATCATAACTAATTGATACACAATTACAATTGTCTATATATCACTGTTAAGCAAGGGAGCTTAATCAACTTGCGTTAGAAGGCTTTGATGTGTCCACATCAACAAAGGGACAATCCCCTGTTTCAGTATTGGTGAAATCAGATTGTCCTGTGGTGGCCTTTCTTCCTCTTACTAAGAGGGTGGGTTTGAAGGGGAACAACAATAATATTAAATAATAGTTCGAACAAGTTTATGCGTTCTGTATTACTTTCTTTTATTTTAATTTTAGTTTTATAATTTATTTTAAATTTCTTTGTTTTATTAATTAAATAATAAATAATTATGTGGCACTGTGATGGTGCCTACGTGTGGTGCCTACATTAGGTATCACCTCAACTAGGGAGCTCCACATCACCATAATTATAAAAAACAAACCCTCTTTGGACTAAGTGTTTTTTTGGCACCCCCTTCCACCTACTTCCCACCCCCATAAATCTCAAAACGAACAAAAATACCCCTGACATCAGGAAATTTCCCGAAAACACAACATGAGGAGATAAATTCGGGAGACTTTTTTGGGGATTCTCGGATTTACCAATAGTTTAGGTATTTCCGGTTTAGAAAATGCAAACCGTATTTACCTTAAAATTTGGTAAATCCGGGAATCCTAAAAACCCCCACCGAATTTATCTTTTATCCTAAAAACTGGGGGGTTTAGGATTCCCAGAAATATCTAGGTATTTCCGGTTTGATAATTGCAAATCGGGAATACCTATTTTTTAGGTATTTCCGGGAATCCTAAAAACTATTTTTATTTTTTTTAAAATTGCAAACCGGAAATACCTATTATCGAGGTATTTCCGGGAATATCTAAAAAAATGTTTTTTTAATAAAACCAGGGGTATTTTGGGGTTTAAAGGAGTTATGGGGGTGGGAGGTAGGTGGAGGGGGATTCCAAAAAAAAACCTTGGACTAAATGTCTGTTTTAAAATAGAGAGACTAAATATTTGAAATATTGAATATAAGGGGATCAAAATTATAATTTAGCCTTTATTATTAATAGTAAAATATTTACTTTGGTGATATACTTAATATAGGTTTAAAATAATATTTTTCTAAAAAACTACATTTATTATCTTATTTATAATTTATAAACAAAGATATATGAAAACTTACCATTTTAACCCTAGGTCTGATTTACGTCTTATAAATATGTTGTTGCAGTTTTCACTTTGAAAACCCTAGCAAAGCCTAGCGCAGCCACCGCTTCTCTCAAAATACTAGAGTATTTCTTTTGCTTTCTGCTTCCATTACTCGCATTTGTAAAGAGTTTCAAAAGCGGGCTTTCAATTTCTTGAATTATTGAGTTGATTACGTTGATATGATTGTGCGGGGGATACATCAATTTCGACTTCATCCCACAAAGATTAGTACCATATATAACACAAATCAAAGGTAATTCCTAATGTTCTAGTAATTACTGTATTCTTTATTTGTTGGATTTATTTTCTCTTGTTTACTTTAGTGTTGTTTTGTCTTAAATAGATTCACAAGCGGTATGACTTGAAACTTGCCGAATCGATGGAAATTATGGTGTTGTCTTATGTTTTGTGCCTTCTCAAAAATTGTTTGCTCAATTTTCCTTTTGTAATGCCCAACATAGATCTCATGCGTCAAAAAAAAAACATAGATCTCCAGCGACTGTGATTTTCTTGATTAAAACAGTACGACAAAGGATGTTGATGTCAAACTCGTTATATATTTTTTGAAGAAGGTACGTAATAAGTATGAAATTATAAATATGTTCTCGTTTTTATATTTACTATTTTAATTGATGATGAATTAATTGATTTTATTTTGATGAATATTATTTATATACTTATTTGATATTATAGTTTTTTTTTTGACAATGTTTTGATTTTGTAGTTATTATCCTTTTTTGATGAAATAGGATCATATCATTTTATTATTAAGATAGTGGGCAGTACATTTACCAAAAATAAATAAATAGTGGGTACGTAGTAGAAATAGGTTTGATTCAAAGAAGTAGTAACAATCTCTTAACATGATACCGAGAAAGTAGCTCAGTTGGTGAGCTAAAAGATATCGAAGGAGTAAGAAAGAGGTTCAGGGTTCAAATTCCGGAAACTAACATTTCACCCACCTCTAACAATTAACAATTAACACTGCTTATCAAAGAAAGATCCCCTAACATGACTACCTTCATTAACGAATGAGCCATCAAATTTGAGTGTTGTCTTACAAACTTAGCTTCAACGTTGAAATGTTAGAAACATGCCCTAAACATATTCAACATTGATCTAAATTCAAGTTTGTCCTTAAAATGGTGCATTAATGGCGTCAGCTTCTAATTTTAAATCAACCTCAAAAATAAATTTTATATCCTTGATCATTTAAATTAATTAAGCATGATCCTAATGTTGGTGTTGGTGTTGTTGTTGTTGCTGCAGACAAAAAGATGAGTGAAGATTCGGTATTAATGAAAGTTATCCCAACAATTCTTCTTTTAGAAGATTCGAAATAGGTGAAAGTTCAAGAGCAGCAAGCAAGCGGGAAACGTAAGACATAACATTCCTCCTTTTGACAACAACAATTTGAGTACTCAATTTGAATACTCAACCCCAAAACTCATGGCAATGCAATCAATGCAATGGTTCCAACAAGTGATCATCACAATGTTGGTTCTTCAATTCCACCATTGGAAATGAGCTCTCATTATTCAATCGCAACTCAATTGTTTGGGTTAAATGTTCTCACCAAGCAGAGGAGTGACGATTCTATTGTTGTTGGTTCAAGCACTTATCAGAGTTCTCTAGACAACACTAGATCGACATTAGCTTTGTATTTACATCATAATATTGGACCAGAATACCAAAGGCGAAGCAACAATACTAGCACAACAGACACATCACTTCGGTATTAATGGAAGTTATCCTGACAATTCTTCTTTTAGAAGATTCGAAATAGGTGAAAGTTCAAGAGCAGGAGTGCAAGCGGGAAACTTAAGACAGAACATTCCTCCTTTTGACAACAACAACTTGAATACTCAACCCAAAACTCTGGAACCATTGCATTGTTTGCATTGCCATAAGTAATGCATATGTTTTTTCTTCTTTAACTTTTCTAACACTGAGATGATGAGTTTTACTCTATTATTATTATTATTATTATTATTATTATTTCTTTTGTTGTTGCTGTTACAACTGAAAGCTAGTAGGAGGGGAAGTACCCAATTAAGCACATCACCCTTGGTTTTACCTTATTTGAACGAGTTGTGTTTTTTGGAAGCAACCCAAGATTGAATCATTTCACTCTCTCTAACATTCACTTGTGATGCCATCTTAGTGATATCATTTCAAACCCAGTGGTCGATATAGTTCGCAGATAGACTGGCACGATGCTATCGTGCCAGTCTTTCCACTTTTACCCAATTAAGCACATTATAGTTTATGGTTTAAATTTTTCTTAATTTCATTTGAATCAACCATTCATATTGTTACAAAAAAACTTTCCAAAATGACCTATTATTACCTTTTTGTGGTACAATGAAAAAGAATGACAAATAACAAATTAAACCGTATATGTGAGCAAAGATTGTGGGTGGTTGTTTGGAGGTGTTATCGTCGCCGTAGGCAACAAATGTATCAAGGATAATGGATTGGGGTGACTTGTGCAAAGCCCTTGGTGCGACCACGTGATCAGTTCAAATAAGTATTGAAGCTCAATGAGTTTGGTGGTGGATCCTTGTTGGATCATTGTATCGACAGTTGATGAATCCCCATCACATGATGTTTTTCACTGCGAAAAACGGGAATTTTACTTGATAATTTGATGAATGAATGGAACTTGTTAGGAGAATATTAATGAGTTGTTCAATTTGAGATTTAATTGTTTTGCAGTGTTTATGCTGGGTTTTGTGGTGTTTTTGTGCCCAGGGACTAGGTGGAATTGAAGAACGAAGAAATGCAAGCAAGCAGACTCAAAAAAATATAAGGAAGTAAGCATTCGCAGATTTGCGCTGGAGTTGCGCTGGGAGTGCAAGTCGAGCGCAAGTGGAGTGCAGGAAATCAGAGGTCCCTGCCAATTCGCGCTGCAGTTGCGCGCGAGGCACAACTGAGGCGCAAGAATTCACTGTAGCGTCCTCCAGTTGCGCGTAATTGGCGCTGGGAGCGCGACTTAAGCGCAAAAACGCTGGAAACACGTAAAAACACACCAGAGACGCGTTTTTGAGGGACTCTCACTTTTTGGACGAATTGGAACCATAGCAGACGAAAGGGAACTCATTGGAGCTGACGGCTATTGAAGAATCAAGACTTGGGAACAAGGATTGAGGCTTCTCATGCATTCATCTTCATCATCAACTTGTAATTCTCCCTTTTTCTCTCTTTTTATCATGTGTAGCTAATCTCATCATGTTAGGGATGGATTAATTGTGATGTAGCACTATTGTCGATGGTTTAGAATTTATTTATATCGTACTCTCTACTATTTTGCGATAGAATTTACGTGCTTAATGCTTTGTATTGTTGGGAAATTTATACAATGATCGTTTGTTCGAATTATGAAACGGAAGTTTTATCTTTGAATGTTTGAGATTCTATACCTTCGATTCATAGCTTAGGAATAATCTATGGTTGTTGTATATTGCAACCCTCGTTGTAAATGCTTGTCGTGGTTAGAATCACTTAAGGAATTACGGGTTCTAACTATCGACAAAGAACTAATCAACCTAGGAATAGAAATTAGTGAATGAGTAGGGATTGATAGCAAAAAAAGTAGAGAGAGAGAGTTTACCCTTCAAATCAAATCACGACAATGGTGCGAAGTTACTAGTAGTTCATCCCTAGCAGCTTGTCTATCGTATTTTCCTAACGCGTTCTCGTTCTATTATTTAGAAAAACTCAAAAATACTTTACTGCTTACTTTAGAGCTTCATAGCTCAAACCATTTCAAACAAACCCTTATTTAAATTTGGTTCATATTAGTCGTTGTTAGTGTAATTAGTAATTTAGTTCGATCCTTGAGGACGATATTTAAGCATTTCACTGCTTTTTTATTACTTGCACGATTTGGTACACTTGCCAATATCTTAACAACAGTCTTATTGACAATGTGGAGGTCAAGCGGCGTGTTTTGTTTGTTGTTCCTAACGGTGGTACAAGTACGAGTGAAGTGTCACCGTTCAATACTTGTAGAGGAGCATATCAATTGTTGCGTTAAAAACACACTTAGAGCAAGTGTACTCTTTCGCAGAAGTAGTATAAAAATTATCGTGTCCACAGGATTACTTACCAAGTATTAAAATATTAAGATTTACTATTGTTTAGACGAAATAATAGCTGATGGTTGTAATAACAAATTAAAAATAAATAAATAGCAAGAATTAAATAGCGAGGTTTAATCATTGGAGAGATATCGAGGGTCACGATTTCACTTGCAAGCTTCGATTCCCCTATGTCTAATTCTACCCGAATTCCCATATTCTAATTAATTACCAATCCCTTTACTAAAACTATTAATCTGTTTGGTCATTCACGATTAATATTCTTTTCCTAAATTAACCTTTGTTTGGTCATGCAAGAATTGAATTCATGAAAAGCGTAAAAAGAGCAAAAAGGTTGAATGATCGAAGACTAAATGTTTGGTCCTCTGCATTAATTATAGCCCCAATTATCCTATAGGTCCACCAACTAATTGCAGTACAGTCGCTGATCAACTTATTGATTATAAACATGCAAGGGTGATCAATCCTAAGAATGTGATTAAATTAATAGGACAATATTAATTGAATAAAAAGAAGAATTCAAAATAGAAATTAGAACATAAAAAGGTACCAGAGGATGACCCAGAGTCATATGACTTGGTATCTTCGAAGATACTGTAGACCGAGACCAAGCCTGTAAAAACCAAACCACTGCCCTACTATGTCAATGATAGGCCGCAAGTGCACGGTTTCTATCTCGTAGTAAAAATGTATCGATCCACAGGGAGTTAAGCAATTACCAATCTAATTTTTAGTTTTGATTAGCTGAAAGGAATAATTTTTAGAAGATGGAATGATTGTTGGTTTTAAATTCAGAATTATAAAAACGTCCTAGGATTGTGGTTTCATCTCATTGATAGAAACATTTCACAATCCATCATCCATTCTCTATTTTATTTAAAGTCTTTTCTAAGGACAAGGTATTCAGTGGTAACTCATGTTTCCTTTCGGAATACAAGAGTGTGCCTCAAACAATAATCAAAACCTATTCTCATGGTTGATTATTGCAAGACCCTTAAGTACAAACCTTGTTGTCCCAAGACTCTCAAAACTATTCTCATGTTTGATCATCTTGTTTAACCTCATAGTTCTAATATCAAACTTCACCTTTCGGTACCTCGTTTGATATTTGAATTATAGCTTTGAAATCGATGAGGTTAAATTAGATATAAAAACTTCAATAAAATAGAGTCTAGACTTGGAATTGTTTAGGGATCTATCATTGGATTATTCCCACAATCCCAAGACTAGAAGGATCTACTCACTCATGATCATTATAGACAAGGACTTAGAAGAAGAATAAAAAGACATAAAGGATAAATAACAAGAATTGTAAATTGTAAATTGCGTAATGTAAATGACAGAAAATAAACGAAAGCGATAAAGGACTGAATATAAAGTTGCTGAAAATAAGAACAGAAATTAAAAGTGCAAGAAGGTAAAGAACATGAAAATAAAAGAACAAAAGCTTAAGAGAAATGCAATAACTTAGATAAATCTTTTAGAGTGAGTTTACAAGTAAGAATAACCTTCCTAGCACTCAGAATTTCGTGCTTATTTATAGGCCTTTGAGTCATAAAATCTGATTAAAAATCAGTTACAAGAAGTGAAGGAAGAAAAGTAACAACAATTGGAGGAAGTTGTAAAAACACGGCCATGTTTTATAACACCTGTCTTTGTGTTTTATAACATCGCCGATGTTTTTCTGCAAAATTAGATTTTGGCTCTTCAGCTTTCTAGCGAAACATGGCCATGTTTTATAACACGGCCAGCCGTGTGATGGCCTGTTTCTGGCTATAAAACTCCCTCTTTTCTTGCCTCTTTTTGGTTCTTTTGGTACTTCTTTCCCTTCTTTTGCCTTGGTATTTCATTCCTATGCATTAGAAGCTTAAATTCCCTTAATTTGATCAACACTTGTCCTGAAAATAAGAACAAAACAAAATGTAGTAAAATAACTCTTGAATAGAACTAAAATACCAAACAACTTACTTAAAATAAGTACTAAAAAGACAACTAAAAATGGACTTATCAAACTCCCCCATGCTTAAATCCTTGCTTGTCCTCAAGCAAAATATTACAATTTATTTGGCAAATCCTTGAATGAAAATTATCGGCTTAGCACATGAACTAGAAATGATTTGGTGGTATCCAACAACATTTTTCTTCTCAGCTTATGACACTTTTCTGTTGAGCTTTATGTGCAGAGAAGATCAGTTTTGTGGTACTAGAACAACAAGTTAGATATCAACAGCCAAATTCCTTAGCACCTTTTGCTTGGGTCATCCACTTATATGCAAACAATGCAATTGCCACACTTGGTCTCAAAGGAGTGTCTCTTTTTCCCAGTAGTCAATCGGTCTCAAAAGGGTACTCAAAGTATTTCCCTAGTAACTTATGAAGCCTCAAAATGGTACTCAAAGTATTTTCCTAGTAACCTATGACCTCAAAGGGATGTTGGGCTAAATTGTTTAGATTCTCTTTTTTTTTTCTTTTCATTTTCATTTTTTTTCTTTTTCATCTTCTTTCCATTTTCTTGCTCTTTTTAAGCAAATTTCAACACAGACATTTCTCCAAAGAACCAAAATGCGTAAGTGTCACCAAAGGAACTAAGTGGCTTTTTCCAATCTTTCTTAGACATCATAGTACCAGAAACCTATCTTAGCAGTGCGTGTGTAAACCCAACAGTAAGTACCAACAAACATATCTAATAGCTGAACTCCAACCAGAACATTCAAATAGATGAAAATAGAAAAATTTATCACAGAATTGCCATAAAAAATATTACTTCGAAGATTCACAAGGATCTATCACATGGGAGGAGATGATGACTCAACTACCAAATAAAGAAGAAGAAAAGACTAAAGTCACCCCCCCATGCTTGGACTAGACATTGTTCTCAATGTATAAAAATGAAAATCACATGAGAAGGGTAAAGAAAGCTCACATTGACTAGTATTTGCAGCTTTCCTCTTTATTCCAAAGAAAGCAAAACAAAGGTAAATCTGTGGGTTGCCTCCCACACATCGCGCTTTTAATATCATTAGCTTGACGAGTATGGTGATTATCCCGGATCCAACTTAGAGATGCTTGTCCCTTTAACTTTCCAAACCATGAGGATTTTGAACTCTTCATCTTTTCCTCTATATGTGACATGTTTCTTTAAACATCATCTACCCATGTGGGCTTTGTGAAAACATCTTTTCGATTTGAGCACGTTTTGCCACTTTACTCTTGATCTTTTGTAGGGCTTTGTTCTCTTTCAAATCATTAGGTTTAGAGTTTGATTCAATAATCTCCTTGTTATCCTTTTTGGATGAAAATTCAGTGGCACGCTTCTAGTAAGCGGTATACTCGGATGCCAAACCCTCATCATCACTGAGAGTACACCAACCAAGCACAACTCTAATGGATCATCAAAGTGTGCTTTGTTTGTCTCTAACAAATCAATCTCGCAACAAGAATTCTCAAAGGAAGGTTGTTTCATAGATTTAAATAAATCAAATTCTACCTTTTCATCACCAACATTGAATGCCAACTTACCATGTTTGACATCGATTATAGCTCCCCGCAGTGGCAAGGAAAGGCCTCCCCAAAAGTATTGGAACTTGGGAGTCCTCCTCCATTTCCATTACAACAAAGTCAGCTGGTATAAAAATCTCTCCTACTTTAATAGGAACATCTTCAAGAATCCCAGCCGGATATTTAACGGAGCGATCAGCCAACTGTAAAGTCATTTTGGTGGGTTTCAACTCTCCTAGACTCAACCTCTCACAAAGGGATAATGGCATTAAGCTCACACTAGCTCCTAGATCACACATGGCTCTATTTATGGTCTCACTCCCTATCACACATGGTATGGAAAAGCTTCCCGGATCCTTAAGCTTAGGAGGCAATTTGTTCAGAATAATAGCACTACATTCTTCCGTTAGAGCAATTGTCTCATTGTCATCTATTTTTCTTTTCTTAGATAGAATTTCTTTCAATTTTTTTGCATAAGATGGCATCTGAGACAAAGCATCTGTGAACGGAATATTAATGTAGAGTTTTTTCAAAAGATCAACAAATTTTTTAAATTGCTCATCAAGCTTAGTTTTTGCAAACCTTTGTGGGAAGGGAATTGGTGGCTTGTATGGTGGTGGTGAGACATATGGTTTTTCGTTCTCTGTCTCTTCTTCTACCCCCTCACTTTCTTTTTCACTCACATTATTTTCTTTCTCTTCACTACCCTTAGGTTCCTCTAATTGTTTCCCACTCCTTAATGTGACAACATTTATTTGGGCTTTAGGATTTGGTTCAGGCTGTCCAGGAAATGTTCCAGTGGTTCTAGAGGATGAAGCGACTTGTTGAGCCACTTGAGTAATTTGGGTTTCCAACATTTTGTTGTGAGTGGAAATAGAGTCAACTTTTGATGTTAATTTTATGAGAGTGTCATTCAAAAATCCATTTTGGTTTTTAAACTCTTCATTTTGCTTTGTTTGTGTTACCACA
The DNA here is from genome assembly GCA_020916435.1 of Oxytropis ochrocephala. NCBI lineage: Eukaryota > Viridiplantae > Streptophyta > Magnoliopsida > Fabales > Fabaceae > Oxytropis > Oxytropis ochrocephala. The sequence goes on from CM037092.1 coordinate 22,722,288, forward strand.
AAATTTTCCAATAAAGTTTCCAAATTGGATTTTTGAGGACTGAATGCCTTTTGATTTTGGAAATTTTGGAAACTAGGGGGTGTTCTATTTGCTTGCTGAAAAGGGGTGTTGGATGGAGGATTTTTATAGGAAAAATTTGGATGATTCCTCCATCCAGAATTATAAGTATTTGAAAAAGGATCCCCTTTTTGAGCAAAGATTTCTTGCTCATTAGCATTAGGATTTTACCCAAGTTGGCATTCAGCCCCAGTGTGGCGAACACCACCACATACCTCACAGGGTGGTGTAGGGGAAGGAGAAGAAGAAGAAGGTGAGACAGCACTAACATTGAGTTTTTCAAATTTTTGAAAGAGTGCGTCCACCTTAGAATTTAAATGGTGAAGAGCAGGAAAATCATACTTACCTGGCTCTTTCTTTGATGGGACTAGAGCAGTGACAGCTCTCTCACTTGTCCATTGGTAGTGATTCTGAGCCATGTCTTCAATCAGAGCATAGGCTTCTTCAATATTTTTGTTCATTAGAGCTCCACCACTGCAAATTTGCATCAACGAGTCATCTTTGTGGTATACAATGGACCATTATAAAAAGTGTGGATGATCAACCATTTCTCTAGTCCATGATGGGGCAAAGCCTTAGCATTTCTTTGAAACGCTCCCATGCATCATAAAGAGACTCCCCATCATTACGAGTGAATCGTGTAATTTGATTCCTCGGTTGAGCGATTTTGCTTGGGGAAAGAATTTAGCAAGGAATGCTTGCTTTAGTTGATCCCAAGTTGTGATGATTCATTAGGTAATGAGTTAAACCAAGCTCACGGCTTTGTCCCTTAATGAAAAAGGGAAAAGTTTTAGCCTTATATAACCGTGGAGTCACTCCATTCAATTTCAGAGTGCCACAATATTCAAGAAAAATTGAGAGATGGAGATTTGGGTCATCAATAGCAGAACCTGAAAATTGGTTCTGCTGGACCATAGAAAGTAAAGACGGTTTAATTTCAAAATTATTAGCATCAACATTTGGATGCACATAACGACATGTGGCTCGCCGCCAGAGGTGTTGCGTACTCTTTGAGAGCACGATTTGCATTAGCTGCCATTTCTTGGTTATTGCGCAATTCTCTTCTTCTTCTATGAAAGTATCTCTCAATCTCAGGAATTGGTTGAACAATTTCCCCAAGACTAAGAGTTCTTCGCATTCAAGAAAAAGAGAATTCAGAAAGTTAAAAAGAAAACAAAAATTTCAGTCTAACCAGGTACCAAAAAGTTGATTAATATCACAAACTCCCTACGATATGACGCCAAAAACTTGATAGGCGCGCAAGTGCACGGTTTCTATCTCGTAGTAAAAATGTATCGATCCACAGAGAGTTAAGCAATTACCAATCTAACTTTTAGTTTTGATTAAATTTGAAAGGAATAATTTTTAGAAGATGGAATGATTGTTGGTTTTAAATTGAGAATTATAAAAGCGTCCTAGGATTGTGGTTTCATCTCATTGATAGAAACATTTCACAATCCCTCATCCATTCTCTATTTTATTTAAAGTCTTTTATAAGGACAAGGTATTCAATGGTAACTCATGTTTCCTTTCGGAATACAAGAGTGTGCCTCGAAACAATAATCAAAACCTATTCTCATGGTTGATTATTGCCAAGACCCCTTAAGTACAAACCTTGTTGTCCCAAAATTCTCAAAACTATTATCATGTTTGATCATCTTGTTTAATCTCATAGTTCTAATATCAAACTTCACCTTTCGGTACCTCGTTTGATATTTGAATTATAGCTTTGAAATCGATGAGGTTAAATTAGATATAAAAACTTCAATAAAATAGAGTCTAGACTTGGAATTGTTTAGGGATCTATCATTGGATTATTCCCACAATTCTAAGACTAGAAGGATCTACTCACTCATGATCATTGTAGACAAGGACTTAGAAGAAGAATAAAAAGGCATAAAGGATAAATAACAAGAATTGTAAATGACGGAATTGTAAATTGTGTAATGTAAATGACAGAAAATAAACGAAAGCGATAAAGGACTGAATATAAAGTTGCTGAAAATAAGAACAGAAATTAAAAGTGCAAGAAGGTAAAGAACATGAAAATAAAAGAACAAAAGCTTAAGAGAAATGCAATAACTTAGATAAATCTTTTAGAGTGAGTTTACAAGTAAGAATAACCTTCCTAGCACTTAGAATTTAGTGCTTATTTTTAGGCCTTTGAGTCATAAAATCTGATTAAAAATCAGTTACAAGAAGTGAAGGAAGAAAAGTAACAACAATTGGAGGAAGTTGTAAAAACACGGCCATGTTTTATAACACTGGCAGCCGTGTTTTATTACACTGCCAGTGTTTTATTACACTGCCAGTGTTTTATTACACTGCCAGTGTTTTATTACACTGCCAGTGTTTTTCTGCAGAATTAGATTTTGGCTCTTCAGCTTTCTAGCGAAACATGGCCATGTTTTATACGTGTATAGCCTCTAGCAATGGAGTATAGCCTCTCAACTCTCTCTTAGGTCTCATGGATCTCTCTCAACAATTGCTCAAATGTGAAAAGTGATTTCATTCATCATCAAAATTCTAATCAGTACTGCTTTAACTAGCCTCGTTGAATGAGGTCTTCGATATCATCTTTCAAAACTCGGCAGTCCTCGGTATCGTGTCTGTGACTTCTGTGATATCGGCAGTAGGTCTTCTTGTTAGTGGCGTGTCTTTGAGGTATCGGCGCCAACCATTTGAAATCATTGAATTCAGCGTTGGCGCATTCTTGGAGGATTTTAGTCTTGGAGGTGTTCAAGGGGGAGTAGTCGGTGAACCTCGAGCGCCACTCCTTGAAACTCGGTCCTCCATCTTCTTTGGATTTCTCTTTTGACTCTTTGCCTTTCCCGAGGCCGAGGTGGCGGTTGCTTCCCGCTGCGTCATTGGATTGACGTTGGCGCGCATGAGGAATTCGATAAGAGTGTTCGGAGGACGGAGTCCGACATTGACGTGGAACAAGGTTCCCTTCCTGAGGTCGTGCCTCATGAACATCATCCGTATTTCATCTGACACATTGTGCACCTCATCGGCTTCTTTGTTGTATCTTTCAATATAGTCCTTGAGGGATTCAGTTTCTCCCTGACATATCGTCTGCAGATGTCTACTGATTTGGGTATCAACCTCGGCGGTAAAGTGTGTCGTGAAGAGCTTTGCGAACTGGCACCATGACGAGATGGAGGCCGGAGGAAGGTCTTTATACCACTTCGATGCACTTTTCTTGAAGGTAAGTGGGAAAAGCTTGCAACAGACTTCCTCAGGGGCACCTCGGTAGTCAAGGATATGATCGAAGTCGTCGACGTCATCATCGTGGTCGGGTATTCCGTTGTATGAGTTTAGAGACGGTGGATTCTCCCAGGACTTCGGGATTTTGTAGTGCTATATCCTCGAAACGAAAGGACTTTCCCGTGATCATCGCCCTTTCCCCTTAGCCTTGTGCTTGTGAGTAGCTTTCTTCCTCATGGATGGGCTTGAGGCGATCCGGAACTGGGTAGAGATGGTGGACTTGGAGGTTTCCCTCGATGTTTTTCCTTTCGAACGGGAGAGTCTATGTGTAAGTCCAGCGTTGACGAGAAATGGCGGTTTGAGGCGATCCTGGTTGGACTCGGGCTGAAGGTTGAACTGTAGGGAACCTGGCTAGAGCCGCCAACTCCAATCAGGACTGTTCTTGCTGGACCAGATCTCGGCTTCGGCGCTCCAGCACGTATATCAAATGCCTAACAGCTTGTAGAGCTGGCGCGGGATCGATCAGTTGAGCGGCGGGAAGTGGAGGTCTTGACGCGATCGGGCGGCGGCAGAGACTTCCTCGTGTGGCAACGTTTGAAGCGTGGCCTTCGGGGTGAGGTCGGGCCGTGAAGGTGCTAAAGCGCCGACCGCTGAGCTCTAGGACCGAGCCCAGTCGGGGACGTCCTCAGGGAGGCATGATTCAAAACGAAGTTGCTTGAGTGACAAAGGTAGAAGCAAGGTCGAGCGGAAGCGAACGGTTGAGCTCCCACTGTGGTCGCCAATGTTCAGTCCTGGAATTCGAATATACCTTGTCCAAGGAGCTTGGGGATCTTGCTTCGTATGCCTTGAAGATTGTCGTCGGCTTCTAGAAGATTGAGCTCGGGAGGTCGGAGTTGATCTCGCCCCACGTCGGGTGGGGTGTACCTGCGGACACTCCGATGCCTAAGTCAGTAGACGAATAAGGCGGAATGTGCAAGAATGAGAGCGTACCTGGAATTGGTGGGTAGCACCTCTATTTATAGACGAAGTAGCTAGGTCTTGTTCGTCGGATCTGGGAGCATAATCCTGGCCGTCGGTCTTGAATGTCCGAGCGGGGCGCGCTGTGCTTAGAGCTGAAGTGTATTCGGGCCATGCTGTGGAAGTGGATTTGGGCCAAGCCCAATTCCTCAAAGGGGCTTTTAGCCTAGGTCGGAACACATCCCAATAGTCTGAATATGGTTCATAAGGAGGAGGAGAAATTTGGATCTGACATTAAGACATATACCAATATGACTTCTCTGCAAAACAAAGTAGACTGCAATGAGCTCTTCGGAAAGTATTAACAATTTTTTTTGTAGACTTTTCCCGAGCGAAGGCCGTCTTGCATGCACCGCTATCGCATGTCATCTTCCAGCCTGTATACGCCTAGGGCCACGACGTTGAGCGAATAGCCCAAAGTGTTTTCTCCGACTTGGGTTTGACCTTGGAAGCGGTGAAGTTGGTTCATCGTCGCCATTCCTATACCGAAGTGTTAGCTCAAAATAGTTGACATGATATTCTGGATCTCCCGACCCATCGTACAAATTTAGCATGGGTGGTTCCTCCAATTACGAGTTGAGCTACGACTTACGAATTCAACAAGTGTTTTTGATTCTTGAATATCCTTCGAATGTCAAAATTAATTTTGAATTTATATTAGATTATAAATTTGACTCTAAATATAAGAAAATAAAAAAAATGTCCGAAGTGTATATTTCGTATATTCAGTTTTAAATAATTGTTCGAACATTAAAATTTAAATTTGAAATTTTAGGATATGTAAAAATCTAAAGTAAAAAATCAATATTTTCTTTTAACGTCAATCTTTTTATCTCTATATTTTCTCATAATAACAAAATGTGCACATGACCTATTCTTTTGAGATAGATAAGAAGATAAAACGGTAACAATGTGTATATCGATTGTCTATAAATATAAGAGGCTATCACACAAGTTTTATAACTCATTAAATCATTAAAGAAGACAAATTAATATATTAGTGAGTCACATGGCTTCAAAACGATCAATTAACACTGAGATGATGGAGGTAGGTGTAGATGGAGGTGAAGTAACATCTGGCGTTCGGGTCCAATCCAATTGGTTCAAGAATCTGCAGAAGGATATATGGGGTTGGATGACGCATAATGGAGCGGATGACAGGTTACAAAACATGAGGGGGGATTTGAGCGTGGTAGCTGCCATCTTCACAAAGTTGACCTACCAAATGGGTCTTAGTCCACCAGGTAGTGTTGGATTTTTTTTCAACTCCATAAGCTTTCTTGCATCGCTTACCGTTTGTCTCTTGTTGGTGTGTGGAATCCCTTTAAGACACAAATTAACTGTGTGGCTAGTATGCATGGGCATGTGGATTAGTGCAGCAAACCTCGCAATTACCTACCTAGTTTCAATTTCAATGACAATCCCAGAAGATTATTGGACTCCAGCCGAGAGGTTTATAGAAATTTTGATTGTGGTTTGGGTTGGAGTGATAGTGATCATGGGGTCGGTCTTCACAGTACGCATTGCCAGAAGCTCCAGCTCGAGAAAAGTTCACCACCACTAGTCTATTGAAGCTTAGAAATTCCTATTAGATTTTTAGAATAAAATTATTTGCTAGTTTTTAATTAGTTGTTTCAATTTATTCTAGATTTTATAAGCTTTTCAGTATTTTTAGTTTATTTGAAATTATGTTTTAAAGTTATTTGTTTAGAAATTTAAATTTAAATAAATGGGTATTTAACCAAGTATTGATTGATTCAGTTTTTCCATTGTCTTATTTTATGCCTATCTTCTCTCTCGTTTAAAAGAAACTGCGCACAATGACATGATAACAAAAAAAAATTAGAATAAATTTCACGAACTTAAAACAAAATAATGAAAAAAGAAAACTTCATAAAATAACCTTTAGTTATATCAAAGTTTAGGGAGCATAGGATCCGGTGTGTAACCATGGACCTCGGCACCTCGCTATTTTTAGTAAATTTTAATAAAATGTTACATGTTTTTTCCATTTTTTGCTAGTTTTTAATTAGTTGTTTCAATTTAATCTAGATTTTATAAGCTTTTCAGTATTTTTAGTTTATTTGAAATTATGGTGTCCTATTTTGAAGTTATTTCTTTAGAGATTTAAATTTAAATTTAAATAAATGGGTATTTAGCCCAACATTGATTGATTCAGTTTTTCCATTGTCTTATTTTATGCCTAACTTCCCGTTTAGTTTTCCATGGTTAACAAACTTGTGCTCTTTCATAGTTGTTTAACTATTTTCTCCATATCATCATATCGCATCACACGAAGAAGAGAAGTAGAGCCATATGTTATTATTTCCGAAATCAACTGTCCGCATTTACAATCCATCCATTCTTTTCAATCTCCTCGATTGAATAGTCAGTTCCAAAGACTATAGCCTTCTTGTTCCAATAACTCATGTCTGGTTTCTTCCTCTTAGTTCCATGAGAGGGTTTTGCCTTTGCAATCTCTTCTTTCTCAGCCTTAGACACCTTCATTTCACTCTTCTGACTTGCTAGTTTAGCCTTTCCCTTAGAGGATTCCTTCTTAGATGAGGGTTGAGGTTGTTCTTCAACCTTCTCAGAAGCAACGGTTTGTTCTGTTGCTTGAGAGGAAACCTTCTCATCCTTATCCAAGTCTATTGGATCATTAGGATCAGTTCGAGAAGTGTTTTTAGCAGCAGTTTGTAGAATGATTCGTGAAGACCTCATTGATTTTGTTGGTGCATGCTTCATTTTTGCAGGACGCGAGTTGAAAGGCTCTACGTTACAAATAGGTTGAGGAGGAACAAGAAGAATGAAGTTTAGGATTCTATGGATAGATTCGTGTGAGGAATCAGAGTAGGTTGAAGTGGTTTGTGGGTTCTTTGAGTGTGTCATTCGAAGAAGAAGAGAGAGGAGGAGTGTTTACATTCAACGGTTGAGTGCGTGAATGAGGAGAGAAAGAAAGTGTTTTTATTAACTTCCAAACAGTTAATATCTAACGATTACAACATCATTTGACTGATGTGTGTAACATTTTGGAGAAGATTTAATGAAATGACAAGTTACCAATAAGGGAGAGAGCCGTTTAACGGCTAGATACCTATTTTTGGTCTTTTTCCTAAATAAACTATTTTAAGGCAAAAAGCATAAAAAGAAAACATACCACTTAAAGACATAAATCTACTTAGACTTAAGTAATAAACAAACACATCAATCAACATAAAAATAAACAAACAAAATCTTTTTTGATTTTTTTTTTATTTTAACTGTCATATTTGAACAAATGACCCTTCTCAGAGGTGAGAAGGTTGGGAAATGACCTTTCTCAGACATGAGAAGGTTGGTGGTCGTAACCCTTCTCATTAGAGGGGCTTTCAATGATATGCAACATGCTTTTAATATAACTAAAATTCTCTTGTAGAAGAGCTTTAGTGAAAATGTCAGCTAGTTGATGTTTAGTGTCAATAAAAACAAGTTCTATATCTTTCTTTTGCACATGATCTCTAATGAAGTGATGTTTAATATCAATGTGCTTAGACCTTGAGTGTTGAATAGAATTTTTAGACAAATTTATGGCACTAGTATTATCACAGAAGATAGGAATACCTGGATAGCTTAGAGAGTAGTCCTCAAGTTGATTTTTGATCCATAGTATCTGAGAACAACATCCTGCTGTAGAGACATATTCTGCTTCTGTGGTTGACAAGGCAATTGTGTTTTGCTTTCTGCATGACCATGATATAAGTGATTCTCCAAGAAGTTGGCATGAGCCACTGGTGCTCTTTCTTCCCACTTTGTCTCCAGCATAGTCAGCATCACAATACCCAATTAAGTCAAAATGGGTTCTCTTCTTGTACCACAAGTCTGTGTTAGGTGTGCCAACAAGGTATCTAAAGATTCTCTTTACAACACATATAAGAGATTCCTTGGGAGCAGATTATCTGGTCTACTTGCATTGAGATACATTAGAGAACCTATCATACCTCTATAATCCTTCTCAGACACAGATTTACCTTTCTCATCCTTCTCAATACTTGCAGAAGGGTGCATAGGGGTTGCCATAGCTTTTGCATCACTCATTTTGTACTTCTTAAGCAGATCTTTGATGTATTTTTCTTGAGAAATGAAGATCCCATTCTTAAGTTGTTTTATTTGTAAACCAAGAAAATATCTCAGTTCACCCATGAGGCTCATCTCAAACTCACTCATCACGAGCTTTCCAAATTCATTACATAGCTTTTCATTTGTGGCTCCAAAGATGATGTCATCAACATATATTTGTACAATAAGTAATTCATCTTTTAGAGATTTTCTAAAAAGTGTGACATCAATTTTTCCTCTTGAGAAGCCATTTTTAAGATGAAAGGTACTTAGTCTTTCATACCAAGCTCTAGGAGGTTGATGCACATAAACTTCTTCATTTAGAAAACCATTTAGAAAAGCACTTTAACATCCATTTGAAAAAGTTTGAAATCTTTGTGAGCAACATAAGCAACAAGAATTCTAATAGCTTCTAATCTAGCAACAGGAGCAAATGTTTCATCATAATCAATACCTTCCTGTTGATTGTAACCTTGAGCCACTAACCTTGCTTTATTTCTAACCACTTTACCATTTTCATTCATTTTGTTTCTGAACACCCACTTAGTACCAATAACAGATTGATGTGAGGGAGAAGGCACTAAGTTCCATACCTCATTCTTCTCAAATTGAGCAAGCTCTTCTTGCATTGCCTCAATCCAAGATTCATCAACAATTGTTGCATTTAAGTTCTTAGGTTCTATTTGAGATATGAGAGAACTTTGAGATGTTTCTTTTCTAAAGGAACTTCTTGTTCTTACTGGTTCAGAGGTTTCTCCAATTATTTGATCTTGAGGATGATGAGAGACTAGTCTCCTTCTAGGTAGGTCAGAAGCTTGAGTAGGTTGCTCATTTGGTGTACTAGAGGGCTGAGAAGGGTTGTTAGTTGAATCTTCTTCAACTTTCTCATTTGTTTCACTACCCTTCTTGCCTGTTTCTTCTGCAGCAATTTCATCATCTTCTTCTCTAATAGAACTGTTATTGTCCATAAACATAACATGCATGCTTTCTTCTACATCTTTAGTCCTAAGATTGAAAACTCTGTATGCTTTTGAGGTAAGTGAATATCCTAAGAAGAGTGTGTAATACCCCAATTTTGTCCGACTAGTTCAAAACGTATTAAAAAAAACAAAAAAGTATTTTATGTGAACACCTGATTTTAACGAGTATTTTCTCCTTTTCAAAAAGAACTAATTGCGCATTTGTGGCGTTGTTTTTAACGATCTTGTTTGTGTTATTTTAATGACCTCAAACTGTTTTGTTCTCGTTGCGCACCCGTGTTAGTTCTAATGCGTGTTTATCTTTGTATTCGTTAGTGCTTGTTAGGTGTTTGATATATTGTTTGAATTAGAGTTGAGTAGGAGTGAGTATGTTGATGATGAACTTTACTTGTTTATGGTTTTTGTGTGTTCTCTGGACACTGTTTCGGTTTTCCTCAACTGGTACTGTTTGGTCCAAAAATTGTGTGGCTAATTGTTTTTGAAAATAGACTTAAGGTCGGTCGTTTTGGCACTGGTTTCGTTCGATTCGGAGTTGTGTAGCTCAAGTTATGAGTCTCTAAAGTTACGTCAAATTTCTGGAGTCAAACTGGGGGTAGGTTCAGTTTTTGCAGGTTTTGTGTGTTCAATTGAACTCCGTTTTGAGTGATTCTTATTTCATTGAAAAATAGATTTAATTCTCTACGAAATAGGCACTGATTTCACTGAATTTCATTAAGAAATGAGAAAGAAAATTTGGTTGCAAGTTGGGTAAAGCGTTCTGTCCGATTTTGGTACCTCAGTGTAGTGTTTTGAAAAACTGTACCAACTGGACACTTATTTTGAAAAACTAAAATCATAGGTAGAAACTACACTCAGAGTGCTTTCGAATGAGTGGTCTTTTGTAAATTTTCGATGTCGTTTGCTATTTTAAATAATTCGCCAAAGTAGGAGTACTGCTTTAGGGATCCGACACTTCGTGCGGTGTTGTCAATGTTACCCAAAGTGTCAAAAATACTATTTCGGTCCCTATGCACTATTGGTCCTTGAAAGATGTTGTTTTAATCCTTATGGTGTCAGAATGATCCCCAAGGTGTCAAATTAGTCCCTAAGTGTTAAATTGATCCTCATGGTGCCAAACTAGTCCCTAGGTGTCAAAATAGTTCCTAAGTGCTAAAATAATCCTTATGGTGTCAAATTAGTCCCTATGTGTCAAAATGGTCCCCGAGGTGTTAAAATGGTCCTTAGGTGTCACATTGGTCCTTGGGAGGTGATTTGGTCCTTAGGTGTGGGTTTAGTCCTTGGTGTGACATTTAGTCCATTAATGAGGTGTGTTGTGTTGTGGTGACGAGAAAGCGATGTGTAGGCTTCGGCCAAAGCGATGGGTGGGCTTCGGCCAAAGCGATGTGTAGGCTTCGGCCAAAGGGGTGTGTGAGTTGCGTTGCGAAATGAAAAGTGGTGAGTTAATGATTGTTGTGGTAAATGTATTGTGTTGTGGTGCATTGTCATGGTGTAACATAAATCATGTGCATTCAGCGATGTGTGGGCTTCGGCCAAAGTGACGATGGGCTTCGGCCAAAGTGACGATGGGCTTTGGCCAAAGCGACGATGGGCTTCGGCCAAAGCGACGATGGGCTTCGGCCAAAGCGACGATGATGGATCCACATGCATATTGCATTTCATACATTACATGCATGCTCTGGTGATTGATTGGGTGTTCATGAACTAATGGTGTGTTTGGTGTAACTGTATTTAGTGTAACAATATCTGACGTAACTGTATATTTGGCGTAACTGTAATTGGTGTAACTGCATTAATGATGTATTTGAATTGACCGTATCTACGTGTGCCTATTCTTCTCTTTGTGTTTCTGTTTTATTTATTATTATCTATGTATTGAGACTCACCCCATCTTTGCGTCGTGTTGCCTCGTATGTCGGCAACTGCAGTGATAGCAAATGAAGTAGCCTAGTGATGGTCATGCTCGATATGTAGCACCGGGGGCGGAAGTCTTAGATAATTAGTAATTTATTTTGATGTATTCAGTCTGATATAGGATGTTGTATTAAATACTTTGAGACCGGTCGATGTTCTCATTGCGGTCTTTGGTGAATTACATTCGAGGATGTTGTAAATAACTAAATAAGCGTTTTGAGGGTTCGCCCCATTTTGACGCGTGCTATGTATCACGCAAGTTGTTTTATGAAAATTCAATTCGTCGTTTTATGTTTTTGAAGAAATGTAGCACTCTCTTTGAGGTGCGTGATTTTGGAAACTCTGAATTTTAATTTATCTAATCAATAGTAAATAGAAAGGGGGTGTTACATTAGTGGTATCAAAGCAGTTCGGTCCGTCCGGCCAAGTTGTCGAGTCTGTTAACCCTCGAGTCTTGGTACTCGTTCTGAATCATAACCATGTTGTTGTTTATTACTGTGATCTTTGTTGGTTTGTCCTTTCATTGATATGCCTTGTAATTTATTTGTTGAATAGCGAGTGAAAGTTATATCGATTTATTGAGGTATGTGTAAATGAAAATATGTAACTGTTGGTTGTAGCATTGATTTTGATTATTTGTGACTGTTGTTGTATCATTAAGATATGTGTGATTAAAAGAGTTCTAACGATGTCAAAGGAGTGAAAGTCGTGACGACGCCTTCGCACTCCGGACTGCGTTAAAAGTCTTTTAATGTGGTAGTTATAAATTTGAAAGAAAGTAGTTTTGTGACCTCAATTAGTTGGTTGCATGAGTAGGAGGGACTGATCACCCCAATCACTCATCCCCAATGAAAGAGGCGACAATAACTCATAGTTATTATTAAATTTGGATGCATGCACTAATTTTAAATTGATGGACTGCTTGATTAGTTTGCTAGAATATAGGAGTACTTTTATATGACATAACCGTGGTAAGTATACATCGAACAATATTTGAAGATTGCTTGTTGAAAATTGTTGCACTTGATTGTCGTCTCTGCTATAAGTTGATTGTTTTGTGATGCATATGAGTTAAATTTGATTGTGCTTAATTGTCTCAAGTTTGTATGCTAAAATGAAATGTTGTGTAAGGCTATATTTTCATTAACTCAATTAAGATTGCATAACTTGAAGTTTTGACATTTTGGTGTTTCAATTCGGCTTGTTACATGAGCATGATATGATTTGTCAAAAATGAAATGATTAACTATTCTTACCTTCTGAATTTATGTCGGAAACTAAATATTGAACTAATAAGTAGTTGTGTATGTGGTAGCATGTTCGTGTGATAGTAACATTTGGGGTTTGCATATAGTCTCCTTTTTGGACAAAACTCGTGAGTTCTATGATTTTCAAAAGAAACGATACTTGGGAATTTTATGCTATTGGAAAATGAATGTGATGTCAAATTAGTGTTGAATTCGATTCCCAAGATGTTTTAGGGTCTTTATTTCAAAATGTGACATAAATTCGGCTTTTGAACCGATAGGGTTGTGGTTTAATGATGTTTGAAAATTATGAGATTGTACATAAATTATGAGATTGTACATAAATTTTTATGTTATGTGAATGTGAATCCAAATAATGATTGTCAAGGTCTTGGGAATAAATGTAAACAATTTTAAGTACTTCTTGACTGTGAACAACAAATTGTATAATTGTGTTCGTTTTATGACTTAACTTGGATTTTGTCGTTGCTATTACTATTATTAATTGTCACTCCTTGATTTGTGTTACGTGGCTCCTAATATCTAATGATGAAACGTGCGGCGAGACCTTTTGTGCACTTATATTACTTGAATTAGTTTTCTTTGCTAAATGTTGACAAGGAGATTTAATTTCATTTGCTTAAACTAATATCAAGTCTTGTATCAAAACAAGTGTGTTATAAAGCATGTGTTGGTTATATTATTTTGGTGGTATGAAATCAATTAAATTTAGTAGAATTATATGTTCCATGTTATTTTCTAGCGAAATTGTAAAAATCACATGTTAGCCAATCCCTAGGAATAAAGAGATCGAAGAAGATGCCTACATGTTTAATCTTTTCGGGCTTGTGTGTTTAATTTGTTTGCATGATTGGTTAAGCTTATGTGTTTCCTACGTGTGTTCTTTGGAGCGAGGAATTAATTAAATCTTGTTATAATTTTCGTGTCCTCAATGAACCTTAGTAGTGTTTTGTGCTTAGAATGAAAGCATGGTTGTTATACAACTCAAGAGTAGAAATGATGCCAGAATCAATGTCTTAGGTTGAGACTCCTGGAAACCGGTAAAGCTACGCATACTTTTTGCGAACTTTCTGAAAATGCTATTTTTATAAAACTCGGTGTAGAATTATTAGTAATGGTGGCTGAATTATGATGGTTGTTTGTCTTTGTTGAATTCACTTTGTTTTGAGATGTTCTCGACATGGGTTCAGTGTTTCAGTGACTGAGAACGTTTTACTAATTGAAAAATTATGTGGTTTGTCATTTCGAAAACTTGATTGAATGCTTGTTAATTTGCCACTGATTTGGTTGCATTTGGAGTTGTAGAACTCGAGTTATAGGTGAAACAAGTTAGGTTAAAATTTCGAAACAATCTGGACATAGGGTCGGTGTGTTGGTTATTGCGTTCTCAAAAGAGCTCATTTTCGAACGAATCCAATTTCTCTGAAAACTTGACAGAATTTGCCTCATTTTATACACAAGTTTCATGCAATTTGATCGAGTCTTGGTCATTATAGAACTGCTTGAATTTGAAGGACAGAAACTGCATCTTTTGAAACTAGTATGCGTATTTTTGAAAACTGTACCTATTGAACACTCTCCTTCAAAAATTGAACTTAGGGATAAGAAATAGACCCATAGGGCTTTCCAACAAGTGTTTATTTGTCGAAATCCGATGTCGTTTACTATTTTAATTGATCCGCCAAAGTAGGCGCAAAGTTACAGAATTTTCTGCACCTGAGTTTAGGTGGACTATTTTGAACGTTGAATAAAGTGATTAATTGTGGAATAGGTTGAACTTGAATTTTGTTGTTGTGATCGTGTTAACTGTTGATGTGAATATTGTTGGTATATGATAAATTAGTGTCGTTGTGTTAATTGCGATTGTTGGTGTTGTTGGGCCCTCCGCCATGATTGATTGTTTGTCTCGTGTCATAGGCGTTTGTTTCCGTTGAATAGGAAAATAAAAGTGACGATATAGGTATTTGTATCTAAAAATGACGATGTAGACTTAGCATATCAAAGCGACGACGAAGATTCGGTCCTACTTAATTGGTGGTGATGCCACAAGTTAGCCATTTTATGGTGGTTGGGTAGTCGAGTAGGGTGTTGATAATCTACAGGTTAGAATATCTATTTGGGGAGTAGGGGTGTAGAGGAGGGTGTTTGGTCTGTTACGTGCACGATAGGACTTAGATGAGAACGGTTAGAGGTAATAAGAAGAGGGGATGCTGATTTTCGTGAGTTGGCGTAGATTTTCGAGGACGAAAATATTCTAAGTGGGGGAGAGTTGTAACGCCCCAAGATAATTTAATTATTTATTTAATTAAGTTATTTAAGGCTTGCAACATTTATTTAAATCAAATAATTAATTTAGAGTTTTATTTTATTTAGGAGGTGTTATAGTGATTAGTTATATTAAAAATAGAGTATTTAATATAACTAAGGGGTGTTGGGTAGTAAATAAGGGAGTGGGGAATTAATTAAAATAGGGAGTGGTTGAAGTAGCTAGGGGGTGCAAATAAGGGGCCCAAGCCCACTAAATAGGCCCAATTTCAAGACTTAAGCTAGGGTAGGGTTTTTCATCTCATTAGAAGCAAGAAAAAAAAAAAAGAAGAGAGGGAAAGGAGGAGTAGAGTCACAAGAAAGATAGGGAGGAGGAGGAAGAAGAGAAATTCATTTCTCTTGCTTTGGGTAAGTGATTTTAGTACCAATCTCCTTCATTTTTCTTCCTCTATCTTTTAGTACAAGTTTTAACCATTAATTCCCTTCCTTTTCCTCTTTTCCATGGATGGTTTTTTGAAGCTCAAAGTAGGAGAGCTTCCATTTTTGGTGGTTTATTGTGTTTTGAAGGAGAAGCTTCTTGGGTTTGCAATTTTGAGGTATGGGGGCTCTCTTTCATAGTTAATAATTTATAAACCATGAAATCATAGAGATTAGGTGTTAGGAGTAGTTGTTTAAATTGATTCATGAAGTATTTGAGTGATTGTTTGATTTTATATGTGATTGAATTGAAATGTTGTTCTTGATTGTTGGTGTTAAGGTGAGTTACATGAATTTAATGCAATATGGTGTGTAATAGGTGTTAATTAATATGGAGGTGATTGGTTGTTAAATTGATATAATTGAATGGAAGAAATATTGGTGCTTGTTAGGTGTTTGATATATTGTTTGAATTAGAGTTGAGTAGGAGTGTGTATGTTGATGATGAACTTTACTTGTTTATGGTTTTTGTGTGTTCTCTGGACACTGTTTCGGTTTTCCTCAACTGGTACTGTTTGGTTGATCCAAAAATTGTGTGGCTAATTGTTTTTGAAAATAGACTTAAGGCCGGTCGTTTTGGCACTGGTTTCGTTCGATTCGGAGTTGTGTAGCTCAAGTTATGAGTCTCTAAAGTTAGGTCAAATTTCTGAGTCAAACTGGGGTAGGTTCAGTTTTTGCAGGTTTTGTGTTCTCAATTGAACTCCGTTTTGAGTGATTCTTATTTCATTGAAAAATAGACTTAATTCTCTACGAAATAGGCACTGATTTCACTGAATTTCATTAAGAAATGAGAAAGAAAATTTGGTTGCAAGTTGGGTAAAGCGTTCTGTCCGATTTTGGTACCTCAGTGTAGTGTTTTGAAAAACAACTGGACACTTATTTTGAAAAACTAAAATCATAGGTAGAAACTACACTCAGAGGGCTTTCCAATGAGTGGTCTTTTGTAAATTTTCGATGTCGTTTGCTATTTTAAATAATTCGCCAATGTAGAGTCTCTTTGTAGGGATCCAGCACTTCGTGCGGGTGTTGTCAATGTTACCCAAAGTGTCAAAAATACTATTTCGGTCCCTATGCACTATTGGTCCTTCAAAGATGTTGTTTTAATCCTTATGGTGTCAGAATGATCCCCAAGGTGTCAAATTAGTCCCTAAGTGTTAAATTGATCCTCATGGTGCCAAACTAGTCCCTAGGTGTCAAAATAGTCCCTAAGTGCTAAAATAATCCTTATGGTGTCAAATTAGTCCCTATGTGTCAAAATGGTCCCCGAGGTGTTAAAATGGTCCTTAGGTGTCACATTGGTCCTTGGGAGGTGATTTGGTCCTTAGGTGTGGGTTTAGTCCTTGGTGTGACATTTAGTCCAATAATGAGGTGTGTTGTGTTGTGGTGACGAGAAAGCAATGTGTAGGCTTCGGCCAAAGCGATGGGTGGGCTTCGGCCAAAGCGATGTGTAGGCTTCGGCCAAAGGGGTGTGTGAGTTGCGTTGCGAAATGAAAAGTGGTGAGTTAATGATTGTTGTGGTAAATGTATTGTGTTGTGGTGCATTGTCATGGTGTCACATAAATCATGTGCATTCAGCGATGTGTGGGCTTCGGCCAAAATGACGATGGGCTTCGGCCAAAGTGACGATGGGCTTCGGCCAAAGCGACGATGGGCTTCGGCCAAAGCGACGATGGGCTTCGGCCAAAACGACGATGATGGATCCACATGCATATTGCATTTCATACATTACATGCATGCTCTGGTGATTGATTGGGTGTTCATGAACTAATGGTGTGTTTGGTGTAACTGTATTTAGTGTAACAAAGATTCGACGAATCGTATATTTGGCGAATCGTAATTGGTGTAACTGCATTAATGATGTATTTGAATTGACCGTATCTCTGGTGTGCCTATTCTACTGTGTTTCCTGTTTTATTTATTATTATCTATGTATTGAGACTCACCCTACTGCGTCGTGTTGCCTCGTATGTCGGCAACCTGCAGGTGATAGCAAATGAAGTAGCCTAGTGATGGTCATGCTCTGATATGTAGCACCGGTGGCGGGAAGTCTTAGATAATTAGTAATTTATTTTGATGTATTCAGTCTGATATAGGATGTTGTATTAAATACTTTGAGACTGGTCGATGTTCTACTGTGCTGGTGAATTACATTCAGGATGTTGTAAATAACTAAATAAGCGTTTTGAGGGTTCGCCCCATTTTGACGTGCTATGTATCACGCACAAGTTGTTTTATGAAAATTCAATTCGTCGTTTTCTGTTTTTGAAGAAATGTAGCACTCTCTTTGAGGTGCGTGGAAAAGATTTTGGAAACTCTGAATTTTAATTTATCTAATCAATAGTAAATAGAAAGGGGGTGTTACATTAGTGGTATCAAAGCAGTTCGGTCCGTCCGGCCAAGTTGTCGAGTCTGTTAACCCTCGAGTCTTGGTACTCATTCTGAATCATAACCATGTTGTTGTTTATTACTGTGATCTTTGTTGGTTTGTCCTTTCATTGATATGCCTTGTAATTTATTTGTTGAATAGCGAGTGAAAGTTATATCGATTTATTGAGGTATGTGTAAATGAAAATATGTAACTGTTGGTTGTAGCATTGATTTTGATTATTTGTGACTGTTGTTGTATCATTAAGATATGTGTGATTAAAAAAGTTCTAACGATGTCAAAGGAGTGAAAGTCGTGACGACGCCTTCGCACTCGGATTGCGTTAAAAGTCTTTTAATGTGGTAGTTATAAATTTGAAAGAAAGTAGTTTTGTGACCTCAATTAGTTGGTTGCATGAGTAGAGAGGACTGATCACCCCAATCACTCATCCCCAATGAAAGAGGCGACAATAACTCATAGTTATTATTAAATTTGGATGCATGCACTAATTTTAAATTGATGGACTGCTTGATTAGTTTGCTAGAATATAGGGAGTACTTTTATATGACCTAACCGTGGTAAGTATACACTGAACAATATTTGAAGATTGCTTGTTGAAAATTGTTGCACTTGATTGTCGTCTCTACTATAAGTTGATTGTTTTGTGATGCATATGAGTTAAATTTGATTGTGCTTAATTGTCTCGAAGTTAGTATGCTAAAATGAAATGTTGTGTAAGGCTATATTTTCATTAACTCAATTAAGATTGCATAACTTGAAGTTTTGACATTTTCGAGTGTTTCAATTCGACATTACGTGAGCATGATATGATTTGTCAAAAATGAAATGATTAACTATTCTTACCTTACGAATTTATGTCGGAAACTAAATTTTGAACTAATAAGTAGTTGTGTATGTGGTAGCATGTTAGTGTGATAGTAACATTTGGGGTTTGCATATAGTTTCCCTTTTGGACAAAGCGTGAGTTCTATGATTTTCAAAAAGAAACGGTACTTGGGAATTTTATGCTATTGGAAAATGAATGTGATGTCAAATTAGTGTTGAATTCGATTCCCAAGATGTTTTAGGGTCTTTATTTCAAAATGTGACATAAATACGGCTTTTGAACCGATAGGGTTGTGGTTTAATGATGTTTGAAAATTATGAGATTGTACATAAATTGCATGATTAAGTGAGTTAGAATTTTTATGTTATGTGAATGTGAATCCAAATAATGATTGTCAAGGTCTTGGGAATAAATGTAAACAATTTTAAGTACTTCTTGACTGTGAACAACAAATTGTATAATTGTGTTCGTTTTATGACTTAACTTGGATTTTGTTGTTGCTATTACTATTATTAATTGTCACTCCTTGATTTGTGTTACGTGGCTCCTAAAATCTAATGATGAAACGTATGGTGAGACCTTTTGTGCACTTATATTACTTGAATTAGTTTTCTTTGCTAAATGTTGACAAGGAGATTTAATTTCATTTGCTTAAACTAATATCAAGTCTTGTATCAAAACAAGTGTGTTATAAAGCATGTGTTGGTTATATTATTTTGGTGGTATGAAATCAATTAAATTTAGTAGAATTATATGTTCCATGTTATTTTCTAGGGAAATTGTAAAAATCGCATGTTAGCCAATCCCTAGGAATAAAGAGATCGAAGAAGATGCCTACATGTTTAATCTTTTCGGGCTTGTGTGTTTAATTTGTTTGCATGATTGGTTATGCTTATGTGTTTCCTACGTGTGTTCTTTGGAGGCAGGGAATTAATTAAATCTTGTTATAATTTTCGTGTCCTCAATGAACCTTAGTAGTGTTTTGTGCTTAGAATGAAAGCATGGTTGTTATACAACTCAGGAGTAGAAATGATGCCAGAATCAATGTCTTGGGTTGAGACTCCTGGAAACCGGTAAAGCTACGCATACTTTTTGCGAACTTTCTGAAAATGCTATTTTTATAAAACTCTGTGTAGAATTATTAGTAATGGTGGCTGAATTATGATGGTTGTTTGTGTTGTTGAATTCACTTTGTTTTGAGATGTTCGACATGGGTTCAGTGTTTCAGTGACTGAGAACGTTTTACTAATTGAAAAATTATGTGGTTTGTCATTTCGAAAACTTGATTGAATGCTTGTTAATTTGCCACTGATTTAGTTGCATTTGGAGTTGTAGAACTCGAGTTATAGGTGAAACAAGTTAGGTTAAAATTCTGGAAACAATCTGGACATAGGGTCAGTGTGTTGGTTACTGCGTTCTCAAAAGAGCTCATTTTCGAACGAATCCAATTTCTCTGAAAACTTGACAGAATTTGCCTCATTTTATGCACAAGTTTCATGCAATTTGATCGAGTCTTGGTCATTATAGAACTGCTTGAATTTGAAGGACAGAAACTGCATCTTTTGAAACTAGTATGCGTATTTTTGAAAACTGTACCTATTGAACACTCTCCTTCAAAAATTGAACTTAGGGATAAGAAATAGACCCATAGGGCTTTCCAACAAGTATTTATTTGTCGAAATCCGATGTCGTTTACTATTTTAATTAATCCGCCAAAGTAGGCGCAAAGTTACAGAATTTTCTGCACCTGAGTTTAGGTGGACTAATTTGAACGTTGAATAAAGTGATTAATTGTGGAATAGGTTGAACTTGAATTTTGTTGTTGTGATCGTGTTAACTGTTGATGTGAATATTGTTGGTATATGATAAATTAGTGTCGTTGTGTTAATTGCGATTGTTGGTGTTGTTGGGCCTCTGGCCATGATTGATTGTTGTCTCTGGTGTCATAGGCGTTTGTTTCCGTTGAATAGGAAAATAAAAGTGACGATATAGGTATTTGTATCTAAAAATGACGATGTAGACTTAGCATATCAAAGCGGATTTATTTAAGATTCGGTCCTACTTAATTGGTGGTGATGCCACAAGTTAGCCATTTTATGGTGGTTGGGTAGTCGAGTAGGGTGTTGATAATCTACAGGTTAGATAATCTACCAAAAAGGCCCAGAGGGCATTCACCATTCACCAAAAGGCCCGAAGGCATTCACCATTCACCAAAAGGCCCGAAGGCATTCACCAAAATATTTTATGAGGCCGAGGCCTATTCACCAAAAATGCATATGATTATGCGACACCATGACTATGCACCATCACACCAAAACACCAAATTATGCATTAGAATGCTCACCATTAGTTTATTTACTCACCAATCATCAAGAGAGGTCATAGACCCTCAATCACCCAAAATATACTCACCATCAGCATGCATCACCATAGAGAACAGCCCTATAAGGACTACAACCACACCCAAAAGGACTAAAGGAGCACCAAGGACTAATTACACACCAAAGGACTAAGCCACACCAAGGACTGAAGTCACCCAAAGGACTAAAGTCACACCTAGGAATTAAAACACCACCTAGGGACCAATTTAACACCTAAGGACCAATTTAACACCTAAGGACCAATTTGACACCTCAAGGCTAAAAACGCATCAGGGACTGAATCCCACACCCAGACACAGCACAGCAGCAACATGCTGCGCACACTCACATACCTCGGCTCCCACTCACACACCTCGGCACACACAAAACACACCTCGGTACGCTCTCACACACCTCGGCACCTCACCCCATTCACCTCGGCACCTCGCCTCGCCTCACTCACCTCGGTCACCAACCTCCTTCACCTCGACACATCACCCCATTCACCTCGGCTCCTTACCTCACTTCACTCACCTAGGTCACCTCACCTCATTCACCTCAAGACTGGCAAAGCACACATCGGTGCCCATCCTCACCGGCAGCGCCAAGAGGCGCGCCACTCACACACCGAACACACGCACAAGGGCGCGCCACAACCGGCAACGCCCAACGCATACACTCACGCACAGGGCACAGGCGCCTTGCGCCCAGCCCGTGCCACTCTCCCACACCCCACACAACCACTTGGCGCGCACACACTAGTGCAGCGCCGGCAACGCACGCACGGACCACCCATACCAGCCGAGGACAACAACATGGATACACAACAACAATTCCTCTTTCATACAATTCGATAACAAAGATCCCGCAAACAATCACAATAACGAAAACACAACTTCATGCAAAGATCACTCAAAATAACCTCATCACTCCAATTATCACATAAGGACTCAATTCAATTATATATTCGTTACATTCATCACCAAATCAATCAAATTAACATATAAGAATTCAATCAAACATTTCCTAACACTCAATCCTATGGTTCCAAGGTTTATAAACTATTGGCTATGGAAAGAGAATCCCCTTACCTTTGGTAATTGAAGAGAACAACAAGGCTCCTGCAATTCCCCCAAAGTCACCAACGATCCAAGCTTCCTTCTTCCTTGAGCTTCTCGCGATCACCCTTCTCCCTTTCTCCTTGTCGTTCGCGCCTCACTCTCACACACTGATATCGGAGTGTACTCCAATGGCGAATCGATGAAGACCAAGCACGAGTTCCCGAGCACACTTCAATTCCAGCAGGACAATATTTGACTCAAACACGTGCAATTATGTAACAACCACAAAGATAGTCCAAAAGTCATATACTAAAACTATTAAGATATTCCATTGAATTACTATAAAATCCCTTTTTATTGTCAAAATAGTTTAAGAAGGATGTACTAAAATATTTGTAACTTAAACTAAGTTAAACTTTAAATAATTTGAAACTAAAATACTAAGTCATACTAGGTTCAACGTAAATTGATTGGGTTTCATAAACATAAATAATATTACCCTAGGTAATCTCTTATAAATATATGAATCAAATATATAAATATATGAATGAAAACCTTTCAAAATACCTTCACCAAAGGCAAGGAGGATGACGTAGTGAATGCATAAGGAAACCTAAGGCCTAGGTGCTTCAAATTCCAACTCCAAGTTATTTAATTATCAAAGCATAACGAATTTGTGTCCATTACTACCGAAACTAATTGCCATCGAGTTCTTCAATTGGAAAAAGTGTGGTATTGGAAAGTCAAGGAACCAGGTGGTGAGTAGCAATCGGCCATGGGGTTTTTACACAAGAAGTGCGAATTCCAAAACACGAGCTAGGGGATGCAACGGCTTGAAACGACACCAAAAACGATCTTAGGGGTGGATTTGAGTGGTTCTCGCAAGGTTTCGAGGGTAGCCGTGGTGAGGGGAGCGAACGCGTGGAAGGAAGGAAGGAAGGAAGGTCGGCTAGGTTTTCCAATTTGTTTGCAGCGTTTTCACGTTGAGGAAGAAGAAGAAGAAGCGGTGGGGGTCGGTCCGTGTGGGCCTTGCATGGACCTGGATCGCAAGTCGGTTTGTGTTTAGTGGTTGGGGTGCGCCTAACAAGGGAATGGGGGTGTATGCGAGTAATGGGCACAAATTCACCTCTAAGTCATTTTAAAAACCCCCAATTTCACTACAACTCTTATTTTAATATCTAAATAGCTTAAAATAATTTCTATAAGGAAATGATATCTCAAACACTAGTATTTTATAAAAATAAAATAAATGTATATTAATAATTGTATATCACCAATAGTATATAAAAATACATTTTAAAGTTTTCAACTAATTTTTATACCCCAACACACAACAATTAAAATAATTTAATCATAATACTCCAAAATAGTTCATAAGGCAAGCACATATTAAAAAGTTACAACCCACGAAAATCGGGGTGTTACAATCCACCCCCTTAAAAGAATTTTCGTCCTCGAAATTTGTTAGCTAGCTCAAGGACAGAATAAAAGAAGGAATACTCGGAAGTTCAAACATACAGGAAGAAAATATAAACCTTGTCAAAGTGACAAGAGAGATGAGTCAATGATATCAAAGGTAAGAAATGGAAGACATCAACGAAAGAAAAGTTAGAAACTCGCTCAGTGAAAGCTTATGACGAGAAATAGTGGACATTCAATGTACAAAATATCTTCAATATATTCCGGATTGTAAAGCGATGTGTCGGCCTAACACAACCTTACAAACAAGACTCTATCGAAGTTATTCTTCCACGTGAATATCCACAATTACACAACTCAAGAAAATAGAAATCATGTGGTGAAAATAACAGAAAACACTAATTGCAAGATTTAAATAAGAAAAATAATATGTTCAAACACCATAACACGACATTGACGTTAGTAAAGGAATCGTACTTTAAAATCATTAGCAAAACAACTTCACAAAACACTTTGTCTGTAGCATCATCCTACAAAAATAAGAGCATGCTATAGCAATGGATTTTTCGGAAGAACAGATATTAGTTCAACCAAGTCAACCTATATACTTAGGTGAACATCTAATACTAAAAGCTAATTTAAAATACAAGCATTCTCAGCACACATTCTCATTCTAAGATTTCGAAACCACATAACACATGAGTCGTTCACTAGTACAGGTTATATTATAGTTAGAGGGGTTCGCAATATGGTGCACGGAGAGCAATTAAGCAAATAGAACAAGATAAGCTAAATTAACACAACAATAATAACATTAGAATATAGTCTACAATTACACAGATCATTAAACAAGAATACAATTATAATAGCTAGCAAGACCAACCCACAAGGCACTCAACTCAAAATATCAATACACAATTAAAAACACGTATATGAAGACAACAATAAAAACTTATATAAGACTTAGTATTTATCAATCAAAATAAACTCAATACATATTTACGCATCCAACATTGAAACTAGTTAAATTGAAATTAATACGTGACTTTGAGTATATATTTATTTTTAAATCACAAAACCACGTAACATCATGCTTTAGAAAATATTAGAATCATAATTAAATCATAAAAAAACTTGGAGATTCTACACATTTAGAATTCATAGTCGGCGATCGAATGGCATGAAAGTCACGCTTGATTCTCAAAGATTCGAGAAACAATTTGTGATTAAAATAAAACCGATGAAGGTAGTAATAACATGAAATGACAAGTGAACAACTAAGATCATCACGCCTAATTGCAATTACAAAGGTAGTACAACAATAGTTCTTGTAGCATTTAAAAATGAGACTAATCAACACATTGCAACAAGTGATAGCAACTTACAGTTGATAAGACAATTCAAAATAATCACAGAGCATCTACTCTAAAGCATCAATTCATTAAAAATACCCTTACACAAACACTTTATACCTATGTAAAATAAATTTAACGCATTTGTGAGCATAAACCAATTAAACCTATTTTAATAGAATCTCACAGACAGTCTACAAATTTCATTCTTTAGTCATAAAACCACATATCACAAATAGTGTATAGGTGACAACTAAAATTCGAATCATAGAAGTTCAGCTTATATAAATTCAGAGTTTCCAAAAACACGGAAGCAACAACCACATGACTACGATAAAACTTCACACCAAGAAAACATAACGAACACGACACATGGCCTAAGTAAGAGACCAGGCTCTATGAAAAATTTCTCTAAGGGAAAAGAGTCATTCGGGGTCTAGGTTAGATTCTAACATTATACCAGCTCCGACTGTGATACTCTTCTAAGAATATCTACCACTCACCCTATTATCTTGAGAACTTGACCAACTAAGTTGGTCACCCTCCTAATTACCAAGCATCAACAAGTAATGCGTGCAACTCTACTCAGAGTTCACACATCGGAAGACACAATAGACAATACAAATGGTCCTGGTTAGACCGAATCGCGCTCGATACCACTAATGTAACACCCCCTTCTATCTAGTCTATTATTTTAATAAATCCAAAAAAATCGAGTCTACGAAAAACTTTTAGTGCGACCACGTGAGGTGCCACATTCAACCAACCACATTAAACTCCAAAATAATAATTATAATAACTCCAAAAAGGTGATACATAGCACCATAAATCAAGACGAGGATAGATATCGTGAATAAATGGAAATAACAACAGAAATACGTATACAGCTTATCCAAATAAAAGTTAAATCATAACATAAACGACAAAGTCTAGCTATCCCCCGGTGCTACGATCGTAGCCGACTCGACTAATACTAGCGTAAGGTACTCACGTCACCTTGATCACTTTGTCACGCAGCGTTGCCACATAAGAGCAACATTCCAAGCGAGAAAGGGTGAGTCTCATTTCATAGAAAATAGTAAATAAAACAAGCAACACAATAAGACAAGCATTAGCATACCAGCAAGACAATCCAATCACTTTCACCGATTAATTATGCACACCTGCACAACCACCATAAAATGTATGCAAGTGCATGATATGCAACCCAACGCCAGGGTATATGCATGTGGATCCATCACCAAAAAGGCCAGCAGGCATTCACCATTCACTAAAAGGCCCGAAGGCATTCACCATTCACCAAAAGGCCCGAAGGCATTCACCAAAATATTTTATGAGGCCGAGGCCTATTCACCAAAAATGCATATGATTATGCGACACCATGACTATGCACCATCACACCAAAACACCAAATTATGCATTAGAATGCTCACCATTAGTTTATTTACTCACCAATCATCAAGAGAGGTCATAGACCCTCAATCACCCAAAATATACTCACCATCAAGATGCATCACCACCAGAGAAAAAATTCTATAAGGACTACAACCACACCCAAAAGGACTAAAGGAGCACCAAGGACTAATTACACACCAAAGGACTAAGCCACACCAAGGTGAAGTCACCCAAAGGACTAAAGTCACACCTAGGAATTAAAACACCACCTAGGGACCAATTTAACACCTAAGGACCAATTTAACACCTAAGGACCAATTTGACACCTCAAGGCTAAAAACGCATCGTGGACCTGAATCCCACACCTGCACACACAAAGACAAGAAAGAACATGTCGCAAGACACTCACATACCTCGGCTCCCACTCACACACCTCGGCACACACACAAAACACACCTCTGACGCGCTCACACACCTCGGCACCTCACCCCATTCACCTCGGCACCTCGCCTCGCCTCACTCACCTCGGCCACCAACCTCCTTCACCTCGACACATCACCCCATTCACCTCGGCTCCTTACCTCACTTCACTCACCTAGGTCACCTCACCTCATTCACCTCGGATTTGGCGGCACACATCGGCGCCCATCCTCACCGGCAGCGCAAGAGGCGCGCCACTCACACACCGAACACACGCACAAGAGCGCGCCACAATGGCGCAACGCCCAACGCATACACTCACGCACACAGGCACAGCGCGCTTGCGCCCGGCCGTGCGTGCCACTCTCCCACACCCCACACAACCACTTGGCGCAAGCACACACTAGTGCGGCACAGCGCAAGAACGCACGCACGCACCACCCATACCAAAGAGGACAACAACATGGATACACAACAACAATTCCTCTTTCATACAATTCGATAACAAAGATCATGCAAACAATCACAATAACGAAAACACAACTTCATGCAAAGATCACTCAAAATAACCTCATCACTCCAATTATCACATAAGGACTCAATTCAATTATGTATTCGTTACATTCATCACCAAATCAATCAAATTAACATATAAGAATTCAATCAAACATTTCCTAACACTCAATCCTATGGTTCCAAGGTTTATAAACTATTGGCTATGGAAAGAGAATCCCTTACCTTTGGTAATTGAAGAGAACAACAAGGCTCCTAGCAATTCCCCAAAGTCACCAACGATCCAAGCTTCCTTCTTCCTCGAGCTTCTCGCGATCACCCTTCTCCCTTTCTCTCTTGCCGCTCGCGCGCCACTCACGACACAATCGATATCGTGAGTGTACTCCAATGGCGAATCGATGAAGACCAAGCACGAGTTCCCGAGCACACTTCAATTCCAAAGAGGACAATATT
Organism: Oxytropis ochrocephala; assembly: GCA_020916435.1. Classification (NCBI taxonomy): domain Eukaryota; kingdom Viridiplantae; phylum Streptophyta; class Magnoliopsida; order Fabales; family Fabaceae; genus Oxytropis; species Oxytropis ochrocephala. Next base: position 22,749,750 of record CM037092.1, read on the forward strand.
TGACTCAAACACGTGCAATTATGTAACAACCACAAAGATAGTCCAAAAGTCATATACTAAAACTATTAAGATATTCCATTGAATTACTATAAAATCCCTTTTTATTGTCAAAATAGTTTAAGAAGGATGTACTAAAATATTTGTAACTTAAACTAAGTTAAACTTTAAATAATTTGAAACTAAAATACTAAGTCATACTAGGTTCAACGTAAATTGATTGGGTTTCATAAACATAAATAATATTACCCTAGGTAATCTCTTATAAATATATGAATCAAATATATAAATATATGAATGAAAACCTTTCAAAATACCTTCACCAAAGGCAAGGAGGATGACGTAGTGAATGCATAAGGAAACCTAAGGCCTAGGTGCTTCAAATTCCAACTCCAAGTTATTTAATTATCAAAGCATAACGAATTTGTGTCCATTACTACCAAACTAATTGCCATCGAGTTCTTCAATTGGAAAAAGTGTGGTATTGGAAAGTCAAGGAACCGGTGGTGAGTAGCAATCGGCCATGGGGTTTTTACACAAGAAGTGCGAATTCCAAAACACGAGCTAGGGGATGCAACGGCTTGAAACGACACCAAAAACGATCTTAGGGGTGGATTTCGAGTGGTTCTGCAAGGTTCCGAGGGTAGCCGTGGTGAGGGGAGCGAGAACGCGTGGAAGGAAGGAAGGAAGGAAGGAAGGTGGCTAGGTTTTCCAATTTGTTTGCTGGCGTTTTCACGTTGAGGAAGAAGAAGAAGCCAGCGGGTCGGGTCAGTCCGTGTGGGCCTCGCATGGACTTGGCTGCAAGCTGGTTTGTGTTAAGTGGTTGGGGTGCGCCTAACAAGGGAATGGGGGTGTATGTGAGTAATGGGCACAAATTCACCTCTAAGTCATTTTAAAAAACCCCAATTTCACTACAACTCTTATTTTAATATCTAAATAGCTTAAAATAATTTCTATAAGGAAATGATATCTCAAACGCTAGTATTTTATAAAAATAAAATAAATGTATATTAATAATTGTATATCACCAATAGTATATAAAAATACATTTTAAAGTTTTCAACTAATTTTTATACCCCAACACACAACAATTAAAATAATTTAATCATAATACTCCAAAATAGTTCATAAGGCAAGCACATATTAAAAAAAGTTACAACCCATTTAAAATCGGGGTGTTACAATCCACCCCCTTTAAAAGAATTTTTCGTCCTCGAAATTTGTTAGCTAGCTCAAGATGACGTAATAAAAGAAGGAATACTCGGAAGTTCAAACATACGTAAGAAAAATATAAACCTTGTCAAAGTGACAAGAGAGATGAGTCAATGATATCAAAGGTAAGAAATGGAAGACATCAACGAAAGAAAAGTTAGAAACTCGCTCGTTGAAAGCTTATGACGAGAAATAGTGGACATTCAATGTACAAAATATCTTCAATATATTCCGGATTGTAAACGATGTGTCGGCCTAACACAACCTTACAAACAAGACTCTATCGAAGTTATTCTTCCACGTGAATATCCACAATTACACAACTCAAGAAAATAGAAATCATGTGGTGAAAATACAGAAAACACTAATTGCAAGATTTAAATAAGAAAAATAATATGTTCAAACACCATAACACGACATTGACGTTAGTAAAGGAATCGTACTTTAAAATCATTAGCAAAACAACTTCACAAAACACTTTGTATCAGTAGCATCATCCTACAAAAATAAGAGCATGCTATAGCAATGGATTTTTAGGAAGAACAGATATTAGTTCAACCAAGTCAACCTATATACTTAGGTGAACATCTAATACTAAAAGCTAATTTAAAATACAAGCATTCTCAAAGACACATTCTCATTCTAAGATTTCAAACCACATAACACATGAGTCGCTCACTAGTACAAAGTTATATTATAGTTGAGGGTTCGCATAATATGGTGCACGGAGAGCAATTAAGCAAATAGAACAAGATAAGCTAAATTAACACAACAATAATAACATTAGAATATAGTCTACAATTACACAGATCATTAAACAAGAATACAATTATAATAGCTAGCAAGACCAACCCACAAGGCACTCAACTCAAAATATCAATACACAATTAAAAACACGTATATGAAGACAACAATAAAAACTTATATAAGACTTAGTATTTATCAATCAAAATAAACTCAATACATATTTACGCATCCAACATTGAAACTAGTTAAATTGAAATTAATACGCAGCCTGAGTATATATTTATTTTTAAATCACAAAACCACGTAACATCATGCTTTAGAAAATATTAGAATCATAATTAAATCATAAAAAAACTTGGAGATTCTACACATTTAGAATTCATAGTCATGATCGAATGGCATGAAAGTCACGAAAACAGATTCTCAAAGATTCGAGAAACAATTTGTGATTAAAATAAAACCGAGTGAAGGTAGTAATAACATGAAATGACAGTGAACAACTAAGATCATCACGTCTAATTGCAATTACAAAGGTAGTACAACAATAGTTCTTGTAGCATTTAAAAATGAGACTAATCAACACATTGCAACAAGTGATAGCAACTTACAGTGATAAGACAATTCAAAATAATCACAGAGCATCTACTCTAAAGCATCAATTCGCCAGAAAAATACCCTTACACAAACACTTTATACCTATGTAAAATAAATTTAACGCATTTGTGAGCATAAACCAATTAAACCTATTTTAATAGAATCTCACAGACAGTCTACAAATTTCATTCTTTAGTCATAAAACCACATATCACAAATAGTGTATAGGTGACAACTAAAATTCGAATCATAGAAGTTCAAATTTTATATAAATTCGAGTTTCCAAAAACACTAAGCAACAACCACATGACTACGATAAAACTTCACACCAAGAAAACATAACGAACACGACACATGGCCTAAGTAAGAGACCAGGCTCTATGAAAAATTTCTCTAAGGGAAAAGAGTCATTCGGGGTCTAGGTTAGATTCTAACATTATACCAGCTCCGACTGTGATACTCTTCTAAGAATATCTACCACTCACCCTATTATCTTGAGAACTTGACCAACTAAGTTGGTCACCCTCCTAATTACCAAGCATCAACAAGTAATGCGTGCAACTCTACTCAGAGTTCACACATCGGAAGACACAATAGACAATACAAATGGTCCGGTTAGGACCGAATCGCTCGATACCACTAATGTAACACCCCCTTCTATCTAGTCTATTATTTTAATAAATCCAAAAAAAATCAGAGTCTACGAAAAACTTTTAGTGCGACCACGTGAGGTGCCACATTCAACCAACCACATTAAACTCCAAAATAATAATTATAATAACTCCAAAAAGGTGATACATAGCACCATAAATCAAGACGAGGATAGATATCGAGCAAATGAAATAACAACCAAATACGTATAATCGATTATCCAAATAAAAGTTAAATCATAACATAAACGACAAAGTCTAGCTATCCCCCGGTGCTACGTATCGAGTGACTCGACTAATACTAGCGAAGGTACTCACGTCACCTTGATCCATCACACTGCAGACGTTGCCACATAAGAGCATCATTCCAAGCGAGAAAGGGTGAGTCTCATTTCATAGAAAATAGTAAATAAAACAAGCAACACAATAAGACAAGCATTAGCATACCAGGCAATACAATCCAATCACTTTCACCAGTTAATTATGCACACCCAGACAACCACCATAAAATGTATGCAAGTGCATGATATGCAACCCAACGCCAAGGGTATATGCATGTGGATCCATCACCAAAAAGGCCCAGAGGGCATTCAACACTCACCAAAAGGCCCGAAGGCATTCACCATTCACCAAAAGGCCCGAAGGCATTCACCAAAATATTTTATGAGGCCGAGGCCTATTCACCAAAAATGCATATGATTATGCGACACCATGACTATGCACCATCACACCAAAACACCAAATTATGCATTAGAATGCTCACCATTAGTTTATTTACTCACCAATCATCAAGAGAGGTCATAGACCCTTAATCACCCAAAATATACTCACTATCAGCATGCATCACCATTGATAACAGCCCTATAAGGACTACAACCACACCCAAAAGGACTAAAGGAGCACCAAGGACTAATTACACACCAAAGGACTAAGCCACACCAAGGACTGAAGTCACCCAAAGGACTAAAGTCACACCTAGGAATTAAAACACCACCTAGGGACCAATTTAACACCTAAGGACCAATTTAACACCTAAGGACCAATTTGACACCTCAAGGCTAAAAACGCATCGTGGGTGAATCCCACACCTGCACACAAAGACATCGTAAACTGTCTGCAAGACACTCACATACCTCGGCTCCCACTCACACACTCTCGGCACACACAAAACACACCTCGAGACGCTCTCACACACCTCGGCACCTCACCCCATTCACCTCGGCACCTCGCCTCGCCTCACTCACCTCGGCCACCAACCTCCTTCACCTCGACACATCACCCCATTCACCTCGGCTCCTTACCTCACTTCACTCACCTAGGTCACCTCACCTCATTCACCTCGCCTTTGATCGGCAACACACATCGGCGCCCATCCTCCCGGCGGCGCAAGAGGCGCGCCACTCACACACCGAACACACGCACAAGTGGCGCGCGCCACTGGCAAGCAACGCCCAACGATACACTCACGCACAGTGGCACAGCGCCTTGCGCCCGCCCGCCACTCTCCCACACCCCACGCAACCACTTGGCGCGCACACACTAGTGCGTGGCGGCAACGAACGACGCACGCACCACCCATACCGGTGAGGACAACAACATGGATACACAACAACAATTCCTCTTTCATACAATTCGATAACAGCATCATGCAAACAATCACAATAACGAAAACACAACTTCATGCAAAGATCACTCAAAATAACCTCATCACTCCAATTATCACATAAGGACTCAATTCAATTATATATTCGTTACATTCATCACCAAATCAATCAAATTAACATATAAGAATTCAATCAAACATTTCCTAACACTCAATCCTATGGTTCCAAGGTTTATAAATTATTGGCTATGGAAAGATAATCCCCTTACCTTTGGTAATTGAAGAGAACAACAAGGCTCCTAGCAATTCCCCCAAAGTCACCAACGATCCGAGCTTCCTTCTTCCTTGAGCTTCTCGCGATCACCCTTCTCCCTTTTCTCCTTGTCGTTCGCGCCTCACTCTCACACACCAATCGATATCGGAGTGTACTCCAATGGCGAATCGATGAAGACCAAGCACGAGTTCCCGAGCACACTTCAATTCCAGCAGGACAATATTTGACTCAAACACGTGCAATTATGTAACAACCACAAAGATAGTCCAAAAGTCATATACTAAAACTATTAAGATATTCCATTGAATTACTATAAAATCCCTTTTATTGTCAAAATAGTTTAAGAAGGATGTACTAAAATATTTGTAACTTAAACTAAGTTAAACTTTAAATAATTTGAAACTAAAATACTAAGTCATACTAGGTTCAACGTAAATTGATTGGGTTTCATAAACATAAATAATATTACCCTAGGTAATCTCTTATAAATATATGAATCAAATATATAAATATATGAATGAAAACCTTTCAAAATACCTTCACCAAAGGCAAGGAGGATGACGTAGTGAATGCATAAGGAAACCTAAGGCCTAGGTGCTTCAAATTCCAACTCCAAGTTATTTAATTATCACAAAGATAACGAATTTGTGTCCATTACTACCGAAACTAATTGCCATCGAGTTCTTCAATTGGAAAAAGTGTGGTATTGGAAAGTCAAGGAACGGTGGTGAGTAGCAATCGGCCATGGGGTTTTTACACAAGAAGTGCGAATTCCAAAACACGAGCTAGGGGATGCAACGGCTTGAAGCGACACCAAAAGCGATCTTAGGGGTGGATTTCGAGTGGTTCCGCAAGGTTTCGAGGGTAGCCGTGGTGAGGGAGCGAGAACGCGTGGAAGGAAGGAAGGAAGGAAGGTGGCTAGGTTTTCCAATTTGTTTGCAGCGTTTTCACGTTGAGGAAGAAGAAGAAGCGGCTGGGTGGGTCGGTCCGTGTGGGCCTCGCATGGGGTGGGCTGCAAGTTGGTTTGTGTTTAGTGGTTGGGGTGCGCTAACAAGGAATGGGGGTGTATGCGAGTAATGGGCACAAATTCACCTCTAAGTCATTTTAAAAACCCCAATTTCACTACAACTCTTATTTTAATATCTAAATAGCTTAAAATAATTTCTATAAGGAAATGATATCTCAAACACTAGTATTTTATAAAAATAAAATAAATGTATATTAATAATTGTATATCACCAATAGTATATAAAAATACATTTTAAAGTTTTCAACTAATTTTTATACCCCAACACACAACAATTAAAATAATTTAATCATAATACTCCAAAATAGTTCATAAGGCAAGCACATATTAAAAGTTACAACCCACGAAAATCGGGGTGTTACAGTGTGTAAGAGGAGGGTGTTTGGTGCATTACGTGCACGATAGGACTTAGATGAGAACGGTTAGAGGTGATAAGAAGAGGGGATCTTGATTTGAGTGAGTTGGCGTAGATTTTCGAGGACTAAAATATTCTAAGTGGGGAGAGTTGTAACGCCCAAGATAATTTAATTATTTATTTAATTAAGTTATTTAAGGCTTGCAACATTTATTTAAATCAAATAATTAATTTAGAGTTTTATTTTATTTAGGAGGTGTTATAGTGATTAGTTATATTAAAAATAGAGTATTTAATATAACTAAGGGGTGTTGGGTAGTAAATAAGGGAGTGGGGAATTAATTAAAATAGGGAGTGGTTGAAGTAGCTAGGGGGTGCAAATAAGGGCCCAAGCCCACTAAATAGGCCCAATTTCAAGACTTAAGCTAGGGTAGGGTTTTTCATCTCATTATTAGAAGCAAGAAAAGAAAAAAAAGAAGAGAGGGAAAGGAGGAGTAGGCTGCGCAGCATAGGGAGGGAGGAGGAAGAAGAGAAATTCATTTCTCTTGCTTTGGGTAAGTGATTTTAGTACCAATCTCCTTCATTTTTCTTCCTCTATCTTTTAGTATAAGTTTTAACCATTAATTCCCTTCCATTTCCTCTTTTCCATGGATGGGTTTTTGAAGCTCAAAGTAGGAGAGCTTCCATTTTTGGTGGTTTATTGTGTTTTGAAGGAGAAGCTTCTTGGGTTTGCAATTTTGAGGTATGGGGGCTCTCTTTCATAGTTAATAATTTATAAACCATGAAATCATAGAGATTAGGTGTTAGCAGTAGTTGTTTAAATTGATTCATGAAGTATTTGAGTGATTGTTTGATTTTATATGTGATTGAATTGAAATGTTGTTCTTGATTGTTGGTGTTAAGGTGAGTTACATGAATTTAATGCAATATGGTGTGTAATAGGTGTTAATTAATATGGAGGTGATTGGTTGTTAAATTGATATAATTGAATGGAAGAAATATTGGTGCTTGTTAGGTGTTTGATATATTGTTTGAATTAGAGTTGAGTAGGAGTGTGTATGTTGATGATGAACTTTACTTGTTTATGGTTTTTGTGTGTTCTCTGGACACTGTTTCGGTTTTCCTCAACTGGTACTGTTTGGTTGATCCAAAAATTGTGTGGCTAATTATTTTTGAAAATAGACTTAAGGCCGGTCGTTTTGCATCGGGTTTTGTTCGATTCGGAGTTGTGTAGCTCAAGTTATGAGTCTCTAAAGTTACGTCAAATTCTCTCGAGTCAAAGCGGGGCAGGTTTTGTGTGCTCAATTGAACTCCGTTTTGAGTGATTCTTATTTCATTGAAAAATAGACTTAATTCTCTACGAAATAGGCACTGATTTCACTGAATTTCATTAAGAAATGAGAAAGAAAATTTGGTTGCAAGTTGGGTAAAGCGCTCATCTCGATTTTGGTACCTCAGTGTAGTGTTTTGAAAAACTGTACCAACTGGACACTTATTTTGAAAAACTAAAATCATAGGTAGAAACTACACTCAGAGGGCTTTCCAATGAGTGGTCTTTTGTAAATTTTCGATGTCGTTTGCTATTTTAAATAATTCGCCAAAGTAGGAGTACTGCTTTAGGGATCCAGCACTTCGTGCGGGTGTTGTCAATGTTACCCAAAGTGTCAAAAATACTATTTCGGTCCCTATGCACTATTGGTCCTTCAAAGATGTTGTTTTAATCCTTATTGTGTCAGAATGATCCCCAAGGTGTCAAATTAGTCCCTAAGTGTTAAATTGATCCTCATGGTGCCAAACTAGTCCCTAGATGTCAAAATAGTCCCTAAGTGCTAAAATAATCCTTATGGTGTCAAATTAGTCCCTATGTGTCAAAATGGTCCCCGAGGTGTTAAAATGGTCCTTAGGTGTCACATTGGTCCTTGGGAGGTGATTTGGTCCTTAGGTGTGGGTTTAGTCCTTGGTGTGACATTTAGTCCAATAATGAGGTGTGTTGTGTTGTGGTGACGAGAAAGCGATGTGTAGGCTTCGGCCAAAGCGATGGGAGGGCTTCGGCCAAAGCGATGTGTAGGCTTCGGCCAAAGGGGTGTGTGAGTTGCGTTGCGAAATGAAAAGTGGTGAGTTAATGATTGTTGTGGTAAATGTATTGTGTTGTGGTGCATTGTCATGGTGTCACATAAATCATGTGCATTCAGCGATGTGTGGGCTTCGGCAAAGTGACGATGGGCTTCGGCCAAAGTGACGATGGGCTTCGGCCAAAGCGACGATGGGCTTCGGCCAAAGCGACGATGATGGATCCACATGCATATTGCATTTCATACATTACATGCATGCTCTGGTGATTGATTGGGTGTTCATGAACTAATGGTGTGTTTGGTGTAATCAGATTTAGTGTAACAAAGATCGACGAATCGTATATTTGGCGAATCGTAATTGGTGTAACTGCATTAATGATGTATTTGAATTGACCGTATCTTTGGTGTGCCTATTCTACTGTGTTTCCTGTTTTATTTATTATTATCTATGTATTGAGACTCACCCTACTGCGTCGTGTTGCCTCGTATGTCGGCAACCTGCAGGTGATAGCAAATGAAGTAGCCTAGTGATGGTCATGCTCTGATATGTAGCACCGGGGGCGGGAAGTCTTAGATAATTAGTAATTTATTTTGATGTATTCAGTCTGATATAGGATGTTGTATTAAATACTTTGAGAACTGATTTCTTTTTAGCAATCCATTATTGCCGTATAACCTGTGCACCAACTCGAACCACACAATGTTGTTGTCCGTTAACATTCTCCATTTCCACTTGCAAAGTAATGCAATGTTGAACAATTCCATATTTCTCAACCCCAACCCTCCATTTTCCTTATGTTGAAAGATTTTCCTCCAACTGATCCAAGCTGTCTTTCGGCCATTATCATCGTCATCCCACAAAAAATTTATCTGAATTGATGTTCTTTCCTTGATCACCTTCTTTGGAGCTTTAAAGAATGAAAAGTAGTACAGCGGAAGGCTCACAACTGAATTAATTAAAGTAATTCTCCCACCGATTAATAATTTTCTACTTCGCCAAGTTGACAATCTATCTCTAACCTTCTTGATTACCGGCTTCCATGTAGAGCTAAATCTTGGATTTGCGCCAACCGAAATTCCCAGAAATTTAAATGGCACATCCCCGATCCTGCAACATAAAAACTGGGCCGCAATGGATAGTTCCCTATCAAACACTCGTAACAAGGCTTTCAAACACCAAAAATTCTCTTTCGTGTTCTTGCACATAGTGATTGTGTAAATCGCACATTGAAGTACTGGGAATGAAAGTTCACTTCCTAAATAGAATTCTTCAAAGAAGCTTTCGTCAATGCTTTTCTTTGTCAACTCGTTGAGTCCCTTGGCCACCAAGAGGAAAAGGAAAGTGGCAAGGGGATCCCCTTGTCTCAATCCTCTTTCCATTGTGAATTCAAATGTGGGGCTGCCATTTACTAATACCGATGCTCACAGAAAAACACACACACAACCATCCATGCGCTCCATTTTTCATGAAATCCCACTCTCTTCATCATATATTCTAGAAATTTCCAACTCACTGAGTCGTACGCCTTCTCGAAATCTACCTTTAATAAGTATAACGGCCACTTCTTTCTTTTAGCTATGTTTATCACTTCATTAGTCACTACCACTCCATCTGAGATTTGTTTTCCTTGTAAGAATGATGTTTGAGAAGTTGAGATAACCCCAGTGAGAACAATTTTGAGCCTGGATGCAAGGATCTTTAATTGCAATTATCTTGTAAATGCAACCAATCAATTATATAGGCCTAAAGTTGTTCAGTCCATGAGGTTTCTTTATTTTGGCAATCAAAGCCACACATGATGGCGTGAAGGTTTTTGGAAGTTTCCCATTTTCGTGAAATTGGGCAAGCAATTCCATTATCTTTTCCTTAATGGTGCTCTAACAAAATTTGATGAAAGTAAATTTGAACCCGTTCGGCCCTGGGCTTTTGTTCCCCTCACAACTCCATACCGCTTACTCCGTTTCTTCTAGTGAAAATGGGGCTATCAAAAGTTTTGCTTCTTCCTCTAGAATCCTCTTGAACTCTATGCCATCCAAGGTTTGTTCTATTGAATTGTTCCTCTACAAATTGCTTGTTAAAATGTTTTCTCACTTCTTCTTTAATTTCCTCAACCTCATCTAACCACCTATCTCCTACCTTTAGTTTCTCTATATGATTCATTCTCTGTCTATACTTGACTGATTCATGAAAGAATTTGGTATTACCATCTCCATGTTATAACTACTTCACCTTAGTCTTTTGGGCCAAGAAACTCTTCTTGATGGGAAAAGCGGACAAGAATTCCGTATTTAATCCCTTCCATTTCTCCTCATCCAATTCGTCCTCTCCAACGACCTCATCCTCCATAGAGTTTATCTCCTTTATAATATTTTCCACATTCATATCCATGATACCATACACCTCTCTATTCCACACCTTAAGATTTTATTTCACATACTTCAATTTTTCTAGGCTAAATTACTGTTTTGGTCCTTTATCTTTGGCCTTGATTTCATTTTGGTCCTTTATCTTTTTTTTTTCTCGTTTTGGTCCTTTATGTTTCAGTTTTGTGTCAATTTGGTCCTTTTTTGTGTCAATTTTGGTCCTTTTTTTGTGTCAATTTGGTCTTTTTTTTGTGTCATTTTGGACGGAAAACTACAAAAAAGGACCAAATTGACACAAAACTGAAACATAAAGGACCAAAACGAGAAAAAAAAAAGATAAAGGACCAAAATGAAATCAAGGCCAAAGATAAAGGACCAAAACAGTAATTTAGCCATTTTTCTATTACTATATGAGCCATCCACCCCTTCACCTTGCATTCTCTCCACTTAGCCTCCATAAATTGTTTTCCTTCCTTATGTTCAAACCAACCATTTATGAACTTGAAGGGTTTGGTCCCCAATTTTTCACCGATGCCAATAGCCACACCGGACAATGGTCAGATATGTCTCTACTTCCACTCCATTGCGCTCTTACCTTCCTTATCTCCATTAAATTCTGAAAGGGAAAGATTTGGTCAATCCTGTCTGCTGCCAAGTCGTTTGGCTGATAACATGAGTATGTTTTTCCCCAAACATGTAGGCTCCACTACCCCCATCTCTTCCATGAAATGAATAAAATCTTGTCTTTCTGCTTCACTTTATCCGCACTTCGCCTTTCCTATCCGAGATGCAAGTGATGATTAATGTCCCCACCTATGACCCTCGCCGCTGGATTTAATCTTGCCTTTTCTCGCTAGTAATCCCGACCATGGTGCCCTCTTTGCTCTAATTGAGCAACCAAAGTATACATTGACAAAATATATATTTCTTCCATCTAGGTCGGATGTAACACCAAAAACCAGCCGAGAGAAAGTAAAAAGAGAATCAAACATACCTTTGCGCCAAATTGACATAATGCCCCTGATGAGACCGCAGAAAGGACGCAGAGGAGCCACTCAAATCATCACCTTCCCATATACAAGAAACCACTTGTGGCAATATATCCCCTCTTTTTCTTTCTTGAATGAAACACATATTAAATCTTTCACTATGCAACAAGCTTCTGAAGCGCCTCTGCTTGGCATTGCTAACAATCCCCCACATGTTAAAAGTCACAATCTTCATTCAGACCTTTAGTGGTTCACCAACTTTCCTTTTACACTCTTATCTCTAGCTTCGAGATCCTGGATTTTCCTGATTTAAACTTCGTCCCCATCATTACCACGAATACCAATCTCTTTGACAAATGCCCAAATGTTTCCTGCCTTTGATTTATTTTGTGATGCCCGGAGCGATGTTGTGTTTTCTCTCACACGTTCAAATTGGAGGTTTCTTTCACCAAAGATGTCTCGTTCATTTGTGGGTCAATAATAATAGGCTGTGATGATAAATTGATTGGGTGAATACGGGGTAGCGGAGGGAGGTCTATAACCAGCAGCAGAGGGGGTTGCTTATTGAGTACCACTGAGGGGGTGCCTAGAAAAAATGGAGGGGTAAAGTGGAGAGGGTACGACTTTGGTCTTGGTCGAGGGGGTGCCTAGAAAAAATGGAGGGGTAAAGTGGAAGGTAAATGGTTAGAATATGTTATACACAGATATGTAATGGGTTTTTTTTGTACCCCCATCCTTTACCCCCTACCCCCACATACATATCAAAACCTCAAAACCCCAAAGTACCCCTGTTAATTCCCTTTTTAAAAATAAAAAACTAATCGTATATATGTTTTGGAACATATATACGATGGCAGAAAATGTAGGCATCGTATATATGTGTCAACCACGTATATACGAGTGGCATCAAATTATCTATCGTATATACGTTTATGTGACATATATACGATGGTGTATATATAGGGATCGTATATATCTAGGGGTGGGGGTATATACGATCCCTTTAATATTTTTTTTTAATTTCGTTTTTTTTAAAATTTAACGGATAGGATTTCACTTTTAAATATTGATCAACGGTGTAGATTGCACCGACAATATCAACGGTTGATAATCTTTGACGACAACTATAAATACCCACTCCCACCCTCACTATTTTCACACAAAAAATTCAACTTCTCTCACACAACACAAGTCAAGATGATGCAGGCTTCCCTAATGTCATACTACGAGCCTTCTTCCCTCACTATCGTTCATTCTAATTTGGGGTTCACTGATCATCAGGGCATCATCTTACAAGATTATGGTATAGGTTTCGATAGGAGAGATGTTATGCAGTATAGGTTAAAACACTGCATATTATTTGCTGCTCTTAAGCTGAAACTACTGCGGATGGTTCAACTTGAGAACGACGAGCATGAGATAACTCGTATCGTTTATCGGAAACCGGAATGGACTGATATTTATTGGTCTACCATGGATGTCAACAACGAGGATGACCTCTAAGACATGATGTCCATTCATATTACGTTTAAATGGAAGAGTTATATTCATCTGTACGTCGAAACCAGAAGGACCGTTCGCTGAGATCCTTCGTCGATTACCTCCACCAACTCAATAGTTTCTATTGCATTTTCTTTTTATCTGTCTATTTTTATTCTAGTTGTTTATGTTTTATCCCTTGTGTAAGGTTGTTTTATCGAATCAATGAAATAAAAAATTTATGGAAACTCGTAAAATTTAACAACCGAAAAAAAGTAATAATAAAGTGCAAGAACTAATAATAATAATAATAATAAAGTAACATGAGTACAAACATCAAAGTACAAATACAAAATCCCTTAACGGCGCCTACGTGGTGGTAACGGTCCTTCGGGTGGTACCTTCCCCACAAGCTCATAGAGGTTCTGAAACATCTTAGTGCCATGACAGATCTCGACTCTACGAAGCCCGCGCCTATAAATGCCCACCAGCTCCTGTAAGAGGTCATCATGCTGCTGTGGTGGTGCTGGCTCATCTGGTTGTACTGGTGGTGGTGTTGGAGCCGATAACAGTTTCGGGATAGATACACAGACGTACCACTGAAAGTAGGCCGGTCCAACCTCATCCGGCGGCTGAGTAACCCGAGTAATGCGCAGAATGTCAAGCACACTCGACATGAAGTAAGTCCATACAGCTGGCTAAAAATTTTGTTTCCATGAGCCCAGACTATAATGCTATAAAATAAACAAGACTATATGTGTTAACTAATAACCTATGTAAGCAATAAATTCAACTTACCGGGTTAGCGAGTATAGAAGTGCAGACATGATCTGCTAGATCAGTGAAGAAAGACTAAGGCTCAGGCTGAGGCTCCTCATGATGCCCCTGATCCTCCTGAGGCTGATGCTCCTGATTCTCTGACATAGACGTATCTGGCGACATATCCGTCTAAGACTCATCATGCTGCAAATAGTGCCTCCCTCGATAGTGATCCTCAAACTGATGTTGAGATAAAATTGATATATGGTTTTAATGATAACAAACCTTATGAACTAAAGCTTAAGTATTCTGAATGATGTTCTACTAATGGGTGCTCTTGAGTTTTTCGAAAGAATAGGTTTCCTATAAGTGGACATGCTAGAAGAAAATTAGATCAATCCAGTGCATGTCATTATACAACAACTGAAGAATCAAAGTAGAACCAACAAAGTTACTGTTGTCTGAAAACCGAGTTGTGCAAGTGTACACAATCGCAACAAGTAATAAAGTAGTAAGTACAGTTCGTCTCCACAGGGATTGATATTAATTTTAGAGTTTAAGCGATACTAGCACTTAGTGGACCGAGTAGAAAATGCTTGTAGTAACAGGTTATCAGTTAAAAAGGTTGTCGAAATAACAAGTCGGATTGCTCTTTGCTAAGTAAAATCCCGATTAGTACAGCGCTATAACGTCACATGCTATAGCGTCAAGCGCTGTTGCAATTGTTTTTGTGCTTTTCAGTCACTCACGCCAGGGTTTCGATACAAGATGCCTATGTCTAGGTTCTAAATAAGTTCACCCCTATATAATAAAGAACCCACAACCATTGCTCTATGAACTATTACATTTCTATGTCTAGAGGGAGAAAAATCTATTTAAAGACTTAGCCGAGATCAAAGACTTGGCCGAGCTGCCCTCTTGCCGCTATAGCGTTTAGACGCTATAGTGCTTATCACTGCAACACTCACAAAACACATTAAATAGCTCAAAAGGGCACCAGATGTGCCAAATAATTTCAAAACAGTTTCTAACCCTTCTTTTCCTACAACTATACTAATTAGATAAATAAGATACTAATATTACTTGAGAACTCACTTGATTTACATGGATAAATGCATAAATAACTCATATAAATATGAGTTATCAGTTACAAGAATAGTAATGAAAGCTTCATGAAGACATGTTATCTTTACTATTAAGTTACAAGGGTGTTGGACAAGGAAATTCACAGAGAGAAAAGAGAAGACACTAGGCAATCAAGAGAAATTTCAAATCATCTAAGTGAATTCCTATCAAGAGGAGCCCTAAGAAACTAATGACTAGATTGATCAAAGGAGTATACAAGTCTTTGCATAGAAGATTCTCATAGTCATTAATTATATTCTACCAATGCTCTCTTACTCAAATGTTCAAAAGCTTATCAAGAAGCAAATTAAAGAGCATGACCGAAGCATAGCAAAGAGCATGACCAAAACATGCAAAAAGTCAAGGGTAGAAATAAACATAAGAAGGTTCACGTATGAGAAGGTTCAACAACTAAAGAAGGTTAAAATAGTTGAAGAAGGTTCAAAGATAAGAAGGTTCAATTAATCAAGCAACCTACTCTATCTAGGAAACTTCAACAACTCAAGAACAATCTTTCTCATTGAAGAACTAATAAAGAGGTTATCAAATGATTCTTCCTAGGAGCAACAAAGTTTATTTGTTTAAGGAAAAATCAATTGAGAAAGTTTGACTAAGTAAATAGAAGGTTTGACAAAGTCAAGAGGAGGTATTAAATGATTCTTCCTAGGAGCATCAAAATTCATTCATTTAAGGAATAATCATTTGAGAAGGCTTGACCAAGTCAATAAGAAGATTTTACCAAGCCAATACTTTGCATAGAAGATTAATAGCTGAGAATGTTAAAATCTCCAGAAGCTTCAAACTACAGAAGGTTTGACCATGTCAAAAGAAGGTTTAACCAAGCCAAGACTTAGCAAACTAAGGCTCTACCAAGGCTCTATCATGGTCTAAAATATTGGTATATTATAAAGGTAGAAAAACCTTGAGAAGGTTACTTTATGAGAAGGTTAAATTAAGTCAAAAGAAGATTTGACCAATCTAACAGAAGTTTGACTGAAAGTCAAACAGAAGGTTGACCAAAAGTCAACAGAAGGTTGACCAAAAGTCAACAGAAAGTTTGACTGAAGTCAAAAGAAGTTTGTCTAACAAAACACCTTGGAAGTATAAGTTCATTGTTGAGAAGGTTAAAGTGAAGGAAGATACAATGTTAAGAAGGTTGCTGGGAAACCATATCAATTTATCCCAAACACATTAATTCTTCTTGGATGATCTTAAGGTGCATCAAATGAAGATTCCAAGTCATAAAATGTGCTGGAAGTTTGAAACATAAATGAAGGTAATGCATGATTATTCCTATGGCACATTTTAAGTGTTTGTTCATGCTAGGAAGCTTAAGAAGGTTGCTTCAAATCAATTCCAGGTTGTCCAACAGTTACAACCTGAAGCGTAACTGTTGAGTAGACTACTAAAGGAGTATTGTGACCGTCATAGAAGGTTTTCTATGACAGCTAAAGCACCAAAATATGTTGAAGAAGGTTGATGGGCTACAACTAAAACACAAAGTCATCATTTCCTATCTACAAGCCTAGGACAACTTTCCAACAGATATCTTCAACTCAATTCAAATTTGTAACAGCTATATTCAGTCCCCATGTCTATTTAAATGCTGGAGTTTGAATATTCAAGGCATGAGATTGGGTTGGAACCTCTCATCATTCAAGCTTCTCAAAGAACATCCAACCTTCTCATCCCACACTCAAAGCTTCAAATGTAAAATTTCTGAGATTCTTTTAGTGAGTGTGTGTTAGCTTGATGAGCATCATTGTATACACTTTGTGTAATCTATTCTCAAGCTCTTAAACATCCCAAAACCCAAAACCCTTATTGTAAACATTATCTTGTAAACATCTCACCAAACTACCTAGAAGAAAGGTGAGGTTTGGTGGTGATTATACTTGATAAGGTGATCCCTAGGAAACTAGTGGAGAGTTTCTAAGAGAGTGGAAACAGCTAGGCGTGGCTGTGTAAGAGTACACTAGGCTGTTGTGTGTGATCAAAGCTAGTGGTGGTGAAGTCTTTTGTGTGTTGATCAAAAGCAAGTGTAATAGCTATTTGGAAAATAGTGGAAATACTCACGTGGACGTGGGGAGAGGAGTAGCCAGGTTTGGGTGAACCTCTATAACTCTACTATGTTATTTACTAGCTTTCCTTACTATCTTCTAACATGCTATAACATATTCACCATTGTTCAAACTAAGAGAAGGTTAATTTATTCAACCTTTTGAAAACAGTTTTTAACTAAGAACTTATAATCTATGATTTAATCTCAAAGTTAAAACCAACATATCTCTTACAAGCTTTTATTCATGACTATCCCTCATCATTAAGAAGTTAGTATCCTATATTGATTATCTATTGTTACTAGCCTTCTTCATTGAGTAGTTAGTGTTTTATATTGATCATCTATTGTTACTAACCTACTCAAGTATTTTATGCACAAATCATATATCGTTTTAAAAGCATTTATTCAATCAAATGATTTCATCCTCATAGGCTTCTCTACATTAAAGAGTTTATCCTTCACATATATATTTCTTGGTAATATGTTCCTCAAGTTATCAAACACTAAATTACCATGTTCAACAAAAGGATAAAATTCATATGATGTACAAAATGTTTCTATGCATAAATACAACACAAGACTCATTATGAATTGAACTTACTTAACTAGAGAAGGTTCATCATGTGGAACCTACTTAACAAAAAGAAGGTTCAATGCATGGAATCTAGTCAAGAATAGTATGTATTGTGAAATTGTTTTAAGCTAGCTATCTCATCTCCAAGTATCAACTTGAGAGGACATTTTCTAAGTTGCAAGATATACATTTTAAAAGGGTCACAATTCAACCCCCCCTTCTTGTGACTCTATATGCCACTTCAATTGGTATAAGAGCACAGGCTCTTAGGGTTGAACATAGTTAACTGTGAAGAGATGAAGATTCTGGAAGAAGTGATGACCAACATTGGAGATGAAGAACATGTCTCAGAAGGTTGATTTACAAAGAGATGTGTGACATGCTGAAAACAATATTGATGATGAAGAGGTTGACAAGGTGGGATAGATGGAAAATGAATATGCCATGATCAACAAGTAAGCTTGTTTTAATTTTTCTTTGAATATTCTATACTTATTAAAACAAGTCTATAAGCCACTAGAATGAAAAGCTATTAGAGATGAGTTTTCTCTAAATAGCAAAACATAGGAAAGATAAAAGGGTTTTTAGCTACTAATTTGAAAAGCCATCATAAATCCTTTTTTACTCTCAAAAGCAAAACAAAAAATGCCACAAGGCACTGTTTTATAAGCTACTTTTCAAAAATCTCACAATACCCATCTTTGACAATTTAAAGAGAAATGTGAAAGTCAAAATGATATGTTGTCTTGCTTGTTCTAACATACAAAGTGATGAACCACATGTTTTACATATTGATAAAGTACTAGTAGGTATTTGTTGCATGCTAGGCAAAAAGTAAATGTGGAGAAAACCTATAGTAAATAATAGCCCACTTGTATGAATTCTTCCAACTTATATTTTGTTGCTTCCTTGATCCTTACATAGTGTACTAAAAGGAATGGGGAATTTAAATCCTTGTTCTTTTTGGGTTTTTCTAAAGCAACCTATTATGATAAAAAGTGGATGAGAGTTGTGTTTTGCAAGAATCTAAAATCTTGCATTATATTGGCAAACATAAGAAAAATGTTTGAGAATGAAAACCAGTGGAGTTTTTGAAATTTGGTGAAGCTTAACATATTGTGCTTTCAAGAAAATCATTTCTCTTTGGCTTCCAAAATTTCTGTCATTCATTCACAACTCTGAGCATAGTTCTTCAAGACAAGCCAACAAGAACATATTGAAAAGAGACCACACAAAGCATCATACAAATGATGCAGCCACTGTAGAAGAGAGATGTCAAGGAGCCACATGAATTTATGCAACAAAGGTTGTATGCCCCAAACTAATTGTTTCTAGAAAAATATCATTCATGTTTATCATCATTCTTTTTCAGAAACTTGGTAAAAAAAAACCTATTGGCTAAACCACATTTATCTCTTGTTACAAAGCAACAAGTTTTCTGTTTATTTCTTATATGATTAAAATAATTTTCATATGAACTAAAGTTCATGATGCATCAATATCTTTGTACATCATTTAAAATAATAATTGGATATTGATATGCACGTGTTCTTGAAGAATGGTTCTTTCATAAGAAATATTCTCTTTACACTCATGCAAAATGTTATCTGAAAAATTGTGCTTTCTAAGATACTAACTCATTCTTTTTAAAAAGGAAATTGAATTTTGGGAAAACAAGAATTGAGTTGAGTATTAACTTGGAAATTTTTGTCAAAAGATCTTTATGTGTAAAAATGTCCAATATAATGGGTGATAAGTGCTTAGACAAAAGGAGAAAATGCACACATGCTTTCCTACAGTATGTTTCACAATCATTTGTCAATGATGTATGTTCAAACTGAAATATCTTGGTTGAGACCTTATTATGTTACCATGTGATCAAAAATAGCTAGAGAAGGTATACTAACTGTTGCGTTAAAAACACACTTAGAGCAAGTGTACTCTATCGCAGAAGTAGTATAAAAGATATCGTCTCCACAGGGATTAACTAATAAGTACCAAACTACTTAAGATTAATTATTATTTAGACGAACGAGTGTTTGGTGATTATAGAAACTAAAATAACAAGAAATAAAGTGCAAGAATTAGAATTGTAAAGTTTAATCAATGGAGAGAAGCCTAGGGTCACGATTTCACTTGCAAGGTTTGATTCCTCTATGTCTAATTCTACTTGAATTCCTTTATTTTAATTCAACTATCAATCCCTTTACTAAAGCTGCTAATCCGTTTGGTCATTCGTGATTAGTATTCTTTTTCCTAAATTAACCCTTGTTTGGTCATGCAAGAATTTAAATTCAAGAAAAGCATAAAACACAAAAAGGTTGAATGATTGAAAGACTAAATTACGGTTTGGTAATTCCCTAATTACAGTCCCAATTATCCTATAGGACCACCAACTAATTGCAGTACGGTCGCTGATCAACTAATTGATTATAAACATGCAAAGGGTTGTCAATCCTAATTATGTGATAAAGCAATAGGATAATATTAATTGAATTAAAAAAACAGGAATTCAAAGCATAAATTAAAACATAAAAATGTCTCTAATCAAGCAAGATCCACCTAAGACCCTAGAAAAGGATTTAGCTATCCATAGTGTTCAAGAACATTGGAATAAAATTAAAAGTCATGAATTACAGAATAAAAATAACCCGGAGATTGAGTGAATTCTGATCCTGTATTCAGTCTCTGAATTCTGCTCCAAAGTTCTCTCACAGTGTCAAGAACAGGTACCCAAAACTCCTCTCACCGTGTGCTGTTGCTGCGCTCTCTTCGTTCCTGTGCGGCTTCGAATCTCGTGCGCAGCTTCTCTTTCTCTCTCAATTCTTGCGTTGCGTTGTGTGTTCCTCTTTCACGTTGCAGCTCTCGCTTTTTACTGTTGTGCCGTCAGGTCTTCCTCTCTTTCAAATCACGTTTTTCTTCCCCCCTCATTCATGCTGCAATGCAAACCTTTTAATTTCATGCCTAGGGTTCCGTGCCACTCCCTTAATTCAAGGGCAGTGCTTATCCCACACCCCCTCCTACTTATTCACACCCCATAAAATTTTTAAACCCCAAAATACCCCAAATTAAAAACAAATTTCTTCCCTCACAAACCCCTCACACCCCTCCGTTTCACCTCCACCGAAAACCTATTCCTCTCCCTCATCCTCTTCAAATCTCCTCTCCCAAATCAGCTTCAATCTTCGATTTCAACATCCAAAATCGTTTTTGGAACATAAGGTACACGATTACTAACCCTCTTTTACTTGCATTTTGATTGTTTTGGTGTATTATAGCGTATTCTGGGATCTGCAAAATCGTGAAGCATTTGGTTGAGCACAACCGAATGCTCCTGGGAACGAAGGCCAATATTAGGCCATTCGAATGAGCCCAACCGAATCTATTCGAATTAGGCCAACCGAATGTGCATTCGGTTGGGGTCAACCGAATAGCTGTCATTTTTAAAATAGTTTTATTTCTATTTCTAAATTTGTTTATAATGTGTTGTGCTTATTTTTTTTCAGTTATGGCAAAGACTAGAGGTGGTAGTTCTCAGACACAGCCTGAGGGTCGGGCGGCGAGCCACCCATAGCGGTTTCAAGCCAGTAAGCGGAAGGAGGATGCACGTCTTGCTGCTGGCGATGGGCCTAGTAGGCGGGGGTAGGGGTAGGCGTGCTCAGATTTGCAGCCCCAATTCCCAGGTTGTGCGGGAGGATGACATTGGGCAAGACATTGAGAGAGATGCTTACCATCCTGCGGTGACTTGGTGGGTCTGCTTGAGGACTTTAGTGCGGTGATCATGTTGAGGAGGCGGTGGTCCTTCTACTTCATCGATGTTGTTCTTTGCTCCTCGTGCCACATTTCCTTTTCTGGTGGCCGGAGGATAGATCGGTGTTACCGAGCTTACGGGGCTCACATTGCTAGAGCCATATGGGATGGCAATGTAAGTAACTTAATTTTTCTATAAATAATTTAATCATTAAATTGTTTGTAATTATTTACTTAATATAGCATTTGATATTGCAGGATCGTGGCCGTTGAGGCTTATTACACATGGAGTCCCATAGATGGGGACCTCATCCAAACATTCTACCATTCCTACAGACTTCTAAATTACTCATTGAAGGACATTGGATTCCCAACAATCATTGGCGGATTTGGTCAATGCATTTGTTGAGAGGTGGCATTCGAGACACATCATCATTTCACCTACCTATAGGTGAGATGACCATCACTCTAGATGATGTCTCTGCATTGCTCCACATCCCCGTGGCGGGATCTTTTATGATTTTCCGGACTACACCAAGTATCGGGGAGAGGAGATGTTGGTTGAGTTATTGGGTGCGAGACCCTCGGGCGCACACATGACGGACCAGCGCGCCGGGGTTATCTGTGACCCTCAAGTGGTCGAGGAGACGGTGTACCCTAGGGCTATACGGGAGGGAGCGCTGGGAGGATCTTTGCTAGGGCATATCCGCTCTACTTGTTGGGTTGGGGTCCATTCTCGAGATAAGTCGGGAAACAAGGTAAAGTTGGGGTGGTTGGGAGCTCTGGTTGACTTGGAGGTTCTTTGGAGATTACACATGGGGAGGGATGGCGCTAGCCCATATATATACGACCAACTTGGGGAATCGGTGAAGCCCAAAAAACAAGCAGATGGGTGGCTATCTGGCTCTAATTCAGGTATCTATTAAATTTAAATTTTTAAGTTAATTTTGTTGTTTCTACATTGCTCTACTAAATGATTTCATTTTTTCGTTACAGGCATGGATCTTTGAACACTTTCAGGGATCCCCTTTGGCTTGAAGGCGGTGGACCCGACATTATGATGAAAGTCACCACGTGCGAAAAGGTGGGTCGCTAATACCACCACCCCTCTTACTAGGGATGCTGTTCGAGTATCTCTGGATAGGCTGCACCCTGATGAGGTAACCTGGCAACCATACACTGCCCATAGAGACACTTGGCCGTTTGAGCTCATCAGCCTATTTAGAGGCCACTTGCGGAGTCTTGGGTGTATGGTACCGCACATGCGGATCGTGTCATGAGAGACGGTTTGGCAATGTCCAGGGGATACCAGAGGACCCAAAACCCACAACTAGAGCCGTAGTTACAAGAGAATTGGCTGACGAGAGGTGGGCCAATTTTGACCAGTGGTTGGTGGAGAGGGGGGCCTATATTACCCGTGGTGCACGGACACCATACGAGTACGCTATTGGTTTGGGAGGTCTCACACCCTTTTATTGACAAGGCTAATTATGTGCAGCTGGAGGACGAGCCGGATTGTAGACAGGTACGTGTCTTTTAAACATTCCTTTTAAATTTGTTACTTAATTAAAATTTGTAACTTAATTCAAATTGGTTGTTTCACAGGTCATGCCAGATGTGGTTCAGATGGTAAATGATATGGAGCGAGCGATGGAGGGCACCGTTCCAAAAGACACACAGCCATGGCGAGTACTCGAGGGCTTAAAACTCCTAGTGAGGCCATTCCGTAGGCTTAGGAAGTATGGTTGTGTGTATAGTAGGAGGAGGAACCGCACCACTCAGTAGTTACTATATGACATTTATGGACTTAATTATTTATTTGGTGAATGTATTATACGAATTTTATTTTGTGGACTTATGTATGACATTTATGTTTACTTAGTTATCTATATATTTCGGTTGTTCTAGCTTTAATTTTTTAAGTTAATAACACAGGTTTAGTTTGTTAAGTATTTATATATCAGTTTTAACAAAATTACACCTATTCGCTGTTACGACCGAATCCATTCGAATGGGGTCAACCGAATACCCAAAAAATAAAAATGGGGTGTGTTTCAATAAATTGCCCTTTCGGTTGTGCTTAGCAAGAATAGTTTTGATTGCCCTTAACCGAATCGGTGAAAAATGGTGTTTCATTAATGGCCTTTTGGTCTTTTCCCACACTCAGGGGGTGTGTTTGAAGTAGGAGGGGGTGTGGGAAAAGCAATAGCCTAATTCAATCCACGCTCTCTTTCTTTCATTCATGAAATTTGGATGCTTTTAATTAACTTCATGGGTGGACTTGTTTCCATGCCCCTTTTTTACTTAGCAACTTAACTTCCTTCCTTTTATATATATATATATATATATATATATATATATATATATATATATATATATATATATATATATATATATATATATAATTTATTTGAGTGGCATTAAGTTGAGTTTTTATTCTTTTTCATATTTTCTTTCTTTCTGCAAAACAAAGAGCAAATTAAGTTAGTACTTATACAATTGATAATAATCGCTCTAAAAGTGACTCAAAAATATCACTAAAAATGCATCAAATTAGAGTTTATCACTAACCTATAAGGACCCAAAAGAAATGGGTACCAAAATCATTTTTGTTTTGTGATGTAGGAATACTCATTGGATGATAAAAGGAGAAGAAAATGCCTCTTGGGAGTTGATAATAAAGAGATAAAGACCAACTCATACAACTCAAAAGATGCTCAAAAAGTTTAAATTGAAACTTCATGGTAGTACACACATTATGAGATGATGAAGGATGAATCTGAGAAAAGCATGTTGGAAGGACCGAAATCCTTCCTTGGGCTTCAATATGAGAGGATCCAAGAAGCAGAGAAAATTCATAAAGAAACTTGGAATCATCTCAGGGGGAGCATGATGATGATCTCATATGAAAAGGATTAGCAAGATGAAAATATGTTCTATAATGAGAGAACCCTTTTACGATGAGGAAGTTCTTTGACTTCGGTTGAGGAAAATATGAAAGTTACTCAAACAGCAACCTTCTTCAAAGCTTGCTGCATATCAACCTTCTTATGAAGTTGATATGACCACTGCTGAAGCTTCTTAACAAAATAAACAAGTGGTAGTTGAATAGAGAAACTTGAGTGTGGACCCCTCCACTATCAAGATCAGTGAGAAAAATAATCTGGAACAACCATCTTCATCCATCAGTCAGTTTTTCAAAAAGTACTATGATGATATATCAATGAGCATGAATTGATGATACTGCAAAGTCTTTGAGGATGTTCTTATCATAAGAAGTCTTCAGAAGGAAAGTCATTAAAGGAGGTATACTGAATCTCATCATAATTTTATTTTGATATATATGAATTATGTGTGAATATATGATATGATAAGATTGATTGTTTGTTCCTATGAATGCATGCTAAAATGATTGATGCAATATATGATCTTAAAAGCTTAATTGTATGCATCACTGTTTACTTTGAACTTGAATGTGCATGTGTCTAGTTCTACATAAAATATGTGCATGTGTCTAGTTCTACATAAAATATGTTTGATATTATTGCATGATGCTTTAAGCTTTATGAACACATGTTAAAAACTTGTTTAAAATGAAGTGTTCTTTAAAAAGTGTTAGATAAGATGTTGCAATGTCAAGTGTCATTCTTTGCAGAAATATAGACTCACATATTATATTAATATCTATGATGTGGTGCTAAATGTTATATGTGTTAGTATCTTGTAGTGCAAATTGATCCCCATCATGTTTAAAATAACAAATGTTCTAATAATTCTTATGAATAATTAAATGATTGAAAGAATCTTGTTCCACAACCTTTGATTCTAAATATTCCGTATTGTTGTAACTTTCATGAACCTTTTTGGATATATGGTTTGTTGTCTTAAATAGCTTCATTGAGTTGTAGGCCTGGTAAAAATGTTTCAATAGTCAATGTGAATTGAATCTTTCAAAGTGTTAGACCATTTGATGCATTGTTGAGTCCCATGTAAATCATGTCTTACAAAGATGCACCTCTTGTTTATCATATGATTTCTTTTGGTGTATAAAATGGGTGAAAAAGTTTTCAGATCATCAGTATAAACTTAACATCTTTCAAAGCAAGTTTTCAAATGTGCACTAATCATATTATTGTCAAATTCTGATATGTGCTTTCTAAAGAACATGTTCTTGTGAAAATCTTTTAAAGTAAGGAGTTATTTTCTCAAGTCTGAAATATGATTAACTTAATATCTTGAGAAGGAAAAATGACAAAGCCTCATGTAGATCATTTAATCTAAGTCATATTATATCCTTTATCAAATTTGATTATGGTGCATATTTATTGTTATATCTGGTTTCCAAAAACCTCATGTGCACTTATAGATCTAAAAACAAAATATTGAGAGAATCAAAGCTTAACTTGCATATCTTGAGAAACCTATACTTTACTTGATACCTAACTCTAGGAATATGATTTTGGTTTTACAAAAATTTGAGATTCTGATATTTTGGTTACAAAAGATCCTTCTTCAACATGTTCTATATTGATGTCCAATAATTGGACTTAAGATTGGAAGGTTTTCAAAAGTGTTTCTCATTTTTGTTTCTCCATGCGAAATAAATTGCTTTCTTGAAGATGTTTGAAATTAATGAGCACTAAGTGCTAAAACTGATATATGAAAAATGAAACTTCTCACAAATGCTTTTGAATATTTATTTGACACATTCTAAACAAGAAAGATATGTTTTGAAATTGTTATATGATAATCTTATTTCACTCTCATAGTCTCCAGTCAAAAATAGATATGTGAGCTCCATATAGCATATGAATGCATGTTTCTGCAAAATGAGTCTTGATTGCTGCATAATCTTGTTGTGATATATGTTTTAATAGTGTTTTTAAACAATGAAACTAGTGAAAATAGAATATATGATATATCACAAACTCTGACTACTTTGAGTAAAGCTTAAGAATGTGCATTATGTTCACTTGTGTGATTGCAGAAATTTGAAAGAGTGTATAATTTTAAATTTTAGTTATCACTATCATGCATTATGCTTTATATGACTTTGTAGAACTAAGTATGGTAAATTGATTATCCCCCATTGTTTATATCCAAGATATTATTGCCATATATGGGTTGAGGAAAAATAAAATAAAATGTCCTATATATATTGTTTTCTTCTAAGGCAAAAGGGTTGGTAAAGAACTTTATATTCATTGAACCCTATACAAAATGCATTATAAGAGGTTGTCCTCTTATATATAAAAGGCTTTCCTTCAAAGCCTAATAATGAGAGTAATAACAAGGGAAGAGATGCTTCTAAAGATAGGAGAATAAGTATCCTTGAAAAACCAAAGGGAGAGTTTTTGAACTAAAGAAGGTATATGTTCTTCAATGTCTAAACATGCTAAGTTCAAATCTGTTTATCTATTCCTTGTGAATCAAAAGAATGTGATGAATTACTTGATACAGTTATATTGCTTCTGATTACTATGATTTCTTATGTCTACATTGCAATATCAACTAAGATCTTTTCTCACATTGAATATGCTTATCATGTTAAATGCAAACTACTTGAGTTTGATAGATATAATAATAAAGAATGTTGCTAATTAACCTGAAGCATAAGTTTAGGGGGAGTTTAAACTCCATGCATAAGTTCAGGGGGAGTTTAATTTGATAGCAAATCAACATTCTTGTATGTATTATTATATCCATCCAGAAAACTTAAGATTTGTTCTTAAAGGTTTGTCATCATCAAAAAGGGGGAGATTGTTGAGATAAAATCCTTTTTGATATATGGTTTTAATGATAACAAACTTTATGAACTAAAGCTTAAGTATTCTGAATGGTGTTCTACTAATGGGTGCTCTTGAGTTTGTTGAAAGAACATGTTTCCTATAAGTGGACATGCTAGAAGCAAATTAGATCAATCCAGTGCATGTCTGTAGCGACCGAAAAATCCGGGAAAAGGATTCTTTGAAGTTCGAAAATGAAGCCGCCACCGAAATTTTAGTTTAAGGGAAAATTCGGAAAATCCCTATGGGTTCGGATAAGGGCTAGGTTTAGGTTCGGGAGTCGTTTATGCGCGGGGAAGGTATTAGTGTAACACCCTAAATAATTTAATTAAGTAATTGATTAAATTGTTTAAGTGTTGCACTATTTTAATTATATTAAATTATAATATAGTGCTTTATAATTTAGTATTTTATTTTAATAGAAGGGAGTGGTATTAGAAATACCGGAGCTGCTGTTATGGGCCCAGGAGCCCAAGCCCAATGACTTAGGCTCCTAGGGTTGGTGCATTTCGCACCAATTGAGAAAAGAAAGAAAGAAACGAAGTGAGGAGAGAAAGGAAGACGAGAACGGCGCTAAGAGAGAAGGAGAAAGGAAGATTTTGATCGTACCAAGCAAGGAGAGCTCATTTGTTGCTGTGGTTTTTGCACGTGACTCAAGGAAAAGGAATTTCTACGGTTAAAATAAGGTAAGGGGAGTCTCACTCTATAATAGAGGGTATAATAGGTTGTATAGGAGTCATAGAGTCTCTATTTGGTGTCAATTGATTGATTGGTTGAATTGTGTTGATGAATTTGATGATTTGCATGCTAAAATCGATTTAGGGCTCAAGTTAGGGTTTATAATATGTAATTTTCGTGATTCGTGATGTGTTTAATGATTGAGCGTGAATTTGGTGTTAGAATATGAAATTAGGAGTATTAGAGTGATTATGGAGTGATTTGATTTGGGAGAATTTGGAGAATTTGAGATTTTTGGGTTTGGCGCCAAATTGCTAGCAATTATGCGCCTTGTGTAATATGTGATGAGGCTATGGTGATGTGTTCTTTGTCTGGCGCCAATTTCTTTGGGAATATGGCGCCGACGATTCTGTTCATAGGGTGTGTTGTGTGTTTGTGCAGAATATCACCGTGGCGCCACATTCTTTGGGAAATGGCGCCACGAGCCATTGTTTATGTCTTTGGGTTGTGTTTGCATGCGAGTGTGTTCTCGCCAGGCGCCAAGTTCTTTGGGAAAGTGGCGCCACGTGCAATTATTCACGATGCACATATGGGGTGTTTTAAGTGAAATTTAGAGTTAGGCATATTTCACCGTGCCATCTTTTGCGATTGCTCGCCCCAAAAACAATTTTAAACATTTTGGCTCGAGTAGTTTTAGTTTTTCATGTGTCATTTGAGAGATGTTCGGTGGGCATTCTTTGTGGCGCTATATGTGTGCGCCTAGGGGTGTTTTGAGTGGAACTTAGAGTTACGGGCATATTTCACCGTGCCATCTTTTGCGATTGCACTCGCCCAAAACAATTTCAAACATTTTGGCTCGAGTAGTTTTTTTTTTTTTCATACATTGTGTGTCTTTGTGTCTAGTGCGGGGCACCAAGCAGTCTGCCCAGCGCGCTGGCAGAGAGCACGTGTGCGAGGCTACGTGTCTCGGTTTGTGTCTTAGTTTGTGTCTAGGACAGTCTTTGCCTGTGGGGCGCCAAATTGCTAGAAAAGTGGCGCCCAGTGTGGGTGTGTTGCCACGGGGCGCCAAATTGCCTTTGAGTTCTGGCGCTAGTCTTTGTGTTGCACAAGGTGGCGCCAGAATGTGGGGGAAATGGCGCCTAGTGCTGCCTTGTGCCTAAGTGTGTGATGTTTTGGTCCCTAGGTGACAGTTTGGTCCCTAGGTGACCGTTTTGGTCCTAAAGGGTGGTTTAGGTCCCTGAGTGAGGTTTAGTCCTCTAATTGTGATTAGTCCTTGGGACTTAATTATGTGGAGTTAGTAACTTGAGATGATTGAGGATGCCATGGGGGCATGAGCCATGGGGGCTATAAATGAGATTAAATATGAGGTGAGAAATAATATATGAAATGAAATACTGTAAGTGTGTTGTGATGTGTTCATGGAGTCTCATGCATACATTCGGCTGCGGTCGCGACGTTTAAAAATTAATTGTGAGGCCATGAGGGCCAGGCCATGGGGGCCAGAGACATGAGGACTCAATTTGATAATGATACTGCCATGAGGGCAAATGGTACCACATGCATAACTACATTGCATACATTCTCATGAACGCATAAATGTTATTGAGTGATGACTGAGATGACTGGTTGTGCTGTGAACTGTGACTGTATATATTGCTTATTATCACTTTAATTATATAGTTCGAGAATCACCCTTTCTGTTGTTGTTTACCACAGGTAGTCATGAGTGAGGGCTTGCTACCTTCACTATCCCCCGAGTCGGTCTGCTCTGATACGTAGCACCTAGGGGATGGGATATAGACTCTAGTTTGATTTGTTTTGCTCACCGTTGAGCTTTCGTACTGTTATATTATGTATTTTGAAACTTGATGATTACTCTTTGATATGTAGTTATTATTTCCGCTACGTGGTAAGAGATATTATTCCACTTGTTTTATGGTGTTACGTATTTGATTATATTTAAGAGTTGAATTGATTGTTTGAGAATTTTTAAGAGATAAATGTAGCATTCCATTTGAGAAATAAATTTTTATACACTCTAATTTTTGAATTAAATTACCGGGTAGAAATGGGGTGTTACATTAGTGGTATCAGAGCAAAAGTTCGGTCTGTCCGACCAAGTGTGTCTGTCTGTCATATTGTATATGACAATTAAGTTTCCTTGAATTAGTTCTGAATGGTTGTTATGCTGCAGTGCTAGGTTGATATGGTCAGACGTGTTGATGTCGCTTTCTTTTGAGGCCTTACTGGGCTATAGCTCGAGTTATGGGGACTCGCAGAATCATCGAGACCCGTAGTCGGCTACATTTGAGAGGAGAAACCTCCCACTTTCAAGGGAGGTACAACCAGATGGTGCACTGGCTTGGCTGAAGGAGATTGAGAGGATCTTCCGGGTGATTAGCTGCAATGATGAGCAGAAAGTCAGGTATGGTACTCATACTCTATCTGAGGAGGCTGATGACTGGTGGTTGGAGACCAGTGAGAGGTTAGAGGCTGCACATGAGGAGGTTACTTGGGATGTGTTCAAGAGGAATTCTTGAGAAAGTACTTCCCGAGAGGATGTCGGGGTAAGAAAGAGATGGAGTTTTGGGTGAGGCAAGGTAGTATGAGTATCACGCAGTATCTTTGCTAAGTTCACCGAGTGGCCAAGTTCTATCCACACTACTACGAGGGTGGTTACGAATTCTCAAAGTGCATAAAGTTTGAGAATGGGTTGAGAGAGCGATATCAGCGGGCTATTGGGTATCGAGAAGATCGAGTGTTTCTTGATTTGGTTGGATAGCTGCGGGATCTATGAGGATGACAAGCAATGCCCGTGCTAGAGTCATGAAAGACCGAGAGGGTAAGTTTGAGCAGGGTAAGCCATATGAGGTGTCTGCTTTGGTAAGGGTAAACAGAGGTATCTTTGGTGGTAGCGGTATGGTGGTGGTAGTCACGTCTGCTTTGAGGGCAAAGCCAAGTGGGGAGATGCTCCTACCGATATTGTGTGTTTCAAGTGTGGCAAGTGGGTCACAAGAGTTTTGATTGTAAGTGCGGGGAAAGATATGCTTCAAGTGTGGGAAGGATGGTCACATGGCATCCGATTGTGATCGTAAGGAAGTGTGTGTTTCAATTGTGGTGAAGTTTGGTCACTTTAGCTCCAAGTGCACTAAGCCAAAGAAAGAGAGGTCCATTTGGGAGAGTTTTTGCCTTTTGGCAGTTGAGAGGACCCAATGAGATTAGAGGTACTTGCTTTATCTATGGTACACCTTTAGTTGCTATTATTGACACGGGTGCTACGCACTCTTTTATTGCTTACATGCTGTCTTTGAAAAGTTGAATTTAGTCTTGTCTACTATGGAGAGAGGATGGTTATCGACACTCCGGCTAAGGGGTTCGGTAACTACTTTCTAATGTGTGCTAGGTGTCCTCTGTCGGTCTTGGCGCAGAGATTTTACAGTTGACCTTATTTGTTTGCCGTTGGGTGGGTTGGATGTGATTCTGGGTATGGAGTGGTTAGTAGATAACCATGTACACATCAACTGTTTCAACAAGTCTGTTAGCTTCCTTCCTCCAGAAGAGGAAGAGATCGCTTTTGCTATCTGGCGATCAATTGCGTGGGGTAATGAAAGAGGGTGGTCATTTGTTTGCTTTGATGGCGTCCATCTGCGAGAACCAAGTGTAGTAGTTGATGGGTTGCAGGTGGTGTGTGAGTTCCCTGAAGTATTCCCTGATGAGATTCCTAGTGTGCCACTAGAAAGGGAAGTTGAGTTTGGAATTGAGCTTGTTCCTGGTACTAGGCCTTTGTCTATGGCACCGCGTCTGGGATGTCGGCTTACGAGTTATGCGAGTTGAAGAAGCAGTTGGAAGAGTTACTCGAGAAGAAGTTTGTGAGGCCTAGTGTGTCACCATGGGGAGCTCCAGTTTTGTTAGTGAAGAAGAAGGATGGGAGTATGCGTCTGTGCGTGGATTACAGACAACTGAACAAAGTAACTATCAAGAATAAGTATCCTCTCCCGAGGATTGATGATCTGATGGATCAGCTGGTGGGTGCTAAGGTTTTTAGCAAAATTGATTTGAGGTCAGGGTATCACCAGATTAAGGTAAGGGATGAGGATATCCAGAAGACAGCGTTCAGAATGAGGTATGGACACTATGAGTACTCTGTAATGTCGTTTGGTGTCACTAATGCACCAGGGGTGTTTATGGAGTACATGAACCGAATCTTCCATAGCTACTTGGATCGGTTTGTGGTTGTTTTTATTGATGATATTTTGGTGTACTCTAAGTCTGAGGAGGAACATGCAGAGCACTTGAGATTGGTGCTAGAGGTGCTGAAAGAGAAGAAACTGTATGCTAAGTTGTCCAAATGTGAGTTCTGGTTGCGTGAGGTGAGCTTCTTGGGTCACATTATTTCTGGTAATGGTATAGCTGTAGACCCAGCTAAGGTTGATGCTGTGTTGCAGTGGGAGAGCCCAAAGTCTGTGACTGAGATCAGGAGTTTCTTGGGGTTGGCTGGTTACTACAGGAGGTTTATTGAGGGGTTCTCTAAGCTAGCCCTTCCGTTGACTCAATTGACCTGTAAGGGAAGAGCCTTTGTGTGGGATGCAAAATGTGAAGAGAGCTTCCAAGAGTTGAAGAGGAGGTTGACAACATCTCCAGTGTTAGTGCTGCCTGTGCCGGATCAACCTTTTGTTGTGTACTGTGATGCTTCCAAGATGGGTTTGGGAGGTGTATTGATGCAGGATGGGAAGGTAGTTTCTTATGCGTCCCGACAGTTGAGGACACATGAGAAGAACTATCCTACTCATGATTTAGAGTTGGTTGCTATTGTTTTTGTGCTGAAGATCTGGAGGCACTATCTCTATGGTACCAGATTCGAGGTGTTCAGTGATCACAAGAGTCTGAGATACTTGTTTGACCGAAGTATGAGTGAATATGAGGCGAGGCGTTGGTTAGAGATTCTTTGAAGGATTATGATTTCGGCTTGAACTATCATCCCGGCAAAGCCAATGTCGTGGCCGATGCTTTAAGTCGGAAAACCTTGCATATATGTCGACTATGATGGTGAGGAATTGGAGTTGATTGAGCAATTAGTGATTTGAGCTTGGTTTGTGAGGTGACACCACGCAGTGTCGACCGGGCATCTTGAGGATTGGGAATGACTTCTTGGTTAGCATCGAGAGCGCCGTGAAGTTAGATGTGAAAGGTGGTTGATGTCTTTGGTTGCTAGTGAGCAAAGCGTAGATGGTGATTACTGAGTTGGATACCCGTGGTGTGTTGAGGTTCGGGGGACGAGAATTTGTGTTCCCGATGATCTTTGAGTTGAAGAAGATGATACTTGAGGAGAGCCATAGGAGCAAGTTGAGCATTCATCCGGGTGCTACCAAAATGTATCATGATCTGAAGAAACTGTTTTGATGGCCTGGTATGAAGAGGGATGTAGTCAAAGATTGAGCACCAGAAGCCTGCGGGGTTGATGCAACCTTTAGAGATTCCGGAATGGAAGTGGGACAGCATTTCCATGGACTTTGTGACTGGGTGCCAAACACTGTGAGAGGGTTTGATACTATTTTGGTGATTGTGGATGGGCTGACCAAGTCTGCTCATTTTATTCCTATCAACATCACCTATCCTGTGTCAAAGTTGGCTAAGATTTATATTCAGGTGATTGTGAAGCTACATGGGGTCCCGAAGAGTATTGTGTCAGACAGAGACCCGAGGTTTACGTCTGAGTTTTGGGGTAGCTTGCAGGAGGCATTGGGGTCCAGGCTGAGGTTGAGTTCAGCTTATCATCCTCGATCGATGGGGATGCATGAGAGAGGACCATCCGATCCTTGGAAGATCTTTTGAGAGCTTGCGTGCTAGAGCAGGGAGGTGCGTGGGATACACATCTTCCACTGATTGAGTTTACTTATAATAACAGCTATCATTCGAGTATAGGGATGGCTCCTTTTGAGGCACTGTATGGGCGAAGGTGTAGGACTACTTTGTGTTGGCATGAGTCCGGCGAAAGTGTGGTTCTTGGACCGGAATTGGTTAGGGAGACTACAGAGAAGGTAAAGATGATCAGAGAGAAAATGAAAGAGTCCCAGAGTGAGAAAAGTTACCATGATAGGAGGAGAAAGGACTTGGAGTTTCAGGCTGGTGAGCATGTGTTCTTGAGGGTCACGCCTATGGCTGGTGAGCATGTGTTCTTAAACGGCGCTAAGAGAGAAGGAGAAAGGAAGATTTTGATCGTACCAAGCAAGGAGAGCTCATTTGTTGCTGTGGTTTTTGCACGTGACTCAAGGAAAAGGAATGTCTACGATTAAAATAAGGTAATAGAGGGTATAATAGGTTGTATAGGAGTCATAGAGTCTCTATTTGGTGTCAATTGATTGATTGGTTGAATTGTGTTGATGAATTTGATGATTTGCATGCTAAAATCTATTTAGGGCTCAAGTTAGGGGTTATAATATGTAATTTTCGTGATTTGTGATGTGTTTAATGATTGAGCGTGAATTTGACTGTTAGAATATGAAATTAGGAGTATTAGAGTGATTATGGAGTGATTTGATTTGGGAGAATTTGGAGAATTTGGGATTTTTGGGTTTGGGGCGCCAAATTGCTAGCAATTATGCGCCCTACATCTTATGTGATGAGGCTATGGTGATGTGTTCTTTGTCTGGCGCCAATTTCTTTGGGAATATGGCGCCACATTGCATCTGTTCATAGGGTGTGTTGTGTGTTTGTGTGCGGGAATATCACCTTGCCGGCGCCACATTCTTTGGGAAATGGCGCCCGAGCCATTGTTTATGTCTTTGGGTTGTGTTTCTGTGCAGGTGTGTTCTGCCAGGGCACCAAGTTGCTGGGAAAGTGGCGCCATGTGCACTGTTCACGTGCACATATGGGGTGTTTTAAGTGAAATTTAGAGTTCTAGGCATATTTCACCGTGCCATCTTTTGCAGTTGCCTGCCCAAAAACAATTTTAAACATTTTGGCTCGAGTAGTTTTAGTTTTTCATGTGTCATTTGAGAGAGATGTTCGTGGGCATTCTTTGTGGCGCTATATGTGTGCGCCTAGGGGTGTTTTGAGTGGAACTTAGAGTTCAGGCATATTTCACCGTGCCATCTTTTGCAGTTGCCTGCCCAAAAACAATTTTAAACATTTTGTCTCGAGTAGTTTCCTTTTTCATCTGTTGTGTGTCTTTGTGTCTAGTGCGGGCGCCAAACAGAGCCGCCTTGTGGCGCTAGGCGGCGCTTCGTGTCCAGAGCGTGTCTCGGATTTGTGTCTTAGTTTGTGTCTACAGGGCAGTCTTTGCCCGGGCGCGCGATTGCTAGAAAAGTGGCGCCCAGTGGTCGTGTTGCACAAGGTGGCGCTGAATGTGGGGAAATGGCGCCTAGTCTTTGCCTTGTGCCTAAGTGTGTCTTTGTTTTGGTCCCTAGGGTGAGTTTGGTCCCTAGGTGACCGTTTTGGTCCTAAAGGGTGGTTTAGGTCCCTGAGTGAGGTTTAGTCCTCTAATTGTGATTAGTCCTTGGGACTTAATTATGTGGAGTTAGTAACTTGAGATGATTGAGGATGCCATGGGGGCATGAGCCATGGGGGCTAGAGCCATGGGGGCTATAAATGAGATTAAATATGAGGTGAGAAATAATATATGAAATGAAATATTGTAAGTGTCCAGTGATGTGTTCATGGAGTCTCATGCATACATTCGGCTGCGGTCGCGACATTTAAAAATTAATTGTGAGGCCATGAGGGCGTGCCATGGGGCGAGTCATGAGGACTCAATTTGATAATGATACGCCATGAGGCAAAAGCGGTACCACATGCATAACTACATTGCATACATTCTCATGAACGCATAAATGTTATTGAGTGATGACTGAGATGACTGGTTGTGCTGTGAACTGTGACTGTATATATTGCTTATTATCACTTTTATTATATAGTTCGAGACTCACCCTTTCTGTTGTTGTTTACCACAGGTAGTCATGAGTGAGGGCTTCTTACCTTCACTATCCCCCGAGTCGGTGCGCTCTCGATACGTAGCACCTGGGGATGGGATATAGACTCTAGTTTGATTTGTTTTGCTCACTGTTGAGCTTACGTACTGTTATATTATGTATTTTGAAACTTGATGATTACTCTTTGATATGTAGTTATTATTTCCGCTGCGTGGTAAGAGATATTATTCCACTTGTTTTATGGTGTTACGTATTTGATTATATTTAAGAGTTGAATTGATTGTTTGAGAATTTTTAAGAGATAAATGTAGCATTCCATTTGAGAAATAAATTTTTATACACTCTGATTTTTGAATTAAATTACCGGGTAGAAATGGGGTGTTACAATTAGCACCCATGCAGCATCCTTCAAAGAAGCCTGTCTATTAATTAATTGTGTAAGATAAGTTAATTTAAAATATATCGAATTTTACCCCTTTTTTACAAATTAAGACTAAATTAAATAAAAGACTTGATAAGTAGTTAGTTGTTTTTTTTTTGAAAGATAAGAAAGAAATAGTTAAAGAAAATAAAAAAATGGTTTTTATTAGCGCAATTGACAGAGGTCGGCCGCCCTCTGCTCCTACATACCCCTTGGTGGGGGATCAAATCACATGTAGTTCTTGATGTAAAATATTTGTGTGTTGGGTATCTTTTATTAATGAAAAACGGTTTTTTGATTGAATAAAATGGGCAAAACATGATAAGTGGTAAAAATAAAAGTGAGGGAGGTGTAATTAGCTGAGATGGTGTTATATTATTAACAACAGGGGTGCGTAAAGCAGAAACACTTTAATTTGCCGTATTGGGCCTTTTAATATAATCTGCAATAATGAGCTAATAAGAAATGGGATGCATTACTTAAAATTGGAGGTGTTATTATAAATCTGACAAAAAGAATTAAAATTAAAATTAATAATAAATCAACAAAAAGAAAGGAGGTATAAATGGGTTTTTAGGGTTAGAAGGAATCATTCATTTCCTTTCCACAATTCACGCCGCCAGAAACTGAGAGAGAGTAAAACCCACTTTTTTGTTTTGGTGACCTGAGAGAGGAAGATCCATCTTACCATTATTGCTTCTTATCTTCACTTGAGCATGAGAGAGAGAGAGAGAGAGAGATTGTGAGAGGGTGAAGGGGTGGAGATGGCTTCGCCGGCGATTTCGAGCGGCAACAATGTTGGTTCGCGGTGCCAGGCTCGTCGGTTTTGGGGATGGTGCGTTCTGGGAACAAAGCTGTGTGGTGAGACAGACCCAACGCTGTCTGGTTTTAAAGCTTTCTCTGGGTATGATTTCTCTCCTACTCATTTTAATTCTGGTTATTTTTATTCTTGAAACAGACCCAAGGCTTACTCCTATTTCAAATGTGTGGACTGATTCAAAGCTTGTATTGCTTGATTTAATTCTTTTTTCGGAAATTATTAGGCAAAAAAAAACAATCAGATTCGAATTTTTGAGAACCCTAAACTAAGTGCAGCAACAAGTCAAAAAGGAATCCTTTAGTTTTTGGTCTAAACATGTTTGAAACTCACACTCAGATTTTAAGATTCTTTTAAAATATCTACTTGATGAGCCTTAAACATAGAAACTTACCTCTTAATCCAGCTTCTGTTTGGCTCTCTGGTGTGCTTGTGACTGAACTGCTATACTGAAACCGTAGAACGCTTATGATCCTGCCGCTTCCAAACCGAAAATTCGAAACTTGTGTTTAGGGGATTAGGATTCTGATGTTGAACCCTAATCCTTGTTTAGGTGATTTGTTGCAGTCTTGTTGTCTGCTTCTGATTGCCTTTTGACTGTATCTTGACTCTTATTTATATTGAAAACATAGGTCTAGGCATTAATTGCATTTGACCGGGCTTTGAATTATTTTTCAGGTTTCGGAGCGGATCGACCCAAGCCCAGCAGCTTGGAGAGCAGCTGCTGGAAACCCAAGATCTTTGCTGTCTTTCACTATTTTTTTGTATTTTCGGATTTGCATTTTTTGTATTTTTAGTATTATTGTTTTTTTTGTATTTTTGGACATTTGGACATTTGGACTCTCCTAAGTTGTAAATAAAATTAAATAGATTTTTTTTTTACATTTTTGGACCATATATATGCTCAAAATAAATTACTGCACAAAATAAGAATAATAATAAGAAATTGAAGAATAGAAGAAATGGGCTCGTTAACTAAAAACACTAAAATTAACTCGAAATTGCTTTCTTAGGCCTGAATTGAAATGACAAGCCAAAATTTGAGAGAAATAACTTTTGGTAGACCTAATTAGGTTCGGCTAAAACCAAATAGAGAGATTGAAGAATGCACGAAAAAAATCGATCATTAGCGTGCACGCCTAACTTAAACAACGATATTTCGACTTAGTTGAACGGGGTAATTGAAATTGGTTTGGGTTAGTAAATTGACACCATACTAATAATTCTCGTAATCACGCGACTTGAAAACACGACTATAATAAAATAAACTTCTAAAACAAGAAAAAGAGGACAGACAAAATTGGGGTATGACAGCTGCCCCTCTTTATTAATATTTTACTAGAAAGTGATGAGTTCTCGAACTTTCATAGTAGAAATAGGAATAAAGATAAGATAGACGCTAATTATGTCTGTTTAAGGGTGAGTAGAAAGTTTGAGGATTAACCGGGAACGGTTAACACTTGGTGCAATAATGAGAAAAGAATAAAGAATGAGCACTGGGGCTCTGAAGGACCACTGGAATCCGGTAAAAGGATTCTTCGAAGTTCGAAAATGAAGCCGCCACCGCAATTTTAGTTTAAAGGCAAATTCGGAAAATCCCTATGGGTTCGGATAAGGGCTAGGTTTAGGTTCGGGAGTCGTTTATGCGCGGGGAAGGTATTAGCACCCCTGCAGCATCCTTCAAAGAAGGTTGCCTACTACTTAATTGTGTAAGATAAGTTAATTTAAAATATATCGAATTTTACCCCTTTTTTACAAATTAAGACTAAATTAAATAAAAGACTTGATAAGTAGTTAGTT
The DNA here is from genome assembly GCA_020916435.1 of Oxytropis ochrocephala. NCBI lineage: Eukaryota > Viridiplantae > Streptophyta > Magnoliopsida > Fabales > Fabaceae > Oxytropis > Oxytropis ochrocephala. Next base: position 22,788,813 of record CM037092.1, read on the forward strand.
GTTTTTTTTGAAAGATAAGAAAGAAATAGTTAAAGAAAATAAACAAATGGTTTTTATTAGCGCAATTGACAGAGGTCGGCCGCCCTCTGCTCCTACATACCCCTTGGTGGGGGATCAAATCACATGTAGTTCTTGATATAAAATATTTGTGTGATGGGTATATTTTATTAATGAAAAACGGTTTTTTGATCGAATAAAATGGGCATAACATGATAAGTTGTAAAAATAAAAGTGAGGGAGGTGTAATTAGATGAGATAATGTTATATTATTAACAACAGGGGTGCGTAAAGCAGAAACACTTTAATTTGCCGTATTGGGCCTTTTAATATAATCTGCAGAAATGAGCTAATAAGAAATGGGATCCATTACTTAAAATTGGAGGTGTTATTATAAATCTGACAAAAAGAATTAAAATTAAAATTAATAATAAATCAACAAAAAGAAAGGAGGTATAAATGGGTTTTTAGGGTTAGAAGGAATCATTCATTTCCTTTCCACAATTAGCGTGCACGCCTAACTTAAACAACGGTATTTCGACTTAGTTGAACGGGGTAACTGAAATTGGTTTGGGTTAGTAAATAGACACCATACTAATAATTCTCTTAATCACGCGACTTGAAAACACGACTATAATAAAATAAACTTCTAAAACAAGAAAAAGAGGACGGACAAAATTGGGGTATGACAATGTCATTATAAAACAACTGAAGAGTCAAAGTAGAACCAAAAAAGTTACAAGAATAGTAATGCATCCTTCATGAAGACATGTTATCTTTACTATTAAGTTACAAGGGTGTTGGACAAGGAAATTCACAGAGAGAAAAGAGAAGACACAAGGCAATCAAGAGAAAGTTCAAATCATCTAAGTGAATTCCTATCAAGAGGAGCCCTAAGAAACTAATGACTAGATTGATCAAAGGAGTATACAAGTCTTTGCATAGAAGATTCTCATAGTCATTAATTATATTCTACCAATGCTCTCTTACTCAAATGTTCAAAAGCTTATCAAGAAGCAAATCAAAGAGCATGACCGAAGCATAGCAAAGAGCATGACCAAAACATGCAAAAAGTCAAGGGTAGAAATAAACATAAGAAGGTTCACGTATGAGAAGGTTCAACAACTAAAGAAGGTTAAAATAGTTGAGGAAGGTTCAAAGATAAGAAGGTTCAATTAATCAAGCAACCTACTCTATCTAGGAAACTTCAACAACTCAAGAACAATCTTTCTCATTGAAGAACTAATAAAGAGGTAATCAAATGATTCTTCCTAGGAGCATCAAAGTTTAAGGAAAAATCAATTGAGAAAGTTTGACTAAGTAAACAGAAGGTTTGACAAAGTCAAGAGGAGGTATTAAATGAAGAAGAGGTATTAAATGATTCTTCCTAGGAGCATCAAAGTTCATTCATTTAAGGAATAATCATTTGAGAAGGCTTGACCAAGTCAATAAGAAGATTTTACTAAGCCAATACTTTGCATAGAAGATTAATAGCTGAGAATGTTAAAATCTTCAGAAGGTTCAAACTACAGAAGGTTTGACCATATCAAAAGAAGGTTTAACCAAGCCAAGACTTAGCAAACTAAGGCTCTACAATGGTCTAAAATATTGGTATATTATAAAGGTAGAAAAACCTTGAGAAGGTTACTTTATGAGAAGGTTAAATTAAGTCAAAAGAAGGTTTGACCAATCTAACAGAAGGTTGACTGAAAGTCAAACAGAAGGTTGATCGAAAGTCAACAGAAGGTTGACCAAAAGTCAACAGAAAGTTTGACTAAAGTCAAAAGAAATTTGACTAACAAAACACCTTGGAAGTATAAGTTCATTGTTGAGAAGGATAAAGTGAAGGAAGATACAATGTTAAGAAGGTTGCTGGGAAACCATATCAATTTATCCCAAACACATTAATTCTTCTTGAATGATCTTAAGGTGCATCAAATGAAGATTCCAAATCATAAAATGTGCTGGAAGTTTGAAACATAAATGAAGGTAATGCATGATTATTCCTATGGCATATTTTAGGTGTTTGTTCATGCTAGGAAGCTTAAGAAGGTTGCTTCAAATCAATTCTAGGCTGTTCAACAGTTACAACCTGAAGCATAATTGTTGAGTAGACTACTAAAGGAGTATTGTGACGGACATAGAAGGTTTTCTATGACAGCTAAAGCACCAAAATATGTTGAAGAAGGTTGATGGGATACAACTAAAGCATAAAGTCATCATTTCCTATCTACAAGCCTAGGACAACTTTCCAACGGATATCTTCAACTCAATTCAAATTTGTAACAGCTATATTCAGTCCCCATGTCTATTTAAATGCTGGAATTTGAAGATTCAAGGCATGAGATTGGGTTGGAACCTCTCATCATTCAAGCTTCTCAAAGAACATCCAACCTTCTCATCCCACACTCAAAGCTTCAAATGTAAAATTTCTGAGATTCTTTTAGTGAGTGTGTGTTAGCTTGATGAGTATCATTGTATACACTTTGTGTAATCTATTCTCAAGCTCTTAAACATCCCAAAACCCAAAACCCTTATTGTAAACATTATCTTGTAAACATCTCACCAAACTACCTAGAAGAAAGGTGAGGGTTGGTGGTGATTATACTTGATAAGGTGATTGATAAGTCCACTTTTAGTTGTCTTTTCAGTACTTATTTTAAGTAAGTTGTTTGGTATTTTAGTTCTATTCAAGAGTTATTTTACTACCTTTTGTTTTGTTTTTATTTTCAGGACAAGTGTTGAGCAAAGTAAGGGAATTTAAGCTTCTAATGCATAGGAATGAAATCCCAATGCAAAAGGAGGGAAAGAAGTACCAAAAGAACCAAAAAGAGGCCAGAAACAGACCATAACACGGTTGGCCGTGTTATAAAACATGGCCATGTTTCGCTAGAAAGCTGAAGAGCCAAAATCTAATTCTGCAGAAAAACACTGGCAGTGTAACAAAACATTGGCAGTGTAATAAAACACGGCTGCCAGTGTTATACAACATGGCCGTGTTTTTCCAACTTCCTCCAATTGTTGTTACTTTTCTTCCTTCACATCTTGTAACTGATTTTTAATCAGATTTTATGACTCAAAGGCCTATAAATAAGCACAAAATTCTGAGTGCTAGGGAAATTATTCTTACTTGTAAACTCATTCTAAAAGATTTATCTATGTTCTTGCATTTTATTCTTATGTTCTTTACTTTCTTGCAATTTTAGTTTATGTTCTTTACATTCCCAACACTTTACATTCCAGTTCTTTACCGCTTTGTTTATATTCTTGTCATTTACATTCTGTTATTTACTTTTATGTCATTCTCTTCTACTCCCTTGTCTACTATGATCATGTGTGAGTAGACCTCTTTAGTCTTGGTATTGTGGGAAACAATCCAATGATGGATCCCTAAACAATTCCAAGACTAAACTCTATCTTATTAGAACTTGATTTTTAATCTAGCCTCATCATTCTTATTTCACAAATCAAATATCAAACGAGGTACCGAGAGGTGAAGTTTGATATTGGACCTATGAGGTTAGACAAGGCAATCAAAGCATGAGAATAGCTTTGAGTGTCTTAGGACAATAAGGTTGGGCTTAATGGGTCTCTGCGATGATCAACCATGAGAATAGGCTTGATCATTGTTTCGAGACACATTCTTGTATTCCGAGAGGAAACTTGAATTACACCAAAAGAATACATTGTCCTTAAAAACAATTTCAATATAAGATAGAGGATAGTTAAGGGATTGTTAAATTTCCATCATTGTGATTTGTCCCATCATCCTGAGACACTTTTATATTCTGAATATTAATTAAACAAATATTCCTTTTTCCTAAAAATCATTTCCTTTTAGCTAATCACCACTAAAAAAATAAATTGGTAATCACAAAAGTCTCTGTGGGATCGACATTTTTACTACGAGATAGAAACCGTGCACTTGCGGCCTATCAGTGATCCTTAGGAAACTAGTGGAGAGTTTCTAAGAGAGTGGAAACAGCTAGGTGTGGCTGTGTAAGAGTACACTAGGCTGTTGTGTGTGATCAAAGCTAGTGGTGGTGAAGTCTTTTGTGTGTTGATCAAAAGCAAGTGTAATAGCTATTTGGAAAATAGTGGAAATACTTACGTGGACGTGGGGAGAGGAGTTGCCAGGTTTGGGTGAACCTCTATAACTCTACTTTGTTATTTACTAGCTTTCCTTACTATCTTCTAACATGCTATAACATATTCATCATTGTTCAAACTAAGAGAAGGTTAATTTATTCAACCTTCTGAAAACAGTTTTTAACTAAGAACTTATAATCTATGATTTAATCTCAAAGTTAAAACCAACATATCTCTTACAAGCTATTATTCATGACTATCCCTCATCATTAAGAAGTTAGTATCCTATATTGATTATCTATTGTTACTAACCTTCTTCATTGAGTAGTTAGTGTTTTATATTGATCATCTATTGTTACTAACCTACTCAAGTATTTTATGCACAAATCATATACTGTTTTAAAAGCATTTATTCAATCTGAAATGATTTCATCCTCATAAGCTTCTCTACATTAAAGAGTTTATCCTTCACATATATTTTTCTTGGTAATATGTTCCTCAAGTTATCAAACACTAAATTACCATGTTCAACAAAAGGATAAAATTCATATGATGTACAAAATGTTTCTATGCATAAATACAACACAGGACTCATTATGAATTGAACTTACTTAACTAGAGAAGGTTCATCATGTGGAACCTACTTAACAAAAAGAAGGTTCAATGCATGAAATCTACTAAAGAAGAGTATGTCTTGTGAAATTGTTTTAAGCTAACTATCTCATCTCCAAGTATCAACTTGAGAGGACATTTTCTAAGTTGCAGGATATACATTTTAAAAGGGTCACAATTAAACCCCCTTCTTGTGACTCTATATGCCACTTCAACTGAGTCTGCTGCAGAAAATCCCCATGATAATAGTCTCCACCACCCTGATACTAGGGATGCGGCTGATACTTGGGAGGCGGCTGTTGATACTGAGGAGGCGGCTGTTGATACTGAGGTGGCTGATGCAGATACTGAGCCAGCTGCTGCTGATGCTGAGCCCGTCTCCTAGCCTCATCCCTGGCAGCCCTCGCTGACGCATGATTTTGAAGATGCCTGCGAGTCTGCATACTAGGAGAAGACGACAAAGACGATGCCTCCCCTCTCCCTCTACTAGGAGATGCCTCCCCTCTCCCTCTACTAGGAGATGCCTCCCCTCTCCTACTCTGACCACAGTCCCTCTGACCACAAGTAAGTAATTTACTGTGGCTGTAATTTTTGGGAGACTCTCTGCCTACCTCCTTTTGAAAGCTATTCTCATTAGACTCGTCCATCATTTGTGTTTCCTTGGGGACTTCAACTGCGCCAACAACGCCTTCATGCTCTGTCGTTATTTTCTCTTTCTTCCCAACATCATTGATCAGTTGGTATTTTTGGATAATGGAATTCTTGGCATCACCTAGTGCCATATCATCATCACTGTTTGAACCGCTGTCGTTTGATTCCCCTTCCAAACCACTGTTATCTTCACTTCAGCCGGAAAATCCTCATTGGAGATTTCTTTCAAATCGTCACTATATGTCGACTTTGGGACCTTTACTCTATTAAATTTGTTCCATAGGAGTGGACCGTACCAATCTTCTACCACTTTGACAAGAAATAATTCATCATTGATCATAAATCTTTCAACAAAGTTGATTATGTCATGTTTTTTGTTCTGATAAGAATTTTTGCAACGTCCAATGTTTTTATTTTCTTAGTATTATCATCTACATCCACAAATTTACATGTTCCCAATACCAAGAACTTGAAAAACCTCTCATTCCATGTATGCAGAAGAATTCCGTATACTATAACCCAAGTTAACAGTTCTTATCTACTTCTGTTGGGATCCATTTTCTCAAGGTCTCAAGTAAGACCAAATTGGATCCCATCGATGTTGTCCTCACCGGAATCAAGTTGTGGTCAGCTCAGCACCACCCATAAACACACACACAAAGTGGAGATCTCGTGTAACTATTGTGTAAAATGGTATAGTGAAAGCGTACACTGTTCAAACAAGTAATATAGAATAAGTGAGATCTTTTCCACAAAGAATTATGCTTAATTGTGAGAGTTTAGTTTAGCTAACAAATTAGTGATAAAGTAAATGACACAAAAGTTTTTGAGTAACATAAACAATAGTAAAAGTAAAGAGTAATGGAAATCATTGATGAGAACAAGTTGAGATGCATTCACTTCAGTAGCTTCATTAAAATGCAATTAAGGGTACGTTCAATGCTGCAGCATTAGGTGCTGCAGCAATAAGTCATATTTTCTCAAATACTTCACACTAGGTTTTCCTCACAAAAGTTTATCTCTAAACCCTAAAGGAGTACCTTCTAGGCTACTTGAGCACCTGGCAGTATTCACCTTATGGAATTTTCCCTCCTATCTCTAGGGTTTAAGCAAGGAACATTGAAATCTCTTTTAATGAACACAATCCATATTATCTTGTGAGATAAATTTACAAACCATCTCTGAAATTATAAATGCTATTTAGACTAGACGACCAATCCTAATCTAAAATGGAAATATTGTCACACACAAGATAAAATGCATAACATTGAACATACTTCATTAATCACATAGTAAATTAGCAACATCAGATCCAACATCTCAACTATGAGTATTTAGCTCATATTGAGCTTACAAAACATGGAAAATAACTTTAAAAAAGTAGTAGAAGTCATATTACAAAATTCAAGGTAAGAATGTATACTACTCCCTCCGGACCTATTTATAAGCAAAAAGTCACTTTTTAGGTTCATTGGAAAACTAATGTATTTGGATTACATTATAGTCTAAATACATTAGTTTTCTAATGAACATAAAAAGTGCTTTTTTGCTTCTAAATAGGTTCAGAGGGAGTACTAAGGGAGAACAGTAGAAGAACTCCAAAGATAGCAATGGAGGACTGATCCAGCTCGTCTAAAGTAGAATCCACCAAGAAAATGTAACTCTAGTGATCTTTGCAAAGCAATAGTCTCAAAGAATGAATCAATTTGGTATTTGGTAGTGAGCTTGCACGCAAAGAGGGGAAGCTATCTCTATACTTCCTTCCTGACGGTAGAGCATTCAAATGAAGAAGGTAAAAATCCTTTATATAGTGTCTTAGGCACACAACCCTAGAAATGACCTCATGGAAGCACATTTCCAAAGGGTAAAAGGCAATTTTGGAAGATTCTCATGAGGTAATTCCATTCTGTGTTTCCTCAGCTCTAACAACTATCCTTGCCTCAATTTCTGTGTCCCTTCAATCTTTCTCTCTCATCTTTCGCATTTTGCAATTGTGACGACACATGTTGCTGCAACACTAAACAAAAAACGCAATTAAACGCACAAAGACATCAAAATGCCCAATTAAAACCAATTCAGGCCTGCACAATTATTTCCAACCTAAACACTTCATTACAAAAGAAATCACATAACTTGCTTAATAATTCACACAAAATTAAGCTTAAAGGATAAGAAATAACTATCATAAATCATAGTTAATTATCAATAACCACGAAAAATGTGCATGCTAACCACATCGATTTTATCAATTGTGCTAGGCCTTATGAGGGTCGACATGCCTAAATACATTTTAAGTTGTTATAATTTCATTTTCCTTACACTTCCTAATGATCAAAATCAATAACATGATAAATATTAATATATTATTACTAGTATATTATTAACTAATATGTAAAAAACATATATTTGTTATGAATATTATTGGATATTGGATGTCCATTTCTCTTCCACTTCTACTTGTGATTACTACCTTTGTAATGACTTGTTAGTGGCTCTTTATATGCTGATCTTTCACTTCCCTTCTACCCTATAAATAGGACTATCTCATATGTGTATTGGTACACTGGAAGTGAATAGAAAATCCCTCATCTTCTTCCATTCTTCTTATTGTTCTTTTATCTCTTATTTCATAACACGTTATCAGCACGAAGTTCTAACCCAAGGTAATACTGATTTCTCAATTCCACGAGATAATTTACAAATGAAAATAAATAAATTATTCTCGTATGGAAGGGCTTCTGTTCTATGTGGATTATTTTTGAATGATGGAATTTTTGTTACATATGAAATTGATAGTTTTTGGTTGTTTTTGAGGACTTACACTTTGTCTAGTTCTCATTCATGCAAGTGTCAGAACATAGATTTTTTTTTTTGTAGATAAATAAACGATTTTGGCATGCTACTGGAGAAAAATATTCTTACTTCATTTTATGTTAACTTTAGTTATGAAGTCTTTTTGCAATAGATGTGTTTTCATTGTGTTTTTTTTCCTGACCAACGAGATGCAATTTGAGTTTCTTTTATTCATGATCTGTATGTTTATTCAAATGTGTATGGATGGTTTCATCATGCATAGTCCATTTTGAGGAATGTGTACTCGTTTTCAATGAAAGGGTTTTTAGGATAATACTCCAACCTTTCCTATGCTTCTAAGAATTATTGGTTGAATACATAAGAGTGACATAAGAGTGTTGGTTTAAATTCTCATCAGAGTGACTGAAGAGTTTTTTTTTTGAAACAAAGTGACTTAAGAGCTTTTTTTTTTTGGTTCTGTTGTCTCATATTTTATCTTTGTGGTTTTTTAGCCATCATTTTTTCAAAACTATAGCAAACAAAGAATGAGAGAATGAGAGAATTTGGGAGTGTTTGTATTTCTCATTTCAAGTGTACATTTACATATGAGAGTGAGCCCTATTTATAGGGTGGGAATTAGAAAATGACTAGTCACCCATAAAGGGCACTACACAATGATATTATGGAGATGATGGGAGAAACTCAATGGACATCCAATATCTAATTTTCATAACACTCCCCCTTGGATGTCCATTGAGGATATGCCTCATTAAAACCTTACTAAAAAAAACCCAGTGGGAAAAAATCTAGTGAATGAAAAAGAGTACATATCCTTTTGCAATATTTATTTATTTCTCCCTATCATCCAAACAATCATTTTTGAGACGGCGAAGACCAATCTTTTGTACCAGCTGTTCAAAAATCCTGCTTGGGAGCGATTTTGTGAAAATGTCTGCAAGATTATCACATGAACGAATTTGTTGAATGCTTATATCACCATTCTTCTGAAGATCATGAGTGAAGAAGAATTTTGGAGAAATATGCTTTGTTCGATTTCCTTTAATGTAGCCCTCTTTCAATTGAGCAATGCATGCAGTATTATCTTCATAGATTGTTGTTGCATCTATTCTTCTGGAAGACAAACCACAAGTCTCTTGTATGTGTTGAATCAAAGACCTTAACCAAACACATTCCTGACTTGCTTCATGTAGTGCTAAAAGTTCTGCATGATTTGATGATGTTGCTGTTATGGTCTGTTTCACAGATCTCCATGAAATTGTTGTACCACCACAAGTAAATAAGTAACTTGTTTGCGAACAATTATGTCATCAACATAGACAACAATTATGGCAAATTATTTTCCTGATCTTTTTATAAAATACATGGACAAATGGGGTCATTTGTGTATCCCTCCTTTAGCAAATATTCACTGAGGCGATTATACCACATGCGTCAGACTGTTTTTAGCCCAGAGAGAGACTTATTCAATTTGATGGAGTAGTTCTCTCGAGATTGAGCTATGTGCCTCGGGAAGGTTAAATCCTTCAGGGAGCTTCATGTAAATGTCACTATCAAGTGAGCCATATAAATAGGCTGTGACAACATCCATCATATGCAAATTAAGCCCTTCATGTGCTACAAGGCTAATTAAGTACCTAAAAGTACTTGCATCCACTACGGGTGAATATGTTTTGTCAAAATCAATTACAGGTCTTTGCGAAAACCCTTGTGCAACAAGTCGGGCTTCGTATCTTGAAATTTCCCCATTCTCATTCTGTTTTTGCACAAAGACCCATTTGTATCCAACTGGTTTGACACCATCAAGTGTTCGGACAATAGGTCCAAAAACTTTGTGCTTGTAAAGCGAATTTAATTCTGCTTCAATTGCATCTTTCCATTTCGGCCAATTCTCACTTTGTCTATAATCTTTAATGGATTTTGGCTCATGATCCTCATTATCATTCATCACATTTAGCGCTATATGATATGAAAAAGCATCATCAACGTTGACTTCTTGTCAGTTCCATTGTATTCCACTAGTGACATAATTTATTGAGATCTCTTTATTTTCATGAATTTCAGGTACCTGATCAGTCTCTTCTGGGACTGTAATTTCAATTATGTCTGTAGACACTTTGAGAGTTTCTATATCCTCCTCTGGACCATCTTTCTTTTTAGCTCCTTTTCTTGTTCGACGATTTTTACCTTTGGAACCGACTACTCTACCATATGATTGATGGTATAATCATCTTTAGGTTCTATACAAGAATAATTTTTCATCATCTTCTTCTTCTCACTATTATTTATTTGTGATCTTGTTTTATGTTTTATCTCATTTTATGTTTTATCTCATTTTCAATTTATTTATCAATGTTGATGAATATTTGTTATATAACTTCTGAAGAACGATAAATTCATTATCCATGCATCCCTGAAGGATTGCACAAAGAAGGATTGTAGTATAATTCCTGAAGAACTATGTATTATTGTTTATGATATAGATCTTGAAGAACTTAAAAAATTTAATATCCAAGCATCTCTGAAGGATTATGGTATAGTTCCTGAAAAACTAATGATTTGGAAATCAAATATCGTTGTAGGATTTCACAAAGAATAATTTTCTTTATTATTGTTTGTGAAGATTTGTGATAGTTCTTGAAGAACTCAACGAAAGAAAATATTCAAGCATTTTTGAAGGATGGCTCATAGTATGGTTTTCTTGATTATCATTGAAGAAATTGTGGTATAGTTCTTGAAGAACTAATGAATTGGTAATTTAAGCATCCTTGGTGGATTGCATAAAATACATTTTTCTTTGGCCATCTATTATGGAGATTTGTGGTCAGGTTTCTGAAGAACTATACATTTGGACTATGATTAAAATCTATAAGATCTACTTGATCTTAGTATATTTTGAAGTAAAGGAAAAGACGTGTAATTTATGTCTCAAATATTTTTATGAATTAGCAAAATGAGAAAATATTTTCAGAAAGATATTATGAATCAAGATTATCTTATATGGTGATTGTAAAGAATACGCACAAACCACTCAATGAATTGAAGTTCATTTCCAGAAGTGAATGAATCACATTATAATTTTGGTACAAGAAAAGTTGTGGTGATGACCATTGATGTTGTATATGTTATCATTATCTTATTTAAGTGTCATTTGTATCATTCGTGATTGTGACCTTTGTTATTCTTAATAGTGGTTTAGTATCTTATGGAAAAATGTAATTTTTCTTCTTTCTTTTGCTTGGAATTCCAAATTAAAATGTTGCGTGAAAAAATATAATTGAAGGCTCCGGAAGAGCTAATATACTGTTATCTGGGGGAACAAATTTACAGATTGAGAATGCATTATATTCCCCTAAGTCTCGTAGAAATTTATTAAGTTTCAAATATATGCATATAAATAGAAATCATATTGAAACGAGAGATGAATGAGATATTGAATATTTTTATATAACGAGACATATTTTGATAAAATAAAGTGTAGTGGAAAAATTGTCTACTTTTTCCTCTGATTTGTACTACACTTATATATGTGCAATTGAAGCACATGTTGTTGTAAACCAGAAGTTTACATATCATAATAATTTAGTTGTTGGCAAGCTCGGTTGGGCCATCCCGAGTATATTATGATGCGAATAATGGTTAAAATTTATATGTGAACTTGTATTGAAGAGCCGGTAGTTTCTTCAATCTACTAAATTTTGTGTTCAATAATTCCCAAAGGAAATTGGCAATTTGAGAATAGTAAGTCTCTCATATTTGTAGAATTGATATAAGGTGATATTTGTAAACAAGTACACTAATCACGTGGACTATTTAGATATTTGTGGTTTAATTGATGCATCAACTAGATGCCACGTATATATTATATATATTTGACGTCATCTCACAACCGGAAGTTTGTAAGATTGTTTGCTCAACTAATTTGAGTAAGAGGTCATTATGTGAATTACCTTGAAAGCATATGATAAGTATTGTATGTCTATTAGAATTGATATTGGATATCATACATTCATAAAGTGGTCTTGAAGAACCATTCTTTAGACGTCTAAAGTTAATTATATGACCAATGCTTTTGAGGTAAGAACTTCCAATTTCTACTTGGGAATATGCAATTTTACATGCTATAATATTGATTTGCATCAAGTTAAAAAGTTATCACAACTCTTTCCCTTTACATTTGGTTTTTGGTCACGAACTTAATATTTCCCATCTTAGAATTTTTGGATGTGCAATGCACTATGATGGGTCCTAAAAGAACTTTGAAATATATATATTGGATATAAATCTCCATGTATAATCCAGGTTGATGATTATCATTTGAAGAATTAGATTTCCCAATATTAGAGGAAGAGAATAAGCAGCTGTAAAAAAAGAGATTAGTGGAATGAATTATCATTATCTCATAATGATCCTCAAACTAAACAGTGTGAACTAGAAGTTCAAAAGATAATTCATTTGTAAAGCTTAGCAAATCATCTATCAAATGCATTCACTGATCCAAAAGGTGTGACCAAATCATATATATTAGCTGCTAATGCTCCAATAGAATGGATGTCCCTGTTGGACAATCTAATATTGCAAATGAGTCTCAACTACGCCTGAAGCGTGATAGACCAATCGGTTCCAAAGATAAAAATTCTCGAACAACAAAAGGAGCTAAAATTAAAAATGGTCCAAGTGAGGATATAGAAACTCTAAAAGAGTATTCAGACATAATTGACATTCTGAGTTCGGAAGAACCGATCGTGTACTGAAAAGTTATGAAATTAAAGAGATCTCAATGAATTATGTCAAGAATGAAATACAATGGAACCGAAACGAAGTCAACGTTGACAATGTTTTTACTAAATATGGTGCAAATGTGATAAATATTAGTGAGGATCATGAATCAAAGTCTACTAAAGATTGTAGACAATGTGAATTGGCCAAAATTGAAAGATGAAATTGAAGCAAAATGAGAATGGTGAAATTGTGAGATTCAAAGCTCGACATGTTGCTCAAGGGTGGATGCGAGTACTTTTCAGTACTTAATTAGCCTTGTAGTGCATGAAGAGCTCAATTTTCACCAGATGAATATTGCTTCAACTTATTTGTATGACTCATTTGATAGTCATAATTATTAAAGATCCCTGAAGGATTTAATATTGCAATACAAACTTTTTGGATTCGCGAGATGATTACTCAAAGAAAGAACTCTATGTGAATGACATCAAATTATATATGATGGATTTTGAGGTTGAACCTGTAGGCGACCTCTACATGGAAAATTCCAGAAGGATTTAAGATAATAGGAAATATCTTTAAATAAATTCTTTTGAAAAATAAAGTCTCATATTGATCTGCAGGAATTATTTATATTGAGTACATGAGTTGTAAGAATATATAAAATATCTTAGTCCCGAAGACTATGAAAACATGCATGGATATTACAAAATGTTATATCCCTTGATATGGCAATATTATGTGCTAGTTAGTTGTAATATAGTTCATTACAAAGACAAATGCCTTAGAACAAAGTGGGATGCATATTTCATTTTTAACTATCCTAATGAATAGTTCATATTATATATGTTACACAAATTAACCATGCAGATACAATGTATTTTTCTGATCTAGATCAAGTCATATCGCATGTCAGCTATCATTTACATATGGTGACATTGAAATATCTTTTTGATCTACAAAACAACCTATGGTTCTTGTTTCTTATGTTTTGAAGATAATAGTGACCGCAAAGCTCCATTAAAAGAGAATATATCACAAGTGACAGGCCAAAGTTGATCGCTCCATATGCACCTACGAAGAAAATCCAGGTGTCGATATTAATATTCTGAAGTGACGCTTCATTCAGGGGGAGAAAAGCTGCACTCTTTTTTCCTTTGCCATGGTTTTTTCCACTGGGTTTTCCTGGTCTTTGTGGTTTTTTAGCCATCATTTTTTATATTCAATTTTATGTTTATTTATTCAATAATTTATATATTGTCTATCTATTGAAAGAATAATCATTTTGAAGATCTATTGCAAGAATAATTCTTCTTCTTATCTCATTTTGTATTTTTTTACCATTATTGATGAAATTTGTGATATTATAGTTATTATCCAAACATCCCGAAATGATTGCTCATAGTATAGTTTTTTTCTTGACAATTATTGAAGAAGTATTGTGTTATAGTTCCTGAAGAACTAATGAATTAGGTAATCCAATGTCCTTATAGGATTGCATAAAGAATTGTTTTCTTTATCATTGTCTATGAAGATTTGTGATAGTTCTTGAAGAACTCAAAAAAAGAATAATTTAATATTAAAGCATCCCTGCAGGATTGCTCTAAGCAAATATTCTCATGAATTAGCAACATGAAAAAAAAAATTCAGAAAAATTTTATGAATCAAGATTATGTGATATGGTGATTACTCACAAACCACTCAATAAATTGAAGTTCATTCCCAGAAATGAATGACTCACGTTATAATTATGGTACAAGAAAAGTTGTGGTGATGACCATTGATGCGGTAAATTTTACCATTATCCTATTTAAGTGTCATTTGTATCATTTGTGATTGTGACATTTTTTTATTCCTAATAGTGGTGTATCTTACAGAAAAATGTAATTTTTCTTCTTTCTTTTGCTTGGAATTCCAAATAAAAATGTTTCAGAAAAAAAAGGGGAATAAGAAGAATTGATTTTATGACTAGATCCTAAAGAACTGACACTTTTAAGTTCAAAAGAATTTATATATTTGCTTAGAAAACATGGTTCTCTACTGAGAGAGACTTTCTATGCTTTATTTTCCTTATTTTGAGTAGCAAATATAGTTTTCTACTGATATTTTTTCTTCTTCGAGAAATTGTATTTTATGCAACTCTAAAGTTTGATCTTTGTAGGCATACATTATTGTAGAGACTTAATTTTCTCATGCCAATCTTTTATCATATTTATTTTATTTTAGCATATAATGATTATTGACACTTGCATCAATAATGGAGAAATGTGTTTCGCTGATAGTGGAACTATCCATATCATTTTAAAGTATAAAAAGAAAATTCTCATATTTAGTGAAAGAAACCGAAGTTAGTACTATATCTGGTTCTTCAAAAATAATTGAAGGCTCCGGATGAGCTAATATACTGTTATTCTGGGAAACAAATTTGCCCATTGACAATATATTTCCCTAAGTCTTGTAGAAATTTATTAAGTTTCAAAGATATTCATATAAATAGAAATCATATTGAAACGAGAGATGAAGGAGATATTGAATATTTTTATATAACGAGACATATTTTGATAAAAATAAGTGTAGTGGCAAAATTGTCTATTTTTTTCCTCTGATTTGTACTACACTTATATATGTGCAATTGAAGCATATGTTATTGTAAACTATAATAATTTAGTTGTTGGCAAGATCGGTTGGGCCATCCCGAGAATATTATGATGCGAATAATAAATTTCTATGTGAACTTGTATTGAAGAACCAGTAGTTTCTTCAATCTACTGATTTTTGTGTTCACTAATTCCCAAAGAAAATTGGCAATTTGATAAGTCTCTCATATTTCTAGAACTGATATAAGGTGATATTTGTAAACTAGTACACTAATCACGTGGACCATTTAGATATTTGTGGTTTTAATTTATGCATCAACTAGATGGCCACATATATATTATATATATTTGTCGTCAACTCACAACTGAAAGTTTGTGAGATTGTTTGCTCAACTAATTTGAGTAAGAGGTCATCATGTGAATTACCTTGAAAGCATATGATAAGTATTGTATGTCTATTAGAATTGATATTGGATATCACATGTCATACATTCATTCATAAAATGGTCCTGAAGAACCATTCTTTAGACGTCTAAAGTTAATTACATGACCAATACTTATGAGATAAGAAGTTCTAATTTCTACTTGGGAACATGCAATTTTACATGTTGTAATATTGATTCGCTTCAAGCCAACAAGTTATCACAACTCTTCCCCTTTATATTTGGTTTTTGGTCACGAACTTAATATTTCCCATCTTAGAATTTTTGGATGTGCAATGCACTATGATGGGTCCTAAATTTTGGAAATATATATTGAATATAAATCTCCAATATACTATCCTGAGCCAACAATTGGAGACTTGTTTATAGTCCAGTTTGATGATTATCATTTGGAGAATTAGATTTTCCAACATTAGGGGGAGAGAATAAGCAGCTGTAAAAAAAAGAGATCAGTTGGAATGAATTATCATTATCTCATATTGATCTCCAAACTAAACAATGTGAACTAGAAGTTCAAAAGATAATTCATTCGCAAAGCTTAGCAAATTATCAACCAAATGCATTCACTGATACAAAAAGTGTGACCAAATAATATATATCAGCTGCTAATGCTCCAATAGAATGGATGTCCCTGTTGGACAATCTAATATTGCAAATGAGTCTCAACCACGCCTGAAGCGTGTTAGACCAATCGGTTCCAAAGATAAAAATCCTCGAACAACAAAAGGAGCTAAAAGTAAAAATGGTCCAAGCAAGGATATAGAAACTCTAAGAGAGTATTTAGACATAATTGACATTACAGTTCCAGAAAAACTGATCAGGTACCTGAAAAGTTATGAAATTAAAGAGATCTCTCAATGAATTATGTCAAGAATAAAATACAATGGAACCGAAACGAAGTCAACGTTGACTATGTTTTTACTAAATATAGCGCTAAATGTGATAAATAATAGTGAGGATCATGGACCAACGTCTACTAAAGATTGTATACAATGTGAATTGGCCAAAATTTAAAGATAAGCAGAATGAGAATGGTGAAATTGTGAGATACAAAGATCGACATGTTGCTCAAGGGTGGATGCGAGTACTTTTCAGTACTTAATTAGCCTTGTAGTGCATGAAGAGCTCAATTTTCACAAAAATGAATATTACTACAACTTATTTGTATGATTCGTTTGTTAGTCATAATTAATAAAGATCCCCGAAGGATTTAATATTGCAATGCACACTTTTCGGATTTTGAGATGAATACCCACACTGAATCAATCCCTCCATGAGATAATATAATTTGAACACATATGGTAAAGGAGGGATACAAAAATGACATCACCTATCCATATAGTTTTATAAAAATATTTGGAAAAGAATTTGCTATAACTGATGTCTATGTTGATGAGATAAATATTATCGGAACTCCTGAAGAGCTTCCAAAAACTATAGTCTGTTCAAAGAAATAGCTCTAGATGAATGACCTCAAATTATATCAGATGGATTTTGAGGTTAAACCTGTAGTTGACATCTACATGGAAAATCCTAGAAGGATCCAAGATACAAAGAAATATCTTCAAATAAATTCTTTGGAAAAATAAAGTCTCATATTGATCTGTAGAAATTATTTATATTGATTACATGAGTTGTGTGGCAAGCAAATAACAAATGTCTCAGTCCTGAAGACTATAAAAGCATGCATGCATATCACAAACCAAAATGCATCAGAAAAGGGGTAAGATGGATATTTATGTTTGACTATTGTAATGAATAAATCATTTTTATGTATGTTACACAAATTAACAATGCAGATATACAGTGTTTTTCTGATCTAGATCAAGTCAGATTACAAGTCAGCTATATTATCTACATGTGGTGACACTGAAATATCTTTATGGTCTACAAAACAATTTATGGTTCTTGCTTCTTCATTTCATGTCCAAATGCCAACAATTCAAGGAAGATGCTTTGAAGATAATACAGATCGCAAAGTTCCATTAAAAGAGGATACAATCACAAGTGACAGTGGAGTAGATTGTTCCATATGCACTCAGGGAGAAACTCCAAATTTTTTTTTTTTGGACGCAAGGGAGAAACTCCAAATGTTGAAATTCATATTCTGAAGTGGTGCTTCAATCAGGGGGAGAAAAACTGCACTCTCTTTTCCTTTGCCATGGTTTTGTCCCACTGGGTTTTCCTGGAAAAGGTTTTTAACGAGGCAGTTCCTTCTGGTAGGATATTGAACTCTTTTTCCTTCACTAGATTTTTTCCCACTGGGTTTTTTCTAGTAAGGTTTTAATGAGACATATCCTCAATGGACATCCAAGGGGGAGTGTTATGAATATTATTGGATATTGGATGTCCATTTCTCTTCCACTTCTACTTGTGATTACTACCTTTGTAATGACTTGTTAGTGGCTCTTTATATGCTGATCTTTCACTTCCCTTCTACCCTATAAATAGGACTATCTCATATGTGTATTGGTACACTGGAAGTGAATAGAAAATCCCTCATCTTCTTCCATTCTTCTTCTTGTTCTTTTATCTCTTATTTCATAACAATATTATTATTATTATTATTAATATTGTTACTTCCATTTATAAAATAATAATTTAAAGGCTAAATTACACTTTTAGTCTTTTATTTTTACTTTAAGTTTTATTTGGGTCCTTTATCTTTTTTTTGTCCGTTTTGGTCCATCATCTTTCATTTTCGTTTCCTTTTGGTCCTCCTCGTTAGTTTTTCTTAATGGACGCCACACTGGCAGTTAATTGCTGACGTGGCGTCTTACGTGTCACTCCTGAATTGAAATTTTTATAAGACGTGGCATAAAAGAGACCAAAATGAAACTTAACAAAAACATGAGGGAGCAAACTGACAAAAACACACAAATGTGAAAACTAACCCAAATATTCATCTTCTTCACCTCCGGCGAGCAACCACCACCTCCGGCGAGCCACCAGCACCCTCTCCAATTGTTGCAAAGAGATTGGAATCTCTTTGTGCGTTTGACTCGAGGATACCGCAGGTACGTTGGATTAATCGGTTCTCAAACGCATAGTAATATAGTAATATAGTAATATAGTAAAGCACACGTGACATTTTTGTTCCTGACTTTACGGCTTACAGAGCTGCAGAGGAATTTATTTCAGGTTTCATTTGGAACATGAAAAGAGAGAATTTAAGAATTAGATTTAAGATTGGGATTTAAAAATTTAAGATTGGGATTTAGGATTCTATTTTTTATTTTAGTGATGTGAATTAAATTTAAACAATGCTAGCTTTCTACGACAAATTAAATTGGAAAAAACTAACTTTTAATGTTTGATCCATGCCTTTATGCATAATACGTTGTTATTGTTTTACTTTTCAAAACTTATTTTTTGTACAGCTTTCCTCATAGACTCAGTTATTAATGATTAAATAAAACACGTGTTAATTATGAATAAAATGTTCAGATTATTATTTTATCTAATTTTTTGTAAAACAAAATTGAATAAAAATAATAATGGTAACATTTGTTGAAATTCCTAAAAATGAGCTAATTATGTTATTATATCATGATGAGTATGTTTAACGATTAAATTAGTTAAATAAAATGTTATCGTTATTAATTTTATCTAATGATGATTATCCAATGGTATGCTTCCACGAGGGAAGTAAACCTAGAAAAATAAGCTACTTGGTGCACAAGTTAACTTCCTTACTAAAAAATAGTC
Organism: Oxytropis ochrocephala; assembly: GCA_020916435.1. Taxonomy (NCBI): domain Eukaryota; kingdom Viridiplantae; phylum Streptophyta; class Magnoliopsida; order Fabales; family Fabaceae; genus Oxytropis; species Oxytropis ochrocephala. The sequence goes on from CM037092.1 coordinate 22,808,443, forward strand.
TAGTTGGTGCCCAAGCTAACTTCCTTACTAAAAATTAGGTTGTTCCTTTTGGTAGTTGTATATATAAATATAAATCAACTGCGTTCTACTTACTATCAATAAAACAATAATAATTTTTATTCCATTGTTACTCTCTCTTTTGCAATAAACCCAGCAAAGATTTGTTACTAGCTAGAATAGATGGAGGAGATGTATATCAATTTATTATGTGTGATGATGGTGTTGTTATTGACTTTCATTCTCGTGTTTGCTAATAATCCACCCGACAATAAGGTTATGAGGATCTTCTTCCAAATTTCAGTCGTAGTTGTTTTCTTATTCATAATACTCACGTATATGCTGGGAATAACAATGATGACTCCTGCTATTGTTTTTGATACTTGGTATTGGTTTCCCTATATGTTTTTGGGAGTGATCTTTGTTGTTGTTTCGGTTCTCATTGTCCTCTTCTGCGTGATGGATCCATTCAAAGAAGAATAAGCACACAACGTCGTGTGATATGATGAAAGTGCATCTTCTCAAGAATTTGCAGTGAATGGGAATAAATAATTAACAAAAGGAAATATTTGTTTCTAGCTAAGCTAATATGTCTCCTTTTGTGTTTGGGTGATTCTTGAATTATTACTTTATGTCTCTTTTTTTCTTTTCCCGTATTTTAGTTATGTTTTGTTATGTATCCAACGTTGGTTTAATTTAAGTTAATTTGCTTCTATTTCACATGATTACTTTTCTCTCTTGCCTTTCCATTTTATTTTTGATATGGAAAATTTTAAGGTGAGAGGATGACATCTCGGTGCAAAACAAGAAAAACCCTCGAGTTCTTTTGAGTTATGGAAATTACATTTACTTCACCCGAAAGAAATAGTGGGATTTGAATCGCAGACCTCTTGAATGCAAATTTTGTCATTCTCCACTAGACCAACCCCCTAGTTGCCTTTCAACTTTAATTGATAGAAACCAAATAAATAGGATCATTTATTAATATGCGTTAACACATAGCCGCATGCGATCATTGCGTTGATAAAAAATACAATGTTATCTTCTGATAGTATTCTAATTTATATAAGTTCAACTTGTATCAATTTTTATCAAGAAGAAGCATAACTTCCTATCAATTTTTATTGCAACAAGGTCTTCATACTTCTGTTATCTTCAGATTAAAAAGAGAACTCCTCTAGTATACCCTAAATAAGAAACTGTTAGATATGTGACTAGTATTAAAAATGTTACAAATTGTTGATGATGTGGCACTCTCAATAATATGACTAAGCTTCATTTATCCTACGTGGCATGGCTTAGCTCAATTGAAGACTTTGAACTCTATTTTTGGAGGGAACGACAGTTAGTTTCGGTTAGGAATCAAAACAAACTCTGACTTGCTTCTAATGATGTATAAATAGTTCCATGAGCTAGGATCAGAGGTTTAGATAATTTCTGGGATTGAGTTGAGTGAAAAACTCAGGGAAACTTGGGTTAAGGGAAGTGAGGGGGAAACACATTGGGACTCCATTGTTGTAATCTTCAATTCTCATTCAAGAATCAATAAAAATGGATCAATACGATTTGTATGATCCCGCAGATGTAGGTATCCTAATTGGACTGAACTGCGTCATCATGTGTGTTCTTGATTCTCAATTTGCGCAATTTCACAATTCCTAATTTCTAGGGTTCAATTAGGGCTTTTCTTAATCAGACACAATTCAACAAATCGGTGTTGAATTGTTATTCGCATTGTGTGTTAGAACTTATAAGGCATCTTGTTCTTCAAGATTGAATCGATTTCATAAGTTTTAAAGATTAAAATTGGATTCTGCAATTATTCGGTTTCTGCATAATATCAGTATCTGTTATACTGATAACTGCACTATTCTATTGTTGCATCTGCAATACAACTGCAGTGTACTCAACACAAATGAATGAAAATAAAGCCAAAGGCTGTTTGGTGTTTGGATAGTAACAATAGACAAATTATAGGGGAAAATATGAACTACATATCGCCATGTATATGATCGACTAGGGGTGGACAGGATCCGCGAACCCGTCTGAAACCCGTCAAAACCGTAAATAAAAAAACATGTTCGGGTGGGTCGGTTCGGTTTGGCGTGCCCACAATGAGATAATTCGGTTTTAAATGGACTAGACTGGTCGGGCTCAATACCAATTGTAAGAACCATTGGTACCCGAAAACCGACCGAATACAGCAACATATTACTTTCAAATCAGTAAATGAGCACTCTGCACAATGCTCAGTCTGTGCCTAGGTACTGCAATTCCTTTTTTTTTGTTATTTACTATTTATTTATTGTAAAAGTTGCAATTCTCTCTCTCCAACTGTCACATTTATTTTATTTTCTTTTTAATATTATTTCTCTTTCTTCAAAAACACAAAAGGACAAATCTTTTTAAACTTTTTTCTCTTTCTTCAACCTCTAAACAAAAGTTTCAGATGCCATAGAAATTTTCTGAAAAAACTCTCTTCTTCTCAGATCTCTCAAACCGTATGTATCCGACCGTACACCCGCGAAATCGATTAAACCGTCACCCGTGAAAACCGAAGCAACAAACGGTCGGGAATGGATGGTAGATCCCCACTTGACGTGGATCTTCAAGCTATCCCGGACTGGCCGATAATGGTCTTAAACCTCTGAGCTTCTCCTCTCAGATGGCTCTTCTCTTCCCTGGACCACACGAAGCAAGTACTCCGAACTTCAGACCGAGTCCGAAGTCTAGGTACCGAACAATGGCGACCACATTGGGAGTTAGATCACTAGCTTCTAGGATTCATCGGAGTTATCTGTCCTCGGGTTACACTGCTATTCCCGAGACTCTACGTCCGAAAAGGCATCTCAATCGGCAATGATCTCGGATCTTTACTCATCAGGCTTCAGATACGCCAAGGAACGTCTCACCAGCCACCATGCGCTCATTACTATCTCTTGGTAATTTGCAGGATCAGCGCAATCACCGGATCACTTGAGGGAATCTCCTCATGAAGCTTTGTCACCTCGGGTTTCCCTTTCTCCTTCACGCACGAGCTCGTTGCTGAATGGCCTAATCTGGCTACATTCAGATATATATACATGGTTGAGATTTAACTGATTCTCAACTGAATCTACTGCAGTTACAATCTTGACTGATGAAGTGCAAATTGCACACTAATTGTACCTATGTAACTTGACCTTACTTAACAGGTTATTACACATATTTATCACAACTAATTGATACACAATTACAATTGTCTATATATCACTATTAAGCAAGGGAGCTTAATCAACTTGCGTTAGAAGGCTTTGATGTGTCCACATCAACAAAGGGACAATCCCCTGTTTCAGTAGTGGTGAAATCAGATTGTCCTGTGGTGGCCTTTCTTCCTCTTACTGAAGAGGGTGGGTTTGAAGGGGAACAACAATAATATGTTAAAAAAGTAAAGATATGAGGGTGAGAGATTTTGTTCTTAGTTCGAACAAGTTTATGCGTTCTGTATTACTTTCTTTTATTTTAATTTTAGTTTTATAATTTATTTTGAATTTCTTTGTTTTATTAATTAAATAATAAATAATTATGTGGCACTGTGATGGTGCCTACTGTTGTGAGAAAACACGTGATAGTGCAAGTATACACTGTCTAACAAGTAATATAGAGTGTAAGTGAGATCGTTCCCATGAGGATTTAAGCTTAATCTTGAATGTTTAATTTGATTGGCAATTTAGTGAGTAAAGTAAATGACACACAAATTTTTGGTAACATAAACAGTAGTAAAAGTAAAAAAGGTAATGTGAAAACAATGATGAGAACAAGCTGAGATGCATTCACTTCAGTAGCTTCATTAATATGCAATTAAGTGTATGTTCAATGCTGCAGCATTAGGTGCTACAGCAATAAGCCGTTATTCTCTCGAATACTTCACACTAGATTTCCTTGCAAGATTTTATCTCTAAACCCTAAAGAAGTACCTCCTAGGCTGCTTGAGCACCGGCAGTATTCACCTTATTGGTTATGCTCTCCTATCTCTAGGGTTAAGCAAGGAACATCAAGATCTCTCGTTAATGTCCACTACCCATATTACCTTGTGATATTAATTTACAACCCATCCCTGAATTTATAAATGCTATTTAGAATAGACGGCCAATCCTACTCTAAAATGGAAATATTATCACACACAAGGTAAAATGCACAACATTAAACACACTTCATTAATTGCATAATAAATCTAACTACATCAGATCCAGCATCTCAACTATGAGTAATTAGCTCATATTGAGCTTACAAAACATAGAAAATAACTTAAACAAAAGAGTAGAAGTCATATTACAAATTTCAAGGTAAGAAATGATACTATAACGAAGAAACAGAGAAGGAGCTCCAATGGTGACAATGGAGTTCTGGTCCAGCTCTTCTAAGTAGAAATCCACCAAGAAAAATGCAATTCCAGTGTTGCTAACGCAATAGTCTCAGCAATGTATCAAATTTGGTAATGGAGGTGAGCTAAGCACGCTATGAGGAGCTATCTCTAAACTTCCTCTTGATAGCAGAGCAGTGGCTATCCTCTGAATGGGAAATGGAGGCTAGCTTATATAGTGTCTCCTTGCATGCAACCCTAGAAATATCTTCTTTGGGAAATGCGTCCTAGGTTTAAGGGCAATTGTGGGAAATCCACATGAGCTCATATCTTTCCGTGCCATCCAACTCTGACAGCTGTCCTTGCCTCATTTTCCGTGTTTTCCGCACCCTCTTAAGCTTTATCTCTCATCTTCCGCATTTTAGCTATTGCGCACGCACCTGTTGCTGCAGCACTACACAAAACACAATTAAAAGCACAAAGGGCATAAATATGCCCAATTCAAACCAATTCATTCTTGCACCATTAATTCTAACCTAAACACTTATTTACAAGCTAATTCACACATCATGCAAACAAATTCACTTAAAAAAACTTAGAAAGCAAGTAATAACCATCATAAATGAGAGTTATCACCTACGTGTAGTGCCTACATTAGGTATCACGTCAACTAGGGAGCTCCACATCACCATATTATAAAAAAAACCTCTTTGGACTAAGTGTTTTTTTTGGCACCCCCTTCCACCTACTTCCCACCCCCATAAATCTCAAAACGAACAAAAATACCCCTAACATCAGGAAATTTCCCGAAAACACAACATGAGGAGATAAATTTGGGAGACATTTTTGGGGATTCCCGGATTTACCAATAGTTTAGGTATTTCCGGTTTGGAAAATGCAAACCGGATTTACCTTAAAATTTGGTAAATCCGGAAATCCTAAAAACCCCCCACCGAATTTATCTTTTATCCTAAAAACTGGGGGGTTTAGGATTCCCGGAAATATCTAGGTATTTCCGATTTGTTAATTGCAAATCGAGAATACCTATTTTTTAGGTATTTCCGGGAATCCTAAAAACTATTTTTATTTTTTTAAAATTGCAAACCGGAAATACCTATTATCGAGGTATTTCCGCGAATCTCTAAAAAAATGTTTTTTTTAATAAAACCAGGGGTATTTTGGGGTTTAAAGGAGTTATGGGGGTGTGAGGTAGGTGGAGGGGGATGCCAAAAAAAAACCTTGGACTAAATATCTGAGTTTTAAAATAGAGAGACTAAATATTTGAAATATTGAATATAAGGGGATCAAAATTATAATTTAGCCTTTATTATTAATAGTAAAATATTTACTTTGGTGATATACTTAATATAGGTTTAAAATAATATTTTTCTAAAAAACTACATTTATTATCTTATTTATAATTTATAAACAAAGATATATGAAAACTTACCATTTTAACCCTAGGTCTGATTTACGTCTTATAAATATGTTGTTGCAGTTTTCACTTTGAAAACCCTAACAAAGCCTAGCACAGCCACCGCTTCTCTCAAAATACTAGAGTATTTCTTTTGCTCTCTGCTTCCATTACTCGCATTTGTAAAGAGTTTCAAAAGCGGGCTTTCAATTTCTTGAATTATTGAGTTGATTACGTTGATATGATTGTGCGGGGGATACATCAATTTCGACTTCATCCCACAAAGATTAGTACCATATATAACACAAATCAAAGGTAATTCCTAATGTTCTAGTAATTACTGTATTCTTTATTTGTTGGATTTATTTTCTCTTGTTTACTTTAGTGTTGTTTTGTCTTCAATAGATTCACAAGCGGCGCACTGAAACTTGCCGAATCGATGGAAATTATGGTTGTTGTCTTATGTTTTTGTGCCTTCTCAAAAATTGTTTGCTCAATTTTCCTTTTTGTAATGCCCAACATAGATCTCCTGCGTCAAAAAAAAAACATAGATCTCCAGCGACTGTGATTTTCTTGATTAAAACAGTACGACAAACGATGTTGATGTCAAACTCGTCATATTTTTTGAAGAAGGTACGTAATAAGTATGAAATTATAAATATGTTCTCGTTTTTATATTTACTATTTTAATTGATGATGAATCAATTGATTTTTTTTTGACAATGTTTTGATTTTGTAGTTATTATCCTTTTTTGATGAAATAGGATCATATCATTTTATTATTAAGATAGTGGGCAGTACATTTACCAAAAATAAATAAATAATGGGTAGTAGAAATAGGTTTGATTCAAAGAAGTATTAACAATCTATTAACATGATACCGAGAAAGTAGCTCAGTTGGTGAGTTAAAAGATATTGAAGGAGTACGAAAGAGGTTCAGGGTTCAAATTTCGGAAACTAACATTTCACCCACCCCTCTAACAATTAACAACTAACATTGCTTATCAAAAAAAGATCCCCTAACATGACTACCTTCATTAACGAATGAGCCATCAAATTTGAGTGTTGTCTTACAAACTTAGCTTCAACGTTGAAATGTTAGAAACATGCCCTCAACATATTCAACATTGATCTAAATTCAAGTTTTCCTTAAAATGATGCATTAATGGCGTCAGCTTCTAATTTTAAATCAACATCAAAAATAAATTTTATATCATTGATCATTTAAATTAATTAAGCATGATCCTAATGTTGGTGTTGGTGTTGTTGTTGTTGCAGACAAAAAGATGAGTGAAAATTCGGTATTAATGAAAGTTATCCCGAAAATTCTTCTTTTAGAAGATTCGAAATAGGTGAAAGTTCAAGAGCAGCAAGCAAGCAAGCGGGAAACGTAAGACATAACATTCCTCCTTTTGACAACAACAATTTGAGTACTCAATTTGAATACTCAACCCCAAAACTCATGGCAATGCAATCAATGCAATGGTTCCAACAAGTGATCATCACAATGTTGGTTCTTCAATTCCACCATTGGAAATGAGCTCTCATTATTCAATCGCAACTTAATTGTTTGGGTTAAATGTTCTCACAAAGCAAAGGAGTGACGATGCTATTGTTGTTGGTTCAAGCACTTATCAGAGTTCTCTAGACAACACTAGATCGACATTAAATACATCATAATATTGGACCAGAATACCAAAGGCGAAGCAACAATACTAGCACAATAGACACATGGCACTTTGGTATTAATGGAAGTTATCCTGACAATTCTTTTTTTAGAACATTCAAAATAGGTGAAAGTTCAAGAGTAGGAGTGCAAGCGGAAAACTTAAGACATAACATTCCTCCTTTTGACAACAAGAATTTGAATACTCAACCCAAAACTCTGGAACCATTGCATTGTTTGCATTGCCATAAGTAATGCAGATGTTTTTTCTTCTTTAACTTTTCTAACACTGAGATGAGTTTTACTATTATTATTATTATTATTATTATTATTATTATTATTATTATTATTATTTTCTTTTGTTGTTGCTGTTACAACTGAAAGCTAGTAGGAGGGGAAGTACCCAATTAAGCACATCACCCTTGGTTTTACCTTATTTGAACTAGTTATGTTTTTTGGAAGCAACCCAAGATTGAATCATTTCACTCTCTCTAACATTCACTTGTGATGCCATATTAGTGATATCATTTCAAACCCAGTGGTCGATATATAGTTCGCAGATAGACTGGCACGATGATATCATGCCAGTCTTTCCACTTTTACCCAATTAAGCACATTATAGTTTATGGTTTAAATTTTTCTTAATTTCATTTGAATCAACCATTCATATTGTTACAAAAAAACTTTCCAAAATGACCTATTATTACCTTTTTGTGGTACAATGAAAAAGAATGACAAATAACAAATTAAACTGTATATGTGAGACAAAGATTGTGGGTGGTTGTTTGGAGGTGTTATCGTCGCCGTAGGCAACAAATGTATCAGGGATAATGGATTGGGGTGACTTGTGCAAAGCCCTTGGTGCGACCACGTGATCAGTTCAAATAAGTATTGAAGCTCAATGAGTTTGGTGGTGGATCCTTGTTGGATCATTGTATCGACAGTCTTATTGACAATGTGGAGGTCAAGCGGCGTGTTTTGTTTGTTGTTTCTAACGGTGGTACAAGTACGAGTGAAGTGTCACCGTTCAATACTTGTAGAGGAGCATATCAATTGTTGCGTTAAAAACATACTTAGAGCAAGTGTACTCTTTCGCAGAAGTAGTATAAAAGATTATCGTGTCCACAGAGATTAATTACCAAGTACCAAAATATTAAGATTTACTATTGTTTAGACGAAAAAATAGCTGATGGTTGTAATAACAAATTAAAAAGAAATAAATAGCAAGAATTAAAATAGCGAGGTTTAATCATTGGAGAGATGTCGAGGGTCACGATTTCACTTGCAAGCTTCGATTCCCCTATGTCTAATTCTACTTGAATTCCCTTATTCTAATTAATTACCAATCCCTTTACTAAAACTATTAATCTGTTTGGTCATTCGCGATTAATATTCTTTTTTCTAAATTAACCCTTGTTTATTCATGCAAGAATTGAATTCATGAAAAGCGTAAAGAGCAAAAAGGTTGAATGACTGGAAGACTAAATGTTTGGTCCTGCATTAATTATAGCCCCAATTATCCTATAGGTCCACCAACTAATTGCACTACGGTCGCTGATCAACTTATTGATTATAAACATGCAAAGGGTGATCAATCCTAAGAATGTGATTAAATTAATAGGACAATATTAATTGAAAAAAAAGAAGAATTCAAACTAGAAATTAGAACATAAAAATGTACCAGAGGATGACCCAGAGTCATATGACTTGGTATCTTCGAAGATACTGTAGACCAAAGCCAAGCTTGTAAAAACCAAACCACTGCCCTACAATGTCAAGTACATCGATGCCCCTCACGGGAAAAAATGGAGGCTTGAGGAGGCGGAAGACCTCCTGATTTGCACTATGTTCCCGAAGACGGAGCTCGACTTCTTCTTTCACGAGAGAACCTTGGAGGTGATGGGAATTCGTATCCCCTTGACCGAGTTTCAGCAGGCAGGGCTTAGGCACCTCCGCCTTGCAACGAGTCAGCTGGCACCCAACGGCTGGGGGTATATTCGGACGTTTGAGCTCTTGATGAGCTATCTGAAATGTGATCCATCAGTCCGAGTCTTCTTCGCCTTGGTTAGAACTACTCAGCTACCGGAGAAGGACGATAACGGCGGCCATGCACTGTGGGGGCCGTCAATGGTGCTGCCAAGAGGGCCATTACTAACGACTTCGTGAGTCGGGAAGAGTATTTCCCCAACTTTCCGTTCTACAGGGTGGCCGACCATTTTGGGCTGGAGGGAGCTTCCTATTGCTTTGACCCGGCGCCACTGTCTGGTGATGATGTCGTGTCTTACAACCTTTTCCTGAGGTGGCCCAAGAAGCTTTCTGGTGAAGGCCAGAAATTCAGCTGCAAGTCCATCATCAATGCCGCTTTGGAGTCCGACGAAAAGTTGAAGTCAGAGCTTGGTAAGTGGTACTCCAATTTTTAATGTCTTTTCTTCGGGTGAATTTCTGATCTCTTACCCTCATGGATTTTCTTTGTTCAGATGATTTGGCTGATGGTGTCGACCTCAGGAGTCTTCCCCAACCACTGGTGGTCCGGACTTGTACCACCACGAAGGGCAAAAGCAAAAAAGGACCCGAGCCGGAGGCAAGACGTGCCGAGCTCAAGTGTTCCTGCTTCGAGACCTGTGGTCGGATAGTCGAGGCCTGAAAACTCCTTCATGAACTGATAAGATCTAACATGATCTCTAAGATTTAGGATCTAGAAAATTGGAAAAACAACAATTTCTCACAACAAACTCATGAACAAAACTCAACAATACACAAGGAAAAGACACAAACTTACTTGAAAAGGAGAAGAAATAGCAAATGTGGAGAAGATAGAAATGGAAATGGAGAATGAAGCCTAGGAAGATGATAAGGACAACACTATCCTTGAGCTCTCCTAGCCTCAAGGTTGTGTGCTCAAGGTTCTCATCTCAAGAAACCTTGGAGAATCTATGATGAACCTCACACTAGCAATGGAGTCTAGCCTCTCACCTCTCTCTTAGGTCTCATGGCTCTCTCTCAACAATTGCTCAAATGTGAAAAGTGATTTCATTCATCATCAAAATTCTAATCAATACTGCTTTAACTACTAGCCTCGTTGAATGAGGTCTTCGATATCATCTTTCAAAACTCGACAGTCCTCAGTATCGTGTTCGTGACTTCTGTGATATCGGCAGTAGGTCTTCTTGTTAGTGGTGTGTCTTTGAGGTATCGGCGCCAACCATTTGAAATCATTGAATTCAGTGTTGGCGCATTCTTGGAGGATTTTAATCTTGGAGGTGTTCGAGGGGGAGTAGTCGGTGAACCTCGAGCGCCACTCCTTGGAACTCGGTCCTCCGTCTTCTTTGGATTTCTCTTTTGACTCTTTTCCTTTTCCCGAGGCCGAGGTGGCGGTTGCTTCCACTGCGTCATTGGATTCTTCGTAGTCGATGTGACGTTGGGCGCGCCTGAGGAATTCGATAAGAGTGTTCGGAGGACGGAGTCCGACATTGACGTGGAACAAGGTTCCCTTCCTGAGGTCGTGCCTCATGAACATCATCCGTATTTCATCTGACACATTGTGTACCTCATCGCGCTTCTTTGTTGTATCTTTCAATATAATCCCTGAGGGATTCAGTTTCTCCCTGACATATCGTTTGCAGTATGTCTATGGATTTGGGTATCAACCTTGAGGCAGTAAAGCGTGTCGTGAAGAGCTTTGCGAACTGGCACCATGACGAGATGGAGGCTGGAGGAAGGTATTTATACCACATCGACACACTTTTCTTTAAGGTAAGTGGGAAAAGCTTGCAACAGACTTCCTCAGGGGCACCTCGGTAGTCAAGGATATGGTCGAAGTCGTCGACGTCATCATCGGGGTCGGTTTTTCCGTTGTATGAGTTCAGAGGCGGTGGTTTCTCCCAGGACTTCGGGATTTTGTAGTGCTACATCCTCGAAACGAAAGGACTTTCCAGTGATCATCGCCCTTTCCCCTTAGCCTTGTGCTTGTGAGTGGCTTTCTTCCTCAAGGATGGGCTTGAGGCGATCCGGAACTGGGCAGAGATGGTGGACTTGGAGGTTTCCCTCGATGTTTTTCCTTTCAAACGGGTGAGTAGTCGAGGTCAGGCATCGTGGCGGAGTCCGGCGTTGACGAGAAATGGCGGTTTGAGGCGATCCTGGTAGGTTGAACTGTAGGGATCCTGGCTAGAGCCGCCAACTCCAATCGGGATTGTTCTTGCTGGACCAGATCTCGGCTTCGGCGCTCCAGCACGTATAGCAAATGGCTAACAGCTTGCAGAGCCGGCGCGGGGTCGATCAGTTGAGCGGCGGCGGAAGTGGAGGTCTTGACGCGATCGGGGCGGCAGAGACTTCCTCATAGGGCAACGTTTGAACGTGGCCTTTAGGGGTGTGGTCGGGCTGTGAAGGTGCTAAAGCGCCGACGGCCTGAGCTCTAGACTGAGCCCGAGTCGGGGGACGTCCTCAGGGAGGCATGATTCAAAACGAAGTTGCTTGAGTGACAAAGGTAGAAGCAAGGTCGAGCGGAAGCGAACGGTTGAGCTCCCACTATGGTCGCCAATGTTCGGTCCTGGAATTCGAATATACCTTTTCCAAGGAGCTTGGGGATCTTGCTTCGTATGCCTTGAAGATTGTCGTCGGCTTCTAGAAGATTGAGCTCGGGAGGTCGGAGTTGATCTCGCCCCACGTCGGGTGGGGTGTACCTGCAGACACTCTGATGCCTAAGTCAGTAGACGAATAAGGCGGAATGTGCAAGAATGAGAGCGTACCTGGAATTGGTGGGTAGCACCTCTATTTATAGACGAAGTAGCTAGGTCTTGTTCGTCGGATCTGGGCGCATAATCCTTGCCGTCGGTCCTGAATGTCCGAGCGGGGCACGCTGTGCTTAGAGCTGAAGCGTATTCGGGCCGTGCTGTTGAAGTGGATTTGGGCCAAGCCCAATTCCTCAAAGGGGCTTTTAGCCTAGGTCGGAACACATCCCAATAGTCTGAATAAGGTTCATAAGGAGGAGGAGAAATTTGGATCTGACATTGAGACATATACCATATGACTTCTCTGCAAAACAAAGTGGACTGCAATGAGCTCTTCGGAAAGTATTAACAATTTTTTTTGTAGACTTTTCCCGAGCGAAGGCCGTCTTGCATGCACCGCTATGGCATGTCATCTTCCAGCCTGTATAAGCCTAGGGCCACGACGTTGAGCGAATAACCCAAAGTGTTTTCTCTGACTTGGGTTTGACCTTGGAAGCGGTGAAGTTGGTTCATCGTCGCCATTCCTATACCGAAGTGTTAGCTCAAAATAGTTGACATGATATTCTGGATCTCTCGACCCATCGTACAAATTTAGCATGGGTGGTTCCTCCAATTACGAGTTGAGCTACGACTTACGAATTCAACAAGTGTTTTTGATTCTTGAATATCATTCGAATGTCAAAATTAATTTTAAATTTTATGATTAAAATTAGAATTCAAAATTAAAATTGAATATACAAAATAAACACTTAAGTGATCGGAGACAAGATCAACTCTCACACTTAGTAATAATAAACTGAGCTCTTTTCCACCCTTCTTATACTCATCCAGGCCTCGGGAACCCAAACGACGCTTTAAACTCAGTCATCCAATCAATGACCTTTGGAAATTGCGCCATAATGATTGTGCAACGCTTCGGTTCCAACAAATCTAACCGTTGACAAGACATGACATTTGAAGCACCTGACTTGCTCAACAAAGCCGAGGCCGAGCTCTTTCCTCGCCCGACCTTGACTTGGCGGGCCACTGTTCAGACCTGGGCTAAAGAAGCCCCATTGAACGACTGGGCCAGGCCCAATTACCCTTCAGAAGCACGGCCCAAGTCCACTACGACGCGAAGCATAGCACTCCCCGCTCGGCTGATCAAGACCGATGGTCAGGATTGCGCCTCCAGATCCAACGGTTAGCACTGAGCTACTTCGTCTATAAATAGAGGCACAACCCTCCTATTCCAGGTACGCTTTCATTCTTGCACATTCCGCCTTGTTCACTTACTGACTTAGGCATCAGAGTGTCTGCAGGTACCCCCACCCGACGTGGGAAGAACTCCAACTCAGAGCTGCCGAGTACAATCTTCAACACCAACAACGATCTTCAAGGTTCGAGAAACGGATTTCCTCAAGCTCCTCGGACGAGGTAACCACCGAATTCCAGGACCGAACAAATTTTATGATTAATAAAATTAGAATTCAAATTTAGGTCTAACCAATTATTAAATTATATTAGATTATAAATTTGACTCTAAATATAAGAAAATAAAAAAATGTCCGAAGTGTATATTTTGTAAATTCAATTTTAAATAATTGTTCAAAAATAAAATTAAAATTTGGAATTTTAGGATATGTCAAAATGTAAAGTAAAAAATCAATATATTTAATTTAACGTTAATTGTTTATCTCTATCTTTTCCGTGAAAATTTGCTATATTTTCTCATAATAACAAAATGTGCACATGACCTATTCTTTTGAGATAAGAAGATAAAACGGTAACAATGTGTAAATTATTAAATAAAATTAGATTATAAATTTTAGGTCTAACCAATTATTAAATTATATTAGATTAATAAATTTGACTCTAAATATTAAATTTTATGATTAATAAAATTAGAATTCAAATTTAGGTCTAACCAATTATTCAATTATATTAGATTATAAATTTGACTCTAAATATAAGAAAATAAAAAAATGTTCGAAGTGTATATTTTGTATATTCAGTTTTAAATAATTGTTCGAACTTTAAAATTTAAATTTGAAATTTTAGGATATGTAAAAATCTAAAGTAAAAAATCAATATTTTCTTTTAACGTCAATCTTTTTATCTCTATATTTTCTCATAATAACAAAATGTGCACATGACCTATTCTTTTGAGATAGATAAGAAGATAAAACGGTAACAATGTGTATATCGATTGTCTATAAATATAAGAGGCTATCACACAAGTTTTATAACTCATTAAATCATTAAAGAAGACAAATTAATATATTAGTGAGTCACATGGCTTCAAAACGATCAATTAACACTGAGATGATGGAGGTAGGTGTAGATGGAGGTGAAGTAACATCTGGCGTTCGGGTCCAATCCAATTGGTTCAAGAATCTGCAGAAGGATATATGGGGTTGGATGACGCATAATGGAGCGGATGACAGGTTACAAAACATGAGGGGGGATTTGAGCGTGGTAGCTGCCATCTTCACAAAGTTGACCTACCAAATGGGTCTTAGTCCACCAGGTAGTGTTGGATTTTTTTTCAACTCCATAAGCTTTCTTGCATCGCTTACCGTTTGTCTCTTGTTGGTGTGTGGAATCCCTTTAAGACACAAATTAACTGTGTGGCTAGTATGCATGGGCATGTGGATTAGTGCAGCAAACCTCGCAATTACCTACCTAGTTTCAATTTCAATGACAATCCCAGAAGATTATTGGACTCCAGCCGAGAGGTTTATAGAAATTTTGATTGTGGTTTGGGTTGGAGTGATAGTGATCATGGGGTCGGTCTTCACAGTACGCATTGCCAGAAGCTCCAGCTCGAGAAAAGTTCACCACCACTAGTCTATTGAAGCTTAGAAATTCCTATTAGATTTTTAGAATAAAATTATTTGCTAGTTTTTAATTAGTTGTTTTAATTTATTCTAGATTTTATAAGCTTTTCAGTATTTTTAGTTTATTTGAAATTATGTTTTAAAGTTATTTGTTTATAGATTTAAATTTAAATTTAAATAAATGGGTATTTAGCCAAGTATTGATTGATTCAGTTTTTCCATTGTCTTATTTTATGCCTACCTTCTCTCCCGTTTAAAAGAAACTGCGCACAATGACATGATAACAAAAAAAATTAGAATAAATTTCACAAAATTAAAACAAAATAATGAAAAAAGAAAACTTCATAAAATAACCTTTAGTTATATCAAAGTTTAGGGAGCATAGGATCCGGTGTAACCATGGACCTCGTACCTCGCTATTTTTAGTAAATTTTAATAAAATGTTACATGTTTTTTCAATTTTTTGCTAGTTTTTAATTAGTTGTTTCAATTAAATCTAGATTTTATAAGCTTTTCAGTATTTTTAGTTTATTTGAAATTATGGTGTCCTATTTTGAAGTTAGTTCTTTAGAGATTTAAATTTAAATTTAAATAAATGCGTATTTAGCTCAGCATTGATTGATTTAGTTTTTCCATTGTCTTATTTTATGCCTAACTTCCCGTTTAGTTTTCCATACAAACTTGTGCTCTTTCATAGTTGTTTAACTATTTTCTCCATATCATCATATCGCATCACATGAAGAAGAGAAGTAGAGCCATATGTTATTATTTCCGAAAACAACCGTCCGCATTTACAATCATCTATGTGGTGATGATCTCATGGTTCATTTGCGAATCCAAATACATATGATATGTGCGTGATTTACAGTGATCTTTCTTTTAATTTGGATTGGATGGAAATTCCTTGCTAATTTTTTAAGGTAGAACTCTATTCTTTTGTCATCAGTTCGACTTCGAGGTGCAGGCACATACTATCAGTATCAAATCAAATATTCAATATCTATCAAAAAAGAGATGAGTGAGGATTATAAAAGAGGTGTGCATAAGGGTTTATAGAAGAGAGTAAATTTTTCCGTATGAAACGTGAGCCAGACATATTTAATTTTAATTAAGAATTATGACTAGTAGAAACCAACGCAAGAATTTTTGTCAAAAAAAAAAAGAAACCATCGCAAGTATGAGTGTGTTCCAATGTTATATTTTTATATATACTAAAATTCCTACCCTGTATATTTTTACCATGTATATATTGGATCAAATCATTGTAAAGGTACGCATTAATCACTTTTTACCCCACTCTCTCTTAATTTAATTAGAGTGTGTGTAGGTGCCACCGCCTATTTAACCATCGTCAACCGCCAATTTAACCATCGTCAACCACCGCAATTGAGGAATTCTCATGACATCATCCACTTCGGATTCAACGTCCAATGTAAGGTAGTGATAAAAGCGTTGGGATTAGAAGCAAAACAATTTGGTCCTTTAATTTGTCTGCTTCAGAATTTGTGAACCCTTATTCCAAATTTCTAATTTATGGGGTTGGATCAATTATTGGAAACCACACCCAACCGCAAACCGAAAATTAAATGGAAAACATATATGGAAAATGCTGCAAATCAAATGGAAAACACTGCAAATCGTTCTTATCGTTTCTGGGTTTCGATTTTCTTATGGGAAAACACCGCAAATCATTGTTATCGTTTCTATGTTTCAACCTAGGTTTCATTCTTCTCATATCATTCATTGTTTTGGTTTTTGCTAAGTTGTGTACGAAACAATTATGAATCTAGGTTTCAATCAGGTAGAAAGAAAGATGGAAAATGAAGATCTGGAAGAAAGAAAACGGAAGTGAAGATCTGGGTATGAGACAAAGATTGACATAAGGAAGAAGTTGAAGAGATGGGAGTGTCATGGTAAGTTTGATCTGGAAGTGAAGGGAAGTGGATCTTTCACGATGAAAAAGATGAAGATGAGGAACACATTCATACTATTTTTATTTCCCTGCAAATACACCCATTATCATCGTCATCCCACAAAAAATTTATCTAAATTCATGTCATTTCCTTGATCACCTTCTTTGTAGCTTTAAAGAAGGAAAAGTAGTACAGCGGAAGACTCACAACTGAATTAATTAAAGTAATTCTCCCACCGATTAATAATTTTCTACTTCGCCAAGTTGACAATCTATCTCTAACCTTCTTGATTACCGGCTTCCATGTAGAGCTAAATCTTGGATTTGCGCCAAACGAAATTCCCAGAAATTTAAATGGCACATCCTCGATCTTGCAACATAAAAACTGGGCCGCAATGGATAGTTCCTCCTTTACCATGTTCATCCCTATCAAACAACTTTTGTGGAAATTCACCCATAAACCTGATGCCATCTCAAACACTCGTAACAAGGCTTTCAAACACCAAAAATTCTCTTTCGTGTTCTTGCACATAGTGATTGTGTCGTCTGCACATTGAAGTATTGGGAATGAAATTTCACTTCCTAAATAGAATTCTTCAAAGAAGCTTTCGTCAATGCTTTTATTTGTCAACTTGTTGAGTCCCTTGGCCACCAAGAGGAAAAGGAAAGTGGCAAGGGGATCCCCTTGTCTCAATCCTCTTTCCATTGTGAATTCAAATGTGGGGCTGCCATTTACTAATACCGATGCTCACCCGGAAAACACACACACAACCATCCATGCGCTCCATTTTTCATGAAATCCCACTCTCTTCATCATATATTCAAGAAATTTTCAACTCACTGAGTCATACGCCTTCTCGAAATCTACCTTTAATAAGTATAATGGCCACTTCTTTCTTTTATAAGCTATGTTTATCACTTCATTAGTCACTACCACTCCATCTGAGATTTGTTTTCCTTGTAAGAATGATGTTTGAGAAGTTGAGATAGCCCAAAGTGAGAACAATTTTGAGCTGGATGCAAGGATCTTTGCAATTATCTTGTAAATGCAACCAATCAATTATATAGGCCTAAAGTCGTTCAGTCCATGAGGTTTCTTTATTTTGGCAATCAAAGCCACACATGATGGCGTGAAGGCCTTTGGAAGTTTCCCATTTTCGTGAAATTGGGCAAGCAATTCCATTATCTTTTCCTTAATGGTGCTCTAACAAAATTTGATGAAAGTAAAATTGAACCCATTCGGCCCTGGGCTTTTGTTCCCATCACAACTCCATACCGCTTACTCCATTTCTTCTAGTGAAAATGGGGCTATCAAAAGTTTTGCTTCTTCCTCTGGAATCCTCTTGAACTCTATGCCATCCAAGGTTGGTTTATTGAATTGTTCCTCTACAAATTGCTTGTTAAAATGTTTTCTCACTTCTTCTTTAATTTCCTCAACCTCATCTAACCAACTATCTCCTACCTTTAGTTTCTCTATATGATTCATTCTCTGTCTATACTTGACTGATTCATGAAAGAATTTGGTATTACCATCTCCATGTTATAACTACTTCACCTTAGCCTTTTGGGCCAAGAAACTCTTCTTGAGGGGAAAAGCGGACAAGAATTCTGTATTTAATCCCTTCCATTTCTCCTCATCCAATTCGTCCTCTCCAACGACCTCATCCTCCATAGAGTTTATCTCCTTTATAATATTTTCCACATTCATATCCATGATACCATACACCTCTCTATTCCACACCTTAAGATTTTATTTCACATACTTCAATTTTTCTATTACTATATGTGCCATCCACCCCTTCACCTTGCATTCTCTCCACTTAGCCTCCATAAATTGTTTTCTTTCCTTATGTTCAAACCAACCATTTATGAACTTGAAGGGTTTGGTCCCCAATTTTTCACCGATGCCAATAGCCACACCGGGAAATGGTCGGATATGTCTGTACTTCCACTCCATTTCTCTTACCTTCCTTATCTCCATTAAATTCTGAAAGGGCAAGATTTGGTCAATCCTGCTTGCTGCCAAGTCGTTTGGCTGATACCATGAGTATGTTTTTCCCCAAACATGTAGGTTCCACTACCCCCATCTCTTCCATGAAATGAATAAAATCTTGTCTTTCTGCTTCACTTTATCTGGCACTTCCACCTTTCCTATCTGAGATGGAAGTGACAGTATTAAAGTCCCCACCTATGACCCTGCTGCCTGGATTTAATCTTGCCTTTTCTGCTAGTAATCCTGACCATGGTGCCCTCTTTCTTCTAATTGAGCAACCAGAGTATACATTGACAAAATATATATTTCTTCCATCTAGGTCAGATGTAACACCAAAAAAACCAGGCTGAGAGAAAGTAAAAAAGAGAATCAAACATACCTTTGCGCCAAATTGACAGAATGCCCCTAATGAGACCGCAGAAAGGTCGAGGGAGCCACTCAAAATCATCACCTTCCCATATACAAGAAACCACTTGTGGCAATATATCCCCTCTTTTTCTTTCTTGAATGAAACACATATTAAATCTTTCACGATGAAACAAGCTTCTGAAGCGCCTCTGCTTGGCATTGCTACCAATCCCCCACATGTTAAAAGTCACAATCTTCATTCATACCTTTAGTGGTTCACCAACTTTCCTTTTACACTCTTATCTCTAGCTTCAAGATCCTGGATTTTCCTTATTTAAACTTGTCCCCATCGTTACCATGAATACCAATCTCTTTGATAAATGCCCAAATGTTTCCTGCCTTTGATTTATTTTGTGATGCACAGAGCGATGTTGTGTTTTCTATCACAACGTTCAAATTGGAGGTTTCTTCCACCAAAGATGTCTCGTTCATTTGTGGGTCAATAATAATAGGCTGTGATGACGAATTGATTGGGTGAATACGTGGTAGCGGAGGGAGGTCTATAACCAGCAGCAAAGGGGGTTGCTTATTGAGTACCACTGAGGGTGTGCCTAGAAAAAATGGAGGGGTAAAGTGGAGAGGGTACGACTTTGGTCTTGATCGAGGGGGTGCCTAGAAAAAATGGAGGAGTAAAGTGGAAGGTAAATGGTTAGAATATGTTATACACAGATATGTAATGGGTTTTTTTTTGTACCCCCATCCTTTACCCCCTACCCCCACATACATATCAAAACCCCAAAGTACCCCTGTTAATTCCCTTTTTAAAAATAAAAAACTAATCGTATATATGTTTTGGAACATATATACGATGGCAGAAAATGTAGGCATCGTATATATGTGCCAATCACGTATATACGAGTGGCTTCAAATTATCAATCGTATATATAGGGATCGTATATATCTAGGGGTGGGGGTATATACGATCCCTTTAATATTTATTTTTTAATTTCGTTTTTTTTTTTAAATTTAACGGATAGGATTTCAGTTTTAAATATTGATCAACGGTGTAGATTGCACCGACAATATCAACGATTGATAATCTTTGACGACAACTATAAATACCCACTCCCACCCTCACTATTTTCACACAAAAAATTCAACTTCTCCCACACAACACAAGTCAAGATGATGCAGGCTTCCCTAATGTCATACTACGAGCCTTCTTCCCTCACTATCGTTCATTCTAATTTGGGGTTCACTGATCATCATGGCATCATCTTACGAGATGATGGTGTAGGTTTCGATAATAGTCTCCACCACCCTGGGGTGCGGCTGATACTGGGGAGGCGGCTACTGATACTGAGGTGGCTGATGCGGATACTGAGCCAGCTGTTGATGCTGAGCCCGTCTCCTAGCCTCATCCCTGGCAGCCCTCGCTGACGCATGATTTTGAAGATGCCTGCTAGTCCGCGTACTAGGAGAAGATGACAAAGACAATGCCTCCCCTCTCCCTCTACTAGGAGATGGCTCCCCTCTGACCACAAGTAAGTGATTTACTGTGGCTGTACTTTTTGGGAGACTCTCTGCCTACCTCTTTTTGAAAGCTATTCTCATTAGACTCGTCCATCATTTGTGTGTCCTTAGGGACTTCAACTGCGCCAACAACGCATGCATGCTTTGCCGTTATTTTCTCTTTCTTCCCAGCATCATTGATCAGTTGGTCTTCTTGGATAATGGAATTCTTGGCATCACCTAGTGCCATGTCATCATCACTGTTTGAACCGCTATCGTATGATTCCCCTTCCAAACCACTGTTATCTTCACTTCTGCCGGAATCCTCATTGGAGATTTCATTCAAATCGTCACTATATGTCGACTTTGGGACCTTTACTCTATTAAATTTGTTCCATAGGAGTGGACCGTACCAATCTTCTACCACTTTGACAAGAAATAATTCATCATTGATCATAAATGTTTCAACAAAGTTGATTATGTCATGTTTTTTTGTTCTGATAAGAATTTTGGCAACGTCCAACATTTTTATTTTCTCAGTATTATCATCTACATCCACAAATTTACATGTTCCCAATACCAAGAACTTGAAAAACCTCTCATTCCATGTATGCAGAAGAATTCCGTATACTCTAACGCAGGTTAACAGTTCTTATCTACTTCTCTTGGGATCCATTTTCTCAAGTCTCAGAACCATGTTGCTAGCCAATGATGTGCTCCTTCAATGAGAGCCTCCATCTCGCCTTCCTCCAAGGTCTCAAGTAAGACCAAATTGGATCCCATCGATGTTGTCCTCACCGGAATCAGGTTGTGGTCAGCTCTCAACACCACCCATAAACACACACACAAAGTGAAGATCTCGTGTAACTGTTGTGTAAAATGGTATAGTGAAAGTCTACACTGTCCAAACCAGTAATATAGAATAAGTGAGATCATTCCCACGAAGAATTATGCTTAATTGTGAGAGTTTAATTTGGCTAACAAATTAGTGATAAAGTAAATGACACACAAGTTTTTGAGTAACATAAACAATAGTAAAAGTAAAGGGTAATGGAAATCAGTGATGAGAACAAGCTGAGATGCATTCACTTCAGTAGCTTCATTAAAATGCAATTAAGGGTACGTTCAATGCTGCAGCATTAGGTGCTGCAGCAATAAGTCATATTTTCTCAAATACTTCACACTAGGTTTTTCTCGTAAAAGTTTATCTCTAAACCCTAAAGGAGTACCTTCTAGGCTGCTTGAGCACCGACAGTATTCACCTTATGGAATTTTCCCTCCTATCTCTAGAGTTTAAGCAAGGAACATTAAAATCTCTTTTAATGAACACAATCCATATTATCTTGTGAGATAAATTTACAAACCATCTCTGTTTATAAATGCTATTTAGACTAGACGACCAATCCTAATCTAAAATGGAAATATTGTCACACACAAGATAAAATGCATAACATTGAACATACTTCATTAATCACATAGTAAATTAGCAACATCAGATCCAACATCTCAACTATGAGTATTTAGCTAATATTGAGCTTACAAAACATGGAAAATAACTTTAAAAAAAATAGTAGAAGTCATATTACAAAATTCAAGGTAAGAATGTATACTACTAAGGGAGAACAGTAGAAGAACTCCAAAGATAGCAATGGAGGACTGATCGGCTTTGGTCCAAAGTAGAATCCACCAAGAAAATGTAACTCTAGTGATGTCGCAGAAGCAATAGTCTCAAACAATGAATCAATTTGGTATTTGGTAGTGAGCTTGCACGCAAAGAGGGGAAGCTATCTCTATACTTCCTTCCTGACGGTAGAGCATTCAAATGAAGAAGGTAAAAATCCTTTATATAGTGTCTTAGGCACACAACCCTAGAAATGACCTAATGGAAGCACATTTCCAAAGGGTAAAGGGCAATTTTGGAAGATTCTCATGAGGTAATTCCATTCTGTGTTTCCTCAGCTCTAACAGCTATCCTTGCCTCAATTTCTGTGTCCCTTCAATCTTTCTCTCTCATCTTTCGCATTTTGCAATTGCGATCACACCTGTTGCTGCAGCACTAAACAAAAAACGCAATTAAACGCACAAGGGCATCAAAATCCCCAATTAAAACCAATTCAGGCCTGCACAATTATTTCCAACCTAAACACTTAATTACAAAAGAAATCACATAACTTGTTTGATAAATCACACAAAATTAAGCTTAAAGGATAAGAAATAACCATCATAAATGATAGTTATCAATAACCACGAAAAATGTGCATGCTAACGATACCGATTTTATCAATTGTGCTAGGCCTTATGAGGGTCGACATGCCTAAATACATTTTAAGTTGTTATAATTTCATTTTCCTTACACTTCCTAATGATCAAAATCAATAACATGATAAATATTAATATATTATTACTAGTGTTGTGAAACTAATCAAAACTATAACAAACAAAGATTGAGAGAAGGAGAGAATTTGGGAGTGTGTGTATTTCTCTTGTCAAGTGTATCTTTACATATGAGATTGAGCCCTATTTATAGGGTGAGGAATGGAGAATGAGTAGTCAACCATAAAGGCCACTACACAATGATATTATGGAGATGATGGGAGAAACTCAATGGACATCCAATCTAATATTCATAACACTCCCCCTTGGATGTCCATTGAGGATATGCCTCATTAAAACCTTACTAGAAAAAAACCCAGTGGGAAAAAATCTAGTGAAGGAAAAAGAGTACATATCCTTTTACAATATTTATTTATTTCTCCCCCTCATCCAGACAATCATTTTTGAGACGCAGCGAAGACCAATCTTTTGTACGATCGTTCAAAAATCCCGCTGGGAGCGATTTTGTGAAAAGGTCCGCAAGGTTATCACATGAACGAATTTGTTGAATGTTTATATCACCATTCTTCGAAGATCATGAGTGAAGAAGAATTTTGGAGAAATATGCTTTGTTCGATCTCCTTAATGTAGCCTCTTTCAATTGAGCAATGCATGCGATATTATCTTCATAGATTGTAGTAGCATCTATTCTTAGGAAGACAAACCACAACTCTCTTGTATGTGTTGAATCGAGACCTTAACCAAACACATTCCCGACTTGCTTCGTGTAGTGCGAGAAGTTACGCATGGTTTGATGATGTTCTTTGTTATGGTCTGCATTTCACCGATCTCCATGAAATTGCTGTACTTCCACAAGTAAACAAGTAACTTTGTTTGTGATCTACCATTATGAGGATCTCGACAAATAAACTGCATCTGCATAAACTCGTTAGCTCTAATTTGGGTATTTTGGAATAAAACAAACCCATATTCGTTGTGCATCTAAGGTAACGAAGTATATGCTTGACTCGTTCCAATGCCTTCGTGTGGGTGAAGAGCTATACCTTGCTAATAGATTGTGAGAAAATGATATATCGGGGACGTGTATAATTAGCAAGGTACATCGATTGCTCCAATTGCACCGAGATATGGTACTTCAGGACCAAGTGGCTCTTCACCCTCCTCTCGAGGTCTAAAAGGATCTTTCTCCACATCTAGTGATCTAACTACCATTGGAGTAGACAATGGATGAGATTTGTCCATGTAGAAACGTTTTAATATTTTTGCTACATAAGCCTCTTGATGCACAAAAACTCCATTTTTCAAATGCTCAATCTGTAATCCTAGGCAAAACTTTGTCTTTCCCAAATCCTTCATCTCAAATTCTTTCTTTAAACAATCTATTGCTTTTGGAAGCTCTTCAGAGTTCCAATAATATTTATGTCATCAACATAGACAAGCAATTATGGCAAATTCTTTCCCGATCTTTTATAAAAATATATGGACAAATGGGATCATTTGTGTATCCCTCCTTTAGCAAATATTCACTGAGGCGATTATACCACATGCGTCCAGACTATTTTAGCCCGTAGAGAGACTTATTCAATTTGATGGAGCAGTTCTCTCGAGGTTCTGAGCTATGTGCCTCAGGAAGGTTAAATCCTTCAGGGGAGCTTCATGTAAATGTCACTATCAAGTGAGCCATATAAATAGGTGTGACAACATCCATCATATGCAAATTAAGCCCTTCATGTGCTACAAGGCTAATTAAGTACCTAAAAGTACTTGCATCCACTACAGTGAATATGTTTCATCAAAATCAATTCCTGTGTCTTTGCGAAAACCCTCGAGCAACAAGTCGGGCTTTGTATCTTGCAATTTCCCCATTCTCATTCCGTTTTCGCACAAAGACCCATTTGTATCCAACTGGTTTGACTCCATCAGGTGTTCGAACTACAGGTCCAAAAACTTTTCGCTTGTAAAGCGAATTTAATTCTGCTTCAATTGCATCTTTCCATTTTGGCCAATTCTCACTTTGTCTACAATCTCTAATGGATTTTGGTTCATGATCCTCATCATCATTCATCTCATTTAGCGCTATATGATATGCAAAACTATCATCAACATTGACTTCATGTCGGTTCCATTGTATTCCATTTGTGACATAATTTATTGAGATCTCTTTATTTTCATGATTTTTCAGTACGACTGTCCCTTCTGGGACAGAAATGTCAATCATGTCTGTAGATTCTTTGAGAGTTTCTATATCCTCCTCGGGACTATCTTTCTTTTTAGCTCCTTTTCTTGTTCGAGGATTTTTGTCTTTGGAACCGACTGGTCTACCACGCTTCATACGCGGTTGAGACTCATTTGCAATATTAGATTGTCCAACAGGGACATCTATTTTTATTGGAGCATTAGCAGCTGGTATATATGATTTGGTTACACCTTTTGGATCAGTAAATGCATTTGGTAATTGATTTGCTAAGCTTTGCAAATGAATTATCTTTTGAACTTCAAGTTCACATTGTTTCGTTCGAGGATCAAGATGAGACAAGGATAATTCATTCCAACTGATCTCTTTTTTCAGCTGCTTATTCTCTCCCCCTAGTGTTGGGAAATTTGTTTCATTAAAATGACAATCAGCAAATCTTGCTGTAAATGAATCTCCTGTTGTTGGTTCAAGATAATTTATAATAGACGGAGATTCATACCCAACATATATTCCCAACCTTCTTTGCGGACCCATCTTAGTGCGTTGTGGTGGAGAAATTGGAACATACACCGCACAACCAAAAATTCGAAGATGGGAAATGTTTGGTTCTTGACCAAAAACTAATTGTAAAGGGGAAGAATCATGATAACTTGTTGGCCTGATGCGAATCAAATTTGCAAAGATGCAAAATTGCATGTCCCCAAGTGGAAATTGGGAGTTTGCATCTCATGAGAAGTGGTCTTGCAATTAACTTTATTTGTTTGATAAAGCGATTCGCAAGTCCATTTTGGTGTATGAACATGTGGTACAGGATGTTCAATGTCAATTCCAATGGATGCACAATATTCATTAAATGCTTGAGAAGTAAACTCAGCAGCATTATCAAGACGTATTTTCTTAACGGGATAATCAGGGAAGTGAGCTCTTATTCGAATTAGTTGAGCTAGCAATCGCGCAAATGCTTGGTTGCGACTTGACAACAAACAAACATGTGACCATTTAGTTGATGCATCTATTAAAACCATAAAATATCTAAATGGTCCACATGGTGGGTGTATTGGCCCACAAATATCACCATGTATACGTTCTAAAAAGTTAAGTGATTCACTTGTAACTTTTGTTGGTGATGGTCTAATTATCAACTTCCCTTGTGAACAAGAGGTACATGAGAATTTATTAGATTGAAGAATCTCCTGGTTCTTCAATTGATGACCACATGAATTTTGAATTATTCTTCGCATCATTATAGACCCGGGATGGCCCAACCGGTCATGCCAAACAACAAACTTTTTGTGATTTGTAAACTTCTGGTTTACAACGTGTGCTTCAATTGAACTGATATAAGTGTAGTACAAACCAGAGGAAAAGGAGGGTAGCTTTTCCACTACACTTATTTTTCCCAAAGTATGTCTTGTTATATATAGATATTCAATATCTCCTTCATCTTTTGTTTCAATATGATATCCATTTAGACGGATATCTTTGAAACTTAATAAATTTCTCTTTGGACTTAGGGAATATAGTGCATTTTCAATGTGCAAATTTGTTCCCCGAGATAATAGTATATTAGCTCTTCCGGAGCCTTCAATTATCTTTGAGGATCCAGATATAGTAGTAACATTGGTTTCTCGCTTTACTAAATAGGAGAAATATTTTGCATCCTTTAAAATTGTATGGGTAGTTCCGCTATCAACGAGACACATATCTCCATTATTGATGCTATTGTCAATACTCATTCTATCCAAAGAGAAAAAGAAATGATAAGAGAGAAGCATGAGAAGGAATAACAACTTTATGATTGGATTATTTAAACATAATCTATGGAAGTTGAAAACACACTTAAATATAAAGCTTTATTATTATTAGCATAGGAAATTCAAAACATTTCAAGACATTTTATTATTTCAGGAAATTCAAAGACATTTTATTATTTTATTGTTTAGGAAAAACTACTTCTTGACTATACTTCCATCCACAATAAGGTGATCTATATTTCCATCAGGGTCAGCAAAGAAATCAGCAACATCCAAATGAGTAGCATCTGTATTACCACCATCTTCATAAGCAAAATGACTCTCAATCCCTTTATCTTTATTTTTGATTGATTGTTGATAGAGATCAACAAGATGTTTTGATGTACGACAGGTACGACTCCAATGACCTTTGCCTCCACAACGATAGCAAATATTTTCATTATTTTTGCTACTCTACCCATCTTTGTCATTCTTTCCAACATTTTTCCACTTCTGGTGAAAAGATGTGTTCTTGGTGTTCTTGTAATTTCCACTTCGACTATGATCAATATCACGCCACGACCACGACCCACGCCACCACGACCACGACCACGACCACGACCATGGCCACGACCACGAGTTTGCCCATAGTGGTCATATGTTGCTACATTCGCTTCTGGGAATGGAGCAGTGCCAGTGGGGCGAGCTTCATGATTTTTGATCAAAAGTTCATTATTTTGCTCAGCCACAAGTAGGCACGAAATAAAGTCAGAATATTTCTTAAAACCTTTTTCACGATATTGCTGCTGTAGGAGCACATTGGATGCATGAAAAGTGGAGAATGTTTTTTCTAACATGTCTTCATCAGTCACTTTTTCTCCACACAATTGTAATTGAGAAGTGATTCTAAAAACAGCAGAATTATACGCAGTTACACTTTTAAAATCCTGTAAACGCAAGTGCATCCAATCATAACGGGCTTTTGGGAGGATAATAGATTTTTGGTGCTCATATCTTTCTTTTAAATTGTTCCAAAGAACTTGTGGGTCTTTTACCGTAAGGTATTCATTTTTAAGATCCTCATGAAGATGATGACGAAGGAAAATCATGGCTTTTGCCTTTTGTTGATTAGATGCTTTATTTCCTTCTTTAATAGTATCTCCATGACCTTCGGCATTCAAATGGATTTCAGCATTTAGAGCCCATGGCAAGTAATTTTTTCCCGAAATGTCTAGAGCCTCAAAATCAAGTTTTGTGAGGTTCGACATCCTTAGTACTATTATAAAAGTGTAAAATTAAGTAAGTTAGATAAAATATATGTGTGTGTGAACAAATCATATAGGCAGCCTATTAAGATTTACAATATATTTACAATGAAATAGCAAAAATACATATCTCAAATAATTAATTTGGAAACTCTTAAAAATCACAATAAATAAAATTGGAACAAGTATAAAGAGAGTATAAAAATAAAAATTTGGAACAAGTATAAGAGATATGCAATCAGAGAGTTACTTTGATCAAAAATAATCGCCAAGTTTTATAGATACTATAATGATCTAACATTTTATAATTATAAAATGAATCGGCTGTTTAAACATTAAAAATTAAAATAATAAACTCCTATAATAACCGAATCAAGTATGATCAAACATGAGATATAAATCATAAATATAACTTGTCGCTTGTCATTCAGTATAGATCATGTATAGGTACAAGATATTTCATAAATCATAAGTATAGATCAAGCATATGAACTATCATGTAATGACAAAATATTTTACCATATTAGTATAGACACAAATGTGATACACCATAGCGAATTATTCCAAATTGGTTATAAACATAACTCGAAATATAAATTGTCTAATAAGAAGGGTAGTGCTACATTATTCCAAAAACCAATCCAGTATTTGTTCAACAAGCACACGTAAAAGAGATAATATTCATTATTTTGATTTCAACTAGATTTGATGCAATCCAATACTACTATAGTATCATGGAACAAACAAGAACCAATATTACCTTAGATCGGTAGAACTTCGTGCTGATAACGTGTTGTGAAACTAATCAAAACTATAACAAACAAAGATTGAGAGAAGGAGAGAATTTGGGAGTGTTTGTATTTCTCTTGTCAAGTGTATCTTTACATATGAGATTGAGCCCTATTTATAGGGTGAGGAATGGAGAATGAGTAGTCAACCATAAAGGCCACTACACAATGATATTATGGAGATGATGGGAGAAACTCAATGGACATCCAATCTAATATTCATAACAACTAGTATACTATTAACTAATATGTAAAAAAGGTATATTATTATTAATTATTAATATTGTTACTTCCATTTATAAAATAATAATTTAAAGACTAAATTACACTTTTAGTCCTTTATCTTTACTTTAAGTTTTATTTATGTCCTTTATCTTTTTTTTGCCCGTTTTGGTCTCTCATCTTTCATTTTCGTTTCATTTTGGTCCTCCTCGTTAGTTTTTCTTAATGGACGCCACACTGGCAGTTAATTGCTGACGTGGCGTCTTACGTGTCACTCCTGACTTGAAATTTTTATATGACGTGGCATAGAAGAGACCAAAATGAAACTTAACAAAAACATGAGGGAGCACACTGACAAAAACACACAAATGTAACCCAAATATTCACCCTCTCCCATTGTTGCAAAGAGATTGGAATCTCTTTGTGCATTTGACTCAAGGATGCCGCAGGTACGTTGGATTAATCGGTTCTCAAACGCCATAGTAATATAGTAATATAGTAAAGCACACGTGACATTTTTGTTCCTGACTTTACGGCTTACAGAGCTGCAAAAATGAGGAATTTATTTCAGGTTTGATTTGGAACATGAAAAGAGAGAATTTAAGAATTAGATTTAAGATTGGGATTTAAAAATTTAAGATTGGGACTATTTTAGTGATGTGAATTAAAATTTAAACAATGCTAGCTTTCTACGACAAATTAAATTGGAAAAAACTAACTTTAATGTTTGATCCATGCCTTTATGCATAACACGTGGTTATTGTTTTACTTTTCTAAACTTATTTTTTGTACAGCTTTCCTCATAGACTCAGTTATTAATGATTAAATAAAACACGTGTTAATTATGAATAAAATGTTGGCTTAAATATATGTTACCCCCTACAAATATACCAATTATCTATTTACCCTCCTGTAAAAATAAAACTTTTAAAAAAGACCTTGCAAATATAAATTATTTCTAGTTACCCCCCTGCTGTTAGATTTTGTTAACAGCGTTAAGTGTAAATGTATGTTACCCCCTGCAAATATGTTCATTATCCATTTACCCCCCTGCGTAAATATATGTTACCCCCGCAAAAATCCTCATTATCCATTTACCCCCTGCAAATACGCTCATTATCCATTTACCACCCTGCAAATAATAAGTGTTTCAACACACACTTAACGTTGTTAACAAAATCTAACAGCAGGGGGTAACTAGAAATAATTTATATTTGCAAGGTCTTTTTTAAAAGTTTTATTTTTACAAGGGGATAAATAGATAATTAGTATAGTTAGTTGAGGGTAACATATATTTAAGCCTAAATGTTCAGGTTATTATTTTATCTAATTTTTTGTAAAACAAAATTGAATAAAAATAAAAATGGTAACATTTGTTGAAATTCCTAAAAATGAGCTAATTATGTTATTATATCATGATGAGTATGTTTAACGATTAAATTAGTTAAATAAAATGTTATCGTTATTAAATTTATCTAATGATGATTATCCAATGGTGTGCTTCCACGAGGGAAGTAAACCTAGAAAAATAAGCTACTTGGTGTACAAGCTAACTTCCTTACTAAAAAATAGGCTAGTTGGTGCCCAAGCTAAGTTCCTTACTAAAAAATAGGTTATTCCTTTTGGTAGTTGTATATATAAATATAAATGAACTGCTACTTACTATCAATAAAACCATAATAATTTTTATTCCATTGTTACTCTCTCTTCTGCCATAAACCCAGCAAAGATTTGTTACTAGCTAGAATAGATGGAGGAGATGTATATCAATTTATTATGTGTGATGATGGTCAGTGGCGGATCTTGCCAAAAATATTGGAAGGAGCCAAAATAGTAACAAATATATAAAACAAAATTAATGGTGTATTTATAATAGTTTGTTTGGTTTAGTGGTCAAAATTATCTATGTCAATATTAATGTCCTAAGTTCAAATATTGTTTAGTGCAGTTTTTTATATTAATTTTTGAGAAAAATATACAAATAACTACAAAAAAGAGGTTTCACCATCACAAGAATTGAACTGGGGACCCTAAATACACAAATAATGCTCTTAACCGTTTGGCTACTGATACCTTTGTTGCTTAATGTTAATTTGATTCTATATATTCTAACTTTGAGTATAAAATATATCTATGTATATATTAACTTAATGGGAGCCGGGAGTACCGTGGCTCCCCCGCCCTATAAAGATCCGCCACCGATGATGGTGTTGTTATTGACTTTCATTCGCGTTTGCTAATAATCCACCCGAGAATAAGGTTATGAGGATCTTCTTCCAAATTTTAGTCGTAGTTGTTTTCTTATTCATAATACTCACGTATATGCTTTGGGAATAGCAATGATGACTCCTGCTATTCTTTTTGATAATTGGTATTGGTTTCCTATATGTTTTTGGGAGTGATCTTTGTTGTTGTTTGGTTCTCATTGTCCTCTCTCGCATGATGGATCCATTCAAGAAGAATAAGCACACAACGTCGTGTGATATGATGAAAGTGCATCTTCTCAAGAATTTGCAGTGAATGGGAATAAATAATTAACAAAAGGAAATATTTGTTTCTTGCTAGACTAATCACTATGTGTCTCCTTTTGTGTTTGGGTGATTCTTGAATTATTACTTTATGTCTCCTTTTTTCTTTTCCCGTATTTTAGTTATGTTTTGGTATGTATCCAACGTTGGTTTAATTTAAGTTAATTTGCTTCTACTTTTTCACATGATTGCTTTTCTCTCTTGCCTTTCCATTTTATTTTTGATATGGAAAATTTTAAGGTGAGAGGATGACATCTCGGTGCAAAACAAGAAAAACCCTCGAGTTCTTTTGAGTTACGGGAATTACATTTACTTCACCCGAAAGAAATAGTGAGGATTTGAATCCCAGACCTCTTGAATGCAAATTTTGTCATGCTCCACTAGACCAACCCTCCTAGTTGCCTTTCGACTTTAATTGATAGAAACCAAATAAACAGGATCATTTATTAATATGCGCTTATTTTGAGCTTTTTACACATAACATAATGTTTGCGTCGTGTTTTAAACAATTGGATGAAGTGCGTTATTTCTATGATGCTTTCATAATGTGAAGTGATTATACATATTTTAATTTACACCCTCTTGCAACTCATATATTCCCAGATGAATGTTAAGAACGACTATATATATATATATATATATATATATATATATATATATATATATATATATATATATATATATATAAAGAGTAATACACAATAAAAAAGAATTAATAAGATATGTGTCATGTTCGTTTGCGTTAACACATAGCCACATGCGAATTACTCATTGTACATAAATAAATAAATAAATCATTGCGTTGATAAAAATACAATGTTATCTCCTGATAGTATTCTAATTTATATAAGTTCAACTTGTATCAATTTTTATCAAGAAGAAGCATAACTTCCTATCAATTTTTATTGTAGCAAGGTCTTCATACTTCTGTTATCTTCAGATTAGAAAGAGAACTCCTCTAGTATACCCTAAATAAGAAACTGTTAGATATGTGACTAGTATTAAAAATGTTACAAATTGTTGATGATGTGGCACTCTCAATAATATGACTAAGCTTCATTTATCCTACGTGGCAAGGCTTAGCTCAATTGAAGACTTTGAACTCTATTTTTGGAGGGAACGACAGTTAGTTTCGGTTAGGAATCAAAACAAACTCTGACTTGCTTCTAATGATGTATAAATAGGTCCATGAGCTAGGATCAGAGGTTTAGATCATTCCTGGGATTGAGTTGAGTGAAAAACTCAGGGAAACTTGGGTTAAGGGAAGTGAGGGGGAAACACATTGGGACTCCATTGTTGTAATCTTCAATTCTCATTCAAGAATCAATAAAAATGGATCAATACGATTTGTATGATCCCGCAGATGTAGGTATCCTAATTGGACTGAACTGCGTCATCATGTGTGTTCTTGATTCTCAATTTGCGCAATTTCACAATTCCTAATTTCTAGGGTTCAATTAGGGCTTTTCTTAATCAGACACAATTCAACAAATCGGTGTTGAATTGTTATTCGCATTGTGTGTTAGAACTTATAAGGCATCTTGTTCTTCAAGATTGAATCGATTTCATAAGTTTTAAAGATCAAAATTGGATTCTGCAATTATTCGGTTTCTGCATAATATCGATGATTCGTTATAATCGATAATCGTGATCGTTGTTCTATTGTTGCATCTGCAATACAGCTGCAGTGTACTCAACACAAATGAATGAAAATAAAGCCAAAGGTTGTTTGGTGTTTGGATAGTAACAATAGACAAATTATAGGGGAAAATATGAACTACATATCCCCATGTATACGATCGACTAGGGATGGACAGGATCCGCGAACCCGTCCGAAACCCGTCAAAACCGTAAATAAAAAAGCATGTTCGGGTGGGTCGGTTTGGTTTGGCGGGTCTACAATGAGATAATTTGGTTTTAAATGGACTAGACTGATCGGGCTCAATACCAATTGTAAGAACCATTGGTACCCGAAAACCGACCGAATACAACAACATATTACTTTCAAATCAGTAGAATGTGCACTCGCACAATGCTCGATCTGTGCCTAGGTACTGCAATTCCTTTTTTTTGTTATTTACTATTTATTTATTGTAAAAGTTGCAGTTCTCTCTCTCCAACTGTCACATTTATTTTATTTTCTTTTTAATATCATTTCTCTTTCTTCAAAAACACTAAAGGACAAATCTTTTTAAACTTTTTTCTCTTTCTTCAACCTTTAAACAAAAGTTTCAGATGCCATAGAAATTTTGTGAAAAAACTCTCTTCTTCTCAGATCTCTCAAACCGTATGTATCCGACTGTACACCCGCGAAACCGATTAAACCGTCATCCGTGAAAACCGAAGCAACAAACGGTCGGGAATGGATGGCAGATCCCCACCCGACGTGGATCTTCAAGCTATCCCGGACTGGCCGATAATGGTCTTAAACCTCCGAGCTTCTCCTCTCAGATGGCTCTTCTCTTCCCTGGACCACACGAAGCAAGTACCCCGAACTTCAGACCGAGTTCGAAGTCTAGGTACCGAACAATGGCGACCACATTGGGAGTTAGATCACTAGGATTCATCGGAGTTATCTGTCCTCGTGTTACACTGCTATTCCCGAGACTCTACGTCCGAAAAGGCATCTCAATTGGCAATGATCTCGGATCTTTACTCATCAGGCTTCAGATACGCCAAGGAACGTCTCATAGCCACCATGCGCTCATTACTATCTCTTGGTAATTTGTAGGATCGGCGCAATTGCTGGATCACTTGAGGGAATCTCCTCATGAAGCTTTGTCACCTTGGGTTTCCCTTTCTACATTCAGATATATATACATGGTTGAGATTTAACTGATTCTCAACTGAATCTACTGCAGTTACAATCTTGACTGTATTAGAGATTGAATATTTTCTCTCATTGTAATTTTACCTTTCTGTTATAGCTTATCCAGTTAGTTTCTGACTTTCTGTTAAGTCAGTTAGGATTGGTCTCAGTTAGTTGGTTTTAGCTAATGTACATATATAGTTCTTCATCTCTCTCAGACAAACAGATCGTAACCAATTCTTCATTACGAGTTCAATAGAAATGAAATTCTCAGTTTATGCTCTGACATTGCTAATATGGTATCAGTTGAATTTCTGAGTTCTTGCGTTTCATTCTCGCAATTCCGCACCACTCCGATCTTCGTTTCCTCACATTGATTCACCGTGAGCGCTTTCTTTCTGGTCCATCGTCACCAACCTGAATCGATTATTGATTCAATTCTTGGTTCGATTTTTCCCTTTCGTGAAACCCTAAATTTCCCAATTTCGTGTTTCACCTCTGTTCTCTTCGTCAATGGCGTCTGAAACTACTCCCACGACACCATCGGTCACGGTTCAGAACACCAATCCTTACTCCAACCCGTATCACATCGGCAATTCTGATAACCCAGGTACGGTGCTCGTCTCACATCTTCTCACTGGTGAGGAAAATTACTCTTCATGGCAGCGTTCCATGAAGATCGCCTTGCAAGCTAAGAACAAGTTTGGCTTCATAGACGGTTCAATCGCCACACCTACAGAAGACAACGCCATGTATCAATCTTGGCTTCAAAACAACAGCGTTGTTTGTTCATGGCTACTCAATTCCATCTCCAAAGATCTGGTAGCCAACATTATCTACTCTTCTACTGCTGCAGATATGTGGAAGATTTTGAAAGATCAATATCATCAGCCAAACGGTCCCAGGATTTTCCAGCTCAGGCGTGACTTGGTTAGTTGCACGCAGGGTGATCTTTCCGTGGGTGGTTATTTCTCCAAGATCCAGGCACTTTGGAAGGAACTTCAAGAAGTTCATCCCGATTCATCTTGCTCGTGTAGTACTTGCACCTGCAAAACCAAATCCCAGAAGGAGCTTGTCATGACTTTCTTGATGGGTCTCAATGAGTCCTTTAGCTCTATTCGTGGTCAAATTCTGTTGATGGATCCAATTCCTAACATCAACAAAGTGTATGCAATGGTTCTGCAATAAGCCAAACAGCAAGAAATCGGTAATGCCCAAACTGCTACTACTGCTTCTTCTTTGGCCTGTGCAGTACGTAATGTTGATCACAAGCCTAAAGGGAACCACAAGAGAGAGCGTCCTTTGTGCACACATTGTGGTTTATTTGGCCACACTGCTGAGAAGTGTTTCAAGGTACACGGTTATCCACCCGGTCACAAGAAAAACTCATCTGCTACATCAACTCCGGTGGCAAACAATGTTAACATTCCAGCAGCTCAGTACCAGCAAATGATCACGTATCTACAGCAGCAAATGGAGAAGGCGGCTTCCACTACAGACACTGCTCATCTGGGTATGATCTTCTCCAGTTTCTTTAAATATGCTTGCTCTAATCCGCATCTTTGGATTATAGACTCGGGTGCATCCACCCATATATGCCATTCTAGGTCTATGTTTTATGCATACACCCCTTTATCCAACAAATATGTCACACTACCAAACAATACTAGGGTTCCAGTTCTTGGCATAGGTTCTATTCATTTAACACCCTTCTTCACCATACACCATGTTTTACACATTCCCTCATTTCGTGTAAATCTTTTGTCTGTTGGTGTCATTATAGCTGAAGCAAAATACTCAGTATTGTTTGATGATTTCACTTGTACCATACAGGACAAGCTATCACTGAAGGTGATTGGAAAGACCAAACTCAATGAAGGCTTGTTTCTGTTTAAGGCACAACACACTCGTACTATCACTCTCACTAATCCTGAATCTGTTGGTAATACATTTCATGTTCATTCTTGTAATAATTCATCTAGTTTTAATTCTGTAGATAATGCCAAACTGTGGCACAATCGATTTGGTCACCTTTCTGATAAGGTGCTCAGTTCTCTCAGTAAGAAAATTCCTTTTAGCATGCCAAGAACATTTAGTAGCCATGATTGTAATGTGTGTCCCGTTTCTAAATTCAAACGACTTCCTTTTGATTCTCATAATCATTTCTCTACACACATGTTTGATATTGTTCATTGTGACATATGGGGACCTTTTCATAAGCACACTTATAATGGTTACTCTTATTTTTTGACAATTGTTGATGATTTTAGTAGATTTACTTGGGTTGTTTTGTTAAAACATAAATCTGAGGCCACAAATCATTTGAAGAGGTTTGTTGCTTATGTTCACACTCAATTTCAAGTGAATATCAAGACTCTACGCAGTGACAATGCAAAGGAACTTGCATTGACTGAGTTTCTTCAAGAGAAAGGCATACTGCATCAGTTTTCCTGCCCATATCGTCCGCAGCAGAACTCCGTTGTTGAACGCAAGCATCAGCACTTATTGAATGTGGCACGATCCTTGATGTTCCAAGCTGCTATACCTCTCAAATTTTGGGGCGTTTGCATCACCACTGCTGCCTATATCATCAACCGAACACCTGCAGCAAATTTGCAATTCAAGTCACCTTATGAGCTACTCTTAAACAAAGCACCAGACTACTCTACATTGCGTACTCTTGGCTGCTTATGTTATGTGTCTACAATACCTACTCACAGAACTAAATTCAGTCCAAGATCAACACCTTGCATCTTCATGGGTTACCAAAATGGCTACAAAGGATTTAATTGTTATGATCCTGTCACAAATCAGTTTTTGGTTTCAAGAGATGTTGTGTTCCATGAGGATGTATTCCCCTTCAGTACTATTGAACCAAAATCCACACAGGTTTTGAGCTTGTTTCCCCAATCTCTCACACCTACTCAACATAACATTTCGGCTCCCACTTCATCCCCAGTCTCTATTCCAGTGCCTATACTGCTAGATGACCAACCAGCCACATCTACAACTCAACCAACCACTAATGATAATTCCAACCAGCATCCTACCCCTGCTACTCAAATTGACCTTGATATAGAACCTGAAGAACAAACACAAACTGTCATCACTCCCATTCGAAGATCCTCTAGACCATCAAAACCACCATCATATCTCTCTGATTATGCCTGTAACGTTACCTATCCTATTCAAGAGTATCTCACTTATGACAAGTTGTCTCCATCATTCAAACACTTTGTGCATCAGGTATCCCATACTGTAGAACCTGAATTTTATCACCAAGCGGTCAAAATTCCAGAATGGAGGCTTGCCATGGCCGAAGAAATAGCTGCACTTGAAAGTAACAAAACGTGGTCTGTTGTCCCTTTACCAGAGAACAAAATTCCCATTAGTTGCAAGTGGTTATACAAGGTTAAGTTCAAAGCAGATGGTACGGTTGACAGGTACAAAGCACGCTTGGTTGCACGTGGGTTCACTCAACAAGCCGGTGTGGACTTCGTGGACACCTTCTCTCCGGTGGCAAAATTGACCACCGTACGTATTCTGCTTACTATAGCTGCTCAAAAACACTGGCACCTATTACAAATTGATGTAAACAACGCGTTCCTCAACGGGGAGTTATCTGAAGATGTGTACATGAAAATTCCACTTGGTTACCCTGTTCATGATAAGAACTTGGTGTGTAAACTTCATAAGTCCTTATATGGACTACGCCAAGCGTCAAGACAATGGTACACCAAATTCTCTACCACCTTACACACTTGTGGCTTCTCGAAGTGTACTGCAGATACATCCCTATTCACAAAGGGATCGGGCTCCAATCTAATTGTGTTGCTTGTGTATGTTGACGATATCATCATTGCAAGTCCAAACCGTGAGTTGATTGAGTCCACCAGGTTGCTGCTTGAGCACCACTTCAAGTTGAAGATCCTTGGTGATGTCAGATATTTTCTTGGCCTTGAGATTGCAAAATCCACACGGGGAATTCATTTCTGCCGGCGAAAATACGCACTACAGTTATTGTCTGATGCTGGTCTCTCTGCTGTAAAACCAGCAACAATTCCTATGGATCCTGGCACTATACTTACTGATACAGATGGTGAATTATTGACTGATCCTGCTGAATATAGGCGCCTCATTGGTAGATTAATCTACCTTACCATCTCGCGTCCTGATATTGCTTATGCTGTTAATAAGCTAAGTCAATTTATGAGCAAACCTAGAGTGCCACACCTCCAAGCAGTTCATCAGGTTCTGCGCTACATCAAAGGTACACCTGCACAAGGCATTTTCTTTCCTGCAGTTTCCAGTTTAAAACTGTCTGCCTATGTTGATGCGGATTGGGGGAGTTGTGTATCATCTAGAAAGTCTACCACGGGGTTTTGTGTGTACCTTGGTCAAGCTATGATCTGTTGGAAGTCTAAGAAGCAAGCCACAGTGTCAAGAAGCTCAGCTGAAGCCGAATACCGTGCTCTAGCTACCCTCACATCTGAGCTGCTATGGTTGCAGCAAGTCCTGCAAACATTTGGTGTTAATACATCCTCTGTCATGGTATTTTGTGACAGTCAATCAGCTATTCAAATGGCTCACAATCCCACGTGTAATGAGAAGTCCAAACATATTGCTATTGACTGCCACTTCATCCGCGAGTATGTTCAATCCAAGTTCTTAAACCTTGTTCATATACCGTCAAAAGAACAACTGGCCGACCCCTTCACCAAAGCTCTACCTCGTCCATTGTTCACTAGTTTGGTCTCCAAGATGGGAGTTCTAGATATCTACTCTCCATCTTGAGGGGGGGTATTAGAGATTGAATATTTTCTCTCATTGTAATTTTACCTTTCTGTTATAGCTTATCCAGTTAGTTTCTGACTTTCTGTTAAGTCAGTTAGGATTGGTCTCAGTTAGTTGGTTTTAGCTAATGTACATATATAGTTCTTCATCTCTCTGTACAAACAGATCAGAACCAATTCTTCTGTTCTGAGTTCAATAGAAATGAAATTCTCAGTTTATGCTCTGACATTGCTAATAGACTGATAAAGTGCAAATTGCACACTAATTGTACCTCTGTAACTTGACCTTACTTAACAGCTTATTACACATATTTATCACAACTAATTGATACACAATTACAATTGTCTATATATCACTATTAAGCAAGGGAGCTTAATCAACTTGCGTTAGAAGGCTTTGATGTGTCCACATCAACAAAGGGACAATCCCCTGTTTCAGTATTGGTGAAATCGGATTGTCCTGTGGTGGCCTTTCTTCCTCTTACTGAAGAGGGTGGGTTTGAAGGGGAGCAACAATAATATGTTAAAAAAGTAAAGATATGAGGGTGAGAGATTTTGTTCTTAGTTCGAACAAGTTTATGCGTTCTGTATTACTTTCTTTTATTTTAATTTTAGTTTTATAATTTATTTTGAATTTCTTTGTTTTATTAATTAAATAATAAATAATTATGTGGCACTGTGATGGTGCCTACGTGTAGTGCCTACATAAGGTATCACGTCAATTAGGGAGCTCCACATCACCATAATTATAAAAAAAAAACTTCTTTGGACTAAGTGTTTTTTTTTGGCACCCCCTTCCACCTACTTCCCACCCCCATATTAAAACGAACAAAAATACCCCTGACATCAGGAAATTTCCCGAAAACACAACATGAGGAGATAATTCGGGAGACTTTTTGGGGATTCCCGGATTTACCAATAGTTTAGGTATTTCCGGTTTGGAAAATGCAAACCGGATTTACCTTAAAATTTGGTAAATTCCGGAATCCTAAAAACCCCCACCGAATTTATCTTTTATCCTAAAAACTGGGGGGTTTAGGATTCCCGGAAATATCTAGGTATTTCCGGTTTGAAAATTGCAAATCGGGAATACCTATTTTTTAGGTATTTCCGGGAATCCTAAAAACTATTTTTATTTTTTTTAAAATTGCAAACCGGAAATACCTATTATCGAGGTATTTCCGGGAATCTCTAAAAAAATGTTTTTTTTAATAAAACCAGGGGTATTTTGGGGTTTAAAGGAGTTATGGGGGTGGGAGGTAGGTGGAGGGGGATGCCCAAAAAAAAACATTGGACTAAATGTCTGAGTTTTAAAATAGAGAGACTAAAGATTTGAAATATTGAATATAATGGGATCAAAATTATAATTTAGCCT
Source organism: Oxytropis ochrocephala (assembly GCA_020916435.1). NCBI lineage: Eukaryota > Viridiplantae > Streptophyta > Magnoliopsida > Fabales > Fabaceae > Oxytropis > Oxytropis ochrocephala. Next base: position 22,849,214 of record CM037092.1, read on the forward strand.
TTATTATTAATAGTAAAATATTTACTTTGGTGATATACTTAATATAGGTTTAAAATAATATTTTTCTAAAAAACTACATTTATTATCTTATTTATAATTTATAAACAAAGATATATGAAAACTTACCATTTTAACCCTAGGTCTGATTTACGTCTTATAAATATGTTGTTGCAGTTTTCACTTTGAAAACCCTAGCAAAGCCTAGCGCAGCCACCGCTTCTCTCAAAATACTAGAGTATTTCTTTTGCATTACTCGCATTTGTAAAGAGTTTCAAAAGCGGGCTTTCAATTTCTTGAATTATTGAGTTGATTACGTTGATATGATTGTGCGGGGGATACATCAATTTCGACTTCATCCCACAAAGATTAGTACTATATCTAACTCAAATCAAAGGTAATTCCTAATGTTCTAGTAATTACTGTATTCTTTATTTGGAACCATTGCATTGTTTGCATTGCCATAAGTAATGCAAATGTTTTTTATTCTTTAACTTTTCTAACACTGAGATGAGTTTTACTCAATTATTATTATTATTATTATTATTATTATTATTATTATTATTATTATTATTATTTCTTTTGTTGTTGCTGTTACAACTGAAAGCTAGGAGTGGAAGTACCCAATTAAGCACATAACCCTTGGTTTTACCTTATTTGAACGAGTTGTGTTTTTTGGAAGCAACCCAAGATTGAATCATTTCACTCTCTCTAACATTCACTTGTGATGCCTTCTTAGTGATATCATTTCAAACCCAGTGGTCGATATAGTTCGCAGATAGAGGCAAGCACGACGCTATCGCGCGCTCTTTCCACTTTTACTCAATTAAGCACATTATAGTTTATGGTTTAAATTTTTCTTAATTTCATTTGAATCAACCATTCATATTGTTACGAAAAAACTTTCCAAAATGTCCTATTATTACCTTTTTGTGGGACAATGAAAAATAATGACAAATAACAAATTAAACGGTATATGTGAGTCAAAGATTGTGGGTGGTTGTTTGGAGGTGTTATCGTCGCCGTAGGCAACCAATGTATCAGGGATAATGGATTGGGGTGACTTGTGCAAAGCCCTTGGTGCGACCACGTGATCAGTTCAAATAAGTATTGAAGCTCAATGAGTTTGGTGGTGGATTCTTGTTGGATCATTGTATCCACAGTCTTATTGACAATGTGGAGGTCAAGCGGCGTGTTTTGTTTGTTGTTCCTAACGGTGGTACAAGTACGAGTGAAGTGTCACCGTTCAATACTTGTAGAGGAGCATATCAATTGTTGCGTTAAAAACACACTTAGAGCAAATGTACTCTTTCGCAGAAGTAGTATAAAAGATTATCGTGTCCACAGGGATTAATTACCAAATACCAAAATATTAAGATTTACTATTGTTTAGACGAAAAAATAGCTGATGGTTGTAATAACAAATTAAAAAGAAATAAATAGCAAGAATTAAAATAGCGAGGTTTAATCATTGGAGAGATGTCGAGGGTCACGATTTCACTTGCAAGCTTTGATTCCTCTATGTCTAATTCTACCTGAATTCCCTTATTCTAATTAATTACCAATCCCTTTACTAAAACTATTAATCTGTTTGGTCATTCGCAATTAATATTCTTTTTCCTAAATTAACCCTTGTTTGGTCATGCAAGAATTGAATTCATGAAAAGCGTAAAGAGCAAAAAGGTTGAATGACTGGAACACTAAATGTTTGGTCCTGCATTAATTATAGCCCCAATTATCCTATAGGTCCACCAACTAATTTCAGTACGGTCGCTGATCAACTTATTGATTATAAACATGCAAGGGTGATCAATCCTAAGAATGTGATTAAATTAATAGGACAATATTAATTGAAAAAAAAGAAGAATTCAAACTAGAAATTAGAACATAAAAAGGTACCAGAGGATGACCCAGAGTCATATGACTTGGTGGCCAAGCTTGTAAAACCAAACCACTGCCCTACTATGTCAAGTACATCGATTCCCCTCACGGGAAAAAATGGAGGCTTGAGGAGGCAGAAGACCTCCCGATTTGCACTATGTTCCCGAAGACGGAGCTCGGCTTCTTCTTTCACGGGAGAACCTTGGAGGTGATGGGAATTCGTATCCCTTGACCGAAGTTCAGCGAGCGGTGCTTAGGCACCTCCGCCTTGCAACGAGTCAGCTGGCCCCCAACGGCTAGGGGTATATTCGGACGTTTGAGCTCTTGATGAGCTATCTGAAACGTGATCCATCTGTCCGAGTCTTGTTCGCCTTGGTCAGGACTACTCAGCTACCGGAGAAGGACAATAACGGCGGCCATGCACAGTGTGGGGCCGCCAATGGAGCCGCCAAGAGGGCCATTACTAGCGACTTCGTGAGTCGGGAAGAGTATTTCCCAACTTTCCGTTCTCTGGGGTGGCCGACCATTTTGGGCTGGAGGAGCTTCCTATTGCTTTGACCCGCGCGCGCCATCGCTCGTGATGATGCCGTGTCTTACAACCTTTTCCTGAGGTGGCCCAAGAAGCTTTCTGGTGAAGGCCAGAAATTCAGCTGTAAGTCCATCATCAATGTCGCTTTGGAGTCCGACGAAAAGTTGAAGTCGGAGCTTGGTAAGTGGTACTCCAATTTTTAATGTCTTTTCTTCGGGTGAATTTCCGATCTCTTACCCTCGTGGATTTTCTTTGTTCAGATGACTTGTACCACCACGAAGGGCAAAAGTAAAAAAGGACCCGAGCCGGAGTCAGGACGTGTCGAGCTCAAGTGTTCCTGCTTCGAGACCTGTGGTCGGATAGCCGAGGCCTGAAAACTCCTTCATGAACTGATAAGATCTAACATGATCTCTAAGATTTAGGATCTAGAAAATTCGAAAAACAACAATTTCTCACAACAAACTCATGAACAAAACTCAACAATACACAAGGAAAAGACACAAACTTACTTGAAAAGGAGAAGAAATACCAAATGTGGAGAAGATAGGAATGGAAATGGAGAATGAAACCTTGGAGAATCTATGATGAACCTCACCACACTAGCAATGGAGTCTAGCCTCTCACCTCTCTCTTAGGTCTCATGGCTCTCTCTCAACAATTGCTCAAATGTGAAAAGTGATTTCATTCATCATCAAAATTCTAGTCAGTACTGCTTTAACTAGCCTCGTTGAATGAGGTCTTCGATATCATCTTTCAAAACTCGGCAGTCCTCGGTATCGTGTTCGTGACTTCTATGATATCGGCAGTAGGTCTTCTTGTTAGTGGTGTGTCTTTGAGGTATCAGCGCCAACCATTTGAAAATCGTTGAATTCAGCGTTGGCGCATTCTTGGAGGATTTTAGTGTTTGAGGTGTTTGAGGGGGAGTAGTCGGTGAACCTCGAGCGCCACTCCTTGGAACTCGGTCCTCCGTCTTCTTTGGATTTCTCTTTTGACTCTTTGCCTTTTCCCGGGGCCGAGGTGGCGGTTGCTTCCACTGCGTCATTGGATTCTTCGTAGTCGATGTGACGTTGGGCGCGCATGAGGAATTCGATAAGAGTGTTCGGAGGACGGACTCCGACATTGACGTGGAACAAGGTTCCCTTCCTGAGGTCGTGCCTCATGAACATCATCCGTATTTCATCTGACACATTGTGCACCTCATCGGCTTCTTTGTTCTATCTTTCAATATAGTCCTTGAGGGATTCGGTTTCTCCCTGACATATCGTCTGCAGTATGTCTACGGATTTGGGTATCAACCTCGAGGCGGAAAAGCGTGCCGTGAAGAGCTTTGCGAACTGGCGCCATGACGAGATGGAGGTCGTCGACGTCATCATCGAGGTCGGTTTTTCCGTTGTATGAGTTCAGAGGCGGTGGTTTCTCCCATGACTTCGGGATTTTGTAGTGCTATATCCTCGAAACGAAAGGACTTTCCCGTGATCATTGCCCTTTCCCCTTAGCCTTGTGCTTGTGAGTGGCTTTCTTCCTCATGGATGGGCTTGAGGCGATCCGGAACTGGGCAGAGATGGTGGACTTGGAGGTTTCCCTCGATGTTTTTCCTTTCGAACGGGTGAGTCGTAGGTCAGGCATCGTGGCGGAGTCCGGCGTTGACGATAAATGGTGGTTTGAGGCGATCCTGGTTGGACTCGGTGAAGGTTTAACTGTAGGGATCCTGGCTAGAGCCGCCAACTCCAATCGGGATTGTTCTTGCTGGACCAGATCTCGGCTTCGGTGCTCCAGCACATATAGCAAATGGCTAACAGCTTGCAGAGCCGACGCGAGATCGATCAGTTGAGCGGCGGCGGAAGTCGAGGTCTTGACGTGATCGGTGCGACAGAGACTTCCCATAGGGCAACGTTTGAACGTGGCCTTCAGGGGTGTGGTCGGGCTGTGAAGGTGCTAAAGCGCCAATGACCTGAGCTCTAGACTGAGCCTGAGTCGGGGGACGTCCTCAGGGAGGCATGATTCAAAACGAAGTTGCTTGATTGACAAAGGTAGAAGCAAGGTCGATGAAGCGAAGCAGTTGAGCTCCCACCGTGGTCGCCAATGTTCGGTCCCGAATTCGAATATACCTTGTCCAAGGAGCTTGGGGATCTTGCTTCGTATGCCTTGAAGATTGTCGTCGGCTTCTTGAAGATTTAGCTCGGGAGGTCGGAGTTGATCTCGCCTAGGGGTGTTCAAAACCGAACCAAACCAATAGGGAAACCGCAAACCGAACCAAACCAAACCGAAAACCGCAAAAACCGCTTTTGATCGGTTTTGTTCTGGTTCTTTTTTTCATTGCACCGTGCGGTTCGGTTGGTTCGCGGTTTTGATTTTCAAAACCGAACCAAACCAAACCAAACCGCAGGTAACACTAAGGCTTGTTGAATTACAACCTTCCTTACTAACTTACTAACCCAAATGCAACTACAACCCAACTCTCACTCACTTACTAGCCCAAATCCAATTAATTCTTTGACTCACTTACAAACAATCCATATTGTTATGCTATATTTAAAAATTACAACAAAATATGTAATTCAAATTCTTTTAAACATTGTCTTAGTTATTTGAAAAAAATTAAAAGAGAGTGATTTATATACTACATATATTTGAGTAGATTTTTTCTTAAAGATTTATGTTAGCCTTTTTTATGTTAGTTAATTTTAACTCCGTTTTAAATTATTTTTGTCTTGGAAAAAACCGAACCAACCGAACCAATCCAAACCGCATTTGTTTGGTTTGGTTTGGTTCGGTTTTATTTTTGGAAGCCAACCGAACCAAACCAAACCACATGTAATTTTGCCTTGCGGTTCGGTTCACTTTTTGTCTCAAAACCGAACCAAACCGCACCGCGAACACCCCTAATCTCGCCCCACGTCGGGTGGGGTGTACCTGCAGACACTCCGATGCCTAAGTCAGTAGACGAATAAGGCAGAATGTGCAAGAATGAGAGCGTACCTGGAATTGGTGGGTAGCACCTCTTTTATATACGGCAAGTAGCTAGGTCTTATTCGCTCGGACCGGGCGCATAATCCCGCCGTCGGTCCCGAATGTACGAGCGGGGCACGCTGTGCTTAGAGCTAAAGCGTATTCGGGTCGTGCTGTTGAAGTGGATTTGGGCCAAGCCCAATTCCTCAAAGGGGCTTTTAGCCTAGGTCGGAACACATCTCAATAGTCTGAATAAGGTTCATAAGGAGGAGGAGAAATTTGGATCCGACATTGAGACATATACCAATATGACTTCTCTCAGCAAAACAAAGTGGCCTACAATGAGCTCTCTTGAAACTATTAACAATTTTTTGTAGACTTTTCCTATACCAAGTGTTAGCTCAAAATAGTTGACATGATCTTCGGATCTCCGACCCATGTACAAATTTAGCATGGGTGGTTCCTCCAATTACGAGTTGAGCTACGACTTACGAATTCAACAAGTGTTTTTGATTCTTGAATATCATTCGAATGTCAATATTAATTTTGAATTTTATGATTAAAATTAGAATTCAAAATTAAAATTGTATATACAAAATAAACACTTCGCACATTTTTTTTGAGAAGTGTATATTTAGACTCAATGTTAGTTATGTTTCCGTGAAAATTTGCTATATTTTCTCATAATAACAAAATGTGCACATGACCTATTCTTTTGAGATAAGAAGATAAAACGGTAACAATGTGTAAATTATTAAATAAAATTAGATTATAAATTTTAGGTCTAACCAATTATTAAATTATATTAGATTAATAAATTTGACTCTAAATATTAAATTTTATGATTAATAAAATTAGAATTCAAATTTAGGTCTAACCAATTATTCAATTATATTAGATTATAAATTTGACTCTAAATATAAGAAAATAAAAAAATGTTCGAAGTGTATATTTTGTATATTCAGTTTTAAATAATTGTTCGAACTTTAAAATTTAAATTTGAAATTTTAGGATATGTAAAAATCTAAAGTAAAAAATCAATATTTTCTTTTAACGTCAATCTTTTTATCTCTATATTTTCTCATAATAACAAAATGTGCACATGACCTATTCTTTTGAGATAGATAAGAAGATAAAACGGTAACAATGTGTATATCGATTGTCTATAAATATAAGAGGCTATCACACAAGTTTTATAACTCATTAAATCATTAAAGAAGACAAATTAATATATTAGTGAGTCACATGGCTTCAAAACGATCAATTAACACTGAGATGATGGAGGTAGGTGTAGATGGAGGTGAAGTAACATCTGGCGTTCGGGTCCAATCCAATTGGTTCAAGAATCTGCAGAAGGATATATGGGGTTGGATGACGCATAATGGAGCGGATGACAGGTTACAAAACATGAGGGGGGATTTGAGCGTGGTAGCTGCCATCTTCACAAAGTTGACCTACCAAATGGGTCTTAGTCCACCAGGTAGTGTTGGATTTTTTTTCAACTCCATAAGCTTTCTTGCATCGCTTACCGTTTGTCTCTTGTTGGTGTGTGGAATCCCTTTAAGACACAAATTAACTGTGTGGCTAGTATGCATGGGCATGTGGATTAGTGCAGCAAACCTCGCAATTACCTACCTAGTTTCAATTTCAATGACAATCCGAGAAGATTATTGGACTCCAGCCGAGAGGTTTATAGAAATTTTGATTGTGGTTTGGGTTGGAGTGATAGTAATCATGGGGTCGGTCTTCACAGTACGCATTGCCAGAAGCTCCAGCTCGAGAAAAGTTCACCACCACTAGTCTATTGAAGCTTAGAAATTCCTATTAGATTTTTAGAATAAAATTATTTGCTAGTTTTTAATTAGTTGTTTCAATTTATTCTAGATTTTATAAGCTTTTCAGTATTTTTAGTTTATATGAAATTATGGTGTCCTATTTTAAAGTTATTTGTTTAGAGATTTAAATTTAAATTTAAATAAATGGGTATTTAGCCCAGCATTGATTGATTCAGTTTTTCCATTGTCTTATTTTATGCCTAACTTCCCGTTTAGTTTTCCATGGTTAACAAACTTGTGCTCTTTCATAGTTATTTAACTATTTTCTCCATATCATCATATCGCATCACACACTAAGAAGAGAAGTAGAGCCATATGTTATTATTTCCAAAACAACTTTCCGCATTTACAATCATCTATGTGGTGATGATCTCATGGTTCATTTATGTAATCCAAATACATATGATATGTGCGTGATTTACAGTGATCTTTGTTTTAATTTGGATTGATGGAAATTCCTTGCTAATTTTTTAAGGTAGAACTCTATTCTTTTGTCATCAGTTCGACTTCGAGGTGTTGGCACATACGATCAGTATCAAATCAAATATTCAATATCTATTAAAAAAGAGATGAGTGAGGATCATAAAAAGAGGTGTGCATAAGGATTTATAGAAGAGAGTAAATTTTTCCGTATGAAACGTGAGCCAGACATATTTAAATTTAATTAAGAATCATGACTAGTAGAAACCAACGCAAGAATTTTTGTCAAAAAAAAAAAGAAACCATCGCAAGAATGAGTGTGTTCCAATGTTATATTTTTATATATACTAAAATTCCTACCCTGTATATTTTTACCATGTATATATTGGATCAAATCATTGTAAAGGTACGTATTAATCACTTTTTAGCCCACTCTCTCTTAATTTAATTAGAGTGTGTGTAGGTGTCACCGCCTATTTAATCATCGTCAACCGCCAATTTAAAACATCGTCAACCACCGCAATTGAGGAATTCTCATGACTTCATCCACTTCGGATTCAAGGTCCAATGTAAGGTAGTGATAAAAGCGTTGGGATTAGAAGCAAAACAATTTGGTCCTTTAATTTGTCTGCTTCAGAATTTGTGAACCCTTATTCCCAATTTTTAATTTATGGGGTTGAATCAATTGTTGGAAACGACACCCAACCGCAAACCGAAAATTAAATGGAAAACATATATGGAAAATGCTGCAAATCAAATGGAAAACACCGCAAATCGTTCTTATCGTTTCTGGGTTTCGATTTTCTTATGGGAAAACACTGCAAATCATTGTTATCGTTTCTAGGTTTCAACCTGGGTTTCGTTTTTCTCATATCATTCATTGTTTTGGTTTTTGCTAAGTTGTGTACGAAACAATTATGAATCTGGGTTTCAATCAGGTAGAAAGAAAGATGGAAAGTGAAGATCTGGAAGAAAGAAAACGGAAGTCAAGATCTGGGTATGAGACAAAGATTGACATAGGAAGAAGTTGAAGAGATGGGAGTGTCATGGTAAGTTTGATCTGGAAGTGAAGGGAAGTGGATCTTTCACGATGAAAAAGATGAAAATGAGGAACACATTCATACTATTTTTATTTCCCTGCAAATACACCCATTATCCAATTACCCCCTGTAAAAATAAAACTCTTAAAAAAGACCTTGCAAATGTAAACCATTTACGATTATCCCCTGCTGTTAGATTGTGTTGACAGCGTTAAATGTATAATGGGTACAAATTGTTTACGGTTACCTACCTACAAAATATAAATCGTTTACGTTTACGATTAGATTATATGCAATGTCTTTTTTAAGAGTTTTATTTTAAAGAGGGGTAAATAGATAATGGGTATATTTGCATGGGGTAACATATATTTAAACATTTTTAGGCCTTTGTATTTTTAATTAATTAACAAGGTTTCTCAGTCTTTAGCAGGATTGTGTTATTGTCACTAGTCCTCACGACTACTCTATTATTCCACCATGTATTTATGTTTTGCTTATGAATGAAATGCACTAAATATCTCGTTGAACTCGGTTCATGAACCAAACGAGTTGAACTTTAACTTAAAATTGAGTTCGTTAAATAAATGAGTTGGATTTGAGCTAAGGATAACTCGACTTGTTATGTTCATCAACCAGCTCCATAATATATATATATATATATATATATATATATATATATATATATATATATATATATATATCATGCTTGATCTTGCACAAGCCACCGATCATACGCATTAGAAATTTTGTTGTTCTTGCGATCTTCAACAGTGTCAAATTGATCTGGAATTTGTGGATTCACCAAAAACCTGTGAAGACGATGAGTAGCAACAACTCCAGAAACTTGCTGGTTCCAGATGAGAAATTTTTTCTCATCGAGCTTAATGCTTAGCTTTGGACCAGAAACGAACTGAGATTTGCTTCCATTGTCATTCACTTGGAAAATCGACGGTGGATTGGAAGGCGTAGGTGTGTTAGGGATGGAGGATTCCGGCGTGGACGCCATCAACGGAGAGATCAAGTTTGCAGAGAAGTGTGAAAGCGGAAGTGTTTGGCTCAAGGACCGAGAGAGGGGCGAATGATACCATATTGAGAATCTAACAGATTCATAACCATTGTAACTGAATTGTATAGAATGAATTAATTGATTACAATTTATATCACTTGAGTTTATATACTCAGTGTTGAGTTTGTTACTCACTGCAGTATTCTATCAACAATTGCTACAATTACATTGTATATCTATATACATTTCCCTATTAATATTATTATGGTTGTCTAAAATATTTTACAAAACTCATTATATAGGTAATTACGAAATATCATAAATATATTTATATTTTTAAGTAGGTGATTATTTTATCCAAAAACTACTAATAAATTGCTAATTTAAAATGTCGATAAGCTATAATATTTTTTTTGTATTTTCACAAAAAAAAATAGATTGTTTTTACTTTTTATTCATGCGAATCCAAATTTAACGAGTTGAATCGAGACGACAAAAACAGTTCATGTCGAACTCAATTCATGCTACGAGCTGAGCTGAAGCTTAATGAGTCAAGCTGAGCCAAGTTTGGCTCAATTAAACTCATTTTTAGCCCTATAAATAAGTGTCGTACTAAAAACTTATATTCTGTCAAAAGTGAAGTCACCAGTGTCACAAGAAAGGGGGGTTGGAATTGTGACCCTTTTAAAATTGTCCTGAAATAAAAGAACTTTGATTCACAAGAGTTATTGAGAATCAAGAGTGTGAGTGTTATGTGTTATATAGAAACAATTTTCTTAATTGATTAGATGAGCCAAGAAGGGTGATTGAACAGTCTTCACAGTTATATAGAGAACTGAGAAGGATCAGCCAATACTTCCTTCACTCTTCTCACAGTGATTTCTTAATTGTTTCAAGTAATTATTGCTTATGTATGATGTATTGTGTTTAAGAACTGCTTTCCAAGAGTTTTAAAAATATTTTATAGCTTTAAGAAGATTCTGAGAAGGGTTGAAAAACTCTTGTTCTAGTTATAGCTGAGAAGTGGTCAAAATAACTCTTATCAGTTTTCAAAAATCTCTCCACAAGAAGAGTTTTCTCAAACAAGAAACTAAAGACTTAAAGCAGTAAATAACACATGGATTTATAGTGGTTCACCGAAAAATAACATGGGCTACTCCACTCCTCACACCCAGTGATATTTTCCCCTATTTTCCAAATAGTTTACACCCTTTCACACTTCACACAAGTTGAAAGCTCTTGGTAGTTTTCTTGTCACAACTCTCTACCTCATCAGATACTCCACTAATAGACTTCTCCAAAGTTATTAGACTGCTTTTAACACAAAACACTCACTTCTCAAGTCCTACAGCAACACAAGCTACTTGAGAAGGTTCCCTATTCAAGGTTCTTTGATTACAAGGGTTTTTGGGATTACTTAGAGCTTGGTTGACATATATGGGATATACATGAATGTATTACAACACAAGACTTAATACATACTCAGAGATAGATGAATCCCTTCTGGTTTAATAGCAGTTGAGTATGGCAGAGAGAAAACTAGAATGGGTGAGAAAGTTGATAGCTCAGAATTTTAATGCACTCTCTTGAAGATCAACGAAGACCAGAGCTGTTGTTATATAGAGTTGTTGTAGCCCTTTAACTCCTAGTCCAAGAAATAGAGTTGTTGCTTCAGAAACTAGCCGTTTAGAGCCGTTGCAAAGACGCTCCTGTGCTGTCACTCTGCAGAATATAGCTGTCATCACTCTTCTCACATTGACTCTTCTCACTGTGACTCTTCTCATACTTAACCTTGTTAGATGTTCTTCTCATATTGCCATTACACATGATGATTCTTCTCAAAATGTAATTCTTCCAAGATTTCCAAGTGGTTCTTGACTTCAAACTTTATACTTGAAAAAGTTTCCTTTCTAGGTTAGTGTAGGCAATGTTTCTTTTTCTGTTTTCTCTTAGAATTGATGCTTCTCATAAGCAAGTATCTTGTTGAGAATGATTTGAAGTCCTGTTCTTTATGAAACACTCAACAAGAGCATTAGTAATACGGACCATTGTGGTGACTCCACCCCAGGTGAAGGTTGATCTCGGTCATCCTCTTGAATGAACTCAGAAGAAAGGGTAGACATGATTTCTAGAAAAATGCTTGAACGTTGAACTCGGTGAAGAAAGGTCGCACTGCACTTCAAGCAAGCTTAATTTCAGACGACGGTCAGAGATCACGCAAAATAACCCTTAAGTGATCGGAGACAAGATCAACTCTCACACTTAGTAACAATAAACTGAGCTCTTTTCAACCCTTCTTATACTCATCCAGGCCTCGAGAAACCAAACGACGCTTTAAACTCAACCATCCAATCAATGACCTTTGAAATTGCGCCATAATGATTGTGCAACGCCTTGGTTCCAACAAATCTAACCGTTGACAAGACATGACATTTAAAGCACCAGACTTACTCAACAAAGCCGAGGCCGAGCTCTTCCCTCGCCCGACCTTGACTTGGCGGGCCACTGTTCAGACCTGGGCTAAAGAAGCCCCATTGAACGACTGGGCCAGGCCCAATTACCCTTCAGAAGCACGGCCCAAGTCCACTACGACGCGAAGCATAGCACTCCCGCCTACCGATCAAGACCGACGGCCAAGATTGCACCTCCGCATCCAACGGGTAGCACCGAGCTACTTCGCCTATAAATAGAGGCACAACCCTCCTATTCCGTGCACGCTTTCATTCTTTCACATTTCGCCTTGTTCACTTACTGACTTAGGCATCAGAGTGTCTACAGGTACCCCCACCCGACGTGGGAAGAACTCCAACTCGGAGCTGCCGAGTACAATCTTCAACACCAACAACGATATTCAAGGTTCGAGAAACGGATTTCCTCAAGCTCCTCCTGACGAGGTAACCACCGAATTCCAGGACCGAACAAATTTTATGATTAATAAAATTAGAATTCAAATTTAGGTCTAACCAATTATTAAATTATATTAGATTATAAATTTGACTCTAAATATAAGAAAATAAAAATGTCCAAGTGTATATTTTGTATATTCAGATTTTAAATAATTGTTCGAACTTTAAAATTAAAATTTGACATTTTAGGATATGTAAAATGTAAATTAAAAATCAATATGTTTAATTTAACGTTAATTGTTTATCTCTATCTTTTCCGTGAAAATTTGCTATATTTTCTCATAATAACAAAATGTGCACATGACCTATTCTTTTGAGATAGATAAGAAGATAAAACGGTAACAATGTGTATATCGATTGTCTATAAATATAAGAGGCTATCACACAAGTTTTATAACTCATTAAATCATTAAAGAAGACAAATTAATATATTAGTGAGTCACATGGCTTCAAAACGATCAATTAACACTGAGATGATGGAGGTAGGTGTAGATGGAGGTGAAGTAACATCTGGCGTTCGGGTCCAATCCAATTGGTTCAAGAATCTGCAGAAGGATATATGGGGTTGATGACGCATAATGGAGCGGATGACAGGTTACAAAACATGAGGGGGGATTTGAGCGTGGTAGCTGCCATCTTCACAAAGTTGACCTACCAAATGGGTCTTAGTCCACCAGGTAGTGTTGGATTTTTTTTCAACTCCATAAGCTTTCTTGCATCGCTTACCGTTTGTCTCTTGTTGGTGTGTGGAATCCCTTTAAGACACAAATTAACTGTGTGGCTAGTATGCATGGGCATGTGGATTAGTGCAGCAAACCTCGCAATTACCTACCTAGTTTCAATTTCAATGACAATCCCAGAAGATTATTGGACTCCAGCCGAGAGGTTTATAGAAATTTTGATTGTGGTTTGGGTTGGAGTGATAGTGATCATGGGGTCGGTCTTCACCGTACGCATTGCCAGAAGCTGCAGCTCGAGAAAAGTTCACCACCACTAGTCTATTGAAGCTTAGAAATTCCTATTAGATTTTTAGAATAAAATTATTTGCTAGTTTTTAATTAGTTGTTCCAATTTATTTTAGATTTTATAAGCTTTTCAGTATTTTTAGTATATTTGAAATTATGGTGTCCTATTTTAAAGTTATTTGTTTAGAGAATTAAATTTAAATTTAAATAAATGGGTATTTAGCCAAGTATTGATTGATTCAGCTTTTTCCATTGTCTTATTTTATGCCTACCTTCTCTCCCGCTTAAAAGAAATCACAGACAATGACATGATAAAAAAAATTAGAATAAATTTCACAAAATTAAAACAAAATAATGAAAAAGAAAACTTCATAAAATAACCTTTAGTTATATCAAAGTTTAGGGAGCATAGGATCCGGTGTAACCATGGACCTCGTACTCGCTATTTTTAGTAAATTTTAATAAAATGTTACATGTTTTTTCAATTTTTGCTAGTTTTTAATTAGTTGTTTCAATTTAATCTAGATTTTATAAGCTTTTCAAGAATCTAGTTTATTTTTACAATCATCTATGTTGTTATGGCATATCGATGGTATTGTATGGGGAATAGAAGGAGGATACATTGGTTGAGGTGAGTTGTTATGCACGATAGAGTTGTGCAAGTATACACATCGCAACAAGTAATACAAAGAGGCAAAGTTCGCTCTCCACAGGATTGGTATTAGAGTTTAAGCGATACTAGCACTTAGCGAACCGAGCAAAGAAAAGTTAAAGTCACAAAGTTATCGGTGAAAAGTGATGGTTTTAAGAAAACATTAAAAGATTAGTTGTGAGAAATGAGAGAAACAAGTCGATTGCTCTTTCTAAGTAAATTCCCGATTAGTACGTTGCTATAACGTTACACGCTATAGCGTCCAAGCTTGTTGCAAATGATTTTGTGCCTTTCGGATCACTAACGCTGTGGTTTCGTTACAAGATGCCTATGTCTAGGTTCTAAATAAGTTCACCCTCAGATAATAAAGAACCCACACACTCTTGCTCTATGAACTATTGCATTTTCTCTGTCTAGAGGAGCAAAATCTATTTAAATGTCTTTAAATAGACTTTCGCTCATATCAATCTTTGAAGTCGATCCATGGACCATGTCCTGCACTCCACGGATATACCCATTTTAGCCGATCATTTCTAAAACAAGTTTGAAAGAAGTATAACACAAAGATTGAAATGCAAAGCATGCAACAATATAAATACAATACTATCGGTTCATTACAAAGATCCGAGCAATCCAACTCAAAGTGTTTAGCTCATGTTAAGCATCATAACAGTAATACAAGGTAGAACGCTCATATTACCTAGGACAGAATGGGAAGAAACGGTGGCAAAGGATACGCACCGTAGCTTCCACTTCATCCAACGAGGTGATGCTAAACGCCGAGTTCACAACGAAGCAAAATACTAAACTAAAAATTACAAACAAAACGAAGCTTAAAAGTGTTTTTACAATGAAGAAAATCTCTCCCTAAAACTCTCGGTGTGTCTGAATGTGTATCCCCCAATGTCCGTTTTGTAGAGAAGAAGGAGTCGCTGGCGTTTCAGGAGTTAGCGCAAAAAGGAGGTATGGCCTTCTCATCAACTGAAGCTATCGTCCCACTCACACAGCGTCAGGTGTCCTATAATATCCATTAAAATCCGGTTGCGCCAGCTGCATAGTGTACACAGAAACCGAGATTTTGGGTGAAGAGCTTGGCGCCAAAAGTACACTCCTGCTTCTAGGACTTAGCCGACCTGCTTCATAGTCTTAGCCGAGCTCAAAGACTTGGCCTCTTGCCGCTATAGCGTTAGACGCTATAGTGCTTAACACTGCAGCACACACAAAACACGTTAAAATGCTCACAAGGGCACCAGATGTGCCAAATTACTACAAAACAGTTTCTAACCCTTCTTTTCCTACAACTATACTAATTAGAGACATAAGATGCTAATATTACTTGAGAACTCACTTGATTTATATGGATAAACATCAGATAGTCCTCGGCTAACTAAGTTTCTCTTTAAGCGCAGAGATTTTTATAAAAGTGCGGGAGCAACAATAAGCAGAGATTTTATTTACAAGCATGGTTACTCTTTACTCACTCACGCAATCATCACTAAGACTAGCCCAAACAGAAAATTTTCAACAAATATAAACTGGAAACAAAGCTTTGATCATGCAATTTCTACTAGATTTTTTTATATTTTTTTTTTTATAAAACCTTTAGGTCCTCCCCCCCAAATAAAAGGGAGCAGTGTCCTCACTGCTGAATTGGACTGGGGAGAGGCCCGGGACTTAACAACAACGCAATTCGACAAAATTTAAACAAGTTCTAAACATTTGTGAAGCGCAAGAACAACGCTATAGCGCTTCGCAATTTATTTACAACTACAAACTAACTAAACTACAAAAGAAGGGTTTGAAATTATTTGTTAATAAAGCCAGACCTTGTTCTGGCGCTGACTCGGCTTGGCTGGGCTGGCTGGGTGACTTTCTTCTTCTTTTCTTGCTTGTCTTCTTCAGGAGACGCAGCAACCTCAGAACTTGGGGATTTGTGCTGTGGTGGTGGTGAAAAATTCTTTGTGCGGTGGTGGTGGTGAAAAACTCTTTGTGCGAAAAGGCGGTGGTGACTTTTGTGGACTTGGTTCTTCTGTACCCATGGGAGATAGTGGTTGGGATTCTGTTTGTGTTTCTTCCAACTCTGCACTTTCAGCTCCTCCCTCTTCTTCTGGGTTGTCCTCACCAGATTCCTCCTCTTCGGACTCAGTGTTCAGCTCTTCCTCATTGCTAACCTTCCTTTGTTTCTATGCTGGACTTTTCACCTTCTTCAGTACTGGGTTTCGTGCCCTTTTTCTTGGCTTCTCAGGAGTAGTTTCCTTGGTTATCCTTTCCTCGTGCCGAGGTGGTTCCTGCTCTTGCCGAGGTGGTTCCTGCACACCCTCTTCATCTATAATCCACTCCGGGAACACTGGTTGCTCCATTAACTCCTTTCCTCTTGACAACTTCTCAAACACAGCCTTTTCCCACTCAAATTTAGCTTTTACAAACTTGCAGAGTGCCTGTTGCTTCTTTTTCATTTGATTCAACGCTATAACATCAGACGCTATAGCGGCACTTCTTTGCCTTGGTTTGAAGACAGCTGGTATCGCCCCAAGAGGGGATCTTCTTTCTTCCCTTATCTCTATCTCAACCTTGGCCACTTTGCACAGTTCAGTAATAAGACATGGAAAATAAAGATTACCTTCCTTCTTGACTCTGCTCTTCTCAATCTCCATAGCAATTATTTTCCCCACATCGATGCTTTCCCCTTCTAGAATTGAATCCAGGACTATCAATCTGTCCTTTTCCACAAAAGTGGTGTGAGAGGTAGGCATAAGAGAGTGTCTGATGAAGGTGAACCACATGGCAGCCTCCTCCACCAGAAATTGCTTCTTGGCTTGAATTTCAACCAAATTTCTCCCAGTCGCATCCTCGCATGCTGATTCTCTTTCTTACTTCCTCCATTTCTTCTCCTCCCCATGTGTTGATTTTCTTCTCAATAGCCTTCCCAGAATAGCCCAACTTGAAGAATTCGTTGATTGCACTAGGGCTAAAATCAACAACTTCACCCCTAACCACAGAATAGGTTTGGGGCTTTCCTTCCTTGGGAGGAGGAATGCCCTGATAGAACTCCCTTACCAATGGCACAACATAATCTCCACGATGCTTGACAAAGCTCGCCCACCCTAGCGCTGTAACAGCAGACGTGAAAACGTCAGGGGCCTTCTCAGTTTTGAAACCCCTTTCTGCAATGAAATTCATTCGCTAGAAACGAGTTGGATCGTTGTGTGGATCGGAGGCTTTTGAGGAACTGGGCTCAGTTGTTTTGGTTTGCCTAGGGGATTTTTCACTGGATTGCTTCTTCACCATTTTTTGCACAGATTCGGTTTGTAAATGGAATTGAGATATGGGTGAGTTTGGATGGTTGAAGATGACGAAGAAGGAGATAACGGTAATTTTTTGAAACTTGCGAGAGAGAAAGAGAGTGGGTGGATTGGGATTTATAGGAGTTTTGGGACGTTATGAAGTTACCGTTGGGGATGGGCTTAGTTACCGTTGGGGATGGGAGTTGGTGAAACGTGGCACGCTATGTCGCAGTGTTTAACAGTATCATAAATGCGCGCACCACGTCACCAACTAAAATAAACTTCTTCTCGGCAAATTATCCTCGACACTTCCACCTCGGCGCTATAGCTCCAATAACACACCTAACGCTATAGCGCTAGAATGTTTCCCAACACTTCAAGCAAAAAATTTCGACATCCCATTTCCACACCTGCACACAACAAAAATCAAACAAAAAAAACTCTGGTTAGTTAACCATTGGGTTGCCTCCCAAGAGCGCTTGCTTTAATAGTCTGCAGCCAGACTTCCTCTTTAATGTTAGAGGTCTTGAAGATCAATAGTGGTCTTGTCCCTAACCACATGTTCACCATGGTATTGCTTCACCCTCTGGCCATTCACCTTAAAGGTGGTGTTGGTTGCTTCATCATGTAAGTCGACAGCGCCATGGGGGTAAATTTTTACCAATTTGAAAGGACCAGACCATCTCGACTTAAGGTTTCCTGGAAATAATTTGAGTCTCGAATTGAAAAGCAGCACTTGACCTCATTCAATCAACTCTCTTCTTTGGATCTTTTTGTCATGCCACAGCTTTGTCTTCTCTTTGTAAATAGCTGAACTCTCATAGGCTGAGTGCCTTTCTCTTCAAGTTCATTTAATTGTAGCATTCTGGCTTTCCCAGCCTCATCATATTCAAAATTCAGCTTCTTTATGGCCCAATGAGCTTTGTGTTGTAATTCCACCGGGAGATGGCAAGCTTTCCCGAACACAAGTCTGTAGGGCGACATCCCCAGAGGTGTCTTGAAGGCTGTCCTGTAACCCCATAAAGCGTCATCTAAGTGCACTGACCAATCCTTCCTTGAAGGTCCCACCATCTTCTCAAGCATCCTTTTGATCTCTCTTTTTGACAACTCGGCTTGTCCATTAGATTGGGGGTGATATGCAGTGACAATTTTATGTCGGACCCCATATTTCCCTAGAAGAGATTCAATCAACCTGTTGCAGAAATGAAATCCCTCATCACTGATAATGGCTCTTGGTGTTCCAAACCTGGTGAAGATGTTTTTCTGAAGGAGCTTGCTCACCGACTTGGCATCATTGTTGGGGAGAGCAACAGCTTCAACCCACTTAGAGACGTAATCTACAGCCACCAAGATGTATAAATTCCCATGAGAAGGAGGAAATGGCCCCATAAAATCTATGCCCCACACATCAAAGAGTTCAATCTCCAATATGTTGGTCAAATGCATTTCATGTTTGTTGGAGATATTCCCAGTCCTTTGACACCTTTCACACCTCTTCACCATTTCTTGAGCATCCTTGAACAAAGTCGGCCAATAGTAACCGCATTGCAGCACCTTAGCAGCTGTTCTGGTTCCTCCGAGGTGTCCACCACAAGGGGAAGCATGACAATGTTCTAGCACTTGGGGTTGCTCTTCTTCTGCTAGGCACCTTCTCAGCATTTGATCTTGACATTTTTTATAGAGGTATGGCTCATCCCAAGAATACTCTTTTCACCGTGTGTGGAAAACCTCTTCCTTTCTTTGGTACTTCAAATCTGCAGCACAATTCAAGACAACAACAGTTGTTCACAATGTCAAGAAACTGTGGTGCAAAGAGCATCACCACTACATCATCTTGCGCTATAGCGGCAACCGTTATAGCGTTACTTGCTTTCACAGTTACTGCAAACAGCTTTTCATCAGGAAAGATCTCCTTGATTTCACCAAATGTTTCACCTGCATTTTCTCTTTCAAGTCTAGACAAATGGTCAGCAACTTGGTTCTCCACCCCCTTTTTATCACGAATTTCCAAGTCAAATTCTTGGAGGAGGAGAACCCATCTAATTAGCCTAGGTTTTGCATCTTTCTTAGAGATCAAATACTTGATGGCTGAATGATCAGTAAAAACAATAACTTTTGTGCCTACCAAGTATGATCTAAATTTGTCGAAGGCAAAAACCACAGCTAATAGCTCTTTTTCAGTGACTGTGTAATTTAACTGTGCTTCGACAAGTGTTTTGCTTGCATAATATATGAATGAAAGATTTTATCATACCTTTAACCGAGCACAGCACCAACAACATAGTCGCTTGCATCACACATGAGCTCGAATGGTTTGCTCCAATCAGGGGCAACAATGATAGGTGTAGTAATCAGAGCTTTCTTTAGCTTCTGGAAGGCTTCAAGGCATGCCTCATCAAAGTCAAAAGTGGTGTCATGCTGAAGTAACTGACACAGAGGTTTGGAAATTTTCGAAAAATCTTTAATGAACCTCCTGTAGAAGCTGGCATGTCCCAGAAAACTTCTGATACCTTTGACACTTGTGGGAGGAGGTAATTTTTCAATGACTTCGATCTTTGCTCTATCAACCTCCAGTCCCTTCTTTGAAATTTTGTGTCCCAAGACAATACCCTCCTGCACCATGAAGTGGCATTTTTCCCAATTCAGGACAAGGTTTGTCTCTTCGCACCTCACCAGGATTTCTTCTAAGTTCGTCAGGCACTGTTGGAAACTCTCCCCAAACACCGAGAAGTCATCCATAAAGACCTCCATAGATTTTTCAATGAAATCCGAAAAGATGGACATCATGCATCTCTGGAAGGTTGCAGGTGCATTACACAGACCGAATGGCATTCTTCTAAATGCAAATGTACCATATGGGCATGTGAATGTAGTCTTGTGTTGATCCTCGGGAACTATCGCTATTTGATTGTAACCAGAGTAGCCATCTAGAAAGCAATAGTATTCCTTACCTGCAAGCCTATCCAACATTTGATCAATAAAGGGGAGAGGGAAGTGATCCTTCTTTGTAGACTTATTCAGCTTCATGTAGTCCATGTAGATCCTCCACCCAGTTACTGTCCTCGTCGGAATCAACTCATTCTTGTCATTGGTGATCACTGTTACCCCACCTTTCTTTGGAACGCATTGCACAGGTGACACCCATGCACTATCCGAGATAGGATAAACAATGCCTGCATCTAGCCACTTGAGAATTTCCTTCTTTCCCACTTCCTTCATTATCGGGTTTAGCCTTCTCTGCCCTTCAATGCTGTGTTTAGAGTTCTCCTCCAAAACAATTCAGTGCATGCAGATAGTTGGACTAATCCCATGTATATCAGCCATTTGCCACCCAATAGCCTTCTTATGTCTCTTTAGGGTTGCAATGAGTTCATCCTCTTGATCTTTGGTGAGAACCGAGGAGATGATTACCGGAAGAGACTCATTTTTCCCCAAATACACATATTTCAGGTGCTTCGGTAACTCCTTGAGCTCCAGGATTGGTGGTTGAATAATGGAAGGAACACATTTCTTGAGGTTTGAGTTTTCTTGTTCAAGTGACTCATATCTTCTAGCCCAAACCTCCTTCACAGTCAACTCCTCTTCTTGAGTTGCGCCTTCTTCAATTGATTCAGGCTCTTCATTGTTTTTCAGAACCTTTCCCAAGTGGTCATTGGTCTTTTGAAAATGTTTTTGAACCACTTGGTCAAGAGAAACAACGAAAGAGCATTCCTCAGTGTTGTCTTCAGGGAGCTTTAAG
This sequence comes from Oxytropis ochrocephala, assembly GCA_020916435.1. Classification (NCBI taxonomy): domain Eukaryota; kingdom Viridiplantae; phylum Streptophyta; class Magnoliopsida; order Fabales; family Fabaceae; genus Oxytropis; species Oxytropis ochrocephala. The sequence continues at coordinate 22,870,417 of CM037092.1, forward strand.
GCATTCAGAACATTAATCTTGACCTCTTGATCATTAACCTCATTGTTAACTCTCCCTTCGACGCCGATGAGTGTCTTCCTCTGAGCTTGAGAAATGGTCTCCCTAAGATGATAGTACGCCCTTATCTCGCATCAAAGTCCAAAATAACAAAATCCACGGGAAAAACAAATTTATCAACTTTTATTAAAACATCTAGTATCCCCTCAGATAGGCAAGACTCTGTCGGCAAGAAGTCATGGATACAGTAGTAGTCCGCAGTTCCTATACCCAATTGTTTGTAAATAGTGAAACTACCAGGATCCTTTAATTTTCTCGGCAACTTATTTTGCATCAACATGCTACACTCTCCAGTCATAGCCACAGTTTCGAACTCTCCAAGCCTTCTCTCCTTTGTGAGAACATCCTTCATAAACTTAGCATAATTAGGCATTTTCTGTAATGCCTCCACCAAAGGAACATTTATGTGCAGTTGCTTCAGGACCTCCAGGAACTTGTTGAACTGCTTGTCTTCATGTGCCTTCTTCAACCTTTGAGGAAAAGGTGGAGGAGGATATTCAGGCACAAGTTTAGGTTCAAGCGTTTTTTCAACCGCTATAGCGTCAGTAGGATTCTTTTTTTTTTTTTCAGAAACACTTGACCCTGAACTTTTGGGTGCCTCCTTCACATCCCTACCACTTCTCAGAGTTATTGCCTTCACATGTTCTTTGCCTGGTGCATGAGATGTTAAGGTTTCAGTAGTGGAAGGTAGTCCACCACTTTGCCTTTGAGTGAGAGCAGAAGCAATTTGGCCAACTTGGTTCTCCAAAGTCTTTATCGATGCTTCATGGGTCTGCATAGTTGTCTTACAATCACTAATAAAAGACCTCGGCAAAGATTCCATGGAGTTGTCCATAGCAGGCGCATTTTGTCTTTGATTCTGTTGAACTGGAAAGCCCGGGGGGATAGCTGGAGCATTAGTACTTGCGCTGGCAGTATTACCTCCCCCCATCTGAAATTGGGGTGGTTCTTCCAACCGGGGTTGTAGGTGTTTGAATAGGGGTTGTTGCCCTTGTTGTACCCCACATAATTCACATAAGCTGGATTTGTGGTGCATTCTTCATAAAGGTGTCCTCCCCCACAATATACACAACTAACTTCTCCAGGGGGAGCTTGTTCAATAGCAGCCGCAGTTGATTCCTTGGGCGCTATAGCGTCAGATGCTATAGCGTTCACAGTACTCAGACCCTTTATCATATTCGTGAGAGTTGCCACTTGAGCCGAGAGAGCAGAAACTTCACTCACTTCATGGACCCCAGCTACCTTTTTGGCAGGGTTTAATCTTTCAGTAGGTCATGACGAGCTGTTTATGGCAACACGCTCTATAAGATCGCAAGCTTCATTGTAGAAGGAGTTCAAAATCACACCTCCAGATGAGGCATCTAACATAGATCTCGTTGGTGCTTCCAACCCATTGTAGAAGGTCTCCATTTGGATCACTATAGGAATTCCATGGTGTGGACATTTCCTCAGTAGTTCTTTCCACCTTTCCCATGCTTCATGCAATGTTTCACCATCATTTTGCTTGAAAGATGTGATGTCATTCCTCATCCTGGCGTTCTTGTTGGGAGGGAAATATTTTTCTAAAAATTTCTTTGTCATTTCCCCCCAAGTGGTGATGGAATTAGACTCCAAAGAATTTAACCAAGCTTTGGCTCTATCCTTTAAAGAGTAAGGAAAAAGTTTGAGTCTAAAGGCATCCTCACTTACGCTAGGGGTGATGAAATTACTACACACTTCCAAGAAATTTCTCAAATGAGCAAAGGGATCCTGTTGAGTAGAACCTCTGAATTGGCCATGGGTTTGGAGCATTTGAAACATCATCGGTTTGAACTCAAAATGAGTAGCAGTTACAGCAGGTCGGGTGATGCTTGTTTCCATAGAGGTCGGATCAAAGGCAGCATAGTCCCTCATCGGCCTATCTCTGTCATTCACCATCTGATCAGGTCCTTGGTTAAGAAACCTCTCTCTATACCAATATTCATCGTCTGGATCAGTGAAAGTAAAAGGACCTTGCCTTCCACCTCTCGGAATCCTTCCTCCTCTTGGAGTTCTGCCTCCAAAGTGAGAAGGAGTTCTTCCCCCAAGAGTACCTCTACCAGTTGCAGCAGTATTGTGTTCAGACATGGTTGGTCTGATATGTTGTAACCTCTGTTGTTGTCGCAACCTTCTGAATCTTCTCTCAGGTTCAGGATCGAACTCGAATTCAGGTGGTTCTGTTCTGGGCATACGCTATAGCGTTTCCTGTTATCACACCAGAAACAGATACCAAAGTAAAACCACACTAAGATTGCAAGAATTCTTAAACAATAAAAATTAAATGCAATCCCCGGCAACGGCGCCAAAAACTTGTTATGCGCGATAGAGTTGTGCAAGTAAACACATCGCAACAAGTAATACAGTAGTAAGTAAAGTTCGTCTCCACAGGGATTGGTATTAATTTTAGAGTTTAAGCAATACTAGCACTTAGCGAACCGAGCAGCAAAAGTTAAAGTCACAGGTTATCAGTGAAAAGTGATGGTTTTAAGAAAACAGTAAAAGATTAGTTGTGAGAAATGAGAGAAACAAGTCGGATTGCTCTTTCTAAGTAAATTCCCGATTAGTACAGCGCTATAATGTTACACGCTATAGCGTCAAGCGCTGTTGCAAATGATTTTGTGCCTTTCGGATCACTAACGCCAGGGTTTCGTTACAAGATGCCTATGCTAGGTTCTAAATAAGTTCACCCCTGTATAATAAAGAACCCACAGCCCTTGCTCTATGAACGATTGCATTTCTCTGTCTAGAGGGAGCAAAATCTATTTAAATGTCTTTAAATAGACTTTCGTTCATATCAATCTTTGAAGTCGATCCATGGACCATGTCTATACCCACGGATATACCCATTTTAGCTGATCATTTCTAAAACAAGTTTGAAAGAAGTATAACACAAAGATTGAAATGCAAAGCATGCAACAATATAAATACAATACTATCGGTTCATTACAAAGATCCGAGCAATCCAACTCAAAGTGTTTAGCTCATGTTAAGCATCATAACAGTAATACAATGTAGAACGCTCATATTACCTAGGACAGAATGGGAAGAAACGGTGGCAAAGGATACGCACCGAAGCTTCCACTTCATCCAACGAGATGATGCTAAACGCCGAGTTCACACCGAAGCAAAATACTAAACTAAAAATTACAAACAAAACGAAGCTTAAAAGTGTTTTTACAATGAAGAAAATCTCTCCCTAAAACTCTCGGTGTGTCTGAATGTGTATCCCCCAATGTCCGTTTTGTAGAGAAGAAGGAGTCGCTGGCGTTTCCGGAGTTAGCGCAAAAAGGAGGTATGGCCTTCTCACCAACTAAAGCTATCGTCCCACTCACACAGCGCCAGGTGTCCTATTATTCCATTAAAATCCGGTTGCGCCAGCTGCATAGTGTACACAGAAACTGAGATTTTGGGTGAAGAGCTTGGGCGCCAAAAGTACACTCCTGCTTCTAGGACTTAGCCGGCCTGCTTCATAGTCTTAACCGAGCTCAAAGACTTGGCCTCTTGCCGCTATAGCGTTAGACGCTATAGCGCTTAACACTGCAAAACTCACAAAACACGTTAAAATGCTCACAAGGGCACCAGATGTGCCAAATTACTACAAAACAGTTTCTAACCCTTCTTTTCCTACAACTATACTAATTAGAGACATAAGATACTAATATTACTTGAGAACTCACTTGATTTATATGGATAAAGGCATAAATAACTCATATAAATATGAGTTATCATGAGTCAGTTTGAGGAGTTTGGTTGAGGTTCAGAAACTGGTTTAGGTTTGAAGTGGTGATGGTGTTGGAGGTTTTTAGTGGAGATAGATTGGTTCCAATGTCAATGGAAGCTAGGAGGGATTCAAGGTTGTGTCAAGTGATTCTGGAGGTGGTTGTAATGGGAGAAGGTTCAGTTGGTGGGGCAATTTGTGTAGGGTGAAGAATGGATTGAGTTTTTCTAAGGTGAAGTGAGGGTAGAAGGGTGGTAGGGTTGGCATTTGGTTTGGAAACATAGAGGGTAATGGTGATTGGTTTGAAGAAGGAGGGAATTTTATGATAAAACTCCCCCTGAGGTGATGAAGGGTTTGGTTGTGTAAGGGTAATGCCATCATTTTGCTCTTGGGAGGACACTGCATGTCCACTCTTCTCATCATCAGCATCATTTCCTAGCTCAATTCCTTCTTGAGCAGCACTCTTCCCAGACTCTTCTGAACTACCACTCTTCTTAGATTTTTCTAAAGTATCACTCTTCTCAGACACTTCTTGAGCAAGTTCGACACAAATTGCTATCACTTAAGCCAATTCATCTTGTGGAGTTTCCTCATTGACTTCTAACACTACTGTTTTCTCACCAGAAGACTCAATGTTGAGAATCTCAGTTCCTTCTTCAACAACCTTCTCAGCACTGATATTCTTCACTGGTGTGCCTATGTCGTCATCAGTGGCAACTTTGTTGAACTTTTCAATCAAAGTGATTGTAGCTTCTTGTTCTGGAATCTTAAAGACACCTCTGGTCTTGCTTCTAGTGTACACCTTTGACAAAGGAGCTTAGCTTCCTTTGGAGATAGAGTGTGCAGAAACACTCTTCTCATCAGTGATTGTCCTTTCAGGGTCACCGGTGCCTTGTGCACTCTTTTAAAGCCAATTAGAGGAATCTTCCTCAATTGGTTGATCTTCCTTAGTATTCTCCTATTGAATTTCCTTACCCTTCTTAGGTTTTACAACCTTCTCATAACCCTTAGCAGGGTCATTTTTCTTCTTTGATGTCTTCTCTCTCTTAAGAGCTTCTGCTAGAGTCTCATCCTCACCATTTGCTACCTTCTGTTTCTTAGGTTTTCCCTCATTTTGCTCATCCCTAGGAGCATCACCTAGTTTCATAAGCTTGAGATTCTTAGAGGTGAAGGGCTTGGGTTCATTAAATCCTTCCTTCTCAGGAAAACTAAAGAGATGATGGTTGAACACAATGGTCAGGATTTTGCCAAGGGAAGGGAATTTTGGAGTTTGTCTGCTTTAATGGCATTAATCATGTGGTGGATCATAAGGTAAGGAAGGCTTAGGTATTTCTTCTCCATGAGATGGTACAGAATGATGCAATCACCTGTGGTAACCTTCTCAAAGGTTCCTGCCCTAGGTAGAAGAGTGTGACAACTAATGTGATGGAGGAGCCTTACTATAGGTTTGAGATTTGGAGCATAAATAGTAAGAGAAGGGTCCTTAAGAAGGATGGTTTTGAGTTCCTTTGCAGAGATGCCTAGTGCAGTATACCAACTCTCTTCAAATATTTGAGTACCCTCACTTGGAATACTTAAGGTACGACCAAGGGTGTAGGGAGAGATGGTAAACTCTCTACCATCAACCCATCAGGTAATTTGAAGAGGTTCTAGAGAGTATTGGGCATTGGCATAGAATTCTCTTACCTTATCTCTGTAGTGTTCCCATTTCTGGAAACTCAGATAAGGAGTGATAATCCATCCATTCTTTTCAATCTCCTCGATTGAATAGTCAGTTCCAGAGACTATAGCCTTCTTGTTCCAATAACTCATGTCTGGTTTCTTCCTCTTAGTTCCATGAGAGGGTTTTGCCTTTACAATCTCTTCTTTCTCAGCCTTAGACACCTTCATTTCACTCTTTTGACTTGCTAGTTTAGCCTTTCTCTTAGAGGATTCCTTCTTAGATGAGGGTTGAGGTTGTTCTTCAACCTTCTCAGAAGCAATGGTTTGCTCTATTGCTTGAGAGGAAACCTTCTCATCCTTCTCCAAGTCTATTGGAGCATTAGGATCAGTTCGAGAAGTGTTCGAGGTACTCATCTCCCCCAGACGACGAAGGAAGAAACCCTTGCGGTTTCACCCCCTCTTTCGCCTCGTGTGATTGTGCCTCCCCTTTTGGTGTCCGAGGCATCTCCACCAAAAGGTGGGGGAAGAAGTCCTTGCAGCTTCGGTCAAAGTGAAGGCCCGGATCCACACAGATCCCGGTACCAAGGCCCGGATCCACAGTGATCTTGGTACGAAGATCTCTCTGATGTCATAACCAAGTTCCATCAGAGAGCCCGGCGGAGGCCCGCTGCGGCCGCGGAAGATTTCCCGAGGTAACTTACTCGTTTATTTATTTCGATTACGTTGGCTATTTTCCATTTGTTGCAATTATAATTCGCTCTCTTGTTACAATCGCCATAAGGGCCTCTTACAACCCGACGTCGGCACAGAAAACAGAGATGCTGAAAAGAAAAATGTAACATGTGAAAAAAAGCAGAAAGCTGAATTAAAACAAAAAACAAAATATATTCCATTATGTCCGGGGTCATTATATGGATTGCTTGAAAAGAAAAACAAGAGAAAATATACAACTATTCGCGGCCAACCGACTGAGATTCGTCCAATGATCTCGGCGTTTTCCAATGAGGCCCCCTCTTGAGGTTTCACGATCCTTCCCTCATAAATCTCATGACCAAGATCCAAACTCTGCAAGGGCAGCTCGGGGTGAATGACTCGGATCTGATCCTTACAGTGCTCAAACCCAAGACGGGCAAAGACTGCAGATTCCCGAGCCAAGAGAGCCTTTGTGGATTCCTTCTCCTCAAGAGCGGTCCGACCAGCGTCCATTTGATTTCGGATGCTCTAAACCTCCTCCCTCACAAGTTTGAGCTCGTCCTCCAAAGCAAGTCGCATCGATCCGCTTCTAACCGGAAGGCCACCGCGTTGGGCATCGGTGGCAGCAATATCCTCTTCTGCCTTTGCAAGAGAGTTAATCTCGGCAATAAGGGCCGTATTATCATCATATAACGTCGGGAGCAGGTCATTCCAGGAACACTCCGCTTTGGCCATTTGATCCTCTAAGTCGGCCTCGCTCCAGAGGTTTTTCCTTCTCAAGCTTCCTAAGTGCCGCCTGTTGCAAAGAAATGGTCGGGTTCAGCGCCTGCCTCCCAAGAGTCTTGAGGAGATACTTCCTCGCCTCAGCAACTCGGGCACAGTTCTCCAAGTCGGCCTCGGATGGTACCTCTATAGGCTCCACCTCGATCCATGTCTTCAGCTTCTTAGAAACAGGGGCACTTGAGCTCGGAACGTCCTGTTTTCGGTTCGACTCCTTTCCTTTACGCTTCTTCTTTGTACAAGGCCAGACTAACACTGGTTGAGGGAGGTTCCCGAGATCTACCCCCTCGGCGAGTTTGTCTACAAAGGAAAATCCACATTAAAAATCGGAAACCTGCTCAAAAGAGGTAATGCTCGGAACAGAAAAGTAACTTACCAAAGCTCCAACTTTAAGTTCTCCTGATTCCAACGCGGCGTTTATGATGGTCGTGCAACTGAACTTCACGTCCTTCATCGGCCAACTTCCGCCCACCTCCAGAAGAGATTGTAAGAAATTGCATCCTCGCCAGTTAGGGACGCCACGTCAAAACAATATGATGATCCTTCTAGACCAAAGTGACCAGCCGACCAACGGAACGAGAAGTTTTCGATGTACTCCTCCAAGTCCACATCGTTGCTAGTAATAATCTTCTTGGCGGCGTTGTTGACAGCCCTCACGAAAAAGAACTCCGACTTGAGCCCTTATTGTAATCGTTCACCGGAATAAAATGAGATTCTTTGGCCGGGAAACCAAATCCAACGTGGGTGTGGACATCGTTGTCGTCATCCTTCTCAGGGAGACTGATCAGTGCAATCTAATGCACTCTTTATAGCTTTTCACTTGGTGATTTTAATTGTTCTCTGTACCTAATCTTTGAGTCTTAGCACGTTTCTAGACTTTGGGTCTTATTTGAGCAATATGGTAATCTCGTGATTAATTCTTGTTTTTATTGCATATTGACTCCTGTCTACTCTGTAGGCCATAACTTTAGCTATGATTATCCGATTGAGACGTGTGAGCATGCGTTGGAAAGATAATGCACAGAGATACAATTCGTCTGTTGAGCTCAAAACCCGATTCTGACGTCTTGAAGGTCAAAACCGCGATTTACCGAAGCAGTTTAGTCAATTATGGATTTATGGGCCGATTACTATCTTTTATCGGGCTTTTATCCAAGAACCCAGTTAGTGGATTAGGGTTTTCGTTTTGTCCTAGTTAAATACACTTTTATGAGCCGTCTTTTATCGGCAAGTCTTCCGCCTCTTCAAGTCTCCACTTTTTCTCCTCGAGGGCTTCAATGAACTTAAGGTAATAGGACAAGGGTTTCTTCTTTACCAGACTGGCCCTGGTTTCCATTATTTTTGAAGATACCCAGTCGTAAGAATCCTGGTCATCCTCTGGGACTTCGACGTCGGCAGCAGCACCGACGCTTCCAGGACCATCCCCCGCCGCGTCCTAACGAACAGGATCAGCTACGGACCGTTGTGGTGACTCCACCCCAGGTGAAGGTTGATCTTGGTCATCCTCTTGAACGAACTCAGAAGAAAGGGTAGACATGATTTCTGGAAAAATGCTTGAACATTGAACTCGGTGAAGAAAGGTCGCACTGCACTTCAAGCAAGCTTAATTTCAGACGGCGGTCAGAGATCACGCAAAATAACCCTTAAGTGATCGGAGAGAAGATCAACTCTCACACTGAGTAACAATAAACTGAGCTCTTTTCCACCCTTCTTATACTCATCCAGGCCTCGGGAACCCAAACGACGCTTTAAACTCAGCCATCCAATCAATGACCTTTGGAAATTGCGCCATAATGATTGTGCAACGCTTCGGTTCCAACAAATCTAACCGTTGACAAGACATGACATTTAAAGCACCTGACTTGCTCAACAAAGCTGAGGCCGAGCTCTTCCCTCACCCGACCTCGACTTGGCGGGCCACTGTTCCGACCTGGGCTAAAGAAGCCCCATTGAACGACTGGGCCAGGCCCAATTACCCTTCAGAAGCACGGCCCAAGTCCACTACGACGCGAAGCATAGCACTCCCCGCTCGGCTGATCAAGACCGACGGTCAGGATTGCGCCTCCAGATCCAACGGGTAGCACCGAGCTACTTTGTCTATAAATAGAGGCGCAACCCTCCTATTCCAGGTACGCTTTCATTCTTGCACATTCCGCCTTGTTCACTTACTGACTTAGGCATCAGAGTGTCTGCAGGTACCCCCACTCGACGTGGGAAGAACTCCAACTCGGAGCTGCTGAGTACAATCTTCAACGCCAACAACGATCTTCAAGGTTCGAGAAACAAATTTCCTCAAGCTCCTCGGACGAGGTAACCACAGAATTCTAGGACCGAACAAATTTTATGATTAATAAAATTAGAATTCAAATTTAGGTCTAACCAATTATTAAATTATATTACTTTATAAATTTGACTCTAAATATAAGAAAATAAAAATGTCCAAGTGTATATTTTGTATATTCAGATTTTAAATAATTGTTCTAACAAGGTTCCTTCCGAGGCCGTGCCTCATGAACATCATCCGTATTTCATCTGACACATTGTGCACCTCATCGGCTTCTTTGTTGTATCTTTCAATATAGTCCCTTGGGGATTCAGTTTCTCCGTGACATATCGTCTGCAGTATGTCTACGGATTTGGGTATCAACCTAGAGGCGGTAAAGCGTGCCGTGAAGAGCTTTGCGAACTGGTGGCATGACGAGATGGAGGCCGGAGGAAGGTCTTTATACCACTTCGACGCACTTTTCTTGAAGGTAAGTGGGAAAAGCTTGCAACAGGCTTCCTCATGGGCACCTCGGTAGTCAAGGATATGGTCGAAGTCATCGACGTCATCATCGGAGTCGGTTTTTCCGTTGTATGAGTTTAGAGGCGGTGGTTTCTCCCAGTACTTGGGATTTTGTAGTGCTATATCCTCGAAATGAAAGGACTTTCCCGTGATCACCACCCTTTCCCCTTAGCCTTGTGCTTGTGAGTGGCTTTCTTCCTCATGGATGGGCTTGGAGGTTTCCCTCGATGATTTTCCTTTCGAACGGGTGAGTCATAGGTCAGGCATCGTGGCGGAGTCCGGCGTTGACGAGAAATGGCGGCTTGAGCCGATCCGGTTGGACTCGGGCTGAAGGTTGAACTGTAGGGATCCTGGCTAGAGCCGCCAACTCCAATCATGACTGTTCTTGCTGGACCAGATCTCGGCTTTGGCGCTCTAGCACGTATAGCAAATGGCTAACAGCTTGCAGAGCCGGCGCGGGATCGATCAGTTGAGCGGCGACGGAAGTGGAGGTCTTGACGTGATCGGGGCGGTAGAGACTTCCTCATAGGGCAACGTTGAACGTGGCCTTTAGGGGTGTGGTTGGGCTGTGAAGGTGCTAAGCGCCGACGACCTGAGCTCTAGACTAAGCTTGAGTCGGGGGACGTCCTCAGGGAGGCATGATTCAAAACGAAGTTGCTTGAGTGACAAAGGTAGAAGCAAGGTCGAGCGGAAGCGAACGGTTGAGCTCCCACTGTGGTCGTCAATGTTCGGTCCTAGAATTCGAATATACCTTGTCCAAGGAGCTTGGGGATCTTGCTTGTATGCCTTGAAGATTGTCGTCGGCTTCTTGAAGATTGAGCTCGGGAGGTCGGAGTTGATCTCGCCCCATGTCGGGTGGGGTGTACCTGCAGACACTCCGATGCCTAAGTCAGTAGACGAATAAGGCAGAATGTGCAAGAATGAGAGCGTACCTGGAATTGGTGGGTAGCACCTCTATTTATAGACGAAGTAGTCAGGTCGGATATGGGCGCATAATCCTGGCCGTCGGTCCTGAACAGACTCAAGATATAAGAAAATAAAAAAATATGCGAAGTGTATATTTTGTAAATTCAATTTTAAATAATTGTTCAAAATTTAAAATTTAAATTTGGAATTTTAGGATGTAAAAATGTAAAGTAAAAAATCAATATATTTAATTTAACGTTAATTGTTTATCTCTATCTTTTCCGTGAAAATTTGCTATATTTTCTCATAATAACAAAATGTGCACATGACCTATTCTTTTGAGATAGATAAGAAGATAAAACGGTAACAATGTGTATATCGATTGTCTATAAATATAAGAGGCTATCACACAAGTTTTATAACTCATTAAATCATTAAAGAAGACAAATTAATATATTAGTGAGTCACATGGCTTCAAAACGATCAATTAACACTGAGATGATGGAGGTAGGTGTAGATGGAGGTGAAGTAACATCTGGCGTTCGGGTCCAATCCAATTGGTTCAAGAATCTGCAGAAGGATATATGGGGTTGGATGACGCATAATGGAGCGGATGACAGGTTACAAAACATGAGGGGGGATTTGAGCGTGGTAGCTGCCATCTTCACAAAGTTGACCTACCAAATGGGTCTTAGTCCACCAGGTAGTGTTGGATTTTTTTTCAACTCCATAAGCTTTCTTGCATCGCTTACCGTTTGTCTCTTGTTGGTGTGTGGAATCCCTTTAAGACACAAATTAACTGTGTGGCTAGTATGCATGGGCATGTGGATTAGTGCAGCAAACCTCGCAATTACCTACCTAGTTTCAATTTCAATGACAATCCCAGAAGATTATTGGACTCCAGCCGAGAGGTTTATAGAAATTTTGATTGTGGTTTGGGTTGGAGTGATAGTGATCATGGGGTCGGTCTTCACAAGACGCATCGCTGAGTCTCAAATTTGAGAAAAGTTCACCACCACTAGTCTATTGAAGCTTAGAAATTCCTATTAGATTTTTAGAATAAAATTATTTGCTAGTTTTTAATTAGTTGTTTCAATTTATTCTAGATTTTATAAGCTTTTCAGTATTTTTAGTTTATTTGAAATTATGTTTTAAAGTTATTTGTTTAGAAATTTAAATTTAAATAAATGGGTATTTAACCAAGTATTGATTGATTCAGTTTTTCCATTGTCTTATTTTATGCCTATCTTCTCTCTCGTTTAAAAGAAACTGCGCACAATGACATGATAACAAAAAAAAATTAGAATAAATTTCACGAACTTAAAACAAAATAATGAAAAAAGAAAACTTCATAAAATAACCTTTAGTTATATCAAAGTTTAGGGAGCATAGGATCCGGTGTGTAACCATGGACCTCTGCACCTCGCTATTTTTAGTAAATTTTAATAAAATGTTACATGTTTTTTCAATTATTTATTATTTTAACTTTTTTGTTGCTAAAAATAGGCTTGATTAATTTTTTTTATTATAATTTTTTGCTGCTAAAAATAGATATGATCACATCTTCAGCAGAGGCTCACACCTACAGAAGTTTTGTGGTGATCATCACTATTTTTAGTGGCAATTACATAGCAACCATAAAACTATTGGCACTAAGTTATCTTCTAAACCATTTTTTGCGATTAGCGAGGATGCATCCCTAACTAAATATATATATATATATATATATATATATATATATATATATATATATATATATATATATATATATATATATATATATATTTGACCCGCTCAAAAAGCAAGTCAAGCTACCACAGGATGAATAATCTATACCAATATATAAAGGGGATTGTAAAAAAAAACAGCCACTTTTGGTGTCAGATTTTTCTGACCAAAATACCCTTAGTGTAAGTAAAAAATTTTAATAGACATAATCATCCACTAACACACCACCCACTAATAGACATAACCACCCACTAACGGATCCGTCTTTCCTCGCTAGTAATAATAATATAAAAAGAAACTCCTAAAAAAAGGTTTAGTTATATCTAAATTTAGGAAGCTTCTAATATGGACCTAGTGTAATTGTGGACCTCATTACTTTTAGAAAATTTAAATCAAATATTACATTTTTCCATTTTTTATTGTTACAAATCTATTTTTTAGCTTGTTCAAAAAAAAAACTATTTTTTAGCAAAAATAATAAAGGTCCAGATTTGGACCAATTCTAAGAGGCACATATTATACATTTCAATTGTTAGTTAGTATTGATAATTTCAGCAGTATGAAGACGCCGATTTTAAGGTTCGATAGTGTGTGTAATGTTTATTTACCATTTCGTCGAAACTCGCCATTTAAATAAACCATAGTTATACTTTTAAGTTTAAACTGATTATTTGTATATTTAGTATTATGCATCACACATGCCTTCTAGAACGGTAGAAAGAAAAAAAGAAACTAAGCAAATTAAACATTTATAAATTATGGAGTTGCATAGATAAAAGGAGAAACTCGTGAAATTAATTTTTATTAACAAGGTCCCCTCATCCCAAATGCCCCGTATATACCTACACAGGGGCGGATCTAGAAATTTAAAACAGGGTGTTCCAATTTCTTAAATTGTACGATTTTACAAAAAAAAAAAACAACGTTAAAGTAATTATGTTTCAAAAAAAATCAACTATAAAATAATGTTCCAAAATAAAATACCTTTTAATCCAAGTCTAATCGGATTTTCCTTTTTATCATAGTTTGGAAGCGTTTGTATATATAGTTTAAGAAAAAAAATAACTTTGGTAGTTTATAAAAAATATATTAGCGTATATACGACATATAGTTTTTTTTTGGTCAACTGAAAGGTTTCATTAATTGGGCCAAGCCACAAAACCAATACATCATAGGAGAGAAGGCCACAAGACAAGCCAATCTCAAACTTAAAAGCTAAAAACTTAGAAGAGCAATAATACAAAGGAAAGGGAAAACAATAACAATATGGGGTGCAAGAACTAAGTGCTTGGGCTCAAAGGTTATGCCAAGCCAACCACCCTAAGCCCAAATCTCCCCGGCCCGCTTGTAAACGACACAAAATACGCTAATCAGCAACGAACTATAAGCCACCGTAAATGAAAAGCTCGAGACGATATCTCGACGTCTCGTTCCCTTCAAACCCTAATTCAGCAATTCCTGCTCCGCTTCAATTTCTCCCATGAATCGATTTCTTTACCCAGAGCACCTCTTTCTCGAGCAAGATTCGCCAGGAAAACGATTGAAAACACCGATTGGATCAAGAAGAATAGTTTCGAGCGAGAAGAAGAACATCGATCACCAAAGAAGAGGAGAGTTCGAGCTAAACGAGCTTCTCTGTTTCTAGCAGAGTGGTGAGCACCGGAGGAGGAGAATAGGTCCAGTTTTGTTGGAGTTGGCCATGGAGAGCAAGATTCGCAACTAGATCTGCTACCGAGTTAGCCTCACGAGGGATCCATTTGAATTCAATACAGGTAAATTTCTCACTGATCTCCCAAATATCCTTCAAAATACACTCGATCTCCATTCTTTTAACACTTTTCTTGCATGCATGAACGAGGTGCTTGGAATCAGATTCTACCACGGCATACTTGAAGTTCAAAGAGGCTACTAGTGAGATTCCTTCTCTCAAGGCAATTGCTTCAGCATGGAGTGGAGAACAAGCAAAGAAAGGTGAGGCTTCTCCGGTTACCATATTACCCATAGAGTCTCGGAGGATAATGCCACTGTAGCCTTTGCCGGAAGAATGGTTGAAGGCTGCATCGGTGTTAAGTTTCACGTAGTTCCCACTGGGGGCTCCACTCCGGAGTCACCATTTGTTTCTCTGCATATAGGTCTCTGTTGTAGGGTTCATGCTTTGTTTTGAGTTTAATTGAGCTGTCATGAATTCCATTGTTGCATTCCTTGTTTGTATGAATGTTTGGGTAGGATTTGGATGCTTGTTGTTAAAGACCATGTTATTTCTAGCAATCCAAATGAACCAAATACCATTGAAAATTGTTGAAATTGAGTAGTCTCTCTGTTTGGTTGAGCCATACTCTCTTTGTAGAACCTCCTCTAACCACTTGGCCATAGTAGAAACATTCCAATTAGTAGGCACAGAGCACACTTGTAGACTATGCCAAACTGGGGTAGTCCAAGGGCACAGTAAGAATACATGTTCTGTAGATTCCTCATCAAGCTTGCAAATAGGGCATATTACCTCCTTAGAGATGTGTTTGGTAGCTAGATTAAGTCTAGAAGCAATATTCCCATGTTTAACTCTCCACACCAGGTGCTTGACTCTTTCAGTCACATTAGCCTTCCACAAAATCTTCCAACCTTCCGTAGAGTGGCAGAAAGAAGTAGATGGCCCCTGCCTAGCTAGGGGAAGCAGAATTCTCCCACAAGCAGTTGTATCCAGACTTAGTTGAGAACCTCCCATCCATTTCATGTGGCCAGTAGAGTGTACCTGATGGTTAGCCCAGCCTATTGGAGTTTTCACCGCCTCTATAGCTGAACCAGGATCTAGGAAACGCCTTAGCTTATCAAAGCACCACCTACCAGAACTTTCATCAATCAGGGCATTCACCTTCAGACCTTTAGCTTCCTCTTTAACAATAGCCTTGGCCCCTGAAGCTAACCAATTGTCCTCCACCAAATCCACCCTGGTGCCATTGTTAATACTCCACCTTCCCTCTTTTTTCAATAAGTCTCTGCCATGCAGAAGGCTTCTCCAAACCCAAGAGATACCTGGCTTAGGCTTCACCTCCCAAATATCATCTTTAGCACAATAGATACTTCTAAGTATAGTAGCCCAGTATTCATTTGGAAATTGAATGCACCTCCAGGTCTGCTTAGACAGTAAAGATGAGTTTTGGAAAGAAAAATCCTTGAACCCCATACCCCCTTGTTTCTTATTAGCACACATAAACTTCCAATTCCTCCAATGTATCCCTCTATTTCTAACCTTAGAACTCCACCAAAACTTGGCTATGGCCGAGCAAAGAGATTGACAGAAATTCTTAGGTAATCTCACAATAGACATAACATAAGAGGGAATAGCTTGGATTACTGATTTAATTAGGATTTCTTTGCCTCTGCCTGTGAGAGATACTGCTCCTTCCACCCTTCCAATTTGGAGAGAACTCTCTCTTTAATCCACTGAAGAGCTTGGGCCTTGGATTTCCCCCACTCAGCTGGAACTCCTAGGTATTTACCTGGAGAGTCCCAAATAGGAATATTTAGTATGTTAGTCAATTCCAAAGCCACATCAGCCCTTGTACCCTTACCCAACACTAACCCTAACTTCTGGAGATTGATCTTCTGACCTGAAGCATTAGAGAAATCATTAAGAACTCTCACCCATTGGAACATTTCCTCCTTAGAAGCCTGCCCAAACAAAATGGAATCATCTGCAAAAAATAACTGAGTTAGCCTAGGAGCATTCTTGGCTAAAGATAGCCCTTTGATGAGAATCAAATCACTAGCCCTCGAGATTAACACCGAAAAACATCAAAAACAAGGATGAATAGGTAAGGGGAGAGGGGGTCACCCTGCCTCAATCCCCTACCTGGAACAATACATCTAGACCGAGCCCCATTGACTTGATAGATTGAATAGCATTAATAACAGATGGTTCAGTGGTTATGTCTATTGTTTGGTGTCTCATGGGCGTGGGTTTGATTATCTTGAAATTCATTTTTTGTGACCATTTCTTTTATTATAAGAGGACAAAATCTAAAAACTGAATTATTTTTTGAAAACTATTTGTAGGGGAATCGAACCCTGTAGATAATGCTCCATCTAAGAACTCCATCCACTGCACCAAACAACTATTTGTCCCCTACCTGGAACAATACATCTAGACCGAGCCCCATTGACTTGATAGATTGAATAGCATTAATAACAGATGGTTCAGTGGTTATGTCTATTGTTTGGTGCCTCATGGGCGTGGATTTGATTATCTTGAAATTCATTTTTTGTGACCATTTCTTTTATTATAAGAGGACAAAATCTAAAAACTGAATTATTTTTTGAAAACGGCTGTAGGGGGAATCGAACCCTGTAGATAATGCTCCATCTAAGAACTCCATCCGTTGCACCAAACAACTATTTGAATAAAAGCTGCGCCTATTTATTATATATTTAGTATCCGATATTATAATGTAGGTACTAATAATTTAGCCGATCACCAAACAAACCAATCACCCAACTAGCAAGAGCCCCACACCCAATTATTCCTGGCTCCGCCCCTGGTTGCAGCAGCATCGTATACTGTCCGTATCAGCACCTGTGACTGTGAACGGCTTCATTAAAAAGATTTGAGGCACTGTAGCGGACTATTATACCAGTCCGTAAAGGAAAGCTCTGATTGTTGACAAATTCTTGACTCAATAACTAATTTGGTCGATAGTTACTATCCCATCCATACTCCTTTTGCTTTGGTACATCAAGAAAAGGATATTGTGAGTATAAGTGCCAAGTGCATTTCCCTTCTCTTGTGCATTCAAGCTATCATCGTAGGACACATCATCGAAGGCCACAAGCGTTTGAGTATAACTAGAATTATACAACTTTATAGTGCAAATATACCTTGGATCGACAAATAATCCCCCACAAAACGTGAAAGATGCTTCGGGATTTGGCTTGAGTGTTACGGGTTCATGGAATTTATCGAAAGTGCAATAAACTTCCATTTGATTTCTTTCAAAATCGTAAGGTTCACAACCAGAAATGTGATTTAGCGTCTGTTTCTAATGTTTTAGCGTGGGCTTCTGGCCTACGCTAAATCACTGTTTTCTAGTAGTGCACCTTAATCCTTGGATGAAGAAGCCCAAAAAATAATGTACCTGTTACCATAGGAGCTAATAATAACAGTAAAATAATTTGGGCGATCATGTGTGTATAAACCTTTGCAATGGCTGCCATGCATTGATAACAGGATAAGGATCTTAATGTAGTTCAGTTTTGTGCCACGGTTCCTTCAAATAATCCGAACCTTTATATATGAACCTGCAAAACAATACACATGATATAATCAATCTGAGGCGTCGTGATACTATCCTTAAGGATTTATCTGTCAAGTGTGCACAAATCTGAGGGGAAAGTAAAGAGGTTTCTGAACTATCAAGAAGAGAAGTTTTGTATATCTGGAGATGAACGCAGGAGAGAGAGATATTTTTGTTCTTATGTGTAATACTTAAGGTGCTACTCGACTTCCGCTTATAAAGGCTCTAGTTGTTACCTTGTCATTATCTAAATTTAGGGAGCATGGGACCCCCAGTCTAACCATGAACCTCACTACTTTTAGTAAATGTTAATAAAATGTTAGAATTTTTTCTATTTTTTATTATTGTATTTTTTTGCTAAAAATAGTAAAGGTTCCCTTTTGGACCAATTCTAAGAGATCCATATTAGATTGACCGCTAATAAATTGGTATTGTGGAGTTCACTAGTTCACTATTGCAAAAGTTATTTTTAATGGCAATTATTTGGGTGGCATTTATCCTAGGAAAGTAAAGACACTTTACCACCATGAGAAAGTTCCCATTTGACTTTCTATAGCAAGTTTCTAGGTTTATCATGATATTGCAATTCTAGCTCACATTTGTTTATTTTTACACTTGTTTGAAAAACGTTCTTTTGGAAAGAAATTTTTGAAATTTTTAAAGTAATTTTTTTTTTGTTTATTTTAGATTGGGTTTTGTGATAAACTAACTTACTTCTGAAATTCTAGTGAGCATATTTAATTTACAAGATAAATAAACTACTTGGTGAGAAGGAAATATCGGGTGATTTTTTTTCTATAAATGTATATCACTTGAGTGATGAACAATATTTGCACAACCATATGCAGTTTCCACCGCAGTCTATTGATGCCATATGTTTTTTCCGAAAACAATTGTCCGCATTTACAATCATCTATGTCGTGATGATCTTACGGTTCATATGCGAATCCAAATATATATGATACCTGCGTGATTTACTGTGATCTTTGTTTTAATTTGGATTGGATTGAAATTCCTTAGACAAAGTGAAATCATCAATTAATCTACCTAAATAACGGTTCCTCGGTTATTTAATTAAACAATAGCATTAAGTTAAGATGATTATGTGACTAGAAAACTAAATTTCCTTCCTAGATATCTAGCTTTTTAGGTGATTTAATCAAGAACAAGATTTAATATGTATTTTCCAATCAAACGTGAAATCTGACATCAAGTTATAGGTGATCAATCTACAACTAGCATTAAGAATTAGAATAAATCACTAAATCACTGCATAGAGATTTATATATATATATATATATATATATATATATATATATATAAGTATGAATCAAAACAGAAACATAAGTGAAAGTATAGTTACACCTAATTCCAACAAAGAGAGTTTAGCTATCCATTTTCATGATAGCCATCATACAAATGATAGAAAAGATCAAAAACCTCAAGATCTATCACCTTTGATCCCTCAAGATGATGAAAAACCTTCAAACCCTTCAATCTTATCGACCTTTAAGTTCTGTATGTGAATATGTATGAGCTTCCATTTAAAATTTGAGTTCAGCCACTTTATATATAAATATGGACAGTCCAGTAGCTAAGCTACTGGTTCTTTGCCTTCAACATGAAGAAGAGCATTGGTTTTGGAAAGACATTCCATGTTTAGTGGTTTTTGTCGCACTAAGTAGCGCTCCAAAATTGTGTGGTGTTACAAATCCAAACAACAGAATTTACTAACATCTCATCCATATTTAGTATATATAAATCATCACCAAAACACCCAACAAGCAAAGAGAGGTGAGTGTAATTTACAATACTAAGGCAATTGTTTAGTATTTGTTACTAAAGGGTAAAAACATGTTTTACCTAATTATTTTTTTAAAAAAAGTTTTTAAGAAAAAAAAATTTTCTAATTTTTTTCTTTGGGAAAACAAATTTTTGTTCGTTACCATAGATTTATATAGCACAATGGTTAGATATCACTAACCACAAATGTCCATAGCAATGGTTAGTGGGCACTAACCATAGATATGCATAATTGTGGTTAGATGCCACTAACCACAGTTTTGTATAACAATGGTTATGTGGCCACTAACCATCCGTTAATAAAAAAATATTTTATATTATATATAATTTTTAAATATATATTGTATATAAATATACATATGTGTTGGTTGCAGGCGGTGGCCGTCGGAGCTTCGACGACCAGCGCAGCGGCCGACGGTGGTCGGTTGTGGCGGTCACAGTGGCTCTTCAGCGAACGACCATCGGCGGTGGTGGTGCTAACAGCCCCGGATCTTCTTTTAGAAGAAAAAGAGTCAAGTTTTAAGAGCTTTAGTGCTAATAATGTTTATGAATGGAACATAGATGGAGAAAATGAGCATGGCACAACCAAAATCCTTCAAAATGTGACTATGGTTGCTACGGCCTATGAAACTTCCAATAATATGTGTATATATATATATATATATACTAGTATAATTAACCCGTGCCAGCACGGGTCGAAATTCATTTGTTTAGACACCTAAGATAATTACTTCAACTATTTTAAATATTTGTATAATAGTAGGAAATTAAATTTAGATTTATATATATATATATATATATATATATATATATATATATATATATATATATATATAATTATATATTGTAATTTTGAGATCCCGTGAAATCAAATAATACTTTAGTAGTGGCAACCCATAAATAAAAATACTTTAACAACTACATAAGTACTAATCAAATAATACTTTAGTAGTGACAACCATGATGTATATAATTTGTGGGTATTTTCATATTGAAATGTTATTACAAATGAAATTACTTATAAGTACTATACGGTCTAAAATAGTATTAGTAAATAGTAACTTACAAATATATAGCAAATATACCTTTGCATAAGGACATGTAGCTTGCTTTTGACTAAAGTCGATTGGACGTTGACAACCGTAGGATCAATGTTCTCTGTCATCTTGTTTATTCTCTCTACTTGTTTTCTAAGTGCAGCGTAGTTAATAGAAGAATATTAAAGCACAAACGTTGTAAACTACAAATATACTAATCGATCAAAGTTGTATATTGATTCTAATATTGTAGGTGCATCAAGCTGAATACAAAAATATGTGACAAACATTTTTAATATATAACATTATTTATAAGATGAGAATTAAAAAAGGTTGAAATGGATAAAATTACTCATATTTAATATTGATCTTTTCTGTTGGCAAGGATTTTGGTCTAGTCCCCCCTTCGCTTTTCTCTGTTTTTTTTTCCTTTTTTTATTAATAAATTCGGGCAATCTGTCCGTTTGTTAAAAAAAACTCATATTTAATAATATTCTAGTTAGTAAATATATAGAATAAAATCTATGGAATGTGATACAAAATATTAGATGGTAAATAAATATAATATATAAATGTAATATATAATAACAAATATACATGTATCAAAATAAATAATAAATAGATATAAAAAGTAGGTAGAAAATTTTGCAATAAAAGAAATAATAGGATAAACATTATGTAATATGCTTTAGTAACATGAAATTGTGGTAGCTCAAATGTTCAGCATTAGAAGGTGGCAGTGTGGGGGAATGGGTTCAATCCCCAACTTTTGCTTTTTTTGTGATATATTTCGAAATAACATGTTGAGGTGGATTAAAATTATGCTGATGTCATTATTGACATGGATGCCTAGGTGGACAATCCATGGTTTATTATAATTAGTATGATTCACCCGTGTCAACACGGGTATATTTAATTTGTAATTATTATTTTGATAAAATATTTTGTATATGTATTGTCGATGTTTATGATTAGTAAAAAGATGAGTCTTATTTGATTATGGTGGAAATTTACTTAAATACAACGTTTAAATTTGTATAAAACGTATATGCATTGCATTCACACCTCTGATATATAAGTCGATCGATAGCAACGTAGATTTGATTTATTTTTCTAATAATCACACGGAGCACCAACCATAATTTAGAGATAATATGAACAATTAAATATCAGACTGAACATAAAGATTACAGATATGCAATTCAAAAATCAAATTACCTACTAAATAGTCGGAGTCAAATCATGGTTCGAATCATTCTGATGGTGTAGTGAAACTGAATCCGATAAGGAACCACGTATGGTGATGCTGGCCGAATTTTTGCCGCTAATGTGAAGTTCAACCTGTACTTTTGTTGAGCTGGACATATAACATGAGAATAAACATGTATAAGTTTGAAGGTGATTAGTAGAGAATTTGGACAAGCGATCGGTTTGTCCCGGTTTCGAGTTGAAAAATGTGAATCCAAACTAAACCGAGAAAGAATATACCTCACCCATCACCGACCACCATTCAGGATGACGGTTTGAGCGGTTGTGGGTTGTTCGGTTTGGCGTCGGGTTGGGTGGGTTAACACGGTTAAAATTAAAATCAAAGTAACAAAAAATATCTCAAATTGATAGATCAAAAGAAAAATCCCAAAAATTGATGGATCTAGAAGAAGGAAGCATCAAACTTTTGACAAATATGAGTTTCTTATATTACAGAAGATTCAAACAAATGAAACAGATCTGAAGAAATGAACATCGTTGCTCTGTGTCTTTGCTCCGTTGTTGTTGCGTGTTGTTGCCGTTGAGAGATATGTTGAAACTTGAGGAAGATTGAGATGTAGAGACTTGAGATGGAGGGTAGAGGAGAGGCGACAGGTAGAGGAAGTGTGAAAAAATCAGGGACAGTTAGGAAGATGATGCAGTGACATTGGAGGAGAAGGGGAGATTGGAGATGTTGAATCAGGGAATGAAGCGGCGAATAAGTTGGTTTTACGGACGGGTTCGGCTTCAAGCGGATAACAAAAATTCAATCCGCACCCGGCCGCAGCTAACCACTTGGATCCATACAGGGAACCCGTGAATCTGCAAAACCGTTTGTAACCATTCCATCGGTCTGGGCTCTCACGGACTGGGCGGGTGGCAGTCGGTTTTTTCCGTTTGTCCAACCCTAGTGATTAGGGACGAAAATGAGGTGGGCGGGGTCGGTGGAGTACTCCTCCGATCTCCTCCACATAGAGTTTTTCTCCCTGTCCCCGTCACCATAGTCCCCGTGGGGACCTCGTAAAATCATCAGGAATCTACTACGGATGTAAACTATAATCTAACAAATTGGGAAAAATACAATTGCTAAACTAAAAATCATAGGTTAATATTTTAATATAAAATTTAGTCCTTTTATTTATTGATATTAAAAAAAATTAAGGATAAAAGACAACCGTTAACTCAATTTTCGTCAAGCAGATTTCTTTTTCGAACCTGATAAAATAGATACCTAGTTTATACCAAAAATTAGTTAGAACATTACCCTGTAAAAATTAATACAAATTTAAGAGAATGCTATGGAATAGACACAATACGCAAATGAGAACATATACACGTTTAAGTTATTTCAAATGACAATTGATTGACCAAATCGTCGTCATTCGCTCTCTGTCGCATCGCCAGTAAAATTGCCACGCTCTCTCTCTCTCTCTCTCTCTCTCTCTCTCTTGAGAGCTAAATGGACTGCTCCAACTGTGAATGTGTGAAAAAATAATACTTATAGACCTTATTTAAAGGACGGTTGCTGTAGGCTATAATTAATGTAAAAACGCCCCTATAAGCAGCGCTTTAAGTAAAAACGCCACAGATGACCAAAACAGCTAACCCATACCCAGCGTTTTTTAAAAAAATGCTGCCCATCGCCTTTAAACGCACTAGCCATACCCAGCGCTTTTTAAAAAACGCTGGGTATTGGGTCACACGTTCTCCCAATACCCAGCGTTTTTTAAAAAACGCTGGGTATTGGGTCACACGTTCTCCTAATACCCAGCGCTTTTTAAAAAACGCTGGGTATTGGGTCACACGTTCTCCCAATACCCAGCGCTTTTTAAAAAACGCTGGGTATTGGGTCACACGTTCTCCCAATACCCAGCGTTTTTAAAAAACGCTGAGTTTCTCTCTTTTTCTCTCTCACGGATTCTATCTCTCTCACACCGATCTATCTTCTCCCCCTACCTCTTACTCCGTACGTCTTCCCCCTCTTCCTCTCTTCCCCACTCTTCGACTCTCGCCACTCTCCTCCGCACACTCGTTTTCTCGTTTTCTCTCCTCCGCACACTCGACTCTCGCCACTATCACTCTTTCAAAATCACCAATGGCTGTTACCTTTTCAGATCTACACACATAAGAGGGTCTCAAATCCCTCGATGAATTCCTCTCTGGAAAGACTTATATTTCTGGGTAACACTAATCTCCTCTCACTCAATTTCTCTTTTAATCGTTCTTTCAATAAAAAAATTGTTTTCTGTTATTGATTTTGAGATTTGGTTGTCTGAAATTCGAATTGGGGTTTTTCAATTTAGGGATCAATCGACTAAAGATGATATCAAAGTGTATCTTCTTTGTTTATTTCTGTTGATTTCAAATTCTAAGATTATGATTTTAGGTTTTACTCTTAGATTTTGAATAATAATAACTTTGTGTGAAATGGATTTGTGTTTGTATGTAATAGGTGGAGTATCAATTTAGTGATTTGAGATTGAGTCGAAAATAAGGTTGTGCTGTTTATTCTTTGGATCTTTGAGTTTGCAAGGCCACTATGAATTTTTGGTATGAATTCTTATGAATTTGTTCAAAGTCGAAACAGAGAAACTTAATTGCTTGCGATTCTGAGTGATTCTAAGTCCGCTACACCGCAAAGTCTTTCTCTTCTAATCTTTTCTCTCATGCAATCAATTCAACGATTTTCTTTGTGTATGCAGCGAGAAGGGAAGTCATATCTTGGAATTATAGATAATGTGCGGGGCTCAAAACTAACTCTGCTTGATATCCCTTTCACAGATTTAGAAAACATTGTAATTTTTAAAAGTTTTTTCTGCTTGATATCTTGGTCAGGAACTTTAAGCAACCACTTCTGAATTTACTGGAATCTGGGAACATAGGCCTCTGCTTTGCCAATGAGGATGAGGCAACTGAACTTTTAAGGTGACTGTCTTGAATTAAAATATGACTCAGTATTTTAATAGGCTTTAATTACCTGCGTGAGGTGCACTTCTTGTTTGAGTATTTTAAGTTCCAAACGATCTAAATTTATATACCATGATGATGAAGGCAATATACCAATTTTGCCTTTGTAATAAGCAATTCAAGTCACAATCGTGCCTGCACATAATTGGTAAATGGTACTAACTCTTTAGTATCACATCTTAATGACATGAGTCAAACAAACCTCTCTAATAAGTAACAATCAAATCAACTCAATCAGAAAGAAAACTCAAGCAAGTGTTTAGATAAAATTTCAGTAGGCCCTTAATACTATTTTAAACATTAACTAACATAATCCATATCCATATGCATGCAACCAACTGATAATTAATTAAAATTAAATGAACATGTGATGCAATTTTGATTCTCAAACCCAATTCTCACTTTCACTTTTTTTTTCATGTGTAGGTGTCAGTGGGAGAGGATTCATAGCACGAGACATTTCTTTTCGTAACACAAGCAGACCAGTGGAAGCATCAAGCAAAGAGCCTAAGGTCGATCGAGCACTCTCTCGTATTTCTACAGATGTGGTATTTTCGGATACCAAGATAGTCTATATACTCACACAATGAGACAATTTTTCAGAGAATGCAAAATCACAGGCACAGTTGATTTCATCTTTGGTGATGCCACAGTTGTTTTCCAAAACTGTGAAATAAAAGTTAGAAAAGAACACTATCACAGCACATGGTAGAAAAGATCCTTCTGAACCAACTGGTTTTTCATTCCAATTTTGTAATATTTCAGCTGATTATGATCTTCTACCATATGTTAGTACAATCCCAACTTCGTATTATGCTGAGTACATGAATTCTGGACCAGGTGCTGGATTAACTAACAGAGTCAAGTGGCTAGGGTACCCCTGCTTTATATGAAGATAGTATTTGTTGAAGAAAGAATTTATTTTCTGTTTCCAATTTATTGACTGTCTTGTTTTCATTTCATGTGTGTTCTCTAATTTGCTTTAAATAACTGATATAAACTTACTCTACCATTGAATATGGATTTTAGGGGTGCAATGGATATTTTTTTTTTCAGTACGTCAAACTGGAGATGTGTGGAAGCTCTTGGTGATTACTTATCAGAAAGGAATGTCATGGGAATTTGTAAGTAATTTATCAGAATAGTTGTTTTGAGAAGTTGATGGGCCAACAAATACATTGGTAAGTTCAATGGTTTCTTTTGTGAAGTTTAGTGTGTATTTGGTTACGTGGTGACGAAAATTCATTTTGATTGAAAGTGAGTTGAATGTTAAGAGAATGGTATCGTATTGTGAGACTAGTTTCTTACAAGAATTCAACCATAAATGAAATGAACTCTTTCCATCTTTTGTTTTGGTAACAACTTGAAAACTTGATTAGTGCAAATTATGATGTTAGTTTTTGAGTTCAATTTTTGCTAATTACAACTTGAACACGAGTTGAGTTGCTTTGATTTAGCAAATGTCATGTTTCGAAGATTGCCAACTTCATATTTGTTAGTTTATAAAACAAATTTTAGTCTTTCAAGTCAATTGTCAAATAACGGCTTCATTTTTAAACTTCCTTTTTTATATCACTAAATCTTCATGGTTGCCAACTTCATCAAAGTTAGCTCATACTGATTTAATCCACTTTAAGTTATGTTGTTTTCTGGTGCACTACTCTGTATTTGTAATTTTCATATATGTTGTGGGTATTATCTTGAAATAATATGATGTATCAGTTTGTTTCAACATTTTTAGAGGTCATTCGTGTATCTTATTTGATATGCACTATATTTAAATTGGCTTGAAATATATTCAGTTAATGAATTTGTGTAATTGTGTTATTGTTTTTCAGATTTTTGAGAAGAGCCCAACCAAGATCAAGAACTATGGGATATGGTTGAGGTACCAGAGTAGAACTGGCTATCACAACATGTACAAGGAGTTTTTGTATTTATTTTATTTTGATTTAATAAATTTTGAGAGTTTCTTTGTTACGTATTTCTAATTTTGATAAATAAATTTTGAGAGTTTCTTTGGATGTATTTTGGATGTATGATTTAATTTTTTTATGATGTATGATTTAATTCAGGTTTAAATACAACAAATTCATAGATATCACTATTAAAAAATATTTTGGATGTATGATTTAATTTTTTTTGTTGCAAATATAAAATAGAAAATACACAAAAACTGAAAAAAAAAAAAAAAAAAAAAAATTAAACAATGGGCAGCGCTTTTAAGGAAGTTTGCCTATAGGGGCAAGTTTGGGCAATGGGGCGTTTTTAGAAGCGCTGCCTATTTGAGGACGTGTTTGGGCAATGGGCAGCGCTTTTTAGGAAGCGCTGCCTATTTGAGGACGTGTTTGGGCAATGGGCAGCGCTTTTTAGGAAGCGCTGCCTATTTGAGGACGTGTTTGGGCAATGGGCAGCGCTTTTTAGGAAGCGCTGCCCATTGTTGGAGTGGAATACCCAGCGCCACGTCGCAGCACAAAAACGCGCCCATGGATAAAAAAAGCGCGCTATATACTAATTTCATTTGTAGTGGAGCGATTGATAACTTCATCACTCAAAGGACAATTTTTTTAAAAAAATCTAAGAATAAAGAGGAAGAACACAAAATCATATAGACATAAGAGTATAAAAATCAAAACAATAGCATAAAAAAGTGATAGCATAATAGATTGAAAATTAAAGAAGAAATAAGCGAGCTAAAAAATGAAAGAGCCCAAAACATGTTAAAAATGTTAGCATATCAGATTAGGGAAAAAGGACAAAATGCTACAACCAGAAGGGCTCACACATGAAGAAGATAAAAAGAAAAATTTCCTCTCACCTCAGTCAATCTCTCTGGCGCAAAGTGTGCCCACCACCGTGCTACCTCTTGCCTCCATTAGCCTATGTGTCTCTCTCTCTCTCTCTCTCACCTTAAAACTAGAACTTGAAACAAAAAGTCACATTGATATAAAATCAAACCAATGATTATCTGCAAAAACAATTAACAAACCTGAAACCAAAGATCATTTGACTACCTTATGAAGATGTTTATAAGATCGAGAGTACCTCTATGTGTCTTGATGAAATTCCTAAACCACACTCAGTCATTGTAATTAAGGCAAACTGGGAAAAGTTTAAAAAAAATCTAGTGAAACTTTTTTGTTACAAACATCATTCAAGAAACCTCTTCTCTAGTAAAGAAGGTAATTGCTACCCATTAAAACTATAAGCCAACTAAAAGAAAAAAATTAAAATTAAAAAAAACAATGAAATAAAATTGCAAATGTGTTGACAAAAAAATCATATCTTTTGAAACTTTCAGGTTTCTAAATAAATAATATTGATTCATACAAAGATGATTCATTTTTTTGGTTTCAGTTTTGAGGTTTGAGTTTGAAGCTGTTAATGTTAAATTTGACGATTGAAATGAAATATGACAAATCTCCTAGCTATTTGAGGTAAACAACCACCTGTGACTATCCAAAACCTAAATGAATGTTTCAGTTTTAAGTTCTTAAGGAGAAGAAATGCAGAAAATGTTTGATGAAGAAGAAATGAAGAAAGGAAACCAGAACCTGCAAATCAGCAAACAGAGAGGTTTCAAATTTGTCATAGTTTCAAGATGGTACCCTTTTTTCTCCCCTTTTGTGTTGATCTTGTTGTTGTTGCAGTTAAAAAAATTCTCCCTCACTATTTGTTCCTCTTCTTCTTCTCAGATGCAGTTAGTGTTTTTTCCTCTGTCTACCATTTCCCCTTTCTCCTCAGCTTCGTGACCAACTTTTGTTTGTTCTTTTTCTCTCCCGTTTGCCTTTCAATTTCTTTGAATGGAAGAAGGTGAGTATGGGTCCAAAAGAGAGAGACTAAGTGAAAAGCTGATGAGTAGAAAAAAGGAGGAAGAAGAAGATGGAAAAAGGTGAGTTCAGTTTCTGTGTGAGGAAGAAAGAGATTGAAGAGAAGAAGGGGAGAAAGGGGAAAGCTAAAGAGAGTGGAGATGAGAAATAGGGATCTAATGAGAGAGAGAGAGAGACAATGGGAAATAAATTGTGAAATTTGAAAATGGAAGTGACATTATGACATTTGATAAGGCTTGTAAAACTGAAAACTTCTTAACGGTTTGGATCCATGATTCAAGGGTTTGTTTTAATCACACGTTATTATACCTGTTAGGCGTTTCATTTTCTATTAAAGCACCACTCAGCCGCAATTTTATGAACATGGACCGTCAGATCTGGTACTGTGGCATCCTTGGGAAGTTATAAGGCGTCGGATCAATTTTGATGCTGAGGTGTATGACACATATTTTTAGTGTGTCTTGTGTGGCTTTTTACAGTGATTACGTGGCTTTATTGTGTTGTGACATGGCTTTTTTGAAAAACTCTTATTTAAATATAATAAATATATGTCCAACAACACCCTTAACTTTTTTTAAAAAAATACAACACCATTATTTTTAAAATGACAACAACACCATTATTTATTATCAACCATTAGATCAAATTAGATTAATAAAAAAGGGATCCAATAGCTAAAATTAGTTTAGTAAAAAAATACAACACCATTAAGGCATGGTTAGTATTTTAAAGAAATGACTTACAGTACTAAAGAAATGTTTAGTAATTCTTACTATAGGGGTATATAGGTAACTTATCTAATAATTAAAAACATGGTTAATCAATAGGCCTATTTTCTGGGTGTTATTTTGGCTAAAGTTTCGCTTGAGATCTGATAACAAAATCAAAACGTTACTATATATCACGCTTCAATTTTTCGTTCCATCTCTCTCGTAATTTTTGAAAAGAATTCACCACTGAAACGAATTCATCTCTCATTTGTTCCTCTCCTTAAGCACCTCTCGTTTCATCTTTTATCAAAAAAAAATCTGGGTGTTTTTTTCACACAAAAAAATCGTTCATTAACCACAAATTTGTACCTCAATGGTTAGATGTCACTAACCACAAATGTGCATCGCAATGGTTAGTCGCAACTAACCACAAATATGCATAAATGTGGTTAGATGCCAATAATGTCACTAACCACAAATGTGCATAGTAATGGTTTGTGGCCACTAAACACATATATGCATAACTGTGGTTAGATGGCAATGGTTAGATATCAATAACCACACATGTGCATAGCAATGGTTAGTAGCCACTAACTACAGTTATGAACTATGGTTAGATGCCACTAACCACAGTTTTGCATAACAATGGTTAAGTGCAGCAAAATCAGCCTGGAAACGAGGAGAAGAAGAAGAAGAAATCAACCTGCTTAATGAGTCATCAATGGCGTAAAGGAAGAGCGTGTTTCAATGGTGTGGTTCAACAGTGTCTGTTTTTGCATCAACGGTGTGCATCGCGGCCTATTTCTTTGCGTGAGTGCGTTTTTGCGACTTCCTTTGCGTGATGAAATGGCGTGCGAAAGAAGTAGAAGAATGTGTAAAAGAGAAGAAGAACGTGAAGAAGAAGAAGAATGTGAAGAAGAAGAACGTGAAAACAAAAAGACGAAGAACATTAAAGAAAAAGAGGAAACATGAAAGAGAAGAACGTGGAAAAAAATTCTGATTTAGTTTTGTAACTGTCCCTAAAAATAAGGCCTGATTTAATGGTGAATTTTATTTAAATAAAACAAATAATAACTATGACAACAGTGACCTTATTGAATACTAATCGGTACCTAGACCTTGGGAATGAACTGGTTTCGGGGTATGTGTGGATATGTTCCAAGATGCCAAAGATGAACTTTGAGTGGATGAAGATTGAGTCTGGATGATTGAAGATGAATCTCGGGCGGTCCGAGGTTGGTGTCGGAGCATGTCGGGTTGGTGATAAGGGAGTGAGAAGCTTCTTAACATAATTGGAGGGTTGTACCTCTATTTATAGACGAATAGGCCGTACCTGGAGCGTCGGATACGGACACGCAGATTCTGACCGTTTAAGATGAATTCACGTTGTTAAGCGACCAATGGTCCGTTCTTTAGAGCTGGATTGGACCTGGCCCAACTCTCGTGGGGTTTAGGCCCAGTCTGGAACAGTAGCCCCCCAAGTCGAGGTCGGACGGAGCTTGTGGCCTGCCTCGGCTTGAGTAGTTTGTTGTGCTTGAAGAGGAGTAATGATTGTTGTGCCACGTGTTAGCTTTTCAATGGAGAGACAGAGATGTGATGTTTGAGTAAATCGAGGCGATGCTTCGCCGAACCGAGACTGTCTTGTCGCCCAACATTGATGGGACGTAATGAAGGAGTGTGTCGCTTCATTTCTTGCCCGTTGGAGGGGTATATAAGGCGAATTGAAGACCTCATTCTTCACTTCGCGTTTTATGAGATTTTAGTTTGTTGAGAGCCCTGAAGGTTTGAGTCTTTCCGATCACGGTCGCGAGATTAGCTTCGTCGTGCATTCTAAGATTCATGGCCGTGCGAGATCATTGTTCATTGCCTCCGAGATCAATATTCAAGCCGACTTCGATGAAACCCTGCAAAGAGGTTAATTTCTATGTGCTTTGGTTTAACAATTTAATTTGCCTTTGATGCATTCGTCCGCGGCCGACGTCGTCATTTGGCGACCGTCGCTGCTTTGCACCTCATGGGGGAAATAGACCTGCCTCGGCTTCTTCGAGGCTGAGATTGATTGATTAGATAAGATAGTAATTAGCAGCACTCTCCCCTTGCAAATAGATGGTGCGAACCAAGAGTGAGGAGACACAGAGCTACGTTCCCCCGGGCAAGCCGGTCATGAAGAGGTCGGCCGAAGGGCATCCGGAGCCGGCCCCAAAGGGAGCTTTGTCCTTGATTTCTTCTACGTATGTCAACACATCCACGAGGTCGGGCATTTTAACTTCGGTCCAAGAAATCGCAAGACAAATGTCAGAGAATACCGAGGGAGGTAACGCCGAGGTAAACTGTCGAGCCCGGCCAGGTGTAGTCAATGTGGAGGAGCATGAGGAACCGGTATAGCGAGTTTATTATTGGGTATCCACCAAGATTTGCAAAATCCACCCGAGGCTGAGGCCGGATAAGTCCATTTTGTATTACCAAAAATACCTTGTTCCTCTCGCGAAGCAGAGCTAGAGGTTGGTGTCCGTGCCTGGAGTCCCGGTGTGCAGCAGTCACACAAACCAGGGCTTTTTCTTCTATGACGCTATCTTGGAGACTATGAATGTCCGACTTCTTCTCAATGACTTCCAACAAGAAGTTCTAAGATTCCTACGTGTGCCCCCCTCACAGTTATTGCCAAACTACTGGGAATTTCTTCAAGGCTTCGAGCTGACCATGGAGTATCTCAGGAGAGTTCCTACTGCCAAAGTTTTCTTTTGCATCTTCAATGTGACTCCTAGTCCAGAGCCGGGGTCATACAAGATGAGACAATGTCACATCGGATTCCGTAGCCATACAGAATACTCTTACTTTAGGCCGGCCAATGATTCAAACAAAGAGTTTAAGTCGGTCTTCTTTTTCGTACAAGCCATGAATGGTGAGGCGGCGATCCATCCTTGCCGAGTTTAAGGATGGAAAATTGGTTAAAAACACTTCCTCTATCATCGAGCCAGGCTCAATTCGTCCGACGTGGAGAGACGATCGAGAACCAACACTACGCAGTTGAAACCCAATAAACCCATAGCGAGAAAAAGAAGCTCGAGAGAATGCCTCAAATTTGTCCGATCTTGAGAAGATGAGGAGGACTCAAGACAGTGATGAAGAAGGAAAGTGAAGAGGAGGCAACCAAGAGACCAATCGAAAAATGATGTCTGCTTCTATAGCCAAGCTCGGCTTTCATCCCTGCTTGGATATGGCAGTTCTTCTTGAGCCCAAAATCTAAATGGAGTACTTGCAGCTCGGCCACAGAGCGGTGGATGGTCGGATCATGAGGGGCAACAGCGTTGTCTTTGTGCCGAGCTCCTTCTCCTCTCCTGAAGACACAAGAGAAGTTAAAGCCGTGTGGAGGCCGGGAATGGGACCCCCGCATTTTGCCGTGGCCGATACAAACGCTAATGATGCAGAAGACTTCCTCGAGAGGCGAGCAAGGTGGTGCTGAGGCGATGGGGAGAAACAGAGCTAGATCCTCATGCATTTTACCTGCATTTTCCTTTTATTTTTTGAACAAAGTTAATTTTGTGGTTGGCCTCAGGCACCGTCCTTTTCCGGCACCTTCTTTTTTCCAGTTAACAATTTAAATTTCAATTACTCTTTGCTGATTTCAGTCCTCAATTGTACTTTTAACTTGATAAAATTCGTGATGATTGTATGTCGAGATAGAATATTTGATAACTTTGTTAGAATTCGAGATAATATATGGGAGTGTCGAGATCCTCAGATAACCGAAGTTGAATTCAGTTAATGAGTAATAATTGACTTGTAATAATTTTCTCAAGTGTTGAAAGACGTAGATCATTTCGTGAATAGCCAATAGATAATTTTCAAGATGGCCGATAGATAATTGTCGAGATGGCTGATTCCTTGAGCCGAGTTCAAAGATGAGAAAGCCGCTGTGGGCCCCCTGGCTCATTTAGATAGGAAGGCCTCTATGGCCCCCCTACTCCTTAAAGATGGGAAGACCGATCTGTGTCCCCCTCTCGTTCGATCTTCTTATCGAGGTCGCTGTGGGCGCTCGGCGTTCGAGCAGAGGTCGTGCAATGAGCCTCCTTCCTTCGACCTCTGATGGAGCATCAAGCTCAGAGATCAGAGGGAAGGCTGGGCTCGCGTAAAGTGAAATTGGGAAACTTCAACCTCTAATAGGGAAGGGCAGGTTCGCACGTAGCAAAATTGGGATGAAGTCACCGTGGACTTCCTTCCTTGGACCCTCTGATGGATCATTTGAGCTCGGAGATTAGAGAGCCGTTAGAGCCGCTGTGGGCTATCCAACAACGAGCTCGGATAGACGGGCTATTGGAGCCAAATTAGGCTATTCAGCATCGAGCTCGAATAGACGAGCAATTGGAGCCATAATAGGCTATTCAACATCGAGCTCGGATAGACGAGCTATTGGAGCATATTAGGCTAATCATGACCTTGGACGTAATGAGGTAAAGACCGAAACCATTTAGATCGATGTTCGGAAACAGGATATCCGAGTAAGTAGTAGTCCGAGATTTGAGGAGATTTCCTCATATGAAGTAGAGTGAGACGTCGTCATAACCGCTTCGAGGATAAGCTGGACCTACTGCAAAGCACAAGATAATAAGCGTAAGGAAATTGGAAAATGTGACTTACCTCAGCCCTGGGAGATATGGTTGGGTCGAAATCCGAGATCATTTCCGATGATGATGTTGACCAGCGATATAAAGAGGAAGTTAGGGAAATACGGGTGAAATTTGGAGGATACGGATAGAGTTCGGAAAGCATAGTTGAAGTCCGGAGAGGAGAGTCTCGATGAATCGTGGAAGTAAGCGATTATACTCCCACTGTGGTCGCCATTTTCCAAGATGCCAAAGATGAACTTTAAGTGGATGAAGATTGACTTCGTATGATTGAAGATGAATCTCGGGCTGGCGGTCCGAGGTTGGTGTCGGAGCACGTCGGGTGGGAGGGTACCTGCAAGCACTCTGATGCTTAAGTCAGTACCTAGAAATGAAGAGGTAAAGAAAAGTGACAAGGGAGTGAGAAGCGTCTTACCATATTGGAGGGTTGTACCTCTATTTATAGACAAATAGGTCGTACCTGGAGCGGTTGGCCCAAGTCATGTGGGGTTTTGGATCATCGGAACAAATACCATTAGATTAAATATCATTAAAAGTTTAAGAATTCAATGACTATTATTTATTTAGTAAGAGTTACAAAGGAAAATACTTAGTAACATAAGCCAAAGCCAAAAACTATCTTATACTACTAGCAAATATCAATTGCCAATTAAATTTCCTGTGTAGTAGTGAAGATATTGTTACTACCCAAAGCGTCCTTAAGCTCACTTCTTCAGAACTAGGTTTATTAAAATCTTTCATTTCCAAAAACACATAGAACAAACGAAACAACAATTTAATAAAATAAAATAAACCATTAAAACCAACAACTAATGAGTTTGGAGAAAAAGAGAAATAGAAAACAAAATGGAAAAAGGACATATGTAATTTGTAATTTACATTGAAAAAATACCATAAATAACGTAATTTACGCTATATTGTAAATAAGTTATTTACGGTATCTTGTTTTAAAAACACCATGTGTTCGTACCTGGGTCGGCTTGGAGATCCGCCCCGGAGTAGTTGGATGCGGTGGCTCGGCTAGGTCGACAATGGTCCAAGTAAGGGAAAGTCCTCTGTGGTCGAGGTCGCCGCGGTGGTGGTACTTGCAAGCACTCCAATGCTTAAGTCAGCAAAAGGAAGCGGAGAGGTGTGGTATGAATGAGAACATACCTAATCTAGAGGGTGAGGGTCTATTTATAAACGCGTGTACTGAAGCGGAACCGTCAGATGAATCGCAACGATCTGGGATGTCGATCTCCCTTCCGCGTCTAGGATCACTCGGGCCGGCCTTGGTCTTTGGTTTGGGGTGGCCGACATGGATCGAGATTGTGCCTGGCCCAATCGTTCGCCGTGTCGTGTTTCGTTCAACTTGATGTACACTCGGTGTACTTTTACGAGGTGGGCATTGACCCATCCCGAAACAGTTGCCCCCAAGTCGAGGTCATACGTACGATCTATAACAGCCTCGACTTGAATGTTCGAGTTTGGCGATTGCCTTCTACCGCTGCAGAGTTGTCACTGACTCATAATTCTGCCGTCTGTGGGAGTGGGACTCGCCGCACACTTCTTCCTCCGATATTCAATTGAGTTGTTGAGCCCAAAGTCGATGGGGAAACCTGCACTTGTAAAGAGCTAACGTCACAGCCGCTATGGGCTCCTTCCCCAGTCCTTGACTAAGCATCGAAGCCTTGGAATAGCCCAGTGACTGAGCATCGAAGGAGTAGTTCCTAGTGATGACCATCACAACCGATCGAGCTCGCTGCGGCCTCGGGGTTTTTTCTATTAAGTCACTAGTGTCTTCCGCCGGAGGTTTGGCTACCTCGTTAACCACGACCTTCCCGCTGCGAGGCGAACGACAAAGTGAGCGGAACCTTTTCCTCTCTTGCTCTCTTTTCACATAGTAGGTGAGTTTTCCCTTTGAATCAATTCTTGTATCTCGTCCTTCAAGACTCCGCAGTTGTTAGTGTCGTGGTAGTGGCTCCAATGATATCAGCAGTATGTGCGCTTGTTTCTTTGTGGCTCCTTTGCATGTATCGGGTCGGCCACTTAATCTCTCCAATTCATAGTTGAAACACTCTGTCAAAATTCTCGTGTCAGGGTATTGAGCTCGGAATTCTCTGCAAACCTACCCCGATGCTCTCACTAGTTCCCCAAACTCCTTCTTGGATGGACCTCTCTAGTCCTTCTCTTTAACTTGGGATTGTGTTTCATCCGAGCTTTCCAACTAAGGTGGCTCGCTCATAATCAATGAATCTTTGGGCTCTTCGCAGAATTCCTCTAGTGTCTAAGGCCGACTTAATCCGACGATGACTTGGAATAACTTCCCCTTGCGGAGGTCGTGTCTCATGAAAAGCATCCTGACTCCATCGTCTAAGAGACGAACTTGGTCAGCTTCTTTATTGTACCTCTCGATGTAGTCTCTTAACGTCTCCTTCTCCTCTGTTGCCTTGCCCTCAGCACGTCTTCCAACTTGGGCTTCGAGTCGGAGGTCGTGGCCATGCTTGTGAACACTCTGCCTAGATGGTCCTAGAATGAGATCGAGGCTGGCTCGAGGTCTCTAAACCAGGAAAGTGCATTTTTAGGCAGAGACAACAGGAAAAGCTTGCATTTGACGTCGTCTGGCGCTACAATATGGCATCATCAGGTCGAACGTGTCCACATGCTCGTTAGGGTCGGCAAAGCTGTCGTACATATTTAGTTAGGGAGATTTATCTAGCGACTTTGGAATGCGACAGTCAACAATCTGGGGAATGAAAGGGCTGGGGCGAGATCGGCGAGGCTGACTTTGGTGATGCTTGGAGTGTTTGGATTTGTCCTCCTTCCTCTGGGGAAGCTTCTCCCGACGATGTGATAAGTTGCGAGGTGACGGTGATCCGAGAGAAGAGTTGTGGCTTGTGCTTGAGCTCGACGAGGTAGGCAGAGTATGAAATTTGCGAGTTGGGCCTTCTCGGCGAGCTGGAGATCGATGAGTGTGGTGGGTGCGCATAGGGCGACGTCGAGGAGGAGAGTGGTGGTATCACCTGGATACCAAAGTCTGTGGAGGTAGTGAATTAGGTCGGGCTCGGCTCAGAGGCGTAGCAGTGTTAGTGCGGGCTGCATCAGCTTCTTCCATCTGGTACCGGGACCGGGACTGCCTCGGTAGCAGGGAGCGGTGGAGGGGTTGGAATGGAATGTGCCTCTTCAATAGGTAGAGCTTGCACGTGTCCCTTTGGTGGAGGTTCCATAATGCTTTGTGGCCGAGCTTGGGTTCAGGTTGAAGGGTGTCCTCTAAGAGCCATGAGGATACGAGTCGGATGAGAGTATATGATGCACTCCCACCATGGTCGCCAATGTTCGTACCTGAGTTAGTAGCCGGATCTGGATCCGAGGTGGTTTTAGTGGTGGGTCTTCTAAGGCCTGAATGGACAGGGACTCAGGTAATCCTCTGAGGTTAGAGTCGCCGTGGTGGTGGTACCTGCAAGTACTCTCATGCTTAAGTCAGTAAATAGACATGGAATAGGTAAGAATGAATGAAAGAGTCCCTGATTTGAGGGGGTGAGGGTCTATTTAGAGACGCAGGAGCGAGCATGAAACCATTTGGATGACGCTGTGTCGATCCTGACCGTCAATGTTGATCTCGCCTCTAACGTTGGTATTAGGCCGTAGCCTGCGCTTGACTGGGAAAACTTCGTCCTGGACAGGGCTAGGCCCAATCCTGAACAGTTTTATGTAATAATTTTATCAAAAAAATTATATTTATTTTCTAGTTATTAATATTATAAATAAATTTTTATGAAAACTTAACACAATTGAAACCCTAGGTCGGATTTACTTCTTATAAATACCTTGTTTACACCACTTTGGAAATACTAGCAAACACAAACGCCGCTGACGCTTCCCTCAAAATACTAGAGTATCTCTCTGGCTCTCTTCTCCCATTACTTGCGTTTGTTGAGAACTGCAAAAGTGTACTTTCAATTTCTTGAAATACTGTATTGATGTTTTTTGATATGTCTCCGAGGGGGATACATTAACGGCGACTTCATTCGACGTAGATCATTACCATGTACATCACAAATCACAGGTAATTCAATATATTCTAGTAATTACTGTATCTTTTTTTTTGTGGCTTCTTTTCCTTTATTTGATCTTGTGTTGTTTTGTCTTCAATAGATCCATAAGCGGGGTGACAAAACTTGGTTAATGATCATCTACAAATACAATTGACCACACTTTCTCTGAAATGCTTTGATCAATGGTTCATTTTTACAATGTCCAACGTAGATCTCCACCGATTGTGATTTCCTTGATTAAAAGAATTCGACCAAAGACGTCGATGTCGATCTTCTCATATTTTTTAAGGTTCTCTTTTATTTATTTTATTGACAACATATGTTTTCTTTCATATTTATCACTATGATTAATTATTAATTACTTGATTTTATTTTGATGGTTATTATCTATTTATTGATCTATTTCATAATTATGTACCCGAGCTATCATGGAAAATTTACATGTATCGTTTTACATTATTTCACTGGAATCACTTCAATTCTCTATTTTTCTGTAAATAAATCTTTTTTCTTGTCTCATGGTGTTTGGTAAAGTTATATAAAGATATTAATATATTACTCCGTCAATATAATCATGGATATAGATAGATAAATATCAAATGTTTTTATTTTTGAGTATTGCAACCCGGTTAATTTTTTTCTTTACCAACCCAAGTAAATCAGTAAGTAGAATGTTCCTTGGTTTGTATAAATTAATACAACATTTTTAATATTTGTTGTATTTTAATTTGTTTCAGGTGTTCCAACGATCGATCTTTGCTGCAAACCTTCTGACACTAAAGTAGGCTTTTGATCGGTATAATTTTTTCTCTTACAACTTATTTATCAGTTATATATGTTATGAGTGATCATTTGTGCATTTTTGTAGATTTTGTGTGTACATATTGGTGAATTTAAGATCTTGGGTTTCAAAGTTCAACTTTTTTAAATATGCCTCGTTATGAATATCATAATTAACACTTTCATGGTAAAATTCTTAACATCAAATAGGGGGAATTTAACCCTGACAAAAATCTATTTGGGGAAATTAACATTGGCTACAAGATTTGAACAGCAGAGAGGGAAAAGTTTGATTACGAGAAAAAAGCTAATGGTTTCAACAAGGTTTGATTTTGGGGTTTAAATTGAGGGAAAAAATTAACACCAACACAAGGTTCGATTTAACATTGATCACAACCACAAGGATCAATTAGGTTTAAAAGGAAATTAGGCAAAAGTGAAGAGGCAGTTATAGATGAAGGGAAAAGAGAAGAGTGGAAAATCAGGTGTTTAGAGAAATAGGGGAGATTACTAATCACTAGTCACCACCAAGAGGGCTCTGGCCAGATCAAAAGTGTGACATAAGTCCGGCCAAGTCGAGTGGCTGATATAGGCATGTTGAGATTTGGGAAGGTGCAACTTTCCATCCTCAAGATGGGTCTACCACCATGTGTGTTGGTGGCATATAAAATCTCTATTCTATTAATCCATTTAAAAATGTTGAATTTCTAAACTCCAAAACCGATTCCTTCTTTAACATCAAAACATTAAACAACAAACGATTTCAAATGTTTTCTTTCTTTGTGCATGAGACTTTCAGAGATAAATCTAATTTTAGTTCCTTACCTCTCAAAATTGAATTTGCAGCTTCTGTAAAAAAATTCTTTTGTCAATATTATTTTTAAAATTTTATGTTGAGTCTTGTATTTTATAGAACAATATCAATTAAAGCAGCTATAGTTTTTATATATAAAAACATATCAGGGTGAACATGATGAACTTGAGGCGAAGTTTTTTGAGGAAAGAGCTTCTCTTGAAGCCAAATACCAAGCTTTGTATCAACCATTGTACACAAAGCGCTATGAAGTTGTTAATGGCGTGGCTGATGTGGAAGTGGCTGAACTTGAAGGGGTAGAAAATGAAACAGCTGATACTGAGAAAGGAGTGCCTTCTTTTTGGCTCACTGCATTGAAAAATAATGAAGTGTTAGCGGAAGAGATTACGGAGCATGATGAAGGTGTTCTCGAGTTTCTTAAGGATATCAAGTAGACCAAAATGGTGCTTATAAAAAAAAAAAGTGGACCAAAATGGTTGATCGTAAAGGATTCAAGGCTTGAGTTCTTCTTTGATACTAACCCTTTTCAAACTCGGTTTGACCAAATCATACCACATGCATGGTTGATGAGGAAGAACCTGTTTTAGAAAAAGCCATTGTGACCGAAATCCAATGGTTACCCGGAAAATGCCTCACCGAGAAGGTTTTAAAGAAAAAGGCTCCCCGCAAGAGCGCTACACCTTAGACGAAAACCGAAACTTGCAAAAGTTTCTTTAACTTTTTCAGTCCACCCGAAATCCCTGAAGTGAATGAAGATTTTGATGTAGATGAGGCCGAGGAACTTCAAAATGTAATGGAAGAAGACTACGACATTGGCTCAATAATGAGGGAGAAGATTATCCCCATGATGTATCATGGTTTACTAGGGAGGCCATAGGGGATAATCTTCTCCCTTATTATTGAGCCAATGTCTTCCATTACATTTTGAAGTTCCTCGGCCTCATCTACATTAATTTCTTCATTCACTTCAGGGAGTTCGGATGGACTAAAAAAGTTAAAGAAACTTTTGCAAGTTTCGGTTTTCGTCTGCGGTGTAGCACTCTTGCGGGGAGCCTTTTTCTTTAAAACCTTCTCGCTGAGACATTTTTGGGGTAACCATTGGATTTCGATCCCGATGGCTTTTTCCAAAACAGGTTCTTCCTCATCAACCATGTGGTATGTTTTGGTCAAAACCGAGTGGTCAAAACCGAAAGGATGTGAAACAAAAAGGAGAAAGAGAAGTGGTTTCACATCCTTTTGGAGAGATGTGGTTTTAGAGTAAGAGATGCTACAACTTTAATTTTTTTGGTCCGTCAAAGATACTCGATATACTTGTCTGTGTTTTATAGAGGTAAATTATTTATCATTTAAATACTTGTCTGTGTTTTATAAATATAAAATTTCCAAACTAGAAAACTAGTATCAATAGTTCATATTCCTAGTATGCATGCATCTAAATGTATCTGTCATTCAATTTTAATTTTATCTGCTGTTATAGGAGAAAATAAGTGAACCAGTGCAAAATAACAACCCAAGTAGTAATACAAAAGGGAAATCTGAAGAATCAAAAAACAATGCTTCAAGTTCACTGCTAAAAAGGGGTGGCTCCAAACATAAATATATGAGGCTCGATGAAGCAGGGAGTAAATACATAGTTATCAGAGATCGAAGAAGTAAAAATAACCACCAGAATCCTCCTCTCCTCCTCGTCATTCAGTTCCGGATGGAGCTGCTGCAGCTACAAGGATCAGAAAGCAATGTTGTTGTAATTAACATTGGGTCAAAATTTTACTGGCGTAATTGATGGAATATTTTTCGATGGTCCTGTTTAAAAGGTGTAGTTTTCAAGCCTGAATCTGAGGTTTCTGTTGAACCATTGGAGTCTTCCTCTTTAGGGGATGGTGCTAAAGTGGTGCTATTGGTGTTCAAGTCTGCTAATGATCTATCACAACTTAGAAAGGGAAAAAAGTATACCTGGAAATTATAGTAGAGATAGAAACTTTTCTTCCAGTGAAGAAAAGGTGAAACTTAACGTATACTTTGGTGAAGAAAGAAATTGTTCTTTCAGTTATATCAAAAATTGTGATATGTCATCTTTTAAAGACATAACGCTAGTATTATTCAAGCTTAAGGATTGGATTGTATAAAACAGGCAACATGGCAAAAAATATGTGACATGGTAAATAAATATGTTATAAAAACTGACTTTTTTAATGTACTATAACCGTTTAATTTTTTAAAATTTGTTGAAAGAGAAGCACATCACCCTTTTTTAATTTACTTTATTTATGCAGGAAGTACTTGTTTTTTTATCATAGAATATTTTGATCGTGTATATTTCGTTATGTGATTTGGTTTAATACTAGTAGGATACCCGTGCATACGCACGGGGTGCTATCGTGTTCTTTTTATGAATGAACTTAGACAGTTTTTAAATAGTCTGAACATTACCCCGTGAAAATAAAGACAAAATTAAAGTAGATAAAAAAAGTTTCAAATAAAAAATAGATAAATATTAAAATCTAAAAATGTAAAAGTATCATTTAAAAACAATCTATGCATTTATCCCGTGTTTTTTATATATCAGTGCAATGTCTTTTTATATATCAATGTTGTTATCCCGTGTTTTTTTATATATCAGTGCAATTATATATAATTGCAATTATCCCCGTATTTTTTTATATATCAGTAAAGTTATCCCGTGTTTTTTATGTATTAGTATCTCATAGTCTCAACTGCTTATCTAAAAAAAAAAAAAAAAATCTCATAGTCTCAACTGATTATTTGAGTTTATTAGTAGATTATAGTAGATAGTGAAAGATAGATATTAGATTATCAATAAGAAATATTTATCCCAGTTTTTTTATATCAGTGACAATTATTTGTCATTTTTTAGGTATTAGTGTCACATGTGTTTTAAATTATCAGTCCAGTTATCCCATGTTTAAATTATCAGTGCAATCATTTCTTAGGTATTAGTGACAATTATTTGTCATTTTTAATTATCAATGACAAATATTAATTTCGTATTTTTTATATATCAGTGCAGTTATCTCGTAGTTTCAATTGTTATTTTAGTTGATTAGTAGATTATAGTAGATAGTAAAAGAGAGATATAGTAGACTATCAATAAGAAATGCTTTTTAAATTATTAATCAAGTAGTTGAATAGTCATTAAATCTTCTTGTTTTTTTAGATAGTAGCTAGGTTTATAGTAATCTTCACAAATTTTAATTATTAATGACAAATATTAATCCTGTGTTTTTATATATTAGTGTAGTTATCCGTGTTTTTTTATATATCATTGTAGTTATCTCGTAGTTTCAATTGATTATTTTAGTGGATTAGTAGATTATAGTAGATAGTAAACGATGAATAGTAGATTATCAATAAGAAATATTTGTCACGTGTGTTTTAAATATTAACCAGTTTAAATAATCATTAAGTCTTCTTGTTTTTTTAGATAGTGGGTTTATAGTAGTCTTCAAAAATTATAATTATGAATA
Source organism: Oxytropis ochrocephala (assembly GCA_020916435.1). Taxonomy (NCBI): domain Eukaryota; kingdom Viridiplantae; phylum Streptophyta; class Magnoliopsida; order Fabales; family Fabaceae; genus Oxytropis; species Oxytropis ochrocephala. The sequence continues at coordinate 22,913,385 of CM037092.1, forward strand.
GCAAATATTAATCCCGTGTTTTTTATATATCGCTGCAGTTATTCCGTGTTTTTTATATATATCAGTGCAGTTATCTCGTAGTTTCATTTAATTATTTTAGTTGATTAGTAGATTATAGTAGATAGTAAAAGTTAGATAGTAGATTACTAATAAGAAATATTTATATTAAATATTAATTAGTATTTTAAATAGTCATTAAGTCTTCTTATTTTTTAGATAGTAGGTTTGTAGTAGTAGTCTTCAAAAAATTTAATTATCAATGACAAATATTAATCTCGTGATTTTTTTATATATTAGTGCAGTTATCCCGTGTTTTTTTTTATAGATTATTGCAGCTATATCGTTGTTTCAATTGATTATTTTTGTTGATTAGTAGATTATAACTATAGTAAAAAATAGATAGTAGATTATCAAGAAGAGGTGATAGTAGATTTTCAATAAGAGTGTACACCGATTTTGGAGATAAAAATTAAAATTTTAACATGATAATTTTTTTTAGTGTGAATTGATAAGAGAAAGAAAATAATTGTTTATGGGAAAAGTAAAATGAAAAAAGGAAGAAAAGAGTGTAGAAGAAAAGTGAAAAAGAAGAAAGAGAGTGTAAGAGAAACGTGAAACGGAAGAAAGAGAGTGTAAGAATAAAGAGAAAAAAGTAAGAAAGAGTGTAAGAAGAAAATGTGAGAAAGAGTGAGTAATGACACTTTTACCCTTAAATTATATGTGTGTCATGATAATAAGAGATCCAAATTGATAATTTCATAGGAGGTTTGTTTGTATAAATAGATATTAGATATCTAATTTACATTCAAGTAATTGTATCTCGGATGTTCTTTTATTACAAAATAAGTTGATGTATGCATACAATTAGTTGAATCAACTAAGATGTTTAATGAAAAATATGTGGATGCAGGTTGAATACGATGATAATAGAATAGAATATTTGGAGCAAAATAATGTTAAAAAACTAACATCAACACAAAGGGATATTGAGGAGGATCGACAAACATGACTCAAAAGTTATATAGTACAAGTATATTTAAAATTACAATTATAATAATCTACTATTTCATTACAATATACATTTAACAAAGTCAAGGTCATAGTCCTAGTTATGTACAATATTGATTTTAAGACTAGGCTTTATGATTAGGGTTAGAGTACTCTTTGTGTCCTATTTAATTGATTTTTCTTATAAAACTCCGAAAGTAGAAAAAATTTCAGCTAGTTTGAAATTGGATAATCATTCATGTCTACCTATTGAAGTACTAATATTAAGTTTGACCATAGTTTTTTTAAAAAAAAAAACTATGAGTCTATTTCAATTGATGAAGTATATATGTACATTTGTACCAATAATTTTGAAAACACTCCTCGAGGTAAAGCATAAAGGTCATCATTAGAAGAGGGATCAGTTGTAACAACGAAGAAGGGAACATTTCTGGTAAGAATGCATAAAATAAGAGACTATATTAACATCCAAAATAAATTAAGTTGTTGGCCGAGGAAAAATGAGGAGTCCGAGTTCGTAGATTTGTAGAGGCAAGCTATAAAGACACTATGGTCTGGACAATTTAAGTACTTTCCAGATGAATGGGTGGCGCTTTTAGAGAGTGCTGCCCATTGTTGGAGTGGAATAGCTAGCGCCACGTTCAGCAGATCAAAAGCGCTGCCCATGGATAAAAAAAACGCTGCCCATCTACTAAATCTGTTGTAGTGGATGAATCTACTTGCTGAATTTGAGCATCTTGTTGGAGGAATAGATCCGTTGAGGGATTAATGGATGACGACTTACTTGTTGTGGATTATGCAGCTAAGGGCACTATTGCTGATGCAAGGAAAGTTTCTTTGGGAGCAAGCAAGTGAAGCACGTAGAAAATGCGTTGAGTTCTGCAAGTCAAGAGATGGAGTGGTTAAAAGAAATGTCTATAAGCGCCTAAATAATAGTGATAATGTTTATTTTGAAACAAAGATACACTAGATATAAAGTTTTAAGAATATAAGGTATAGTTCAATTTTTTAAAACGTAAGTTAAAAATACAAGAAATTGGGAGCACTTGTGGGCAAGGCAACTACATCAAATTTGTCTTTATCTAATAATGAGTTTTCTGAAGCATCTACCCCAATGAAACTAAACATAACTGACAAAACACCGACCAGATCTCAGCTTCCAGCGATTAAAGGCAAAGAGCATTTTACCAGAGGTGTTACCATGATCACTCACGATGGCACCACAGCTCAAGACTACGTATCCCAGAGGTGGTCTTTCCCGAGCGCGCAAAGGAGACAGGTGCAGAGAGTTTCAACATGGCTCAGGTGGCACTTGACTGGTTGTTGATGGATTTAATTGCTTCCACACGTTGCAGGATCACTTGATTCAAGCACCGAATCGGGTACTTCCTTCGATTAAATTAGATAAAATTGTTCATTGACCTCCATATCTTATCCAAGGTACGTAATTCCAAAAATTATAGGCCAATCCTTTGCATTTTGTTGATTTCTGCAGTCTTTGATGGTTTTGCAAAACCATGAAAACCAATTCATATTAGTAAAGAAAGATGGGATCGATATTGCTGCCATGAAACCACACTCTGTTGGCAGTCATGGAACCAATTCATGTATGATTGATGTCTTACAAACCCAAACTTGAAAATGTTTCAACTTAGTACTCGACTGATAATGTATACAACACTCTTCAAGGCATCTCCCCATACAAAATAGAGCAAAGAAGAATGACTCATCATTCATCTCACCATATCCATAAGTGTGCGGTTGCGTCTCTTTGCCACTCCATTATACTAAAGAGTACATGAGATAGTATATTGAGCCTCAATTCCACACGCATCCAGGAGTCTAACAAACAATCCGAGATTTCTTCTGCCTTCGAATAATATTTACTTAATCTATCAAACTGTATATGTAATTTAATCATCTTTCCCATTTTTAATTCAATAGCAACTTTGAAAGATCTAAAAGCATATAAGGAACTGGACTTTTCTTGGAGAAGATCTATCCAACCAAATTTAGAGAAGTTCTCTTTTATAATTAAAATACCTATATCTACCCAAATCCATAGGTGTAATAAGATCACACATATTTGTATGAAACAACTGCAGCACATCATCACATCAACTGCATTTTTACTATAGATAGTTTTTCATTTTCTAACATACTCTTTGATAATACAAGTTTTGGTTAATGAAAGTGAATGAATTTTACTAGATAGAATAAAATTTGTGACTAAATAAAAATATCATTAACATACAACAGAAAAGGCATTAGGTAGCGCTTTTTTTGGCCATTTGGTAGCGCTCATGAGCGCTCCTAAACCGTCCGCTCCTGTTGCCAAACAGCCAAAGGTAGCGCTCCAAAAGCGCTACCAATGAATAGGAAAGAGTAGCGCTTTTTAGACTAAGCGCTCCTTATTTTGATATGCACTTAGACCAAAGGGAGCGCCTGTTATACAAAGCGCTCCTTATTCCTACACTCAAGAGTAGCGCTTCTGGGCACAAGCGCTCCTTATCCCAATATTCGCTAGTACCAATGGTAGCGCCTTTTAAACAAAGCGCTACCTATGCCTATTTTTTTTTTTTTAATTTTTTTTTTCTGTTTTTCCTATAGCTTCCTGCTCATAATCATCAAGCAACAATACCACCAAACCAATAACAAATTCCAAATCAAAAAAATACATTATGCTAAGATAAGCCAAAACCAAAAAAATTAATGAATTTAGGTAAAGGCTTAAGACAAGCCAAAACCAAAAAAATTACATAACAAAAATTACATTATGCTAAGATAACTTATGAATAAAACTTAATGTACTAACACCAGTCATTACTATCATAATCAATAACATCTCCTATTGAAATCATGTTTCCTATTGAAGAAAGGGGAAATCAAGTAGTGCCCATAATATTTGTAGGTGAGTTTTGTATACGGCTGGGAACAGTGCTGCTCACGCAGGTATATTAATTTGCATGGTGTTGATTACAAGATCCTGGAGACCCACCAGTCTTTTTTTAAATCTAATGCCAAGTCATATGTACCAGGAGCTTTGCTGATTACAAGACCTGAAATTATCATTTTTCCCCTTATATGAATTTCGAACCTTGCTCCAACTCGTTTTGCAAGCCCAAGCATGTTCAGAGTGCCAATCATATTTGTCTTTATTGTTTGTAAAATTGTTATTTCATCACACATTAGATAATCTCTCAAGGATAAGTTGAAGAAAGAAAACCATAATGCAGATATTAACATAATGCAGATTGCAATGTAACAATATGAATATGATTAGGATCTGTGCACTTTTAAAAAATCAGTCAATGTTACTTACTATGCAATGAATGGATGTTAAAACCAAATTCTTCAAGAGAAGTGCTAGCAACACTACTGGGTTTACATGCCAAGTAAAAGGAAATTAAGACTCAAAATTATACCTTCACGGGATTATATTTGTAATAAATAGGAGATGCAGGGCTTGCAAGATGGTAGATATGGTCAACCTCAATCAACGAAGTCTCAGTGACATCTACAAATAAATCAAAATGACAAATGCATCAGCATAACTGATTTAGAGTCATTTGAAGGCATGTTGGTTATAACATACTAAGTACACAATATATCATTGTCTATCTTTTGACTTTTCATACTGACCATTTGGTCAAAATTGGGTTAAAAACTATAAAGCTTATGTGACCTGCACGATCTTGAGTTTTGTTAGCCTTTTAAGTTAAAGGACATCAATTTACATCCAATGTATTCATGCACAAATGTTTTATGTATAGATAGTTGAATAGCAAACAAAGATGAACTATACCATGCCGGATAAGCTCAAATCTTGGATGACCAATCCATTTTTGAGGTTGTCTTTGGATCCGATGAAGTAGTTATCAAGAACAATGACCGATTAAACATGTGGATGTTAATGAAGTTGATTAAATCATATATTGTATTGTGCAATCTAATTTATGAATGAAATATATGGTGATAAACCGATAATGTTAGGTAAGAACAATAACTCCAACATTGTATGCAAAAACGAAAACAAGCTAACCTCATTTTTCTCATTTTCCATCGATCATCAACTAGGTGAGAACCAATGAATCCAGCTCCTCCGGTAACCAAGATTCTCATGTTAGATCATTACCAAAAATGAATGAAAGCAATGTTAGTGAAACAAGGCATCTAAACAAAAGCATTATGCGGACGGGTGATTGACAAATGTTTGTATTCATAATCACATTGACAAATTTCGGATAACAAATGAGAACAACAATGTGGCAAGAAAACCGATGATAAAAAATTGAAGAATCAAAAGAGGGCCAATTAAGTTCACTGAAAGAATTTGGAGAAACGCAAGGAAGATGGCAAGAGGAGGTTGCTTATGTGGTGATTGGTTATCTCCATTGGTTGCCATTGCAAGTAGCTCAAAAGTTCAATTCCTACATCAATTTCAAATAAATGAGCAGATCGAGAAAAATCAAAATATTAATCAAGTAAAGGGGGCAAAATGGGAAGATCACATGTAATGAACCTCTATGATCGCGTGTTTGAAAAAACAAAAGGATCAACTCAAAACCCCAACCACTCTTGATCCAAACAAAGTGGTCTCAAATTGGAAAACTATCAATTAAAAATAAAGGTGAATTTAAAACCCTAAAGCTGTTGTTGTCTTTGCAAAAATTCGCTTCCCAATTCAAAATTTGCAACGCGTTAGGGAGACGGCGAGTCAGTGCATGTGTCCGCGCGCGATTGTGAGTTTGAGAGAGAGAGCTTAGCCCGAGAGGGTTTGAGAGAGAAGAAGAAAACTAGTCATGGTCAGGGGTTTGCAACGCGTGTAAAAAACAATTTTTTAACAATAATAAGGAGCGCTCGTTACTAAGCGCTACCTATGGTCTTTCCGTGTTTCGCAATAAGGAGCGCTCAAAAAGAAAGCGCTACCTATGGTCCTTCCGTGTTTTGCAATAAGGAGCGCTCGTCCTCTAAGCGCTCTCTATGAGTACTCCGTGTTTAGCAATAAGGAGCGCTCGTCCTCTAAGCGCTCCCTATGATCATTCCGTGTTTAGCAATAAGGAGCGCTCGTCCTCTAAGCGCTCCCTATGATCATTATGTGTTTAGCAATAAGGAGCGCTCATCCTCTAAGCGCTCCTAATGGTCGTTCTGTGTTCTCAATAAGGAGCGCTTATGTCAAAAGCGCTACTAATGGATGCGCTCTTTTTTATGATTTCTGTTGTATAGAGTCCAAATAAACTCGAGAAGGATATTATATTTGATTTATATGATTAATATATTATGTAAAATGATTTTTATTAGAAGGAATAATTCAAAAAAGAAAAATATTCAACCCATGAATCTAGTTTAATCGATAAATCAATTTTATGCAATGAATCGATATAGAGATGGACTCAACACGAAAACATTGGGTCTATAACCTTAAATCGATTTTATTCAATGAATCGATATAAATATGGAGACATGAGTTAAGATATCTCATCTACAATAATGGGAGACCTTAAGTAACAATGAATGTTCAACAAGCTATTGTAGAGATGAAGTTTTAGAGGTTGATGACATCATTCAAACGTATTAGACTTTGACGTTTAGTTGATTTTGGTGTATCGTGGAGTGAGAGAGGACCCAACGTAAACTGAAATTTTGGTATAAAGCTGTTTGACAGCGTAGGTGTTTCCTTGTTTTTTTTTCGTTTATAAAGTGTCCATGGTGTAAGGCTTTTGAAATTTGTCTCCTTTGTTGGAATGTAGAAGGTGTATCGAAGTGGAAGGAAGTCCTAGATTAAGTGTATTCTTATATCAATTACATTTTGAACTTACATTATAAACTTTTTGAAAACATGAATTGCATATTGGTGCAAAGATTAAATCTATACATGATAAATTATTGTTCTAACTTTTGTACTATATTAAGTGATAGATTATGTTTCAAAAATATTGCAATAATGCAACTGTGTTGACAAGGGTTAAAATAAAAAAGTTTACCTAAGTATTTATAAGGGTAATTGGTTTTTGAAAGACATTTCATGTTTAGTGGTTTTTTTGCACTAAGTAGCGCCCCAAAGTTTGGGGTGTTACAAATACGAACAACAAAATTAGCTAACATCTCATCCATATTCAATACATATAAATCATCACCCAAAACATCCAAACCAGTGACAATATATTCAGAATAAATAAGTTTTTCTTTACCAAAATCTAAAGAGTAAACACATTTGTCAAATGTTAATATTGAAATTAAGTTTCTTCTAATTAGTACTCTTAACTTGTGTATGTAAAGGTCATTGTATATGTAAGCATTGTTGCAGTAATTCCAAAAACATCAAGTGGTTGTAGTGGATACCTATTGGTTTTCTAGGTTTTATCAGTCGATGATTGAGACAATGTAATTTACACTATATTATAAATAAGTTATTTACTGCATCTTGTTTTACAAACACAATGATATGATGTTTTGGAAACACCATATTCTAAATACAATATATGTTTCATTTTTTTTTTAAACTCGGTACCGTAAATAACTTAGTTATGGTAAAAAAATGGGTTTACCTTATGATAACTTTGTGGTTAGGTGTGCGTGGGAGGGAAGTGGGAGAAGTGAATGGTTTTAAGTATCTTTTATCCAAGGTATTTTGGGTAATTTGGAAATTGAGGGTTTCCTTGGAAGGTGTACCTTTAATATAAACCTAAAGTAATGACGACTCAATTAGAAAAGAAGATGAAAAATTCAGCCTTAGAGAAATTATAGCGAGGTAGAGGGAATTATAAAAGGAGAGTATGATACACATTATGTGTGGGGGGTCGAGCTTCATTGGGCGAATTTGAGAGAAATTATAGGAACAAAAAATCAGAGGATGATGAGGGATAATAAGAAAGGACAATAAATAAGCACTTCAAGGGCTAGAAAGCTAAAAAGCCTTACACTAAATGGGGACAACTATAGTGGAAGCATGACTAACTAAAAGGAACGGAGCTCAATATGTTCAACCACTTGAGACATAGGAAGGAAGGGATGTGTGCTTGTGGTGCTCCCCATTTTAGTTATTTTTTCTTTAATGAAGTTGTTTTCAAATGTAAGAGTGCAGAACATTTTATTTATTTAGGCTCTAACACCAAATTTTATTTTTCATGTGTGGTTGTTTCAAATGGAGCATTGTACTATGTGCTTCGCAAGCCCAACTTTAAGTTTGTTTTATTATTGAAAGTGTATTTTTCTTAAATTAAGTGTTGGTTGAAGCATCTAGGAGATGGGCACATATGGACCTACAAAGGGGTAATCCAAGTACCACACTAAACATTCCAAAGGGGTAGGCAGGCTACCATCTAGGAAAGCTACAACCTGACGATTACACAGCCCAGTGTCAGATTTGAATTGATCACCCAACTTGAAACAGCAACAGCTTCAATCGAAACACATCCTCTCCACACCATGTTATAGAACAAAATAGATCTCCATCAAAAGAGAAACGTCATCACTGCTTTGCAAATGTGGTACGATATAAACTCCTTAAAATGACCAAACCAGCCCATCTCCTTAATGTAGAGCCCAAAATCCTTGAAAGCTAGAAAGTCTAAAGATAAATGTCAATAGACATACCCTTATGGCACTCCTAACCTAACTCCAAATCCATGATCATCCACCGCCGCACTGTGAAAATACCAACACTACTGCTTGCGGCATGACCACACCAAAAACTACTATAGCTCCGAGAGCCTAGCAGCGCAGCACCTCTAGATCCCAAGACGGATCATGAGAATCAAACACCTTCGTCCAACACCATAAAGCTCCAACGCGCTTGAGAGGACGCAAGGCGAGACAGTTGAAAGCGAAAGACACTGGAGCTGACGGCACCGACAGACGACTTTTGAAGAGAACACGATAAACACCAAGATAACACCTAACTAAACCAACCAGCTGACACAAATCTCTACATTAGACTTGCAGATGCACAAGCACAACACAATCACGCCTTCAAAAACACAACGCGATGCCCAAAAATAGGAACCCCCAACCAAACACCTTTGACCAGAAAAACGTTTCATACTAAAGTGAAACACGAAGCACACCAAAACCATAAACCCCAAGAGCGGTTGTTGGACTCGACGGAGTTTGGGGTTATAACAGTGACGAGCAGGGGTGTGAGTCCTCTGGAGATACCGAATCGAGAACCATAGAGACTAGATCAAGACAAGAGAAACATACAGAGACCAAGCAATAGATACCTAGAATTGAAGAGTAGATGATGGAGAGGAGTCGAAGTGGAGGAATGGTAGAGGCGCATGGTGGGGATAGATGCTAAGGAGGAGACGGGGGAGTGGGGGAGCCACGGGGCAGCGAGAAGGAGGGATCCCCCCACCCGGGCAGTGGAAGCCCAAAAGCCTGAAACCTTAGCGCTACTTCACCTTGTGTAGAGCTTATTAATGATCTTGCAAGCTATTTGAGTAGTCATCAGAGGAGAAGTCGAGACCTACGTGGAGGATTATTTGTGAATGATTATAATTTTTAGTACATTTTATTTTGTTAAATGTGTGTTACTTTTTTATTTATAATAGTAAGAAAATTACTTTGGAGGAATTACTTAATATAGTTTTAATATAATAGTTTTATCTAAAAATTACATTTATTTTCTAGCTTATAATATTATAAAGAAATATTTAAGAAAACATAACAAAGGAAAACAATTTTAGCAAATGGGTTTTGAATTTTAAATATCGAATAGAAAAAGAAAAAAAATAAGGGATTGAATTAAAGAGCAATTTAGTTCTAATTAATTAGAAATTTAGAATTAAGGAACATTAATTACAATTCTCATTGTAAAAAAAACTACTATTCACACGGTTGACGCTCCGTGCGCATAAAGGAATGGGAGGTGGAATTAGGTCTACGATCACACATAGGATTTCTTGTTTTTTTGGGCCTTTTTTGCTTAGAAATAGAATTTTTTAGGGGGCCTAAAGCCCTACCTTGGGCTTGTTGGCCTATTGGGCTGGACCTAAACAAAGATTATGAAAACTAAACACAATTGAAACCCTAGGTCTGGTTATCGTCCTATAAATATGTTGTTTCCATCACTTTCAAAGTACTAGAAAATACAAACGCCGCTGCCGTTTCCCTCAAAATACTAGAGTATCTCTCTTACTGTTTTCCCCTATATTACCTGCGTTTGTAAAGAGCTGCAAAAGTGGCTTTTCAATTTCTTGAATTAGTGTATTTATTTTTTTGATATGCTTTGGAAGGGGATACATTAACTGAAACTTCATTCGACATAGATCAGTACCATATATATCACTAATCGCAGGTAATTCAATATGTTCTGCTAATTACTGTACCTTTATTGGTGGCTTCTTTTCTCACATTTAACCTTGTGTTGTTTTGTAATTAATAGATCCATAAGCATGGCAACAAAACTTGGTTAATCATCAATCGCTGCTCGAAAATGCTTTGATATATGGCTCCTTTTAATAATATCCAACAAGATCTCTATCGGCTGTGATTTACTTGATTAAAATAGATTTCCTTCACAAGGTGGTAAGTATTCCCTTGATAATAAAGTTCCATTTCTGGTTCATATTCTGTTACAGTGTTGTCCATATAGACATCCAATGAATTCTGAAATGTACCAATTTGTGAAGCAACAGACTTCTTAACTAATAGTTTATCATATGGAAACTTCATAAACGACTCCATATATTTGGAAGAATGAGATACAGGGTCAACTAACTTCTAGCAGTGGTTCTACTAATACTAAGGAAAAGGAGAATCATCTGGAAGTTTGTTAGGTTTCAACTGATAGATTACCAAGTTTACAAGTAGCGCGGACTAATATAACTCGTGAGAATGGAAATCTTCAAGATGAGCGATAGATGAGATACTATGAAGTTTTATTGATAATGTATTATTCGATGAGGTCAAGAAAATAGTAGAGTCGCAATATATTTAAGAAGACTTTGTAATCTTTTTTTGTACATATGAAGACTTTGTTATTTTTTTTCGACAGCAAGACTTTGTTATTGATGATTTGATATCCAAGATTTGTTAGTTAATGTCAAAGTTCTCCTTTACTATCAATTTTTCCAGTGTTCCTTGTGTTTCTTTTATACAAATTTAAGGTTCCTTGTTGAGCTCTCCGTTTTGTTTTACACAATATTGTATTTGGATTAGTGGAATGCTAGAAATCAAAACAAGCATTAAATATAGAAAGTTTGAAGCCACCGTGAGGAAACTTCAAGAATGGTATTAATAAGCTGAAAAAGGTTTGTCAATCCTTTATCAATTCCTATGTCATTTTCTTTATGGGTTTTCCTCCTTCAAAATGAAAAATTCAACTTAGAGAGAAGAAAGTGAAATGATAGTTTTTTTTGGACTGAAAACAAATAACGTAGTTATTATTTTAAAATATCACTGTTGAGATATTGCAAAAATGTATGTATGCAAATGATCAATAAAAAATTATTAAAATTTTAAATGTCTTTTTCCTAAATTTTCTTATCTAGCATATTTCAGCAACAACTAGATTGATGAAGCTAGTTTTTTCATTATCAATTGCTACTAAGAAAAACTATATTGTGATCTCCAAAGACAAGTGCTAATCATACTTACAAAACCATGGACCCATGGTTTTGGTGAGATAGAAGAAAGTTTATAATTTTATATATCAAAATAAAATGTTAAGTCATTCTTGTATGGGTATGATGAGGCGAATGATGACTCATTCTTCACTGCCCCATTTCCTATGGAGAGATGCCTTGGAGAGTGATTTGTACATTCTCAACTAAGTACCAAGGAAGTTTGTTTGAAATATTTTCATGTTCAAAACATTTTAGTTTGGTATCAGGATTCATCTTGGCCTGAAGAGTCAAGAAGCATTAAATCGAGTGGATTCGACTTCTAGATGGAGACATGAGTTAAGGTATCTCATTCACAATAATGGGAGACCTTAAGTAACAATGGATGTTCATCCAGCTATTGCAGGGTCATGATGCATTTTACCGAGATGAAGTTTTAGAGGTTGATGACATCATTTAAACGTATTAGACTTTGACATTTAGTTGATTATGGAGTATCAGTGGAGTGAGATAGGGTCCAACCCGAAATTTGGGTATAGACTGTTTGACAAGTGAAAGTGTTTCCTTGGTTTCTTTCCTTTATAAAGTGTCCCCGGTGCATGGCTTTTGGAGCCGTCTCCTTTGTTGGTAACTATCGAAGGTGTATCAAAAGTGGAAGGCAGTCCTAGATTAGGTGTATTCTTATTTCAATAACATTTTGAACTTACATTATAAACTTTTGAAAACATGAGTTGCATCGGTGAAATCAATAAATCTATACATGATAAATTTTTGTTCTAACTATTGTTTCAAAAATATTGCAATAATTCAATTGTGGCTAATAAAGACTTAAAATAAAAAAGTTTACTTAAGTATTTATAAGGCTAAAGAGCATTGGTTTTTGAAAGACATTTCATGTTTAGTGGTTTTTGTCGCACTAATTAGTAGCGCTCCAAAATTTTGTGGTGTTACAAATCCGAACAACAAAATTAACTAACATTTCATCCATATTCAATATATATAAATCATCACCAAACACCCAAACCAACAACAATAGACTCAGAATAAGGTGAGTTTCCTTTCCAGACAAATACATGCTGCCAAATTTGTGCAGATGTAGTGCATAGGAAAAAAAGGTGAGCTGTATCTTCATTGTACAGCAGAAAACACATGAAGGCCCACTTCTGAATTCAACGATTCCACGCTGCTGCAAGGATACACGAGTTGGCAAAGAATCTGTTAAAATTTTCCAGGCGTGTACCGCAGTATGCCATAAGCTCTTCAACTGCTCGCGTTTCCTTCTGCCACCAACAGTTCTCCGTTCTTCAGCAACAACAAATTATAGGCTGACTTCACCTAGTAAATAAAAGACTTATCTAGCATCCAAATCCACTTATCAGCAGAATCTGAGACTGGTTGAAGGGGGAGCAGCGTGTTCTCCAATTGAGCTGCTTCTGCTTGTTCTGCTGGCAGTAATTTCCGGTTCCGGTGAAGCCTCCAGCACCATCTGTTCTGATCTCACTCGCCAAATTCTGCCACCATACCGAGTGGACAGGCTGATAAGCTGTACAGTGCCGGAAAAAGGTCCTTCAAGCAACATTGGTCACACCATATTTGTCAACCCAAAATCTCACTTCTCTCCCATCACCCAATTTTGACCTCACTGAGTCTCTAAACCAGCCATTAACTTGTAGAATGCATTCATTTAATGCATTTAAATCCTTCCACCATATAGAACATTATCCTCCATTCAGCAAACCTCCATTCCCATACAACCGTCGAATAAGCTCACACCACACACTATCTTTATCATTTAGTAATCTCCACCTCCACTTACCAAATAGTGATAGATTGAATAATTCCATATTCCTAATACCCAATCCTCCATGCTCCAACAACTTACATTTCTAATATAGGAAAAGTAGTACAAAGGGAGACTAGCTAACACCGAATTGATCAATATAACGCTTCCACCCAATGAGAGCTACCTACTCTTTCAAATGAAGAGTCTATCCCTCAATTTCTTCACCACCGGCTTCCATGTAACTCTCAACCTTGGATTCGCCTCTACCGATAGCCCAAGAAAGTTGAAAGGAATCATCCCCACCTCACAATACAAATCTAGATCTATTAAAATCTTTCATTTCCAATAACACATAGAACAAACGAAAAAACAATTTAATAAAATAAAAATAAAAACCATTAAAACAAACAACTAATGAGTTTGGAGAAAAAGAGAAATAGAAAACAAAATGGAAAAAAGACATATGAAATACATTAAAAAAATACCATAAATAACATAATTTACACTATATTGTACCTGGGTCGGCTTGTTTTACAAACACAGTGTGTTTGTACCTGGGTCGGCTTGTTTTACAAAAACCATGTGTTCAAATTCGTACCTGGGTCGGCTTGGAGATCCGCCCCAGAGTAGTTGGATGCGGTGGCTCGGCTAGGTCGACGGTGGTCCGAGTTAGGGAAAGTCCTCTGTGGTCGAGGTCGCCGCGCGCAGTGGTGGTACTTGCATGCACTCTAATGCTTAAGTCAACAAAAGGAAGCGGAGAGGTGTGGTAAGAATGAGAACGTACCTGATCTAGAGCGGCTGAGGGTCTATTTATAAACGCGGACTGAAGCTGAACCGTTGGATGAACAACAATGATCTGGGCTGTTTATCTTGCTTCCGCGTCCAGGATCACTTCTTGGGCCGGCCTTGGTGCTGGTTTGGGCTGGCTAACATGGATCGAGATTGGGCCTGGCCCAATCGTTCGCTGTGGTGTGTTTGGTGTAACGCCCAAAAATTTATTAGATGAGTATTTAACTAATTTAATTAGGTGAATATCTAATTAATTTAATTAAGTGATTATTTGACTAATTTAATTAAGTAATATTTTAGTTGGATACATTAAAATAAATAAATAAATAGGGAGTATTTTAGTAAATAAATGAAGAGTATTTTAGTTAAATTGGGAGGGTGTGTATAAGTACCTAAGGGGTGCAAATAAGGGGCCCAAGCCCACTAAATAGGCCCAAACTAAAGGAATGACCTTAGGGTAAGGGTTTCCATCCCATAGAACAAAAGAAAAACAGAAAAATAGAGGGGAGGGACAGCTATGGAGGCCGCGCAGCTGTTCATGGAAAGGGGGAGGAAGGAAAATTCATTTCTTGCTTTTGGGTAAGTGGTTTTGGTACCAAACAACTCCATATTTCTCCCTCTATCATTTAGTATAAGATTCCGACACTAATTCCCTTCCATTTTCCTTTTACCATTGATGGGATTTGGAGCTCAAAGTTTAGGAGAAGCTAGTTCTAATGGTTCTTGAAGTTGTGAAGGAGGGAACACTAGAATTCTTCAATTTTGAGGTTGGGGATTCTCATTTATATCTATAATAATTTGTATGATATGTATTGTGTGTGGAATAGCACTAGGTTGTTTGTTTGTGTGAATTCTATGTTAATTATATGTTGGTTGTTGTATTTGATGCTTAAGTTGGTGATTCCATGTTGCTTGTTGTTGGAAAGATATGAGTGGTTAAATATGCATGCTATGTGTTTGATGAAATGTTTCAATGTGAAGAAGAATGTGAATATGATGATTTAATGGTATTAATTAAATGTTTAAATGTGTGATGTTAAAGTGAGAATTAGATTGTTGAGTAAAAAGTATGTTTGAAGTGGGTTGGTTGGAGTTAGAGAGAGGGGGCGCCAAATGCATAGGCAAATGGCGCCTTGTTTGTTGTCGTTTGGTTGTGGGGCGTAGAGTGGGGAAGGGCGCCATTTGCTAGGCAAAATGGCGCCAGGCATGCTGGTTGGTGGCTTGGCAGGGTGTAGGGCGCCAATTCACTGAGAATCTGGCGCCTGGTGAGTACTTAGTGAGCACGGTGTCTGTGCAAGTGCGAGGGGCTCGATTCCACAGGAATTTGGCGCCAGGGTGCTTGTGCGTGTGTTTGGGTGAGGGTGTGGCACGATGAGTGTGTGGGGCGCCAATTCCTTAGAATTTTGGCGCCTGGGTACTTAGTGTGGGTGTGTCCGCCCACGGAGTGGCACGCAGTAGAGGCGCCGTTCCTAGAAACTTGGCGCCCAGTGAGCTTGTGAGTGTGTTGCGTGCCATGGGTTAGTGTTGCACTAAGTGAGGCGCCAAAATGGCTGCCCCTTGGCGCCTAGTTGTGCTTAATGGAGTCTAAGTGATGTTTTTAGTCCCTAAGAATTAATTTAATCCTTGGTGTGACAAAATAGTCCCTAAGTATTAAATTAATCCTTGGAGTGACAAAATAGTCCCTTAGTGTCTAATTAAGCCTAACATGTCAAAATAATTTCCTAAGTACCAAATTTATCATAATGAGTCAAATAATTCCTTAAGTACTACACTAATATTTGGGTGTATTAAAATGGTCCTTAGGTGTTGCAAAGGTCCTTATGAGGTGTTTTGGTCCTTAAGTGGAATTTAATCTTTGATGTGGGATTTAATTTAATAAATGAGGTGTGAGGTGTTGTAATGATGATTAAGCGACGGGTAGGCTTCGGCCAAAGCGACGGGTTGTGTTGTGGAGATGTTTTAAGTGATGTGACAATGAATGTGGTGGTGGATGTATTGTGTTGTGGTGCATTGTCATGGTGTCGCATAAAGCATACACATAAAGCGTTGGGGGCTTCGGCCAAAAGCGACGGGGGCTTCGGCCAAAGCGACGGGTGCCCTTGGGGCTTATAGCGATGGTGATGGATCCACATGCATATTGCATACATGCATACACTCATACTTTCTTGGAATGTTTGTTGATGCTTAGTTAAATCATTATTGTGGTTTTCTTGGCATTATAATTGAATGGTAAATGTCCTAATTGTTGTGGATTGATGTTGCTAGATGTTTTCCTAATATAATGCTTATCTTACTTGTTATTATTTATGTAAAGAGACTCACCCTAGCGCTTTTATGTTGCCTGCTCTCGTGGCAACGCCAGGTGATACTGAGCGAAGGTGTTCTTGCCTTTTTGGGTCGTTTGTGTCAGCTCTGATTAGTAACACGGGGGCGGAATTGTAGTATTGCCATTTTATTTTATGTAATAGATCGATTTGGATTATATCTTGAATATGTTAAACTTAGTTTTTGCTCCGATGTGCTGTAAAACTATTTTCTGGATTATTGTAAACTTAAGACAGGTTTTGAGGGTTCGCCCCATCTTGACGTGATATACATTTCGCGCACTAGATGCGTTTGAGTTTTAAAGGCTATTTCGTGGTATTTTGATGAAATGTAGCACTCTCTTTGAGGTGCGTGGAAAAGTTTTAAAAACTCTGATCTTTATTTATTAAAATAGTAATTAATAGAAGGGGTGTTACATTAGTGGTATCAGAGCGATTCGGTCGTCCGCCAAGTCGTCGAGTCCGTTAACCTCGAGTCTTGGTACTCGTTCTAAATCATAATTATGCTGCTGTTTATTACTGTTAACTTTGTTGGTTTGTTAATTCATTAACGTGCCTTGTGACTTATTGATTGGAGTACGATTGAAAGTTATATTGTATTATTGAGGCATATGTGACTGAACTGTGTAACTAGTGGTTGTAGCATTGATTTTGTCTGTTCGTGACTGTTGTCTGTATCGTTCGAGTAAGTGTGATTAAAAGAGTTCTAACGACGTCAAAGGAGTGAAAGTCGTGACGACGCCTTCGCACTCCGGGCTGCGTTAAAAATCTTTTAATGTGGTAGTTATGAATCGAAAGAAAGTAGTTTTTGGGACCTTAATTAGTTGGTTGCATGAGTAGGAGGGACTGATCACCCCAAATACTCATCCCAATGAAGGAGGCGACAATAACTCGTGGTTATTATTGAATTTGGATGCATGCACTAATTTTAATTTGATGGGTTGTCTAATTAGTTTGTTAGGATATAGAAAATAATTTTTATATGACCTAACCGTGGTAAGTATACAATGAACTTTGAAGATTGCGTGTGAAAATTGTTGCACTGAATTGACGTCGTTGCCATAAGTTAATTGTTTTGAAGATAGTATGCCAAAATGAAATAATGTGTAATGCTATATTTTCATTTTCTCAATCGAAGTTGCATGACTTGAAGTTTTGACATGTTTAGTGTTTCAATTCGGCTTGTTTTGTGAGCATGATATGAATTGTCAAAAAATGAAATGATTAACTTTCCTTACCTTCTGAGTGTATGTCGGAAACTAAAACTTTGAACTAATAAGTAGTTGTTTATGTGGTTGCATATTTGTGTGATAGTAAGCTTTAGGGTTTGCATATAGTTTCCCCTTTTTGGACAAACTGTAAGTCCTATGATTTTCAAAAAAAAAAACGGTAATTGGAAAATTTGATGCTAATGGGAAAACGAATGTGATGTCCAAATTAGTGTTGTATTTGGTTTTCAAGTTGTGCTAAGATTCTATTTCAAGATGTGACATAAATTCGGCTTTTGAACCGATTAGGTTGTGATTTAATGATGTTTGAAAAATTATGAGATTGGACATAAATTGCATGATTAAATGAGTTAAAAAATTTTATGCTCCGAGAATGTGAGTCCAATAATAATTGTCACTGCTTGAAAATTGTTTACGTGGATTATAAATCTAATGATGAAAACTGTGTAACAGGATATTTTGTGTACTCCCATGTCTTGATTTGTTTTCCTTGCTAAGTGTTGCCAAGAGCATTTAATTTCATTTGGTTAAACTAATATCAAGTCTCGAATCGAAACAATTGTTTTATGATGCATGTATTAGTTATATCCTTTGTGATACGAAATCCATTCAATTTGATAGAATTATATGTTCCACGATATTTCCTAGAGAAGTTGTAAAATTGCATGTTAGCCAACCCTTAGGAAATGAAGAAATCGAAGATGATGCCTACGTGTTTAAATCTTTTCGGACATGAGTGTTTAAATCGTTTGCATGATTGGTTTTTCTTATTTGGTGCTTGATGAAATGCATAAGTATGTGATGATTATAATTGGTTTGGTGATTGATCAGGATGAGTTTTACTTGTTTACGATTTTGTGCGTGTCTAGACACTGTTTCAGACTTTTGAAAACTGGTACTGTTTGGTTGAGTCAAAAATTATGTGGCTGAGTGTTTTCGAAAATAGACTTAAAGCCGGTCGTTTTGGCACTAGTTTCATTAAATTCGGAGTTGTGTAGCTCCAGTTATGAGTCTCCAAAGTCGAGTCAAATTTCTAGAGTCAATCTGTGGTAGGTACGGTTTTTGCAAGTTTATGCCTCCAAATGAACTCCGTTTTGAACGATTCTTTTTCCATTAGAAACTACACTCGAAATTCTTTTATTCGGGCTAAAGTTTTGTCCCATTTGGTCGAGTTTAAGTCCGTTTAAGGTGAAATGAAGTGGGAGGACAGAATCTGTCCCGTCGGGGAACTGTTCGGGTTGCGTATAAAAACTGTACTAATTGGCTCATTGTTTTGAAACTTTAATGATATATTCAGAAACTACACATCCGTGGCTTGGATCCAACAAATATTTATTTGTCGAAATCCGAGGTCGTTTACTATTTTAATTAATTCGCCAAAGTAGGCACATAGTTGCAGAATTTTCTGCACATGAGTTTAGAAAGAATAATTTGAACCTGGAATAAAATGATTAATTGTGGAATATTAGGTCGAACTTGAATTTTGTTATTATGATCGTGTTAATTGTTGATGAGAATGATGTTGGATATATGATAAATTGTTGAGATTGGTATTGATGTGTTACTTACGGTTGTTAGTGTTGTTGGGCCTCTGGCCATAATTTTTGTGTCTCTTGTGTTGGGTAGCCGGGTAGGACTTTGACAACCTACAGGTTAGAATACCTAATTGGGGAGTGAGAATGTAGGGAAGAGTGTTTGATCGGCTGTGTGTACGATAGGACTTGGATGAGGACGGTTAGAGGAGATAAGAAGAGTGGATGTTGATTTCATGAGTTTAGCGTAGGTTTTCGAGGAGGATAGCAATCGTTCATACAAAATAGTGAAGGAGAGGAGAGCTCGGGCAAGAAGTCAAGTGGGGAAGACGCGCTCTGCGGGATTGTGTGTCACAAGTGGGGTAAGCCAGGGGCATAAGAGTCAGTTGCATGGTCAACAAGTGTTTGAGTGTGGTAAGGAAGCTCATATAGCTGCTAAGTGTGAGAGGAAGGGTGTGGTTTGCTACAACTGTGGTGAAGTGGAGCACATTAGTACTAAGTGTTCGGAGCCTACGGAGGGTGAGGGTTACTTTTAGGGGTACGAGTTTTATTTAGGGTAACATGCTAGAATTCAATGATTGTTTGTTGTGGTGTGTTTAAGTTTGCATGTCCATGATAGTTAGATTTTCGAGGACGAAAATATTCTAAGTGGGGGAGAGTTGTAACGCCCAAAAATTTATTAGATGAGTATTTAACTAATTTAATTAGGTGAATATCTAATTAATTTAATTAAGTGATTATTTGACTAATTTAATTAAGTAATATTTTAGTTGGATACATTAAAATAAATAAATAGGGAGTATTTTAGTAAATAAATGAAGAGTATTTTAGTTAAATTGTGAGGGTGTGTATAAGTACCTAAGGGGTGCAAATAAGGGGCCCAAGCCCACTAAATAGGCCCAAACTAAAGGAATGACCTTAGGGTAAGGGTTTCCATCCCATAGAACAAAAGAAAAGCAGAAAAATAGAGGGGAGGGACAGCTATGGAGGCCGCGCAGCTGTTCATGGAAAGGGGGAGGAAGGAAAATTCATTTCTTGCTTTTGGGTAAGTGGTTTTGGTACCAAACAACTCCATATTTCTCCCTCTATCATTTAGTATAAGATTCCTACACTAATTCCCTTCCATTTTCCTTTTACCATTGATGGGGTTTGGAGCTCAAAGTTTAGGAGAAGCTAGTTCTAATGGTTCTTGAAGTTGTGAAGGAGGAACACTAGAATTCTTCAATTTTGAGGTTAGGGATTCTCATTTATATCTATAATAATTTGTATGATATGTATTGTGTGTGGAATAGCACTAGGTTGTTTGTTTGTGTGAATTCTATGTTAATTATATGTTGGTTGTTGTATTTGATGCTTAAGTTGGTGATTCCATGTTGCTTGTTGTTGGAAAGATATGAGTGGTTAAATATGCATGCTATGTGTTTGATGAAATGTTTCAATGTGAAGAAGAATGTGAATATGATGATTTAATGGTATTGATTAAATGTTTAAATGTGTGATGTTAAAGTGAGAATTAGATTGTTGAGTAAAAAGTATGTTTGAAGTGGGTTGGTTGGAGTGTGTAGAGAGGGGCGCCAAATGCATAGGCAAATGGCGCCTTGTTGTTGTTTTTACGGTTGTGGCGTAGTGTGGGGAAGGCGCCATTTGCTAGGCAAAATGGCGCCGAGCATCTTGGTTGGTGGCTTAGCGGGGTGTGTAGGCGCCAATTCACCGAGAATCTGGCGCTGGTGAGTACTTAGTGTGCACGGTGTGCGTGTGCAAGTGCATGGGCGCCGATTCCACAGGAATTTGGCGCGTGGTGCTTGTGCGTGTGTTTGGGTGAAGGTGTGGCACGGTGCGTGTGTGGGGCGCCAATTCTTTAGAATTTTGGCGCCTGGGTGCGTGACTTAGTGTGGGTGTGTCTTTGCGGAGTAGCACGCACGTAAGAGCGCGCCGATTTCCTAGAAACTTGGCGCCCAGTGAGCTTGTGAGTGTGTTGCGTGCCAAGGGTTAGTGTTGCACTAAGTGAGGCGCCAAAATGGCTGCCCCTTGGCGCCTAGTTGTGCTTAATGGAGTCTAAGTGATGTTTTTAGTCCCTAAGAATTAATTTAATCCTTGGTGTGACAAAATAGTCCCTAAGTATTAAATTAATCCTTGGAGTGACAAAATAGTCCCTTAGTGTCTAATTAAGCCTAACATGTCAAAATAATTTCCTAAGTACCAAATTTATCATAATGAGTCAAATAATTCCTTAAGTACTACACTAATATTGGGTGTATTAAAATGGTCCTTAGGTGTTGCAAAGGTCCTTATGAGGTGTTTTGGTCCTTAAGTGGAATTTAATCTTTGATGTGGGATTTAATTTAATAAATGAGGTGTGAGGTGTTGTAATGATGATTAAGCGACGGGTAGGCTTCGGCCAAAGCGACGGGTTGTGTTGTGGAGATGTTTTAAGTGATGTGACAATGAATGTGGTGGTGGATGTATTGTGTTGTGGTGCATTGTCATGGTGTCGCATAAAGCATACACATAAAGCGATGGGGGCTTCGGCCAAAAGCGATGGGGGCTTCGGCCAAAGCGACGGGTGCCCTTGGGGCTTATAGCGATGGTGATGGATCCACATGCATATTGCATACATGCATACACTCATACTTTCTTGGAATGTTTGTTGATGCTTAGTTAAATCATTATTGTGGTTTTCTTGGCATTATAATTGAATGGTAAATGTCCTAATTATTGTGGATTGATGTTGCTAGATGTTTTCCTAATATAATGCTTATCTTACTTGTTATTATTTATGTAAAGAGACTCACCCTAGCGCTTTTATGTTGCCTGCTCTCGTGGCAACGCCAGGTGATACTGAGCGAAGGTGTTCTTGCCTTTTTGGGTCGTTTGTGTCAGCTCTGATTAGTAACACCAGGGACGGGAATTGTAGTATTGCCATTTTATTTTATGTAATAGACTGATTTGGATTATGTACTGAATATGTTAAACTTAGTTTTTGCTCCGATGTGCTGTAAAACTATTTTCTGGATTATTGTAAACTTAAGACAGGTTTTGAGGGTTCGCCCCATCTTGACGTGATATACATTTCGCGCACTAGATGCGTTTGAGTTTTAAAGGCTATTTCGTGGTATTTTGATGAAATGTAGCACTCTCTTTGAGGTGCGTGGAAAAGTTTTAAAAACTCTGATCTTTATTTATTAAAATAGTAATTAATAGAAGGGGGTGTTACATTAGTGGTATCAGAGCAGTTCGGTCCGTCCGGCCAAGTCGTCGAGTCTGTTAACCCTCGAGTCTTGGTACTCGTTCTAAATCATAATTATGCTGCTGTTTATTACTGTTAACTTTGTTGGTTTGTTAATTCATTAACGTGCCTTGTGACTTATTGATTGGAGTACGATTGAAAGTTATATTGTATTATTGAGGCATATGTGACTGAACTGTGTAACTAGTGGTTGTAGCATTGATTTTGTCTGTTCGTGACTGTTGTCTGTATCGTTCGAGTAAGTGTGATTAAAAGAGTTCTAACGACGTCAAAGGAGTGAAAGTCGTGACGACGCCTTCGCACTCCGGGCTGCGTTAAAAATCTTTTAATGTGGTAGTTATGAATCGAAAGAAAGTAGTTTTTGTGACCTTAATTAGTTGGTTGCATGAGTAGGAGGGACTGATCACCCCAAATACTCATCCCAATGAAGGAGGCGACAATAACTCGTGGTTATTATTGAATTTGGATGCATGCACTAATTTTAATTTGATGGGTTGTCTAATTAGTTTGTTAGGATATAGAAAATAATTTTTATATGACCTAACCGTGGTAAGTATACAATGAACTTTGAAGATTGTGTGTGAAAATTGTTGCACTGAATTGACGTCGTTGCCATAAGTTAATTGTTTTGAAGATAGTATGCCAAAATGAAATAATGTGTAATGCTATATTTTCATTTTCTCAATCGAAGTTGCATGACTTGAAGTTTTGACATGTTCAGTGTTTCAATTCGGCTTGTTTTGTGAGCATGATATGAATTGTCAAAAAATGAAATGATTAACTTTCCTTACCTTCTGAGTGTATGTCGGAAACTAAAATTTTGAACTAATAAGTAGTTGTTTATGTGGTTGCATATTTGTGTGATAGTAAGCTTTAGGGTTTGCATATAGTTTCCCCTTTTTGGACAAACTGTAAGTCCTATGATTTTCAAAAAAAAAAAAAAAACGGTAATTGGAAAATTTGATGCTAATGGGAAAACGAATGTGATGTCCAAATTAGTGTTGTATTTGGTTTTCAAGTTGTGCTAAGATTCTATTTCAAGATGTGACATAAATTCGGCTTTTGAACCGATTAGGTTGAGATTTAATGATGTTTGAAAAATTATGAGATTGGACATAAATTGCATGATTAAATGAGTTAAAAAATTTTATGCTCCGAGAATGTGAGTCCAATAATAATTGTCACTGCTTGAAAATTGTTTACGTGGATTATAAATCTAATGATGAAAACTGTGTAACAGGATATTTTGTGTACTCCCATGTCTTGATTTGTTTTCCTTGCTAAGTGTTGCCAAGAGCATTTAATTTCATTTGGTTAAACTAATATCAAGTCTCGAATCGAAGCAATTGTTTTATGATGCATGTATTAGTTATATCCTTTGTGATACGAAATCCATTCAATTTGATAGAATTATATGTTCCACGATATTTCCTAGAGAAGTTGTAAAATTGCATGTTAGCCAACCCTTAGGAAATGAAGAAATCGAAGATGATGCCTACGTGTTTAAATCTTTTCGGACTTGAGTGTTTAAATCGTTTGCATGATTGGTTTTTCTTATTTGGTGCTTGATGAAATGCATAAGAATGTGATGATTATAATTGGTTTGGTGATTGATCAGGATGAGTTTTACTTGTTTACGATTTCGTGCGTGTCTAGACACTGTTTCAGACTTTTGAAAACTGGTACTGTTTGGTTGAGTCAAAAATTATGTGGCTGAGTGTTTTCGAAAATAGACTTAAAGCCGGTCGTTTTGGCACTAGTTTCATTAAATTCGGAGTTGTGTAGCTCCAGTTATGAGTCTCCAAAGTCGAGTCAAATTTCTAGAGTCAATCTGTGGTAGGTACGGTTTTTGCAAGTTTATGCCTCCACATGAACTCCGTTTTGAACGATTCTTTTTCCATTAGAAACTACACTCGAAATGCTTTTATTCGGGCTAAAGTTTTGTCCCATTTGGCCGAGTTTAAGTCCGTTTAAGGTGAAATGAAGTGGGAGGACAGAATCTGTCCAGTCGGGGAACTGTTCGGGTTGCGTATAAAAACTGTACTAATTGGCTCATTGTTTTGAAACTTTAATGATATATTCAGAAACTACACATCCGTGGCTTTCCAACAAATATTTATTTGTCGAAATCCGAGGTCGTTTACTATTTTAATTAATTCGCCAAAGTAGGCACATAGTTGCAGAATTTTCTGCACATGAGTTTAGAAAGAATAATTTGAACCTGGAATAAAATGATTAATTGTGGAATAGGTCGAACTTGAATTTTGTTATTATGATCGTGTTAATTGTTGATGTGAATGATGTTGGATATATGATAAATTGTTGAGATTGGTATTGATGTGTTACTTACGGTTGTTAGTGTTGTTGGGCCTCTGGCCATAATTGTTGTGTCTCTTGTGTTGGGTAGCCGGGTAGGACTTTGACAACCTACAGGTTAGAATACCTAATTGGGGAGTGAGAATGTAGGGAAGAGTGTTTGATCGGCTGTGTGTACGATAGGACTTGGATGAGGACGGTTAGAGGAGATAAGAAGAGTGGATGTTGATTTCATGAGTTTAGCGTAGGTTTTCGAGGAGGATAGCAATCGTTCATACAAAATAGTGAAGGAGAGGAGAGCTCGGGCAAGAAGTCAAGTGGGGAAGACGCTACTGCGGGGATTGTGTGTCACAAGTGGGGTAAGCCGGGGCATAAGAGTCCAGATTGCATGGTCAACAAGTGTTTCGAGTGTGGTAAGGAAGCTCATATAGCTGCTAAGTGTGAGAGGAAGGGTGTGGTTTGCTACAACTGTGGTGAAGTGGAGCACATTAGTACTAAGTGTTCGGAGCCTACGGAGGGTGAGGGTTACTTTTAGGGGTACGAGTTTTATTTAGGGTAACATGCTAGAATTCAATGATTGTTTGTTGTGGTGTGTTTAAGTTTGCATGTCCATGATAGTTAGATTTTCGAGGACGAAAATATTCTAAGTGGGGGAGAGTTGTAACGCCCAAAAATTTATTAGATGAGTATTTAACTAATTTAATTAGGTGAATATCTAATTAATTTAATTAAGTGATTATTTGACTAATTTAATTAAGTAATATTTTAGTTGGATACATTAAAATAAATAAATAGGGAGTATTTTAGTAAATAAATGAAGAGTATTTTAGTTAAATTGTGAGGGTGTGTATAAGTACCTAAGGGGTGCAAATAAGGGGCCCAAGCCCACTAAATAGGCCCAAACTAAAGGAATGACCTTAGGGTAAGGGTTTCCATCCCATAGAACAAAAGAAAAACAGAAAAATAGAGGGGAGGGACAGCTATGGAGGCCGCGCAGCTGTTCATGGAAAGGGGGAGGAAGGAAAATTCATTTCTTGCT
Source organism: Oxytropis ochrocephala (assembly GCA_020916435.1). NCBI lineage: Eukaryota > Viridiplantae > Streptophyta > Magnoliopsida > Fabales > Fabaceae > Oxytropis > Oxytropis ochrocephala. The sequence goes on from CM037092.1 coordinate 22,939,217, forward strand.
TTTGGGTAAGTGGTTTTGGTACCAAACAACTCCATATTTCTCCCTCTATCATTTAGTATAAGATTCCTACACTAATTCCCTTCCATTTTCCTTTTACCATTGATGGGGTTTGGAGCTCAAAGTTTAGGAGAAGCTAGTTCTAATGGTTCTTGAAGTTGTGAAGGAGGAACACTAGAATTCTTCAATTTTGAGGTTAGGGATTCTCATTTATATCTATAATAATTTGTATGATATGTATTGTGTGTGGAATAGCACTAGGTTGTTTGTTTGTGTGAATTCTATGTTAATTATATGTTGGTTGTTGTATTTGATGCTTAAGTTGGTGATTCCATGTTGCTTGTTGTTGGAAAGATATGAGTGGTTAAATATGCATGCTATGTGTTTGATGAAATGTTTCAATGTGAAGAAGAATGTGAATATGATGATTTAATGGTATTGATTAAATGTTTAAATGTGTGATGTTAAAGTGAGAATTAGATTGTTGAGTAAAAAGTATGTTTGAAGTGGGTTGGTTGGAGTGTTAGAGAGGGGCGCCAAATGCATAGGCAAATGGCGCCTTGTTTCTTGTTTTACAATTTGGTTGTGGCGTAGTGCGGGGAAAGGCGCCATTTGCTAGGCAAAATGGCGCGAGCATCTTGGTTGGTGGCTTAGCGGTGTAGGCGCCAATTTCGCGAGAATCTGGCGCTGGTGAGTACTTAGTGCGCCACGGTGTCCGTGCAAGTGTGCGGGGCGCCAATTCCACAGGAATTTGGCGCCGTGGTGCTTGTGCGTGTGTTTGGGTCGGTGTGGTACGGTGCGTGTGTGGGGCGCCAATTCCTTAGAATTTTGGCGCCTGGGTGCGTGACTTAGTGTGAGTGTGTGCTGCACGGAAGTGGCACGGTAAGGGGGCGCCAGTTTCCTTGAAACTTGGCGCCCAGTGAGCTTGTGAGTGTGTTGCGTGCCATGGGTTAGTGTTGCACTAAGTGAGGCGCCAAAATGGCTGCCCCTTGGCGCCTAGTTGTGCTTAATGGAGTCTAAGTGATGTTTTTAGTCCCTAAGAATTAATTTAATCCTTGGTGTGACAAAATAGTCCCTAAGTATTAAATTAATCCTTGGAGTGACAAAATAGTCCCTTAGTGTCTAATTAAGCCTAACATGTCAAAATAATTTCCTAAGTACCAAATTTATCATAATGAGTCAAATAATTCCTTAAGTACTACACTAATATTGGGTGTATTAAAATGGTCCTTAGGTGTTGCAAAGGTCCTTATGAGGTGTTTTGGTCCTTAAGTGGAATTTAATCTTTGATGTGGGATTTAATTTAATAAATGAGGTGTGAGGTGTTGTAATGATGATTAAGCGGCGGGTAGGCTTCGGCCAAAGCGACGGGTTGTGTTGTGGAGATGTTTTAAGTGACGTGACAATGAATGTGGTGGTGGATGTATTGTGTTGTGGTGCATTGTCATGGTGTCGCATAAAGCATACACATAAAGCGATGGGGGCTTTGGCCAAAAGCGACGGGGGCTTCGGCCAAAGGGACGGGTGCCCTTGGGGCTTATAGCGATGGTGATGGATCCACATGCATATTGCATACATGCATACACTCATACTTTCTTGGAATGTTTGTTGATGCTTAGTTAAATCATTATTGTGGTTTTCTTGGCATTATAATTGAATGGTAAATGTCCTAATTGTTGTGGATTGATGTTGCTAGATGCTTTCCTAATATAATGCTTATCTTACTTGTTATTATTTATGTAAAGAGACTCACCCTAGCGCTTTTATGTTGTCGGCTCTCGTGGCAACGCCAGGTGATACTGAGCGAAGGTGTTCCTGCCTTTTTGGGTCGTTTGTGTCAGCTCTGATTAGTAACACCAGGGACGGGAATTGTAGTATTGCCATTTTATTTTATGTAATAGATGATTTGGATTATGTCTTGAATATGTTAAACTTAGTTTTTGCTCATTGTCTTTGTAAAACTATTTTCTGGATTATTGTAAACTTAAGACAGGTTTTGAGGGTTCGCCCCATCTTGACGTGATATACATTTCGTGTAACACCCTAAATGATTTAATCATTTATTTGACTAAATTATTTAAAGTGTTACATTATTTATTTAACTATATTAAATTGTAATGTAGCATTTTATTTTAATTGAAGGAGGTAGTAGGAGAAATGGAGAAGGGTGCAACTAGGGCCCAAAAGCGCATGGCCCAATGTTTATATACCTAAATTAGGTATCACTTCTCATTTGTGAGAAGAGAGCGAAAAAGAAAAGAAAGGAGAAGAGAGGAGCGGCTGCTTGTAGTGCCAAGAGAGGAGGAAAAGAAGAGGATTTCGTGACTTGAAGCTTGGATTGTTGCGGTGGTTTTGTTCGTGACTCCATAAAGGTTCATTTCTACGGTTTATTCAAGGTAAGGGGAGTCTCACTCTATAATAGAGGGTATAATGGGTTGTATAGGGATCATAGAGGGTTAATTTGATGTTAATTGATTGTTAATTGAGTTGTTGTTGAGTGAATTTGAGAAATAGCATGATAGAAATCGAGTTAGGGCTTTAATTTGGGTATTTTGTGTTTTTGATGAGTGTTGCGCATGATTTGAATGTATGGACTGAAATTGAATGTGTTTTAATGATTATTGAGTGGATTGGAATGATATAACATGATTTGAATTGAAAAAAAAATTGAGAATTGGGAGTTTTTGATGCATGGGGCGCCAAATGGCTAGGATTCAGCGCCTGTGTGTGCTATGTGTGATGGGACATAGGTTGTGTTCTTTGTGCAGGCGCCACTTTGTTGAGGAATTGGCGCCTAGATTGCATTCACGTCTTGGGGTTTTGTGCGAGTGCGGGTGTGTTCTTTGTCTGGCGCGAGAATGTGGGTATTTTGGGGCTGGGAAGTGCAACTTAGTGTTACAGGCACTTTTTCCGTGCCAATTTTTGTATTCACACGCCAACTTTCAATTTTAAGTGTTTTGGCTCGAGTGGTTTTTAGTTTGCGGTGTGTTTTTGAAAATGTCGGTGGGGCTTGTTTTGTGTGTGTTTTGGGGCCGGGAGTGAAACTTGTATTTACGAACATATTTCCTCGTGCCAACTTTTGTATTCACACGCCAACTTTCATTTTTAAATGTTTTGGCTCGAGTAGTTTCGAGTCTGAGGTCTTATTTTAAAAATGTCTCGGTGGGGTGATTTTGGGCGTGTTTTGGGGCAGGGAGTGAAACTTACTTTTCTAGGCATATTTCTTTGTGCCAAATTTTGTATTTACTCGCCCAAATTCATTTTTAAACATTTTGGCTCGGGTGGTTTTTGGTTTGAAAGTGTTGGGTGAGTGGGCAGGGGCGCCAAACCGTACGCTGTCTTCTTGCTGTGTCTTAGTTTGTGTGCAAAGCGTATGCGAGTTTGTGTCTCAGGTCTGTGTTGCCCGGGCGCAGATTGCTAGAAAAGTGGCGCCCGATGTGGTTGTGTTGCCACGGGCGCCAAAATCTTGAGTTTACGGCGCTAGTCTTTGTGTTACACCGGGCGCGAGAATGTGGGGAAAATGGCGCTAGTCTTTGCCAAGTGCCTAAGAGGAGTCTTTGTTTTGGTCCACTAGGTGACAGTTTGGTCCACTAGATGGTTGTTTTGGTCCTAAATGGTGGTTTTAGTCCCACAGGTGAGGTTGAGCACTCTAGAGGAGAATAGTCAGGTGGGACTTAATGGTGTTGAGAGTTTATAATGAGGTGATTGAGCATGCCATGGGGCATGGGCGGAGGAGCCAAGCCGGGAGGGCTATAAAATGAGATTAAACGAGGTAAGAATTAATGGGTGTATTGAAATTTGTTTGAAATGGTGTTTGTGATGTACATGGAGTCTCATCCATACATTGGTCATGGTCGTAGAGTTTATAAAATGATTTGTGAAGCTTTGAGGGCGGGGGCCTTATAAAATGATTGTGAAGCTTTGAGGGCGGTAGGGGCGAGTCATGAGGACTCCATTATTGATGAGAATCTTAGGTGGGCAAATGGTACCACATGCATCTTGACATTGCATACATTCCCATTAGTGCATGAATATTGTTGATTGATGGTTGGTGTGTTTGGGTATCTTTGTAAACTATGATTATATATTGCTTATTATCACTTTTATTATATAGTTCGAGACTCACCCTTTCATTTGTTGTTTACCACGGGTAGTCATGAGTGAGGGCTTTCTACCTTCACTACTCCCAAAGTCGGTCTGCTCACGTCACGTAGCACCTAGGGGTTGGGGTTATGAACTATAGTTGCCTTGTTTTGCTCTTTGTTGAGCCTTACATGTATTCTTTGTGAGGCTCTTTGAATTATTTTGTTGGATTCATGATTACTTTCATTGCATTATATGAAACTATAGTTCCACGAGTTGATTTCTTTGGTGTTACGTATTTTGATTATGTTTATGAGAGGTGTGACGCTCCATTTCATTGAGGATTGTTTTATGTTATACTATTAGTGTCTTTGAATGACTATGGCTAAATTGTGGTTCGCCACTAAGGTCGAAATTTCTTTATTTGGTGTATTTACAAGGGCATCTTGAGAGCCTTGCAAAGGAGGTCAATGCACATTGCAAGTAGTATCGATTACGAGTAATCCCATAGTCAATCAGTTCACTATTTTATAACACACTAAACTAAAAGATGACTGAAATGATTTTTGTATACTCGATTTTTGATTTAAATTACACAGGGTAGAAATGGGGTTTACATTAGTGGTATCAGAGCAAAAGTTCGGTCTGTCCAGACCAAGTGTGTGCATGCTGTCATAGTGTTTATGACAATTAGGTGTTGCTAGACTAGTTCTAAATTGTTGTTCATCTTTGTAGATAGAGGTGAGTTCAGAACGAGTAAGCCATATGAGGTGTCTGGCGATAGAGGAAATCGAGAGGTATGTTGGTGGTAGTAGGTCTGCTTTGAGGGTAAGAGAGGTGCTTTGAGGGCAAAAAGCCAAGTGGGGAGATGCTCCGTGATATGGTGTGTTTCAAGTGTGTGGCCGGGTCATGAGAGCTTCGGTTGCAAGTCTGCTAGTTTTCTTCTTCTGAAGAGGAAGAGTGCATTTCTTTGTCTGTTTGAGCAATTGCGCGGGGTGATGAAAGAGGGTGGTCAATTTGTTTCCTTTGATGGCGTCTATGTCCGCTAAGAACCAAGTTTGTAGTTGATGGGTTGCGGTGGTGTGTGGGTTTCTGAAGTGTTCCACGATGAGATTCCTAGTGTGCCACGAGAGGAGGTTGAGTTGAGTTGAATTGAACTTGTGCACAGTACTAGGCACATGTGGCATGTGCCGTCTGCAGGATGTCGGCTTACGAGTTATGCGAATTGAAGAAGCGATTAGAGGAGCTTCTTGAGAAGAAATTTGTGAGGCCTAGTGTGTCACCATGGGGGCTCGGTTTTGTTAGTAAGGAAGAAGGATGGGAGTATGCGCGTGCGTGCGTGGACTACGGACAACCGAACAAAGTAACTATCAAGAATAAGTATCCTCTTCCGAGGATAGATGATCGATGGATCGGTGGTGGGTGCTAAAGTGTTTAGCAAGATTGACTTGAGGTCGGGGTATCACCGATTAAGGTGAAGGATGAAGACATCGTAAAAGCAGCGTTGAGCGAGGTATGGGCATCATGAGTACTCTGTAATGCCGTTTGGTGTCCACAAATGCACCGGGGTGTTTATGGAGTACATGAACCGAATCTTCCATAGCTATCTGGATCGGTTTGTGGATGTTTTTATTGATGATATTCGGTGTACTCAAAATCGAGGAAGAGCATGCGAGCACTTGAGGTTGGTGCTAGAGGTCTTGAAAGAGAGGAAGTTGTATGCGAGTTGTCAAAGTGTGAGTTACAGTTTGCGTGAGGCGAGCTTCTTGGGTCACATTATTTACGGTGATGGTATAGGCGTGGATCCGGCCAAGGTTGATGCGATGTTGCGGTGGGAGAGCCCAAAGCTTTGTGGTCGAGATCGGGAGTTTCTTGGGGTTGGTGGTTACTACGGGAGGTTTATTGAAGGGTTCTCTAAGCTAGCCCTTCCATTGACTCAATTGACTTTGTAAGGGAAGAGCCTTTGTGTGGGATGTAAAATGTGAAGAGAGCTTCCAAGAGTTGAAGAGGAGGTTGACTACGTCTCGGTGTTAGTGTTGCATGTGCGAGCAACCATTTGTTGTGTCTTGTGATGCTTCCAAGATGGGTTTGGGAGGTGTATTGATGCGAGGATGGGAAGGTGGTTGCTTATGCGTCCGGCAGTTGAGGACCCATGAGAAGAACTATCCCACTCATGACTTAGAGTTGGGCTGCGATTGTGTTTGTGTTGAAAATGCGGAGGCACTATCTCTATGGTACTAGATTCGAAGTGTTCGGTGATCACAAGAGTGCGAAGTACTTGTTTGACCGAGAAGGAGTGAATATGAGACAGAGGCGTTGGTTAGATTTGTTGAAGGACTATGATTTCGGCTTGAACTATCACCCGAAAGCAAAGCTAATGTCGTGGCGATGCTTTGAGTCGGAAGACCTTGCATATGTCGGCTATGATGGTGAGGAGTTGGAATTGATTGAGCAATTCCAGTGACTTGAGTTTAGTGCGTGAGGTGACACCTCGAGTGTCGAGTGGGGATCTTGAGGTGGGAGCGAATTCTTGGTTAGTATCGAGAGACATTGAGAGACTAGATGTGGCTGGTAGACTTCTTTGGTTGCGGGTGAGCAAAGCTGAGAGAGGATTACTGAGTTGGATTCCGTGGTGTTTTGAGATTCGGGGCCAGAATCGTGTTCCGGATGATCTTGAGTTGAAGAAGATGATACTTGAGGAGAGTCATAGGAGTAAGTTGAGCATTCATCCAGTGCTACTAAGATGTACCATGATCCAAGAAAGCATTTTGGTGGCCTGGTATGAAGAGGATGTTGTTGCGCGATTTGTATATGCTTGTTTGACTTTGCGAAGTCAAAGATTGAGCACCGAAGCTGCGGGGTTGATGCAACCTTTGGAGATTCGGAATGGAAGTGGGACAAACATTTCCATGGATTTTGTGGCCGGATTGCCAAATCTTTGTGAGAGAGTGTCGACCTTATTTGGGTGATTGTGGATAGGTTGACCAAGTCTGCTCACTTTATTCCTATCAACATCACCTTTCTGTGCCAAAGTTGGCTAGAATTTACATTCGGTGATTGTGAAGCTTCATGGGGTTAGAAGAGTATTGTGTCGGATAGAGACCCGCGGTTTACATCGAGTTTTGGGAAGCTTGCGGGAGGCTTTGGGGTCCAAGGCGAGGTTGAGTTGACTTATCATCCTCGGTGATGGTGAGACAGAGAGAACCATCCAGTCTTTGGAGGATCTTTTGAGAGCTTGTGTGCTAGAGCGAGGGGAGGTGCGTGGGATACACATCTCCCAGCGATTGAGTTCACTTATAATAACGGCTATCACTCGAGCATCGGGATGGCTCCTTTTGAGGCAATTGTATGGACGGAGTGCGAGAACTCCTTTGTGTTGGCATGAGTCAGGAGAGAGTGTTGTTCTTGGACCCGAGTTGGTTAGGAAGACTCACCGAGAAAGTGAAAATGATCGAGAGAAGATGAAAGAGTCTCGTGAGTCGTGAGAAAAGTTATCATGATAAGAGGAGGAAGGACTTGGAGTTTCAGTGGTGAGCATGTGTTCTTGAGGTCACGCTTTATGGCCCGGTGTTGGGCGTGCTCGAAGGCAAAGAAGTTAACTCCAAGGTTTATTGGACCGTACCAAATCACCGAGAGGTTGGAAAGGTTGCTTATAGGGTGGCCTTGCCACCCGATCTTCGAACTTGCACGATGTTTTTCACGTGTCACGACTTGGAAGTCTATTCGACCGTCTCATGTGATTCACATGGATGATGTGGAGTGCGTGAGAACCTCACTTTGTGGAGACTATGCCGGTGAGGATTGATGATAGAGAAGTGAAGGTGTTGAGAGGAAAGACATTGCCTTGGTCAAGGTAGTGTGGTTGGGAGCTTCTTTGGTGAGAGTATGACTTGGGAGTGGAGAGCGGGATGCGGGAGTCGTATCAGAGTGTTTGATTTCGGTATGAATTTCGAGGACGAAATTTCCTAAGTGGGAGAGAGTTGTAACACCACTAAATGATTTAATCATTTATTTGACTAAATTATTTAAAGTGTTACATTATTTATTTAACTATATTAAATTGTAATGTAGCATTTTATTTTAATTGAAGGAGGTAGTAGGAGAAATGGAGAAGGGTGCAACTAGGGCCCAAAAGCGCATGGCCCAATGTTTATATACCTAAATTAGGTATCACTTCTCATTTGTGAGAAGAGAACGAAAAAGAAAAGAAAGGAGAAGAGAGGGAGCAATTGCTTGCGTGCAAGAGAGAGGAGGAAAAGAAGAGGATTTCGTGACTTGAAGCTTGGATTGTTGCGGTGGTTTTGTTAAGTGACTCCATAAAGGTTCATTTCTACGGTTTATTCAAGGTAAAGGGAGTCTCACTCTATAATAGAGGGTATAATGGGTTGTATAGGGATCATAGAGAGGTTAATTTGATGTTAATTGATTGTTAATTGAGTTGTTGTTGAGTGAATTTGAGAAATAGCATGATAGAAATCGAGTTAGGGCTTTAATTTGGGTATTTTGTGTTTTTGATGAGTGTTGCGCATGATTTGAATGTATGGACTGAAATTGAATGTGTTTTAATGATTATTGAGTGGATTGGAATGATATAACATGATTTGAATTGAAAAAAAATTGAGAATTGGGAGTTTTGATGCATGGGCGCCAAATGGCTAGGATACAGCGCCACTGTGTGCATGCTGTGATAGGACATAGGTTGTGTTCTTTGTTGCAGGCGCCACTTTCTTTGAGGAATTGGCGCCTAGATTTGCTGTTCACGTCTTGGGGTTGTGTCCGAGTGCGGGTGTGTTCTTTGTCTGGCGCGAGAATGTGGGTATTTTGGGGCACTGGGAAGTGCAACTTAGTGTTTCAGGCACTTTTTCCGTGCCAATTTTGTATTCACTGCCAACTTTCAATTTTAAGTGTTTTGGCTCGAGTGGTTTTCTAGTTGCGGTGTTTTTGAAAATGTCGGTGGGGCTTGTTTTGTGTGTGTTTTGGGGCCCGGGAGTGAAACTTGTATTTACGAACATATTTCCTCGTGCCAACTTTTGTATTCACACGCCAACTTTCATTTTTAAATGTTTTGGCTCGAGTAGTTTCACAGTCTGAGTCTTATTTTAAAAATGTCTCGGTGGGGGTGATTTTGGGCGTGTTTGGGGCCGGGAGTGAAACTTACTTTTCTAGGCATATTTCATTTGTGCCAAATTTTGTATTTACTCGCCCAAATTCATTTTTAAACATTTTAGCTCGGGTGGTTTTGGTTTGAAAGTGTTGGGTGAAATTGTGGAGTGGGCGTAAAGTGTCTTTGCTGTGTCTTAGTTTGTGTGTGCAAAGCGTATGCGAGTTTGTGTCAGGTGCGTGTTGCCAGGGGCGCAGATTGCTAGAAAAGTGGCGCCAGTGGGTCGTGTTGTTGCCACGGGCGCCAAAATCTTTGAGTTTCTGGCGCTAGTCTTTGTGTTACACCGGGGGCGCGAGAATGTGGGGAAAATGGCGCTAGTCTTTGCCAAGTGCCTAAGAGAAGTCTTTGTTTTGGTCCCTAGGTGACAGTTTGGTCCACTAGATGGTTGTTTTGGTCCTAAATGGTGGTTTAGGTCCCCTGGTGAGGTTGAGCACTCTAGAGGAGAATAGTCAGGTGGGACTTAATGGTGTTGAGAGTTTATAATGAGGTGATTGAGCATGCCATGGGGGCATGGGCCGGAGGCCAAGCCGGGAGGGCTATAAAATGAGATTAACACCGAGGTAAGAATTAATGGGTGTATTGAAATTTGTTTGAAATGGTGTTTGTGATGTACATGGAGTCTCATCCATACATTGTTATTGATCGTAGAGTTTATAAAATGATTTGTGAAGCTGAGAGGCGGCGGGGGCCTTATAAAATGATTGTGAAGCTTTGAGGCGGTAGGGGCGAGTCATGAGGACTCCATTATTGATGAGAATCTTAGGTGGGCAAATGGTACCACATGCATCTTGACATTGCATACATTCCCATTAGTGCATGAATATTGTTGATTGATGGTTGGTGTGTTTGGGTATGCTGTAAACTATGATTATATATTGCTTATTATCACTTTTATTATATAGTTCGAGACTCACCCTTTCTGTTGTTGTTTACCACAGGTAGTCATGAGTGAGGGCTTTCTACCTTCACTACTCCCGAGTCGATGCGCTCGACACGTAGCACCTAGGGGTTGGGGTTATGAACTATAGTTGCCTTGTTTTGCTCTTTGTTGAGCCTTTCATGTATTCTTTGTGAGGCTATCTTTGAATTATTTTGTTGGATTCATGATTACTTTCCGCTGCATTATATGAAACTATAGTTCCACGAGTTGATTTGCTGGTGTTACGTATTTTGATTATGTTTATGAGAGGTGTGACGCTCCATTTCATTGAGGATTGTTTTATGTTATACTATTAGTGTGCTGAATGACTATGGCTAAATTGTGGTTCGCCACTAAGGTCAGAATTTCTTTCGCTGGTGTATTTACAAGGGCATCACTGAGAGCCTTGCAAAGGAGGTCAATGCCTGTTGCAAGTAGTATCAGTTACCTGAGTAATCCCATAGTCAATCAGTTCACTATTTTATAACACACTAAACTAAAAGATGACCTGAAATGATTTTTGTATACTCTGATTTTTGATTTAAATTACCGGGTAGAAATGGGGTTTACATTAGTGGTATCGAGAGCAAAAGTTGGTCTGTCCAGACCAAGTGTGTGTGCATCTGTCATAGTGTTTATGACAATTAGGTGTTGCTAGACTAGTTCTAAATTGTTGTTCATCTTTGTAGATAGAGGTGAGTTCCGAGAACGAGTAAGCCATATGAGGTGTCTGCGATAGAGGAAATCGGAGGTATGTTGGTGGTAGTAGGTCTTTGAGGTAAGAGGAGTCTGCCGAGGCAAAAAGCCAAGTGGGGAGATGCTCCGTGATATGGTGTGTTTCAAGTGTGTGCAAGCCCAAGGGTCATGAGAGCTTGGTTGCAAGTCTGCTAGTTTTCTTCTTCCGAAGAGGAAGAGTGCATTTCTTTGTCCCTCTTTGAGCAATTGCGCGGGGTGATGAAAGAGGGTGGTCAGCTGTTTCCTTTGATGGCGTCTATGTCTGCTAAGAACCAAGCTGTAGTTGATGGGTTGCAGGTGGTGTGTGGGTTTCCTGAAGTGTTCCCTGATGAGATTCCTAGTGTGCCACCAGAGAGGGAAGTTGAGTTCGGAATTGAACTTGTGCACAGTACTAGGCACATGTGTCATGGCACCGTCTCAGGATGTCGGCTTACGAGTTATGCGAATTGAAGAAGCAGTTAGAGGAGCTTCTTGAGAAGAAATTTGTGAGGCCTAGTGTGTCACCATGGGGGGCTCCAGTTTTGTTAGTAAGGAAGAAGGATGGGAGTATGCGTCTGTGCGTGGACTACGGACAACTGAACAAAGTAACTATCAAGAATAAGTATCCTCTTCCGAGGATAGATGATCTGATGGATCAGCTGGTGGGTGCTAAAGTGTTTAGCAAGATTGACTTGAGGTCGGTATCACCAGTTAAGGTGAAGGATGAAGACATCCGAGCAGCGTTGAGCGAGGTATGGGCATCATGAGTACTCTGTAATGCCGTTTGGTGTCACAAATGCACCGGGGTGTTTATGGAGTACATGAACCAAGAATCTTCCATAGCTATATCTGGATCGGTTTGTGGATGTTTTTATTGATGATATTACGGTGTACTCAAAATCGAGGAAGAGCATGCGAGCACTTGAGGTTGGTGCTAGAGGTCTTGAAAGAGAGGAAGTTGTATGCGAGTTGTCAAAGTGTGAGTTCAGTTTGCGTGAGGCGAGCTTCTTGGGTCACATTATTTACGGTGATGGTATAGGCTGTGGATCCGGCCAAGGTTGATGCGGTGTTGCGGTGGGAGAGCCCAAAGCTTTGTGGTCGAGATCGGGAGTTTCTTGGGGTTGGTGGTTACTACAGGAGGTTTATTGAAGGGTTCTCTAAGCTAGCCCTTCCATTGACTCAATTGACTGTAAGGGAAGAGCCTTTGTGTGGGATGTAAAATGTGAAGAGAGCTTCCAAGAGTTGAAGAGGAGGTTGACTACGTCTCGGTGTTAGTGTTGCTGTGCGGAGCAACCATTTGTTGTGTCTTGTGATGCTTCCAAGATGGGTTTGGGAGGTGTATTGATGCGAGGATGGGAAGGTGGTTGCTTATGCGTCCCGGCGATTGAGGACCCATGAGAGAAGAACTATCCCACTCATGACTTAGAGTTGGGTTTGCGATTGTGTTTGTGTTGAAAATGCTGGAGGCACTATCTCTATGGTACTAGATTCGAAGTGTTCGGTGATCACAAGAGTGAAGTACTTGTTTGACCGAAGGAGCTGAATATGAGACAGAGGCAGGCGTTGGTTAGAAATTTGTTGAAGGACTATGATTTCGGCTTGAACTATCACCCCAAGCAAAGCTAATGTCGTGGGCGATGCTTTGAGTCGGAAGACCTTGCATATGTCACTATGATGGTGAGGAGTTGGAATTGATTGAGCAATTTAGTGACTTGAGTTTGGTGCGTGAGGTGACACCTCGAGTGTCGATTGGGGATTGAGGGTGGGAGCGAATTCTTGGTTAGTATCGAGACGCTTGAGAGACTAGATGTGAAACCGGTAGACTTGCTTTGGTTGCGGGTGAGCAAGGCTGCGAGAGGGGATCTGAGGTTGGATTCTGGGGTGTTTTGAGATTCGGGGGTAGAATCGTGTTCCGGATGATCTTTGAGTTGAAGAAGATGATACTTGAGGAGAGTCATAGGAGTAAGTTGAGCATTCATCCAGTGCTACTAAGATGTACCATGATCCGAAGAAAGCTGTTTTGGTGGCACCGGTATGAAGAGGATGTTGCGCGATTTGTATATGCTTGTTTGACTTGCGAGAAGTCAAAGATTGAGCACCGAAGCTGCGGGGTTGATGCAACCTTTGGAGATTCGGAATGGAAGTGGGGACTGACATTTCCATGGATTTTGTGGCCCGGATTGCCAAATCATGTGTGAGAGGTCGACCTTATTTGGGTGATTGTGGATAGGTTGACCAAGTCGCTCACTTTATTCCTATCAACATCACCTTTCTGTGCCAAAGTTGGCTAGAATTTACATTCGGTGATTGTGAAGCTTCATGGGGTTAGAAGAGTATTGTGTCGGATAGAGACCCGCGGTTTACATCGAGTTTTGGGGAAGCTTGCGGGAGGCTTTGGGGTCCAAAGCGAGGTTGAGTTGACTTATCATCCTCGACCGATGGTGAGGCAGAGAGAACCATCCAGTCTTTGGAGGATCTTTTGAGAGCTTGTGTGCTAGAAGCGAGGGAGGTGCGTGGGATACACATCTCCCAGCGATTGAGTTCACTTATAATATGGCTATCACTCGAGCATCGGGATGGCTCCTTTTGAGGCACCTTTGTATGGGACGGAGGTGCGAGAACTCCTTTGTGTTGGCATGAGTGGGAGAGAGTGTTGTTCTTGGACCCGAGTTGGTTAGGAAGACTCTTGAGAAAGTGAAAATGATCGGAGAGAAGATGAAAGAGTCTCGAGTCGGCGAGAAAAGTTATCATGATAAGAGGAGGAAGGACTTGGAGTTTCAGTTGGTGAGCATGTGTTCTTGAGAAGTCACGCCTATGGTGGTGTTGGGCGTGCTCACGAAGGCAAAGAAGTTAACTCCAAGGTTTATTGGGACCGTACCAAATCACCGAGAGGTTGGAAAGGTTGCTTATAGGGTGGCCTTGCCACCCGATCTTCGAACTTGCGATGTTTTTCACGTGTCACGGCTTTCTAAGTCTATTCGGACTTTGTCTCATGTGATTCACATGGATGATGTGGAGAGTGCGTGAGAACCTCCTTTGTGGAGACTATGCCGGTGAGGATTGATGATAGAGAAGTGAAGGTGTTGAGAGGAAAGACATTGCCTTGGTCAAGGTAGTGTGGTTGGGAGGCTCTTTGGTGAGAGTATGACTTGGGAGGTGGAGAGCGGGGATGCGGGAGTCGTATCAGAGTTTGTTTGATTTCAGTATGAATTTCGAGGACGAAATTTCCTAAGTGGGAGAGAGTTGTAACACCCTAAATGATTTAATCATTTATTTGACTAAATTATTTAAAGTGTTACATTATTTATTTAACTATATTAAATTGTAATGTAGCATTTTATTTTAATTGAAGGAGGTAGTAGGAGAAATGGAGAAGGGTGCAACTAGGGCCCAAAAGCGCATGGCCCAATGTTTATATACCTAAATTAGGTATCACTTCTCATTTGTGAGAAGAGAACGAAAAAGAAAAGAAAGGAGAAGAGAGGGAGCATTTGCAGTGCAAGAGAGGAGGAAAAGAAGAGGATTTCGTGACTTGAAGCTTGGATTGTTGCGGTGGTTTTGTTAAGTGACTCCATAAAGGTTCATTTCTACGGTTTATTCAAGGTAAGGGGAGTCTCACTCTATAATAGAGGGTATAATGGGTTGTATAGGGATCATAGAGGGTTAATTTGATGTTAATTGATTGTTAATTGAGTTGTTGTTGAGTGAATTTGAGAAATAGCATGATAGAAATCGAGTTAGGGCTTTAATTTGGGTATTTTGTGTTTTTGATGAGTGTTGCGCATGATTTGAATGTATGGACTGAAATTGAATGTGTTTTAATGATTATTGAGTGGATTGGAATGATATAACATGATTTGAATTGAAAAAAATTGAGAATTGGGAGTTTTTGATGCATGGGGCGCCAAATGGCTAGGATTCTGGCGCCACGTAATCTTTATGTGATGGGACATAGGTTGTGTTTGTTGTTGCAGGCGCCACTTCTTGAGGAATTGGCGCCTAGAATTACTGTTCACGTCTTGGGGTTGTGTCCGAGTGCGGGTGTGTTCTTTGTCTGGCGCGAGAATGTGGGTATTTTGGGGCCCGGGAAGTGCAACTTAGTGTTCAGGCACTTTTTCCCGTGCCAATTTTTGTATTCACCGCCAACTTTCAATTTTAAGTGTTTTGGCTCGAGTGGTTTTTACAGTTGCGGGTGTTATTTTGAAAATGTCCGGTGGGGCTTGTTTTGTGTGTGTTTTGGGCCCGGGAGTGAAACTTGTATTTCGAACATATTTCCTCGTGCCAACTTTTGTATTCACCGCCAACTTTCATTTTTAAATGTTTTGGCTCGAGTAGTTTCTCGAGTACAGTCTTATTTTAAAAATGTCTCGGTGGGGGTGATTTTGGGCGTGTTTTGGGGCCGGGAGTGAAACTTACTTTTCTAGGCATATTTCATTGTGCCAAATTTTGTATTTACACGCCCAAATTCATTTTTAAACATTTGCTCGGGTGGTTTTGGTTTGAAAGTGTTGGGTGAGCTGGTGCAGGGGCGCCAAACCTGTCTTTGCTGTGTCTTAGTTTGTGTCTCAAAGCGTATGCGAGTTTGTGTCTCAGGTGCTGTGTTGCCTGCGGGGCGCCAGATTGCTAGAAAAGTGGCGCCCGGTGGGTGTGTTGCCACGGGGCGCCAAAATCTTTGAAGTTTCTGGCGCCTAGTCTTTGTGTTACACCGGGCGCGAGAATGTGGGGAAAATGGGCGCTAGTCTTTGCCAAGTGCCTAAGAGGAGTCTTTGTTTTGGTCCCTAGGTGACAGTTTGGTCCCTAGATGGTTGTTTTGGTCCTAAATGGTGGTTTAGGTCCACAGGTGAGGTTGAGCACTCTAGAGGAGAATAGTCAGGGTGGGACTTAATGGTGTTGAGAGTTTATAATGAGGTGATTGAGCATGCCATGGGGGCATGGGCCGGAGGGCAAGCCGGGAGGGCTATAAAATGAGATTAACACCGAGGTAAGAATTAATGGGTGTATTGAAATTTGTTTGAAATGGTGTTTGTGATGTACATGGAGTCTCATCCATACATTGGCTGCTGGTCGTAGAGTTTATAAAATGATTTGTGAAGCTTTGAGAGGCGTAGGGGCCTTATAAAATGATTGTGAAGCTTTGAGGGGCGCCGGGGGCGAGTCATGAGGACTCCATTATTGATGAGAATCTTGGGTGGGCAAATGGTACCACATGCATCACGACATTGCATACATTCCCATTAGTGCATGAATATTGTTGATTGATGGTTGGTGTGTTTGGGTATCTTTGTAAACTATGATTATATATTGCTTATTATCACTTTTATTATATAGTTCGAGACTCACCCTTTCGTTGTTGTTTACCACGGTAGTCATGAGTGAGGCTTTCTACCTTCACTACTCCCAGTCGATGCCGCTCTCGATCGTAGCACCTAGGGGTTGGGGTTATGAACTATAGTTGCCTTGTTTTGCTCTTTGTTGAGCCTTCATGTATTCTTTGTGAGGCTCTTTGAATTATTTTGTTGGATTCATGATTACTTTCATTGCATTATATGAAACTATAGTTCCACGAGTTGATTTCTTTGGTGTTACGTATTTTGATTATGTTTATGAGAGGTGTGACGCTCCATTTCATTGAGGATTGTTTTATGTTATACTATTAGTGTCTTTGAATGACTATGGCTAAATTGTGGTTCGCCACTAAGGTCAGAATTTCTTTCGCTGGTGTATTTACAAGGGCATCATTGAGAGCCTTGCAAAGGAGGTCAATGCCTGTTGCAAGTAGTATCAGTTACCTGAGTAATCCCATAGTCAATCAGTTCACTATTTTATAACACACTAAACTAAAAGATGACCTGAAATGATTTTTGTATACTCTGATTTTTGATTTAAATTACCGGGTAGAAATGGGGTTTACATTTCGCGCACTAGATGCGTTTGAGTTTTAAAGGCTATTTCGTGGTATTTTGATGAAATGTAGCACTCTCTTTGAGGTGCGTGGAAAAGTTTTAAAAACTCTGATCTTTATTTATTAAAATAGTAATTAATAGAAGGGGGTGTTACATTTGGTTCAACTTGATGTAGCCTCGGTGTTCTTTTACGAGGTCGGCTTTGGCACAGCCTGGAACAGTTGCCCCTAAGTTGAGGTCCCACAATCTATAACAGCCTCGACTCTAATTGTTCGAGTTCGACGATTGCCTTCTACCGCTACAAAGTTGTCATGGTCTCATAATCATGTCGTCTGTGGGAGTGGGAGTCGCCGCAGAGTTCTTCCTCCGGTCTTCAATTGAGTTGTTGAACCCGAAGTCGATGGGGAAACCTGCACTCGTATAGAGCTAACGTCACAGCCGATATGGGATCCTTCCCCGGTCCTTGACTAAGTATCGAAGCCTTAGAGTAGCCCCCACTGACTGAGCATCGAAGGAGTAGTTCTCATTGATGACCAATACAACCGACTGAACTCGATGTGGCCTCGGTGCTTCTTCTGTAGAGTCACTGGTGTCGTCCCTTGAAGTTTTGGCTACCTCGTTAACCACGACATTCCATTTGCGAGGCGAGCGGCGAGGCGAGCGGCAAAGTGAGCGGAATCTTTTCTTCTCTTGTTCTCTTTTCATGTATTAGGTGAGCGGAATCAATTCCTCTATGTCGTCCTTCAAGACTCTGCAGTCGTTTGTGTCGTGGTCGTGGCTCCGATGATATCGATAGTATGTGTGCTTGTTTAGTGTGCTCCTTTTGCGGTATCGGGGTCAGCCACTTAATCTCTCTGAATTCAACGATGAAACACTCTGTCAAAATTTTGTGTCTGGGGGTATTGAGCTCGCAATACTCTGCAAACCTACCCCGATGCTCACGCTGGTTCCCCCAAACTCCTTCTTGGATGGACCCTCTCTCTGGTCCTTCTCTTTAGCTGGGACTGTGTTTCGTCCGAGTTTCCAACTAAGGTGGCCTACTCGTAATCAGTGAATCGTTGGGCTCTTTGCAGGAATTGTAGTGTCTGAGGCCGACTTAAACCGACATTGACATGGAATAATGTCCCCTTGCGGAGGTCGTGTCTCATGAAAAGCATCCTGACTCCATCATCTAAGAGACGAACTTGGTCAGCTTCTTTATTGTACCTCTCGAAGTATTCTCTTAACGTCTCCTTCTCCCTTGTTGCAATGCCCTCAACACGTCTTCCGACTTGGGCTTGAGTCTGGAGGCTGTGAACACTCTGACTAGATGGTCCTAGAATGAGATCGAGGCTGGCTTGAGGTCTCTAAACCAGGTGAGGGCATTATTAGACAGAGACAACAGGAGACAACAAGAAAAGTTTGCATTTGACGTCGTCTGGCGCTACATTATTGCATCGTTAGGTCGAATGTGTCCACATGCTCGTTAGGGTCGCCAAAGCTGTCGTATATTTAGTTGGGGAGGTTTATCTAGCAACTTTGGAATGCAACAGTCAGCAATCTGGCGGATGAAAGGGCTGGGCCGAGATCGGCGAGGCTGACTTTGGTGATGCTTGGAGTGTTTGGATTTGTCTTCCTTCCTCTAGGGAAGCTTCTCCTGATGATGTGATAAGCTGTGAGGTGACGGTGATCCAAGAGAATAGTTGTGACTTGTGCTTGAGCTCGGTGAAGTTGGCGGAGTACGAAATTTTCGAGTTGGGCCTTCTCGGCGAGCTGGAGATCGATGAGTGTGGTGGGTGCGCACAGGGCGACATCGAGGAGGAGAGTGGTGGTGTCGCCTGGATACTAAAGTCTGCGGAGGTAGTGAATTAGGTCGGGCTCGTCCCAGAGGTGTAGCAGTGTTAGTGCGGGCTGAATCAACTTCTTCTTTCTGGCACCACGACTGGGACTGCCTCGGTAGCAGGGAGTGGTGGAGGGGTTGGAATGGAATGTGCCTCTTCAATATAGGTAGAGTTTGCACGTGTCCTTACAGTGTCCGCTCGATTTGTGGTGGAGGTTCCACAACGCTTTGGGGCCGAGCTTGGGTTCGAGTTGAAGGCGTCCTCTAAGAGCCATGGGGATCTGAGTCGGATGAGAGTATATGATACACTCCCACCGTGGTCGCCAATGTTAGTGCTGAGTCGATGGCGGGAAATGGACGGATCCGATGTGGTTTTAGTGGTGGGTCTCACGAGGCACGAATGTCGAGGACTCGGTATTCCTCACGAGGTTAGAGTCATTTGTGGTGGTGTACCGCAAGCACTCTCATGCTTAAGTCAACAAACATGGAAGAGGTAAGAATGAATGAAAGCGCCCCAGATTTGAGGGTGAGGTCAATTTATAGATGCAGGAGGAGGCGGCGCGGCCGTTGGATGAGGCCGTGTCGATCGACTGGCCGTCGGTGTTGATCTCGCCTCGAAGTTGGTAATTGGGTGAGCCCGCGCTTGATTGGGAAAAAGCACGTGGGTAGGCTAGGTTGATCTGAACAATTTTATATGATAATTTTATCTAAAAAATTATATTTATTTTCTAGTTATTAATATTATAAATAAATATTTATGAAAACTTAGCACAATTGCAACCCTAGGTCGGGTTTACTTCTTATAAATACCTTGTTTACACCACAATTGCAACCCTAGGAAACACAAACGCCGCTGCCGCTTCCCTCAAAATACTAGAGTATCTCTCTGGCTCTATTCTCCCATTACTTGCGTTTGTAGAGAACTGCAAAAGTGTACATTCAATTTCTTAAAATACTGTATTGATGTTTTTTGATATGTTTTAGGGGATACATTACTTGGCGACTTCATCCATTAGCGGGGTAATTCAATATTTTCTTGTAATTACTGTACCTTTTTTTGGTGGCTTCTTTTCCTTTATTTGATCTTGTGTTGTTTTGTTTTCAATAGATCCATTAGCGGGGTGACAAAACTTGGTTAATGATCATCTACAAATACAATTGACTGCACCTTCTCATAAATGCTTTGATCAATGGTTCATTTTTATAATGTCCAACGTAGATCTCCACCGACTGTGATTTCTTTGATTAAAAGAATTCGACCAAAGACGTCGATGTCGATCATCTCATATTTTTAAGGTTCTCTTTTATTTATTTTATTGACAACATATTTTTTCTGTCATATTTATCACTATGATTGATTATTATTTAATTGATTTTATTTTGATGAATATTATCTATTTATTGATCTATTTCATAATTTATTACACTGGAATCACTTCAATTCTCTATTGTTCTATAAATAAATCTTTTTTCATGTCTTACGGTGTTTGGTAAAGTTATATAAAGATATTAATATATTTACTCCGTCAATATAATCATGGATATAGATAGATAAATATCAAATGTTTTTATTTTTGAGTATTGCAACCCGGTTAATTTTTTTCTTTACAAACCCAAGTAAATCAGTAAGTAGAATGTTCCTTGGTTTGTATAAATTAATACAACATTTTTAATATTTGTTGTCTTTTAATTTGTTTCAGGTGTTCCAATGATCGATCTTTTGCTGCAAACCTTCTGACACTAAAGTAGGCTTTTGATCGGTATAATTTTTCTCTTACAACTTATTTATCAGTTCTATATGTTATGAGTGATCATTTGTGCATTTTGTAGATTTTGTGTGTATATATCAGTGAATTTAAGATCTTGGGTTTCAAAGTTCAACTTTTTAAATATGCCTCGTTATGAATATCATAATTAACACTTTCATGGTAAAATTCTTAACATCAAATAGGGAATTTAACCACGACAAAAATCTATCTGGGAAATTAACATTACCGGGAAATCTATACGGACAAAAATCTATCCTGGGAAATTAACAAAAGTTTGATTTTGGGGTTAAATTGAGGGAAAAAATTAACACCAACACAAGGTTCGATTTAATATTGATCACAACCAAAAGGATCAATTAGGTTTAAAAGGAAGTTAGGCAAAAGTGAAGAAGCGATTATAGATGAAGGTAAAAGAGAAGAGTGAAAAATCGGTGTTTAGACAAATAGGGAGATTACTAATCAAAAAATAATAATCATGGATATAGATAGATAAATATCAAATGTTTTTATTTTTGAGTATTGCAACCCGGTTAATTTTTTTCTTGACCAACCCAAGTAAATCAGTTTGTAGAATGTTCCTTGGTTTGTATAAATTAATACAACATTTTTAATTTTTTTATTTTAATTTGTTTTAGGTGTTTCAACGATCGATCTTTGCTGCAAACCTTCTGACACTGAAGTAGGCTTTTGATCGGTATAATTTTTTCTCTTACAACTTATTTATCAGTTATATATATATATATATATATATATATATATATATATATATATGTTACGAGTGATCATTTGTGCATTTTTGTAGATTTTGTGTGTATATATTGGCGAATTTAAGATCTTGAATTTCAAGGTTCAACTTTTTTAAATATGCCCCGTTATGAATATCATAATTAAAACTTTTATGGTAAAATTCTTAACATCAAATAGGGGGAACTTAACCCTGACAAAAATCTATCTGGGGAAATTAACATTGGCCACAAGATTTGAGCAATGAGATGGAAAAGTCGATGACACGAGAGAAAAAGCTAAGGGTTCCAACAAGGTTTGATTTTAGGGGTTAAATTGAGGGAAAAAATTAACACAAACACAAAGTTCGATTTAATATTGATCACAACCACAAGGCTCGATTATGTTTTAAAGGAATTTAGAAAAAGCGAGAGAGAGCGATTTTGAGAAAGAAGGGAAAAGAGAAGAATGGAAAATCAGGTTTTTAGAGAAATAGGGGAGATTACTAATCACTAGTCACCACCAAGAGGGCTCTGGCCAAGTCAAAAGTGTGACATAGGTGAGAGTCCGACCAAGTCTAGTGGCGAATATAGGCGTGTTGAGTCGTGAAAGTCTAATAGCTCGCGGACGTGACAAAGGAGAGCCGAGTAGAGGCAAGATGGAGGGAGGGGGTGGTGTTGATCAGTAGAGGGAGAGAGACGAGTCAAAGAGTGAGACATTATGATACAAGCAGTAAGTGTGACAGGGAGAATGATTGATTTAGTGAAATTAGACCCACAAGGTGAAACTGCAAAAGTTTAGGAAAGTTTTAAATCAAGCGAGTCAAAATAAAATTTATACAGAGGAGGTAAGTAGTTCTTTTGGGAAGGTGCAACTTTCCATCCTCAAGATGGGTCTACCACCATGTGTGTTGGTGGCATAGAAAACTGCATTTCTGAGAAACAATGTTGAATTTCTAAACTCCAAAACTGATTCCTTCTTTAACATCAAAACATTAAACAACAAAAGATTCAAATGTACTCTTGCTTTGTGCGTGAGACTTTCTGAGACAAATCTAATTTGAGTTTCTTACCTCCCAAAATTGAATTTGCTGCTTCTGTAAAAAATTTCTTTTCTCAAGATTATTTTTAAAATTTGATGTTGAGTCTTCTATTATATTGAACAATATCAATTAAACCAGCTATAGTTTTATATATAAAAACATTTAAATTGAATTTTAAACTGTGCAACAATACTATAGGAATAAATATTTTTGCTTTGTTAAAAAATGAAGGATTTGGTGCTCAAAACCATAAATTTCCTAGCTTAAATTAACAAATAAAATTATAGAGGTGGATTATTTATCATTTAATAACTTATCTGCGTTTTATAAATTTAAACTGGAAAACTAGTAGTAGATCATATTCCTAGCATGCATGCATCCTAAATGTATCTGTCATTCAATTCTAATTTTATCTGTTGTTATAGGAGAAAATGAGTGAACCAGTGCAAAACAACAACCCAAGTGGTATTACAAAGGGAAATCTGAAGAATTAAAAAACAATGCTTCAAGTTCACAGCCAAAAAGGGGTGGCTCCAAACGTAAATATCTGAGGTCCGATGAAGCAGGGAGTAAATACATAGTTATATATTGGAGATCGAAGAAGTCATAATAAAAACCGGAACCCTTCTCCTCCTCCTCCTCCTCCTCCTCCTCATCCAGTTCCAGATAGAGCTGCTGCAGCTACAAGATCAGGAAGCAATGTTGTTGTAACATTGGGTCAAAATTTTACCGCGTAATTGATGGAATATTTTCTGATGGTCCTATTTTAAAAGGTGTAGTTTTCAAGCGTGAATCTGAGGTTTCTGCTGAAATTGTTCAAGGGGAGTCACGTCCTTCAAGGAGAGTATCACAAAATATATTGATAGTGTATATTAGTTATGTGATTTGGCTTAATATATCTAATTTATATTCAAGTAATCGTATCTCGGATGTTTTTTATTACAAAATAAGTTGATGTATGTATACAATTATTTGAATCAACTAAGTTGTTTGATTGAAAATATGTGGATGCAGGTTGAATAGGATGATAATAGAATAGAATATTAGGAGCAAAATAATGTTATAAAACTAACATCAACACAAACGTACATTGAGCATTGAGGAGGCTCAACAAACATGACTCAAAAGTTATATAGTAAAAGTACATTTAAAATTATAATTATAATAATCTACTATTTGATCATTACAATACAATTAACAAAGTCAAGGTCATGGTCCTAGTTATGTACAATATTGATTTTGAGTCTAGGCTTTATGAAAAGACTCCTCGAGTTAAACCAAAAAGGCCATCATTACAAGAGGGGATCAGTTGTAATAAGGAAGAAGGAAACATTTCTGATACGAATGCATAAAATAAGAGACT
This sequence comes from Oxytropis ochrocephala, assembly GCA_020916435.1. NCBI lineage: Eukaryota > Viridiplantae > Streptophyta > Magnoliopsida > Fabales > Fabaceae > Oxytropis > Oxytropis ochrocephala. The sequence continues at coordinate 22,962,710 of CM037092.1, forward strand.
ATGTTAACACCTAAAATAAATTAAGTTGTTGACCGAGGAAAAATGAAGAGTTCGAGTTCGTAGATAGGCCGAGGCAACCTATAAAGACACTACGGCCTGGATTATTTAAGTACTTGCCAGATGAATGGCTATGGGGGATACTCAGTTTGAAAAGTGTAAGGTAAGGAAAGCTGAGTCCCCAATGGAATGATAAAGTACACCGAGGTAAGATGAAACTCGGTTGAAGGATGCTTAGGATAACTCGCATAATACACCAACGACCTAAAAAAATAAACAGTAATCAAGTTGCTATAAAAGTTCTCTAACATATTACCAAAACTAATTATTGCATAGACTAATCATTTTTCTTTGTTTCCTGGTTGACTGATCCTTATAATAGGGAACGTACCAAAAAAAATCCTTATAAAAACCTATATTCTATTTTACCATAATTTTGGTAAAAAAAACAAAAAAAATTGTGGTAAAACGTAAATTTAATGTGCTACGTTACATGCTTTAGGTTTTTTTAGTTTTGTTGCCTCTTGAGCATTTCTTTTGGGTGTGGTTTGAATCTTGAAGTTTAATAGTTAAATTTGCTTTGCATAAAAAAAGTTCGCTTAAAAAGACGTTATAACTTTATTTTAAGAACAAGGATAAATCACAATATCCCAAGTAGGTTGCTGAGTTGGCAAGCTAAGGGATACCGAAGGTGTGCACAAAATGAGAGTAAGAAGGAGGTCCTGGTTCAAGTCCCGGAAACTAACATTTCTCCCACTCCCACTAACAATTTCCTATAAAAAAAAGTATAAATCACAATGAGTTAGTAGAAAATACATAAGCAAATACTCACTCTAAAATCATATAAATATTAATTGTGTGCAACACTACCACCGATCTACGCAACGATTCATAAGTGTGTGTAACTAATTTCCCTCTCGTGCTTGCAACCGAGGACACCATGGGAGGTATTTGCCGCTGAGGTGCGACTGAGCCAAAAGCAGTCGATGAAGTCAACATCATCATTCATTTTTCCAATGGTTCCAAGTTTTCCGTTCATATTAGAATTGAATCCATGTGGGATCCTTCAAGGATGATTGTTTCATGTTGGAAGCTTCATTCTTTTCACAAAGAGAAAATATTTGAATGGAGAGGATTCCAGTAGAAGGTGTAGAATGTTAAGTTGATTTTGTAGAGACTCAAAATTTACAATTAAAAATGATTGATGGTTTGTTGTTCATGTATGCTTGATGTACAAACCCAAACGTAAAAATGTTTCAAATAGACTTGCTTATACAACACTCTTCAAGGCATCTCCCCACTACTAGAAAATTTATTTTTAGAGAGGAATTTTTTGAGATGGATAAATATCCCTCACTATTAGTGAGGGATTTAGCTACGGAAAAGTGAAATTCAACTGGATTACATTTTTGACGAATATAGAGATGAAAAAAAATCCCTCTCTAAAAATTTCATAGCTAAATTCGTCACAACATACTGAAAAGATATTTAGAGACGGATTTAAGGAACCTCACTAATAGAGAGGAACCTGGAATCCCTCACTAATAGAGTTACCCTCTGTTTTTTTTGTTCAAACCCTTCCCACAAACTTAACTCTCTCTCAGGTTTGGTTAAAAAAAACTCTCGCTCTCTCAGTAAACCCTTCATCGCTCATCCTCTCGCTCTCAGTCTTCCCTTCATCGCTCATCCTCTCGCTCTCAGTAAATCGTTTTTGCTTCCCTTCATCGCTCTCGCACTCACAAAACCAAAACGCAAAACCATCTACGGCGCTCACAAAACCAAAACACAAAACCATCTCCAGCGCTCACAAAACCTAAACGCAAAACCACGTACAGCGCTCACCTACCACTCACCAAAACGCTTTAACCCTAACGTGACCACCGTTCACCGTCACTCACCGTTCGCCACCAAAACGCAAAACCCTAACTATTTGATCCCTAGTGTTTGAACCCTAACGTGTTAAGGTGATCTGATTTTGCTTCTCTTCATCAGCGTTTCTGCTTCTTCATCAGCGATTCTGCTTCTCTCTAGTTGTGATTCTGCTTCTCTTCATCAGAAGTGTGATTCCGCTTCTCTCTGGCTCTTAGGTTGCGATTTGGAAGTGAGTGTGGAAAATGAAGTGTGTGAGTGTGAGTGAGTGGAATTTCACTCATCTTTCCCTGAAAAGTCTCCATTCACTACTCAATCAATTTATCTTCGTAGCATCGTGCCTCCAACTGATAGAGAGAGATTACAATCAATAAAATTGAAACTGCAGTTCCAAAACCTCCTCCCACTTTCAAGGCTTTTGCAACCTCTGCTTCAGCGTGGCTGGCATAAAGTTTCTTTATCATGCCCTAAAGGATCCAATCCAACTCTATTCTATTACTTTTGTCTCATTTTTTTGAACAAAGTTATATTGTTGTGATGCAGCGGTTATGGAATATTGCTTTGAAGGAGGAAGTGACAATGAACAATGCAGATGTCATATCTACTCCAACCTTGTTAGGATTGGCAAATTCTATTTCAAGGACTACTCTTTACAATTTTTAATAGTAGAATTAATACTAGTTATTTGTGTCTATACTTACACTATTGGGTTTCCAACTATTATGTCACTGCAATTTGATTTTTATAAAGCAGAAAGCTAGGTTACATTTGGATTAGTTTTCCAAATTGTTTGACTTTTTTCAAATCATATATGATATGGCTCTTCAAATTTAGTTGATTTCAGTGATGGTATGGTGTGATTTGTACCTGCAGCAGACCTGGCTGTTCATGTTCTTGACTATCTTCATAAGAAACTTGATGAGATGTGTCTTGTACAAGGTGGTAAGGTCGTGACTCCTTTTACTGCAGCATATTATGTATTCTTAATCTTTTTCTCTTGGTTCAGGATCTCAAACTTTAGAAACTATGCCAATCTCAGGAGGAGGCTTATCAGATGGTGCTTTATATTTATGTGGGAAACTTATTGCCATATATTGAGGGTCTTTATTTGTGGCTTTTTTAAGGAATACTTGATGATCCTTTTGATGTGGTAAGGGCTATTAAATATCTCAATTACCAGGGAGTGAAGAAGTTCTTTCTCTATGTTGTGCTTTAATGTCATAGAAATAGCTTGTTTTATGCTGTCTAACTTAGAAATACTCTCTTCAAATTTTCATTTGCTGCATAAACTGCTTAAAAGTGTCTATCAGCCCTCCAGTTGCATTCGTCTATCGGTTATAATTGATTTGTGCCGCATGACACAATGACACTCACTTAAGGGCATAGAATTAGAGTCTGTCCAGTACAATTAAAGGAAATGGGAAGTAGGGATTCCATCTCTTCTCTGTCTAGTACAATTAAAGGAAAAGAGCATAGAATTAGAGACTGTCCAGCTTGTCGTTTGTTTATTTAATTGATCTTAATTCTATTTTTTATTCAACGATCTCCTTTGTCTGATGATGATGTCGTTGATGATGATGATGATGATGATGCATGTATTTGATGTTTAGAGTGAAATTAATTGATGAAATGTGGTGGGGTTGTGTTTGTGTTTGGATTGTTGTGCAATGTGTGAGATTTGGGTGGTTGTTTTGTAATGGTAGATGGTGTGGTTTTGGTTGTAATTTTGGCAATGCATACTTGTTGAATAGTTGATGTTTATTTTCTAATACTACCTTTGGATTTTCTACCTGTGCAGACCGTATTCATGCAAAATTTCCATTTGCTCTGTTTTCAGTCATCCTCTCTTCTATGTTCCTTGGAAAGGAACTAACAACATTGTATTGTACTCCTTTTATTTTCACAGAATTTCATTTCACTTTTTCTGAGGTCTATATAGTTGTTTTCTACTTGACAACATTTTAAAATTGCTTAGGGAAAGCCTGAAAATTTTGGCTGGAGTAGCAAGAAGACCTTCATCTGAATTTTGTAGAGAGGAGGAGGCTTATACATACTTACAATAGCCAGTCGGTTCTTTTGCATCCTCAACATGAAATACAAAATCTTTGATGTGAGTTGAGTACATTATGGTAATAACATTTCTATATACAACATTGTTTATTGTTTTTGAAATATTTTGATCTAATATTGTAGAACTTTAGATCCCTTTATCTGTTATTGAAGGCAGTTACAGTAGTTTAGGAATATTTCAGAAGAACTAGTTCATAATCAGATTTCTTCAATTGCTTTAAAGATTCAATCAAACTATCTTAAGATCTTCGATGTAAAGAAACACAGAAACTTTAGAACTATTTTCCACAACTATCCCAAGGAAATTTCAAATCCACTTTAATAGTTCTGTGCAAATATAAAGATAAGAAACAATAAAATTATGGATGAAACATAATTTAGAAACTCCTGAAAACTTGGAGAAGATGTTGTAATGTAAGGGTTAATTGACTAACATCAAAGCCCCTTATAAGTTGTTTCTTGAACACATTAACTTTAGTCATGACTCATGAGTAGGGACAGGAAATTGATGTAGAAACTCTTAACAAATATTTTTCTACATACCGACTTAGCATCTTGAATTGAGGAAAACACTATTGCCTTATGATGATTTTGTTACTGCCAAATGTTTAAACTATGCTACAATCAAAGGAATGGAAGACTTTGAAATATCCTGATCTAAATTTGGCTCCATGGCCCAATGGATAAGGCGCTGGTCTACGGAACCAGAGATTCTGGGTTCGATCCACAGTGGAGTCGTTTTTATTCACATCAAGAATTATGTAGATGTTTGTGTTTTTTTAAAAAAACATTTGTATGATTATGCTTTATATGCTTTATTAGTAATAGAAGATGTTTCTTTTTTATTAAAATTATGTAGCCTATGTTTTAAAGCACCACTCCTTTGAGATCAAAGGTTTTTTTACAATTTGGAAATAGATATATAAATTAATATAATTGGTATTTGTAAAAAAAAATAGTTTTGTCAAAAAAAAATTGTGTTGAAATCTGTCACTTTTAGAGAGGAAATTGTTTCCTCACTGTTAGCAACGAAAAAAAATTCCTCTCTATTAGCGAGGGATATTTTCTTCTTTATTAGCGACGACATGTATTCCTCTCTAATAGTGACGTGTATCTGTTTCCTCGCTATTAGAGACGGAACAGTGTCCTCTCTATTAGTGACAGATTTCTCCTCTCTATTAGAGGCGGATTATCAGGATCCCTCTCTAAAAAATTTAGTGACGCCAAAATTAGTGACGAATAACGGGTCGTCGCAAATTCCCTCACTAAACCAGTTAGTGACGGATTTTTGTTGTTTAGAGAGGGATTTTGGGCGTCTCTAATTTCTCTTTTTTTAGTAGTACCCCATATAAAACAGCGCAAAGAAGAATGACTCATCATTCATCTCGCCATATCCATAAGTGTGAGGTTGTGTCTCTTTGCAATATACTCACACTACAAGAAAAGCTTGTTTTAGCCACCAGAAATTGCCACGTAGCTTATTAAAGTCGGTAATTTGCCACGCAATTTGCGGCGGCATGTGTAAAAATAGAGCGCGAAATTTCATTGGTGTTTGCCACGGGTTTGCCACGGACATGAAATTTGCGACGGAGATGTCGTGGCAAGTCCGTGGCAACGCGTTGATAAAATTAAAACGAGCCCGATCTATTCCTTCGTTCTTGCACTCTCTCCTCTCTCCCTAAAATCTATTCCTTCGTTCTCTGCGCTCTCTCCTCAAACTCCTCCTCCGACCTCCACCCTCCACTGCACCACCACCACCGCGCCTCCTCAACCTCCACCGCACCACCACTCCATCATTTTCCTTCTTCATCTCCCTATCTCGGCGCTCTCCTCCCTTCACTCCGTCGTTTTCCTTCTTCTTCTTCTATCTCGGCGCCTCTCTCGATTTAATTTCCTCCTCCTTAATCCGTGAAAATCAAAACCACTCCTCGATCTTCCAAATCGTTTAGTTCGGTTAACTCTCAACCTCCAAATCGAAACCCTAGCTTCCAAATTGATTGGTTCCTCTCAAGGTGAAATCTAGGGTTCCAAATTGATCGGTTCCTCCAAATCGAAATCCATTTATGTTGTGTATGTTTTGCGTGCAAGGCTCTAAGTTCTAACTATTGAGTGATGCAAATGCTAAGATTGTGTTTGATTGGTTTTCAAGGTTGGAACTGCTGTTGTCACCGGTAGCACCGGCCAAGATGGAAGATTAGCGGTTGGAAAATTAGGGACACTCTGTGAACAGGTAAGTAACTCTGCATATTTTGGTTTAATTATGTGTTTTATGATTTTGAATTAGAAATGTGTGACCCTTTTGGAAATTAATGGCAGATTAAGAAGCTGAGCTCTTTGGGTCATGAGATTATTTTGGTGTCATCATCCTTAAGAAGCATGCTACCAAGATTAAGCTTCAAGTATCGGACACCGGCGGATAATGAAAAGGCTAATTCAGCAACTCCTGATGTTTCCTCTTCAGGTCTTCGAGAAAAGCCTTCAATCCCAAGATCATTGTCCCTTAGTAAGATATTTACTCCTAGGATTAAAAGAACATCATCATTTCCAGTAGATGAAATTGGAAATTCAAACACATAATCAGCTCATGGGGGAAGTGCATCAGCTCATGGTGGAAGTGTTGGTAGTTCTCTGAATGTGAGATATCAAGCAATGCTTTTAACTTCCCTTTTTCTAGTGTTGTTTGTAGTTTTCAGTTTTCATTGTTGCTGAATCTTACATTATAGACATAATGTTACCATCATTTTAAGCTTTTGGTTTCTTTTGCAGAAAAGAGAGACCCAGCGAAAAATAGCTCGCTCTCTTTCAATGCCTGCCAACAGCAAGGACAAAAGTTTAAGGAGGATGGACTCATTTTTTCGTGTTGTTCCTTCTATTCCTCGAGTAAAGGATGGAATCGAATTGTTGAGCACGTCCCCGGCAAAGGATACTGGTATCTCATTATTAAAACTTGCACAATAGCATTTGCATTCAAGAAAAATGAAAGAATTTTATGTCAAATTTCGAGCAGGATATTTCTGAATTAGAACACTTATTATGTGCCAAGCTTGAGCAGTATTAACAGTTTGGAAAAATGCCAACAAAATTATTGTTACACTACTTCCCAAGGCAGATCAAAACAAATTATTTCAGACTCTCAGATTGTTTCCTCTCTTTTCTAACCTTTCCCTTTTTTCTGGAGGCATTATGTTTAGTTTATGATCTTAAAACAAGTAATGTTTCTTATCTTGTATGTGGTTAGTAACTTGCTTTAATGCTTTCTTGGTTCAGAAAACGAAGATGATGATGATGGTGAAGATATACCTGAAGAAGAGGCTGTGTGTAGAATCTGTCTGGTTGAATTATGTGAAGGAGGCGAGACCTTCAAGTTGGAATGCAGCTGCAAAGGTGAACTTGCTCTGGCTCACCAAGAATGTGCTATTAAATGGTTTAGTATTAAGCGTAACAAGACCTGCGATGTGTGCAAAGAGGAGGTTCGAAACCTTCCTGTCACTCTATTACGGATTCAAAGTGTTCAAAGTCGGATTACAAGAGCAAATAGATCTCAGCTGGAAGAAGTAAACAGGTACAAGCATGTCTACTTTTGTTTGATAAAGATCTCTTTTGATTTCTATGGTAGGGTTATTTCTACAGGACCACACTTATAATTTGTTTGCTCAATTTTATAGGGTTTGGCAGGAAGTTCCAGTGCTTGTCATTGTCAGCATGCTGGCCTATTTTTGTTTTCTTGAGCAGCTGTTGGTAAGAATAACAATCCTCTATGAACTGCCAAAGTTGCAATTTTGTAGAGGCTCAGTTATTCATCTCTTTGCAGGTTACAAAAATGGGAACTGGTGCAATATATTGCCATATCTCTTCCATTTTCATGTGTGTTGGGTCTGCTCTCCTCCATGACATCATCAACCATGGGTAGGTTTGCAAAACAATGACAGATATTGTCAATATATGCTTTTGAAGAGAACTCATCATCCTTTCTATATTTATAATGGTGAATTAGTCAAAGTCGATTGGTCATGTGAGTGTAACACACTTACACCTTTGCAAGTTGAAACTGTGTATATAATCAAGAAACATAGTTTATAAAGGTTGGGTTAATATAAAATGATGTAGCAAGTAGAAGTTATATATTTTAGGTTTTAATCTGTGATGATACTTATTTTTATTTCTTGTTAATTTCAATATTTTGATGATGCTAGACTAGGTTTCACTTGTTTATGCCAACCTTAACATTATTTTGTGTAACTTTGTGTCCAGTGAATAGCAGGTTCATATGGATTTATGCATCTGTCCAGTTTGCTCTGGTGGTTCTCTTCGCGCATATATTTTACTCCTTGGTAATGGATTTTAGAGTGAACTTAATTCTTTTCCCTGTATTTTTTGCTTAAGATAAAGACTGATAATATTATACTAGAAATATACGGTCAAATGAGTCAAGCTCTAGGACTCTCATGTTGAAATTTGACATAACTTTGTCATGTTACAATGTTTATAATCTCCAATATTTATATAGCAATGCCTGAGCTATTACGATCTGCAAAGTTAGCTATAGAGAAAGGGCTGTCTCATGGTCGTGATGTGACCTATTTGAAGTTTTTGACTGACAGTATCATCCCAGCTCTGGTGGAGGCATTGCATAAGGTAATTGTTACAAGATAGTGCATGCAATCGTATGTGAGGGTTGCATGCACTATCTTGTTAGTTGAGTAGTTCCACTCCTGGCTTACATTTGAGGATCATGGTCAATCTAGATGATATTTGGGGTGGAGTTTGCTTAACATAGCTGGTGTCGGCCATTGGTATTTCTTTCTAAAATTCTGCCACTTTTGTTTGCTTGCAGGAACCTGACACCGAGATTTGTGCAAGTATGTTGGATTCATTAAATGAATGCTTACAGGTTCGGATCACAAGATAACTTAGTCATATATGGCTTTATGCTTTTGCCTTTTTTAAATGTTTTCTATTATTTATTTTTTATTTTTCATAATTAGAATTGTTATTACCTTGGCATAGTTGATGTTATTATAACTTACAAATGAAGAGCCTCTGATGTAGAAGAACAATGTACGTTAGCCTCAACGGCACTGTTGTTGGTTTGATTATATATAAAAATGAAATTTGGCTTCTTGTTTTATGATTGGATTGATAGAGGATTTCTGTGGTAATTTACTTGAATGAGTTACGAATTTGGTCAATAACACCAAAAAGCTTCTCATTTTCTTCAATTTCAAGTGCATTGTATGTTTAGTTGATTATTGTTCATGAGTGGTTAAGTAGTTTTCTGAAATACTTAGTTACAACTAGCTTTTCTTATCTCCTCTTTTCTATCCCTTGCCTTTTAGATCATTTAGTATATTAGTATATATCCCTTTTGGATATGCTCTGATCTTTTAATTTCTTCTTTTAGATCTCTGGGATGCTTTTGGATGAGAGTCAAGTCAGATCTGTTGTTGAAGAGATAAAACAGGTGATCACAGCTAGTTCAAGTAGAAAAAGAGAGAGAGCGGAGAGGGCCTAGGCAGAAGATTTTGACGCTGAAGAGGGGGAGCTGATTAAAGAGGAAAACGAACAAGAGGAAGAAGTTTTTGACCAAGTTAGTACCTACAAAAATTTAAACCATCATAAGTGCTGGGACACTATCTTTTTGTTTTAGGCTTATGCAGCTTGGTTTGTTGGTCATCCTTTTAAAATATTTACACATTGTCTCTTCAGGTTGGTGAGATATTGGGAACGTTGATTAAAACCTTCAAAGCTTTCTTCTTGCCTTTCTTTGATGAACTGTCATCATATTTGACTCCTATGTGGGTATGTTCTTCCAGCCTTTTCTATTTAGTTCTGTTTATTCGTTTGAATGGTCTTTCATCCTTATTATTTGTTATTCACTTAAGTGTAATTATGTTATGTTTCACTGTTTATCATTTTTAGCTGGTAAATCACAGATGATTTAAAATGCAGAATCCGTGTGATGTTTCTTATCTCTAAATTTTTGAAGTTGTGTAAATTGCTCTGTTCAAGTCATATTGATGAAAATTTTAGTTCACTTAAATGAATTTTCAAACTTGCTTTTCTTTGAGAGTGATTTTTCTTGTGTTCCATTTTGCTATATGAATGGTGTAATCTTACATCAAGCAGATTTCTTAGAGGATTTATGCCTGTGGACTAATTTTTCTTGATAAGTTCATGTATAATCATTCATCTCTAATATTGTGTTAATGAGTAATTCTGCAATGCAAATACAAGTTGTTGGCATGAGTTTCTGTCTGGATAAGTTCATGTATAATCATTCATCTCTAAGAATGTCAGTAAGATTCACATTTTTGGTCACTTATAGATAGTAAAACATAATATTGAATTCTAAGGTTGCCACAGATTTGCAAGAGAAACATTGTTGTTTATGGGTACTATTGTGTGTGCATGCTTGAACTCTTAGCAATTACTAATTCTTTCTAAGAAAACATAGAGTATTTGTCAATTTTTCTTTCGAAAAGTTTGGCCCACTGCACAGTCATTCAAAGAGTGATTAATTTATCTACATAATTGTCTGACAAGGAATTTTTCAACGTCTTCGATTTTGTTTGCATTCATATAGTATAATTAAATATTATTTGATTTATAATTAGTGGATGGTAATGATCATCTGCCCCCCTTTCTTCCAGGGTTTTGAGGCAGTTGTTGCTGCTGGAGCTAAGCAAGTTTCATTTAGATGTGCCCTGTGGAAGAGTAACTCTTGAGCTGAAGTACCTATTTCCATGTTGACAGTTTCATTTAGCTGTGCCCTGTGACATCAAGTCCATCCAAATAAAGATTTTGATTTCTATTTCATTTGTAATTGTGTAAATTGAAATAGATGCTGATTTGGTTCGTTAATGACTATAAATATACATTATGCAGCATATTTATATAAATATATGTGACATCTTTCATGTAAATAGATTTATCTTATTTAGCTAGCTTAATTTTATGCAGCATGTATATATGTTTGAAGATTTAATTTTTTTAATTTTTTTATTTTTGCGATTTGATTTGCGATGAAATTCATGACGACTTTTTGCACTGATATATTTGCGACGGATTAGCGATGGATTTGCGACGGAAATTAGTGGCAAACGATTATGACGAGCGTTTTTGCCACCATTTTTTTTGTCGTTGGCAAATCGTAAGAATCGTTGTTTTTGCCACGAAATTGTACATTTCGCGATGAGAAATGCCCGCAGAAATCGCCGATTTTCTACAGTGTCAAAGTACACGAGATAGTATATTGAGCCTCAACTCCACACCCATCCAAGAGTCTAACAAACAATCCTAGATTTCTTCTATCACACCTTGAATAATATGCACTTAATCTATCAAACTTTACACGTTTAATCCGCTTTCCCATTTTTAATTCAATAGCAACTTTAATTGAAAGATCTAAAAGCATATAAGGAATTGGACTTTTCTTGGAGAAAATCTATCCAACCAAATTTCATGAGGCTGCCTAATATATTTGGGGTTGGTCCACTAAGTGTGTAGAAGGTTGGTGGATCGGTCTCGTATAGGCTTAATGAAGCTTCGTTTATTGTCATGTTTGAGTAGCTTTGTTTATTGTCATGTTTGCGTAGGGTGTCAAAATCATATAGATGAACCTAAAAAGTATTTTTTTTTTTAATTACAAATGAGACCGATGAAAATACAAGGTTTCACCTCTTAATAGGTTCTCCTTGACCGACCACCATAGGTGTGTAATCTATATTTTTGTTTTAAAAAATGCCACCATTAACTATCTAACACTCTTTTTAGTACGCTATTTCATTTTGGTTGAAACTCAAATAGATACCACAAAATAGTAAAATAGAGTGTTGAAAAGATAGTGTGCCTCCTAACAATCCTCTATATTTTTATTTAGACTTTTCTTGACAAAACCTTTTAGCAGGCACTTCTTCAAATTGTATAAGATGCCAATAAAAAGATGGTTCAATCTTATTTTAATTTTACAAATACAACACGCAAATATAAAAGGGTTTTAATTTTTGTACCCCCTACATTGGCCTCCATACCCCATAAATCAATTTAATACCAAAATACTCCTTTAATTTTCACTTTTTCAAGAAAACTATGAGGTCAATTTTTTGACTCCGGATTTATCTCTTGATGATAAATCCGTAATCTATTTTTTGACTCCGGATTTATCCTTAATGAAGTTCATTTCCGGATTTATCTCTTGGTGATAAATCCGTAGTCAATTTTTTAACTCCGGATTTATCCTCAAGATCCGTAGTCAATTTTTTGACTCCAGATTTATCCTCCAGAGATAAATGCAGAAAGGTGAAGTCCATTTCCGGATTTATCTCTAAGTGATAAATCCGTAGTCAATTTTTTAACTCCGAATTTATCTTTATCCTCGAGAGATAAATCTGTAGTAAATTAAACTCATAGATTTATTTTTAAAAAACATATAATTAATTAAAACTATAAAATGATATGTGCGTGTGAGGGTAGGGCCGGGACTATGGGGTGATTGATGTAGGACGGATTTAGAATAAAAGATATCATGGAAGAAATATATATTTAAGGGTAAATATTCAACTTGATATAAGTTTTTGTCAAAAAAAAAATCAATTTGATATAAAAAGTGATATTACTGATAAAAAAAATATAAGAAGTGATTCTTATATTTTGAATGAATAGAATGACACGTCATTGTTGAGTGGAATAGCTTAAGCAAAAAAACATTAAGTACTGGTAACAACAAAATATTATCTTTACGAAAAAAAGAAACCAAATATTGTCTTTAAATTTAAAGAATCTGTATCCCTAAAAAAGTGGGATTAATTTCCGAAAATATAATGGAGATTATCCATTCCCTTAATTCCACGTGGTAGAATTTATTACACCAGAAAGTCGGTTCTATATTCTTATAAAAGACGCACAACACTCTTCCTTCTTTACATTACAATTCAACAACGTTGCTTCTTTCGCACTCTGTCTTAGTCTTAGTGTCAAGTTACTGTTTTAGCTACTTTTTTTCACTGAATTAAGATGTTTCAGAACATTATCAAAACTCTCACTGGAGAGAAGAAAACAGAGAACAACCGTAATCAAGTTAAAGGAACAGTGGTGTTGATAAAGAAGAATGTGTTAGATTTCAACGACTTCACTGCTTCCTTTCTTGATCGTCTTCATGAGTTCTTGGGTAAACGTGTTTCTCTTCAACTCATCAGTGTTGTTAACGCTGACCCAGGTCTATTTCCTTTCCTCCCTATTCTTCACTTTTTGTATTTATTTTTTTGGTGAGTATTCTTCACTTTTAGTATGTTTTATTTTTTTTTTTTGCCAAGAAAAGACAAAACAATAGTAAATCATGCATATAAATAAAAATGTAATAAAAGTGAGTCGTGACGTTATGAAGAAGGTAAGAAGAAAAGAATACATAAAAAGAGCAAGTGTAAAACAAGAGAAATAATACTCTTTTTACTATTTTCAAAAAATTCCTATACAATCCTATGCCGAATCAACTTTTTTACTTTATTATTTTTTTCATATAATAATTTAACAAATAACAAACTTTACGTGTTAAAATATTTGTAGGGAATGGTTTGAAGGGGAAACTTGGGAAGCAAGCTTATCTAGAAGATTGGATTACCACATTCACACCTTTAACAGTGGGAGAATCAGCATTCAGGGTTACATTTGATTGGGATGAAGAGATAGGAACACCAGGAGCATTTCTGATAAAGAATAATCATCACAGTGAATTCTATCTCAAAAGCCTCACACTTGAAGATGTTCCTGGTCACGGTCTTATCCACTTTGTCTGCAACTCTTGGGTTTACCCTGCAGATAAATATGCAAAAGATCGCATTTTCTTCTCCAACAAGGTATAACTACAAACACAACAACTATTATGTATGTACTTTAAGTATGTTACATGTTACATACTTACATGTTAACATGTTTTTGATTTAATTGCAGACATGTCTGCCAAGTGAAACACCAATGCCACTGCTTAGGTACAGAGAAGAAGAGCTGGAGATTTTAAGAGGAGATGGGAAGGGCCAGCTACAAGAGTGGGATAGGGTCTATGATTATGCATACTACAATGATTTGGGAAATCCCGATAAGGGTCCACAACACGCTCGTCCTGTTCTAGGAGGGTCTATCGAATACCCCTACCCTCGTAGGGGCAGAACTAGTAGACCACAAACAAAATCAGGTAAGCCTTTTTCTATTTGTTGTGATAAGAACAAATTAGAACTTTCTTGATTCAAACTAATATGATATTGTTTATAGTTGAGATGTTTGTGGAAACTAAAGTGATTTGATCAATATCTTGTTTAGTTTTGCCTCAAGTAAAGTTAGTCAAAAGCTTAGACTGTCCTTTTGAGCTTAAGAAACACAATAATTAGCTTGTAAGCTTAAACTGGTTTTTTGTGTTTATGTAGAGTTATTAATTTATGTTGTTATCTTGGCAGATCCTAATTCTGAGACAAGGCTGAATATTGCTATGAGCTTAGACATCTATGTTCCAAGAGATGAAAGATTTGGTCACTTGAAAATGGCAGATTTTCTTGCCTATGCACTGAAATCCATAGTGCAAGTTCTCAAACCTGAACTTGAATCTCTTTCTGATAGCACTCCTAATGAGTTTGACAGCTTTGAAGATGTACTCAAACTCTATGAAGGTGGGATTGAAGTGCCTGAGGGCATACTTAAGGATGTTAGGGACATCATCCCAGGAGAGATGCTTAAGGAAATTTTCCGAACTGATGGAGAAAGGTTCCTCAAATTTCCACTACCTCAAGTGATTTCAGGTATTGTTAACATTGTTATTTTGCATTCAGGAACATAGAAAACATGTATTTTTTAAAACCATTATTGACTATTTAGGAATCTTCTTAATCTTATGAATTTTGGAGCAGCTGATAAATCAGCATGGAGAACCGATGAGGAGTTTGGTAGGGAGATGTTGGCTGGTATAAACCCTGTCATAATTCGTAGTCTCCAAGTAAGTCTAAGTGCTTTTAGTTAATTTTTAACAATTATATTAAATCAAAGAATAAGACCCCTCTCTAATCACCCTATATAACTGCAGGAGTTCCCCCCGGCAAGCAAGCTAGATCATAAACTCTATGGTGATCATACGAGTGCAATAGCGAAAGAACACATCGAAAGTAATCTCGAGGGGCTCACTATAGAGGAGGTAATTTTCAAGAACGACGGGATGCTATGTTTTCACAACAAAGTTTTGTAAAAGGTTCATTATCAGTCAGTTTTTTTTCTTCTATCAAATGTCGATATTCATGGTATTTATTTATTTTTGAATGAATAGGCAATTAGAGAAAGGAAGCTGTTCATATTAGATCACCATGATACATTGATGCCATACTTGAGGAGGATAAACTCCACTTCTACAAAGACATATGCTAGCAGGACAATTCTGTTCTTGCAAAATAATGGGACTTTAAAACCACTAGCCATTGAGTTGAGTTTACCACATTCTGAAGGGGATGAATATGGTCCCATTAGTAAAGTTTACATGCCTGCAGAACAAGGTGTTGAAAATTCTTTCTGGCAATTGGCCAAAGCTTATGTAGGTGTAGTTGACTCAGGCGTTCATCAACTTGTCAGCCACTGGTATATGACTCTATCATAGTAACCAAATACAATCTTACTTTATCTATTATCAGAATAAACTTTTGACATTTTACTTGTGTCACAGGTTGCATACTCATGCTGTTATTGAGCCATTCATTATAGCTTCAAATAGGCAACTTAGTGTGCTTCACCCTATTCATAAGCTACTGCATCCTCACTTCCGCGACACCATGAATATAAACGGTCTAGCGCGACAAATCCTCATCAATGGAGGTGGTGCTTTAGAGTCAACAGTTTGTCCATCTAAGTATTCTATGGAGTTTTCATCATTGCTTTATAAGGATTGGATTTTCCCTGAACAAGCACTTCCTGAAGATCTTCTAAAGAGGTAAAACCATTAAACCAAAAAACCATTGCTAACTATATGATATTAACTTGTTTCCTACAATCATATAAGTAAAACAATAATAACTTTGCTTCTTTTAGAGGAATGGCTGTTAAGGACTCGGGTTCACCATACGGCCTTCGATTATTAATCGAGGATTATCCTTTTGCTGTTGATGGACTTGAGATTTGGTTTGCCATCAAGACATGGGTCCAGGACTACTGCTTCTTTTACTACAAGGACGATGACTCGGTCAAGAAAGACTCAGAACTCCAATCATGGTGGAAGGAAATAAGAGAGGAGGGTCATGGTGACAAGAAAGACGAGCCTTGGTGGCCAAAGATGGAGACACGCGAAGAGCTTATTGAAACATGCACTATTATTATATGGATTGCTTCAGCTCTCCATGCTGCAATTAACTTTGGACAGTACCCATATGGAGGCTATCCACCAAGTCGTCCGTCTATGAGTCGACGATTCATGCCAGAAAAAGGAACTCCAGAGTACGATGAACTCGTGGCGAATCCTGATAAGGCTTTTCTGAAAACAATCACTGCACAGTTTCAGGCTGTTCTAGGCATTTCACTTGTGGAAATCTTGTCTAGACATTCTTCTGATGAGGTCTACCTTGGACAGAGAGATACTCAACATTGGACATCTGATGTAGAGCCATTAGAGGCTTTTAAAAAGTTTGGCAATAAACTTGCTGAAATTGAAGAAAGGATCATGAGAATGAATAGTGATGAGAAACTCAGAAACAGGTTTGGTCCTGTTAAGATGCCTTACACCTTGCTTTATCCTTCAAGTGAAGGTGGACTTACTGGCAGAGGAATTCCTAATAGCGTCTCAATTTAATGTGACTGCATAGTCTTCAGTCTTGTCTTAGTTTTTTTTTTAAGTAATACTAGTAAGTAACTTGGTTATTTAAGTTTGAGTTGTGTATTTAGAATGTGGAAGAGAACAGTCTTTTGACTCTTTCTCTTCATTATGGTATTCAAACTTGCTATAGGGATCATGGAAAATAATTTGCAGATTTTTTTTATTTCCTTTCTTAAGACAAAATTATTATTATTATTTTTGAAACTTCTTGGAACTAAAGTATTGCTCAAGCATATTGGCAGAAGTTGCACGCATGGAACTCTCTAGATTGTGAATCTCGTGAAATAACATAATAAACAGATTGGTGGGTAAAAATTCTGGTACAAGGTAACACTACCATTTCCTTCAACCATTGATTTACTATGAAAACTTAGTTGTACATAATGACAAGTTAAGAGCTTAGTTGGCCCAAATGATTTTACTTAAGGGACATGTTTTTTTGCTTTAAATTTGCTCTGATATACGTACTGAGTGGTTGGTTATGAAGTGCGTTATTATATATTTTGTTAGGGATAATGCTTAGTATAGCGAAGGACTTTCTCTCGTGAATTTCCACGAAAGCTAATATCTAGCCAAAAAAAACTGATTTCACCACAAATTGTTTTGTTATATACCCTATATTACTGCATCTAGTTTTTATAATCCGTTGCTGAAGAATCCCATAGCAAGAAGAGACAAAGTTTGTGGTGGGGTTGCCTTTGACTTTTCAAACAGGCAGTGATTTGCTTTTCTAAGTTGAAGAAATATTCTATATTTAAAAGGTGAAGTATGTTATGTTAATAAGTGGGTGGTTGTGTTCTATGGATATTAATGTGGTACCTTGGAAAGAGTTGAGTTTGATGATGAAATTCCAGTAAATTATCATCATTCGTGGAAGTTTAGCGAAATATTTTTTCGCTACAAATAGCAGTGCTCTTTTGTTAGATAGTGTTACGAGATCTTTTTTTGACGAAGTACATTAGGATTTCTTGCACTCATAAAAGTTACTTTATGTTATAAGTTTAGTGAGCGAGAAAGAGAGAAGAAGGGAAGAGGAGTGAAACCTTAATAGATATCAATTGGCCAATTTATAAAATTATGATATACAAAATTATTTCCATACAACGACTCATAATAAATGCATAAAAATGCTTCGAATTCTATTGAAATAAGTTCTGCAACTTTCTAACAAAAAATTCTACAAATTTTATAATTAAAATACTTTGTACCTAGATTCTACTGAGAATGTAGGTGTAAAATGAATCAGCACAAAGAAGCACTATACATTTAACACATCAAATGACAGAGTTGTAACAGTTGAAGTATCTGCATGAGGCGTAAATCCTTCTTTAACAACTTTCCATAGATCTTAAGAGCAAAAAAAGTCTTTATTCTAATTCTCCAAAAATCATAGTTTTCACCGATAGAAGTAGGGACTTGAATAGACGATGATTGGCTGGTGTTAGATTTACTATTAATTTTTTGTTTTAACACGTTTTCATCGGCAGGCCATTTTATGGCTGTAGTTACCTGATTCCAGTTATCTTTTTGGCATTGAAAATCTAATAGAAATATCTACAATTCTTATGTTTATGCCAAAGACCAATTCAAAAGTGTTCTCGGTAAATAATGCAAATTATTGAACCTCCAGATTTTCTTTTATTTTTATTTTTATTTTTAAAAAGAGTACTATTTTGAGGAGTACAAATTAGTGGTTACGATAAAAAGTTAGTCAGTCAAACATTCTATTATGTAGGTTAGTGGTTTACCTATTTAGTAGGTAAACCAATACTATTTTGAGGAGTTCAAGTTAGTGGTTACAAGAAAAAATCAATATTTTTCGCGTTCATTATTTCTCCATTGGTTCCTCTCTCTCTCTCTCTCTCTCTCTCTCTCTCTCTCTCTCTCTCTCTCTCTCTCTCTCTCTCTCTCTCTCTCTCTCTCTCTCTCTCTCTCTCTCTCTCTCTCTCTCTCTCTCTCTCTCTCTCTCTCTCTCTCTCTCTATATATATATATATATATATATATATATTTAGACACAGTCACACACACACACACACACTCATGCACTCATGGAAGTATTAACCGCAGTTACCACTTTTTTTTTTCACAAATAATAGTGTTACTTAGTTGGTGGAGCCCTTGGCGTCAGGTCTTTATGTCTAGGAAATATTTGTGATTCTTCTTCATTTCCTTAGTTTGTTTCCTCTTTTCAAAAGCCGTTGGTCTCTTACTCAAGCTTGTTCTGATCAACCTCATAAGCACCTTCAATACGTTTTGGAAGATGGAGGAGCTTATGAGGTTTATGAGAAGAAGTTTGATTAAGAGACTAATGACGTTAGTAAAGAGGAATCAGATTAGGGAAACGATGAAGAACCGTACATATTTTACCAATGTAATTAAGTTGGTTTTATTTCAGTTACGTTGATTAGGCCCAATTGTTTAATAATTTATTTATTGTGTTTGCTTCATAATTAATAAATTCGATTAACATCTTTTAATATTAGTGTCAAGGAAAAGTAAGTTCTTCCAACTTAACAATTTACCAAATAATTGTTTTTCTCAAAATAACATTTGTTATCTTCTTTCGGTCTTTTCTGTTCTTCCCCCTCGTTCAGATGATAGTTTGGAAGAACTGAGCCTCTTTGCAAATGGGTTTGTTCCATGGTCTTCTTGGTAGGAAGGAAGGAAGGAAGGATGAGCGAGATTTGAGGCATTGAAACAATTGTTTCATCAACAATTTTTTCAGTATTGATGTATCATATATAAATACAATGAAAGTCCTATTTTGAGTCATTAAACTGATGTAATCCAACAGTTGTAAATGGCCGTTAATCATAAATTATATCATTCATTCATTCATTAAGAACAACAAAATATTACAATTTGTTTTTGAACTATTACCAATCAATTTGCTCTGTCTCAGCTAAAGCATAAAGAATCTTCAACCAAGTGAATTATAGTATAGGCAATTTAGTATCACTAATATATGTTGTTCTCTTGATGTAGATGCATCAACGCCAAAAGAAATCAACCAACTTCCACACAGCAGCAACAATGTACGAGACTAATATCTAGGATCAACCATGTCTCGACGCAGGGGCGGATTTAAAGGGTGTTCCTGGTGTTTCCAGGAACACCCAAACATCCTAGCTTTAGTGGTAATATACCCATATTTTATCCAATAGGTCCTGGGTTCAATCCAATGGGAACACACATATTACATTTTTTTTTTCTCACGGTAAAAATAGAAGCATACGCAAAGACGCTTGAAACCCCATAACGCATAAGCGGCAAACCCAGGTCCATAAAACGCAAACGCACGCAGCGAGCTTCTTCTTCTTAAATCTCTGTTTGTCCTTTCGCTTCTTGGTTCCTTCTTCAATCTTCGGTTCTTCCTTTACGCTTCTTCTTTCTCTTCACGGGCTCACGGCTTCTCTCGCTTCTTCAATCACCAATAAGTTTCTCTACTTCTTCTTTCTCTGCGCAGTATTGTTGATTAATTGATTTTAGCTTTTTTGGGGTTTACTTTAATTTTCATATTCTCATGATATTGTTGAATTCTTCTTTGAATTTGTGTTGTTCTTATCACAAATAGTTTAAGAGGTGTGATTTTGTGGCTTATAATTTTTGTTGGCTTCATTCTTTTTGTTACTCCTTTTTGTTGGCTTCATTCTTATCACAAATTGTTTAAGAGGTGTGATTTTTGTCAATGCATCAAACACACCATTGATGCTTCACACAAGTTCACAAAGAATCAGAGAGAGAAGAAGAAAAGAATATGTAACAGAGAACGAATTGAGAGGAGAGGATGAAAAAGAAAGTTGTTATTTTCATTAACTAGCGTAACTGTTTTACAATTAGGGATTTTAATACCCTTCTGTGTGAAATGTCTACTTTGCCCTGCTATATCACCTATACACCCGCGTGGGTGTATAATACAACCAAAACCTAACTATGAATTATACAATGTCTTCAACACCATCCCCTAATTCATACTTATGCAGAATTTAACTACAACAGTACAAAACAAATCTAAATTTTACAATAGAGCTAATGAGGACAACCGATTACAATGAATATGATTTAAACATCTTCAAACATTACAACATTGATCCGTCCTCGAACTTCACAAACACTTGATTTGAGTGCCTTAGTGAGCACGTCGCGCAAGTTGAGTTTGAGTGTTGCGAAGAGTCAATTTCAAGCACCTTCCTTTCAACTTGATCACGAAGAAAATGAAACTTTGTCTCAATATGTTTGCTTCTCCCATGTGAGATTGAGTTCTTGGCAAGCATTATTGCAGACTTGTTATCAATTAAAAGCTTAATTGGACCAACTTTAGCAATGTTGAGCTCTGTCATAACAGACTTGAGCCACCTTCGCTGTGCAAGCGAGAGAGCACCGGCCAATATACTCTGCCTCACAGGAGGAGAGAGCAACTACTGGTTGCTTCCTTGAGCACCAAGAGATAGGTGCTCCATAGCACAAGAACACATACCCTATGGTGCTCCTTCGATCAACCTTATCTCCACACGATCCGCCATCATGCGAATAGCCAATCAATCAATGCGGTGTTTTGCATTCTGTCTTTGTTGGAAACAGTATACCAGCCTTGATAGTTCCCTTCACATAGAGGCACACTAGGATTGTATTGCCTCTATTGGATGTTTTCATGTATATTCCATACTCCACAGTTCATTTCTTACATCCACAGTCAATAAAGAATCCATCTATCTTCTTATTCCAAGCTCTTGGAGCTTGCTTGAGACCATACAAGGCCTTATTCAACTTATACACCATATGTTCTTTACCTTTTACCTCAAAACAGGGAGGTTGTGTCACATACACCTCTTCTTCTAGTGGACCATTTAAGAAAGCTGATTTAACATCTATATGTAGTAGAGTCCATCCTCTATTACAAGCTAGTGCTATAACCAACCTAATTGTCTCATGTCTAGCTACAGGAGCATACACTTCCTTGTAGTCTAGACCTTCCTTTTGTAGGAACCCACGAGCTACCAACCTTGCTTTATGTCTAACTATGGTTCCATCAGGATTTAATTTCACTTTATAAATCCATTTCACTGTTATTGCTTTCTTGTTTGGAGGCAGTACAGTCAATTTCCAGCTATTGTTTTTCTCTATTGATTGTAGTTCTTCCTTCATAGCTATTTTCCACACCTCACTCTTCATAGCTTCTGTGTGACTTAGTGGCTCTATGTCAGCTAGCATTGCGAAATGAATCAAGTCTCCTTCACTATTTATTTGATCATCACCAATCAATTCAAAATCAGCAAGTCTTGTAGGTGGATTTCTTTGTCTATGTGGTCTTTCTGGTCTCTGCACTTCACTACCTCCTGAATCACTCTCACTTTGCTGCATAGGTTCTTGCTCTTCATTTACTATTAAATCAGGTTCCTCTTCTTTTACTTGTGTTTCATCAAGGTCCTCCTCAAGTACAACACTATCAGTGCTAACTGATGTTGCTGTCTTTGAATTCCAGTCCCACCTCTCTTGTTCCTTTATGACCACATCTCTACTAACTTCAACTTTATTTGTGGTAGGACAATATAGTTTGTAGCCTCCAGTTGAATGATATCCTACAAGTATCATTGGACAGCTCTTGTCATCCAATTTCCTTCTCTTAGCATCTGGAATGTGCTTATAGCACAAAGCACCAAACACCTTCAGATGTGCTACATCTGGTTTCTTACCACTCCACATCTCTAGTGGCACCTTATCTTTCAATTTTCTTGTAGGACACCTATTTAATACGTACACTGTAGTAGACACAGCCTCACCCCATAGTGTGTTAGGTAATTGCATTTGCTTAAGCATGCATCTTACCACATCAAGTATCATTCTATTTATTCTTTCAGCTATACCGTTGTGTTGAGGTGTATAGGGCGGGGTAAATTCATGTTCAATGCCCTGATCATCATAGAATCTCTTGAACTCTGTGGAGCTATATTCTCGACCACCATCACTCCTTAAAATCTTCACTCTACAGTCACTTTGTTTCTCCACATAGGCCTTGAATTTCTTAAGCTGTTCAAGCACATCATTCTTATGCTTAATCAGATAGACCCATATCATTCTTGTGAATTCATCAATAAATGTCACAAAATATTTGTTGCCACCTAGGGAGGGTACCTCAAGTGGACCACAAACATCAGAATGTACTACATTTAGAGCCTGAGTTGCTCTATTAGGTAGTTCAGCTGCAAATGGTAGTCTTGCTTGTTTGCTTCTTGTGCACACTTCACATGTTCTATCACTTATAGTCATTTCTGGTATTCCATTCACTAGTTCTTTAGACTTCAACTGGCCTAAACTCCTATAGTTTAGGTGTCCATATCGTTTATGCCATAGTGCACCATCTCACTCAGTTGCACTAAGACATTCAGCATCACCTGCTTCAACTTTTACCTTGAAGGTTCTATTTTCTCAAGTGGAGACCTAAATATTTTCTTTTTGTTCTGATCATACAGTATCATCTCACCATCCTCCATGGTCACAGAATATCCCTTCTCCAAGAATTGCCCTACACTCATGAGATTTCCCTTCATTGTAGGCACAAACCATACTTCTTCTATTAGCACACTGCTGCCATCATTTAATTTTACCAGAACGCTTCCCATTCCCTCTGCATTTAGATACCTACCATCAGCCAGCCTAATTTTAGTCCTCTTAGACCCATCAAAGTTGATCAACCATTGTTTGTTCCCGGTCATATGGTTGGAACACCCCGTATCCATATACCAAATCTCAATTATTGTACCATCCTCAGTTGTAGTGACCATTAACATCACTGGTTCATCATCATCCTTTGTCTCCTTAGCAATATTTGCTTCTTCTTTCTTATTATCCTTATTGGACCAGCACTCATCCGCAAAGTGTCCATACTTATCACAATTAAAGCATTGAACATGTTTCTTGTCAAATTCACCCTTCTTTCCATGAAAATTCTTACTGGTTTTTCCACTAGCATTTGACGATTCACCCTTATTGCTATTGTTACTGCTAACTTTCTTGTTCTTTTCTAGCCGAGCCTGTTTCTTTGCCTTCCAATTAGAGTCATTACCACCCTTTCCTTTCTTTACAACTTGTACGTGCCTGCTCTGTTTCTTTCTCTACCGTTCTAGAATCTACTAGCAATGCATGTGCTTCTAAACTACCTTGTAGTGTGTCAATTTTCATTGTGCTTGTGTCCTTAGATTGCTCTATAGCTACCCTAAGGTGATCAAATTTAGCAGTTAAGGAACGAAGTACCTTTTCAACGATCATTTGTTCTGTCACTGCTTCACCACATGTCTTCATCTTGTTTGTGATTTCCATGACCTTCACCACGTAGTCAACAACTTTCTCTCCTTCTTTCATGTTCAAATTCTCATATGTCTTCCTTAGTGACTGCAGTTTTACCTTCTTCACTGTGTCATCTCCGCCATAGCAACGCACTAGAATATCCCAAGCAGCCTTGGCCGATTTTGCTTCTGCAATCTTTTCAAACACCTTTTCATTCACGCACTGATGAATGTAGAAGAGAGCCTTCTGATCCCTCTTTCTTGTATCTCGTTGAGCCTCCGTAGCCTCTTCCCCCACCGGCGTGTAGCCATCATCCACTAATTCACACACGTCTTGCGCACCGAACAAGACCCTCATTTGGATCGCCCACCGATTCCAATTGCTTCCATCGAACACCGACAACTTGGTGTTCAGGCCACCGCTACCTCCGTTCATCTTCTCTTTCCCTCTGATCGAGCCAAACTCTCAAACTCTCGTGTTTCCCTAAACCACGAAATCAAGAAAGAACGATTTCGTTTGATCTTGATTTGCAATTCAATGTGAATAACAAGAACAAGATCGAATGCACACACCTCACCGAAAAATCACTTCACTTGTGTTTCCCAAGATCCCCTTTATGAAACGCAGCTCTAGATACCATGTCAATGCATCAAACACACCATTGATGCTTCACACAAGCTCACAAAGAATCAGAGAGAGAAGAAGAAAAGAATATGTAACAGAGAACGAATTGAGAGGGAGAGGATGAAAAACGGAAAGTTGTTATTTTCATTAACTAGCGTAACTGTTTTACAATTAGGGATTTTAATACCCTTCTGTGTGAAATGTCTACTTTGCTCTGCTATATCACCTATACACGCGTGTGGGTGTATAATACACCCGCGTGGGTGTATAATACAACCAAAACCTAACTATGAATTATACAATGTCTTCAACAATTTTGTGGCTTATAATTTTTGTTGTTACCGTATGTTTGATTGTGTCTTATAATTTTTGTGGCTTTTAATTTTTGTGGCTTCCACTATCGTATGTTTCTCTTTCGTTGATTTTTTTGGAACATTACTTTATCGTCGTTTTTTTTTTTGTAAAATCGTACAATTGTTAAATCATTGAAGAAAAAGGAACACCCTATTCTAAACTCCTGGATCCGCCCCTGTCTCGACGACTTTATTATCAATTGAAAAATAAATGTTTAAAGAATTTAATAACAATAATTTAATTAGTGATTTTTCATATCAAAAAGCAGCTAGAAAAATAAAGTTTTAAATAAAAATATAATAAAGTTAACAATTGTTTTTAGGATATAATAAAATGACTCGTTTTGAATAAGCCTTATTTAGTGTAGGACCAGCCTTGGTCACACCCAAGACTCGAACTTGAGATTTTGATGTGAGATCCAACCCAATTACCGTTCAAACCAACCCTTGAGAAAGAGCTTTGCGCGCAGAGGATACCCACAAAACAAACACACCATTCTCTGAATGAGAGCAAATATACACTACCCTTCCCTTTCATGCCATTCTTATTAAGTTCCTCCGTTACCATTATCACACACAAATCCCCATCATTCAAAATTCTCCCCTAGCCCAGTCCAACGTTTTCCAAGAAGGGGGTGTTGTCAGGCTCGGGGTCGACCAAGTCGCTCCATATTTGTTGCTTTCAAGACCTGACCTTAAGCCTCTATCCTGCAGGTTGGAGCTGGCAAGGATGTTTGTAAGTAACGCTCTGTTCTAGGAGCGCGATCATGATAATCCCTAACTCTTCAATCAATCACCAGATTCTGAGATACAAAGTCAAGGGCGTCGGAGCCTGTCGAAGTGGCCTGATTAGTTGATCTGGCCTTAGGTCTCAATTGATCGGGCCGTTGATATTAACAATACATTACAAGAAATTTGCGTATGCTGACGGATTTTTTTTCGCGATCTGCTTATTTCGCAGATTTGATGCATTTCCGGCGAAAAAACAGTATTTTCGGCGGATTTTCATATTTTTTTTAAATCCGCCGGAAATGTTACCAGAACTGGGTTGCTATGTCCACGCCTATTTTCTCTGAAACCTGGTTTTGTAGGTCGGACTATTAGGCCCATATTTTTAAAAACCCTAATAATATGGGCTTTTTAAAAACTCCGAGTTGGCGCCACGCATATTTTTGAGAAATAATGTGTGGCTTTTTTAGAAAGCTTACGTGTCTACTGTCTATGTGGACAACTTGTGAATATATATATATATATATATATATATATATATATATATATATATATATTTTGATGACTGAAAAACATTATAGTGATGACACTATTTCTGAATGTTTCATTTTGAATTCAAAAATAAAAGAGGGAAAATCAATTGTATGTTAATGTTAATGGTTGATAAAATATAAATTAAAAATCAAGATTTTTCTAGCAAAATACAAAATAATTGTACTTACCTTTTTATCCATTTTATAGTGAAATTGATCAATAATTTCCCTGTTGGTGCATATGTTAGTCACATGATAGGTATTCAAAGGAATGATAGATACGCTGATCCGACATACAACGTTAAAAAGATAAGTTTGGTCTAAATGTCCTGAAAGCTGAACTGGATTATTTTCCTGTGATAAAATCAAGAAATATATAGATAAAAGTACAATACATGTATAGGCGTTGGATCATGTATTTCAATGAGATGCTTATTATAAAATTGAAATGCAGTAGAGATGATCAATACAAAAGCAGTTGCACGGTGTGGTCAAAGACTCAGATTTGGAGACCAGACCTTTGAAACAATTAAAATGATCATCAAAGATAAACAACATATTATAAAGTCAATGGAACTTCAAGAAATGGAAAAAGATATTTATCCCGTCAGCCGAAACAACTTCAACAATGTGAGTTTGATGATTATTAGTTAACTACTAAATAGGTATGAGTTTAATGATCAAATAGTATTGGACACACGAATCGAGAATTAGATGTATACATCTTGTTTTTGGTGATGAGGGTCAGACAATGTTAGTTTTCACTCAAAAATAAAGATTCATCAAATTTGTGCGCAGTTACCTCCCATTTGATCACAAGACCATTTGAAAAACAAAATGAAATTATATATTATTGATCGTACCTGACCAATAGAGATTAAGTTGCTGCTGCTGCTCTGTTGGTCGGTCGCTGTGGAGAGGTCTGGACCGGTCTTGAATGCCCTCGGGTGGTACTTGCAAAGACACTTCGACGCTCGAGTCAGAGGTGTGCTATCGGGCAGGATTCACAAGGTAGAATTACGTACCTAATACTGTAGATGAGGGTGATATTTATACTACTGGGGGCGCCCTGGTCGTTGCGCGAAATTCGGCCGGTCCCCGAGAATTGCGCCCCAAGCCACGTGCTTGGGTCGTTTCGTTGGATTGGGTTGCTGTCTCACTTCTGATGTGTCCTCTTGGTATTGCTAATACACCCCGGAACAGTTGCCCCCCAAGCCTAGGCCGCTTAAGTGCGGGCTGGGGCTTGAATCGTAGCCCCCAACGGTCGCGACCGCCCGAGTCAGCTTGTCGTTAGGTCTGTTAACCTGATTTATTGAGCAATAAATGATGTGACTTTTGCGTTTCCCGATGCGCCTTTTGGTGTTCCCTATGTCACGGTTAGGAGAGAACGCAAACAGTCGCGTCGCTTCAGGTACATGGGAATGCAGACAGTCACGTCGTTTCAAATTCTCCCTAGCACGCGCACTAGGTGCCTCTATAAATAGTGTACTCGGTCAGCACGCTTTCCACACAGTGTCTAGAAGCAAGCTATGCCATCGACTGAACACTCTGCTAGCGACTTGAAGTGGTGGTGCGATAACAGTTCGTCCGACGTTCTCCCTTTCTGTAGTTGCTGCGTTCTTTCAGGTATGCCGCTCTTGCAAACTTTTTTTTCTATTTTTCTTAGTGCTTTATTTTAGATTCCACACCTCATGGAAGGGGGTGTCCGGTCGGGGGACGACCATGTCGCCCCCTTTTCTCGAGCATTCTGGCTCGGTCGACCTGACGTATTCTCCTTCCATAGGTGGACCTAGCAAGGATGAAGCAAACCACTCGAATTATTGGCGCCCCGACCCAAAGTCTTGCGCGGCAAATGGCCCATCCTTCGTAGGGCACCAAGCTTACCAGATCCGAATCGCCTAGGTCGGACTCCCGACGCTCCTCTTAAATCCACTAGTTACGATTCTCCGAGAGTTCTCGTGCTAGCTCGAGCGGCAAAGACAAGTCTTTCATCTTCAATCGAATCTTGGTGTCCCCATCGCCGCCGCCACCGCCACACGGAGAACGAGGGAGATGACGTTTCAGTAGACATTGTGGGAGATGAGGATGTGGTCGAAGTCACTCAGCCCATGGGTATTCTGGGAGATGAGGATGTGGTTGAAGTCATTCAGCCCCGCTCGGAAGTGATCGATGAGTATATAGCTAGCCCAGATGCTGAGGGGGCAGCCGACCGTGGCAACGAGGCTGTGGAGCATGTGGACGAGCAACGAAGTGATAACGCCGAGCCGGCCGCTGTGAGTGATCCTTTTGACATGTCTTGGGTGTTTGTGAAAATGAGGGCTTTTAAGAGTTTTATCAGGCCAGACCACCATTGTCTAGCAAATCTCCAAGAACTCTTCACAAAGCCGGGCTGGAAGGTGAAAGACATGTAGGACGATGAAAACATAGCGACCCCTGTCAGCAATGTGAAATTCACCATGCATCGGGTCGTTTTCGAGAAAATGCGGATCTTTCCCCCTTTCTCCTCACTTCAACGGGACGTGCTAAACCATCTCGGGGTCGCTCTGTCTGAATTGCATCCCAATGGTTGGGGCTTTCTGAAGACCTTCAAACGTTTGTGCAACAGGTTGTGTCGGAGGGTGTCGACCCAGCTTTTCTTGACTATCTTCAAGCTAAGCTGGCACGACGAGTTTGGCACTAACATGGCGCGCAAAGAACAAGTATATATCATTCAAAAATCATAAATGGTTTCCTCGGAAGTTTTTCAAAGCATACTCCGACTCCTTGCCCGCCTGTTGGAAGAACCAGTACTTTTGGGTCGTTCCCAATCTTGAGGTCGTTGCCTCAATCGCTGAAATTCTGCACGATGGGGGAGCGGGCGTGCCTTTCTTCCCACTTCGTTGGCACGCCGCTCATTTTGCAGCTAAACCGAGCTCATACACCTTTTCTGTGGCTTCGCTGGACGACGAAGATAAAGAAACATTGTCCATAATTAAGCAGCTGTCTAGCCTGCTCCCCCAAAACCTCGAAGGGGACATCCCTTGCAAGCCCTTCTGCTTGTACACGGGAGATAAGTTATCGGTCGAGCTTGGTCCGTTCCGTCTACATTTTTCGCCAAGTTTTAAGTCTTTATTCCCATTACTTTGGTCGGTTATCTAATCGTTCGGTTTTTTGCAGGCAAGACTCTGAAAATGTCGTGCGCTGACTGGGCCAACCTCGAGAAGCTCGCCCTCTCCAGCGGGCCAAAGAAAACTGCTGCCACTGAGGTTACTCAAAAGCAAACCACTCCTCGCCCGAACAAGAGCGCTGGATGGGGACCTCACGGGCGGTCGGATGCTAAGGCTGACGGGCGCACCCCCGGCAATCGGCAGCGGAGGGAAGAAGAGAAGCGGGTTGATTCTCCTGTCTTCAAACTGGAAGACTTGACTGAATAGGACTATGAGCTTTTCAAGAAGGATCCCTTGTACGTATGTGGCGATCTGTGTAAGTCGGTCAACAAAGTCTTGATGAAGCTGAGAACCGATCAAGCATGTAAGTCTCATATCTTCCTGGGAAATTGGGATCTTGACCGTCCGCTGACCCTTACTTTCTGTCTCAGGGACATAAAACGGCTGAACAACATGATGAGCGACCATGGAATATACTCAAGGGAAAGGTTATTGATTCCTATTAGTAATCCTGATATTCTTATTAACAGAACCTGTTTTGTTGAGCTGGATGTTTATGCTAAACGAGAAGTGGCGGTGTTGTATACCGACGATGTGCCGGACAGAAAGAGTACTTATGTATTAAACAGAACATCCTCAGAAGAAAGCAACAAAAGGGTGCTTGATTCTTTGAAGAGAAGCATGCATGTTGATAGTGAAACTGCTCAATACTATTGGTCTGTTTCAAATGGCGATCCCCGAGCTGCTCTTGCTGAATTCTCAGATGACCTTCAGTGGAGTAGGCAAGTTGGACATTGCTAGTCTTTGAAGGGGATTCAACTTCAACCCTTGTTTGGTGACAGGCAAATGGGTAATAAATAATTAAGAGGTTGTCTTAAATCTATTCATTTTCTTGCCATTGAATGCTGCTTGGGTGATGAATTGACTATTATATTTGCTCTTCTCCAATTGGAGATGTGAGACTAGAGTAAGTCACTTCTTGCTCTGTGTTTGTGTTCAGCTACTAATGGGGTGAGACATGTTCATAATATGTGTAAAATTGTATTTGTTTATGATTATATTTATTAAAGAAAACAATGTATTAATTTTAAAACTGAGATTGAAACTGCTGTTCAGTGTATGCTTAGTAAAATTAGTGCAGAAATGTTTGATTTTGTTTGCAAGTTGCACTTAACAACTTCTGGACATCATAACAATAACTGAATTGGATCTTCTAATGCGGTGATGCTTTTGTAGCAGAAAAAACAGGGGTAAGTCAGAAGAGAGATGATTAAAATAATATGGGGAGATGAGAAAGGGAGGGAGAGAAAACAATATGGTAGATAAGGATGTGTGGCTCATCAGAATCTAGAATTACTGTCTTTTTATAAGTATGTCTTGTGCTATCTCAGTTGGAAGAACCTTTGAATTGAGAATGGTGAATTGGTGATACTGTTCCTCAAGTATGGTAGTTTAGTTGTTTGTACTTGTTACTCCCTTGTTGTCATAAAAAACAAATGGTTTGATTGATTTTATGCTAAAGTGATAAAACCACTTATCAGCTATCATGCATTCACGTGCACTTTGTTTGGTTGAGCCGATGAGGAGAAATAGGGGAAGGAGGAGAGGAAAGATAGAGAGAATTAAGAATAGAGTGTGGACTTCTCTTGTTTGATGGACCAGAGAAATACGAAAGAGAAAGATGAGTCATTACTTTTTCACTTCTTACAATCTCCTGCTTTGAGAAGAAAGGCAGAAGAAAAACTTGATAATTAATAAGGTTACCATTTTATCTCTTTTTTTTAGAGACCAGGATACCCACCGCCGTACGCAATGACTAATCCCCTCGCTGGATTCGAGACACTTCGAAGGGTGGGACAGCTGGCCCAGAGATTTAAAGTTGCTCCATACCCTAGGTGATGATCGAACCCTCGACACTTGGTTAAGGGAGGATGAGTCTCAACCGCTCAACTACACCCCTGGGTTACCATTTTATCTCTATTCTCACTTTCTATTTAACTAATAATAAGGGCATTTTTGCCTTTTGATTTACAATGTAATATCTCGTATCCCTCCATTTAGGCTTTGAAAATTTGGAGCTTTTAAAACAGTTTGTAATCAGTTTTCTCTTTAGCTATGCAATGAGGGAAAGAGATAGACGCTCAAGTAAGAGGTTGTGAGACATGTGAAGAAGTGCAATGGTGTAAACTTCAATACATGTTTGGAACCATGGTATTGGATAAATAAACGTCTGTTGAGAATGGAGAACCACACAGGCCAACAAAACTGCATACTCGTGGCAAAAGCAGTACTGACGCATGTTGAATGGATGACAAGTTGTAGAGTTGTAGAGTTTGTACGCGTCAGATCCCCTTAAACTCACGTGCAAGTCACAGCTCCAAGTTGTAGAGTTTGTACTGACGCATGTTGAATGGATGACAAAAGCAGGAGCAAACACGGTATAACATAACCAATAAGGGTTGATCCGAATGGTAACTGGACTCGGATCCCTCTCTAAGGTCTCGGGTTCAAACCTTGGCTGTGACAAAAGCTTTGTTGGGAATGGGGAACCACACAGGCCAACAAAACTGCGTACTCGTGGCCAACCAGATTCTCTTGCATAGTTTAGTCATCGGCAAAGCCGATGAAAACTGTGCAGCAATGACATGGTAAAAAAAACACTATATAGTCATACTTCAATCTTTCTGCTGCTTTAATGAAAATTTTGCATGTAAGAAGATGAGGACAACTAAGGAGATGCGGTAGAAAGTACTGCTTTCTATTAGAGAACTTAATTCTATTAGATTAGATAAAGATATAAAAAACTACGAAAGGTAATAAAAGTAATCTGATTCGCTTAAGATAATTAGGGAACTTAATTCTATTAGATTAGATAAAGAGCAGTATTAAAGAAACAACCTCAACTTTGAAGACCACCGCTATTTTTTTAAAGTAAAGTATGTCTATGAGAATATTGTAAAAAGCCAAACCTGGAAGAAAAGAATAGAAATAAAGTGCCAACATCATTGGGTGATAGAGTATCAAAATCCAAATAAGAATTTGGCTCCAGTTCAATTCGATGAGGAAATTTGACATTTTAATTACTAACCTTTGGTTATTCTTCACTATTAAAAATGGATTAATCGTAAAAGATTCAGATGGATTAAACTAAAGATTAAAAGAGTTCAAATTTCAAAAGATAGGGCACCACATGTAAACACATTTGTCAAATATTAATATTGAAATTAAGTTTCTTGTAATTAGTCCTCTTAACTTGTGTATGTAAAGGTCATTGTATATATGTAAGCATTGTTGCAGTAATTCCAAAAACATCAAGTGGTTGTAGTCGATACCTATTGGTTTTCTAGGTTCTATCGATCGATTACTGGGACAATGTAATTTACGCTATATTGTAAATAAGTTATTTACTGTTTTTTTTATAAGCAATGGAATTCATGAGGGCACAAGGGGTGCCATAACCCTTACAACTGGTGTCCGAGGCGGCTCGTTAAAAACTCCAAGGGCCAAAACCCAATGGGAAAAAGACCCAAGGAGAAAATAGTACCCCCATAAAATATGGTTACAAGAGTGATAGACAACCCGATGGACAATGATATGAAGTTTTGCAAACACCATATTCTAAATACAATATATGTTGCATGTTTTTTTTAAACTCTGTACCGTAAATAATCATGAAATAGCGGAAGCAATAAAGCAGAATAATAAAGCAAAAAATAATGTTGCAGAATACTGCATAACTGATGACCAATGGAACAGTACCAAATATGGATTAAAAGGAATTCATTATTTTCAGATGAAGGAAAGGTACAAGCTAGTACCATATTCTAAATAATGTTGCTTTTTAGTTCTCCAAGACACAAGAGATGATCCCAAAAAGAAGCAATAACCAGATACCGATTTCCTTGTATCAACACAATTTGCCCAGTCAGCATCCGAGAATCCAAACACCTGTAAAATAGCCTCTAGGGAAAAGCAGGCCTCTACCAGAAGTACCTTTCAGATATTTAAGAATCCTACATGTGGCATTATAATGTGTAATGGTAGGAGAATTCACATGTTGGCTTAGTTGTTGCCACAAAGAAATGTAATATCCTACTGGTATTGGTTAAGTATAGCAATTTACCAATGAGTTTTCGGTATAGTGCAGTGTCTTTGAAAGGTGCAGCATCATCTTGGTAAGTTTTGGAATTTGCATCTAATGGAGTGGAGGATGGTTTAGAGCCAAGGTGGCCTGTGTCACTTAGGAGGTCCAAGCAATATTTCCTTTGACTAATAACAATTCCATTCTTCGAATGAGATACCTCAAGACCAAGAAAATACTTCAATTGACCAAGGTCCTTGATTTTGAAAGCATTGTCCAAAATAATCTTAATTCTGTCAAATTCCTACAGAGAGTCTCCAGCCAAGATCACATCATCAACATACACCAGCAGAGCAGTAAAAGTGTCATTTCTATCACAAATGAAGAGAGAATGGTCTGAAACCGATTGTTTGTATCCCTCACTTAGTAGCAAAGTGGTCAATTTCTCATACCACTTTCTACTAGCTTGTTTTAGACCATACAAGGAATTTTGAAGCTTGCAAACTTGATTCTCTGTAGCACCAGTGACACCTTTAGGAATTTCCATATAGACATCTTCTTGAAGATCACCATGAAGAAAAGCATTGTTCACATCTAGTTAATGTAAAAACCAGTTTTTCACAGAGGCAAGTGCAAGTAGTAACCGAACTGAAGTGAGTTTTGCCACAGGACTAAATGTGTCAAAGAAATCCAATCCTTCAATTTGATTGTACCCCTTTGCAACTAATCTAGCTTTGTACCTCTCTATGGATCCATCAGCTTTCTGTTTCACCTTATACACCCATTTGCAACCAATTAGTTTGACATTTGGAGGAAGAGTAACCAAATTCCATGTATCATTGTTCTGTAATGCCTGTAGTTCCTTATCCATAGCATCTATCCAACACTTATGTTGACAAGCTTCCTCATAAGATTTTGGTTCAACAATAGAGCTCAAGGATAAAGCAAATTGAGTTTGAGAATTGGAAAGCTTTGAAAGAGAGTGATAATTAGAAATAGGACAAAGAGTACCTGGAAATGATGCTTCAATATGATCTGTTGAGTGATTAGTGCATATGTAATCATAAAGGTGATGGGGTTGGTGTCTGTCTCTGGAGGATCTCCTAAGTGAAGGAGAGGCATTTGTAGAGTGCTGTGGGTCTTTGTTTGGGTTGGTATTTTGGTTAGTGTTTGGTTCTGCAGGTGAGAGATTTTCTGCTGGTGTAGCAGGTTGAAGTGCTGGTGAGGTTTGTTCTGGTGTATTATGTTCCTGTATCGATATATCAGGTTCATGTACTGGTATAGAGGAAGGTGCATAGGTGAAGAGAGTCCAAGATCTAGGTTCGAGTCACTTTGTGAGTGTTGTGGTAATTGAGAGTTAGGTGAAAAGTAACTCCACTTAGACAGTGTTTGAGGACTAGAATAAGGAAGTATAAGCTCATGAAAGGTTATGTTTCTAGACACAAAAATTTCTTTATTCTGGATATCTAGAAGAACTGCACCCTTAACCCCTGACTTATAACCCAAGAAAACACACTTTCTAGCTCTAGCATCAAGCTTAGTTCTATGAATCTTTAAAGTAGAAGCAAAGCACAAACAACTGAATACTTTAAGAGAATCAATATCAGGTTGCTTGTTATGTAGCAGAAAGTAAGGGCAACTATTTTTCAAAATAGGGCTAGGTACTCTATTTATAACAAATACAGCATGTATTACTGCATAAGACCAATATTGTTTAGGCAATTTCACTTGAAAAAGAAGAGCTCTTGCTACATTTAAAATATGTTGGTGTTTCCTTTCAACTCTACCCTTTTGTTCAGGAGTTTCAACACATGAGGTTTGATGGATAATTCCTTTAGATGAATAAAAATCAGGTATAAGAAACTCCGGTCCATTGTCTGTCCTTACTGCTTTGACAGATATATCATTCTGTTTTTCAATGTGGTTAATGAAGTTTTTAACATGGTTGCTAACCTCACTCTTGTTTTTAAGCAGAATTATCCATGTATATCGACTATAATCATTAAGTGCGATCCAAAAATACTTGTGATTATGGTGAAAGTGTGGAAATAGGTCCCCAAATATCAAAATGTATTAATTCATAGACTCTTGAAGCTCTACTAGAACTTAGACTATATGACAATTTTCTTTGTTTGGCATAATGGCATATATCACAGACTGACCCTTCATCAACATGAATAGAAGGGAAAACATTATGCATTAACTTCATTCTTTGACTAGATAAATGTCCTAGTCTAAAATACCATAAGGCTGAGTTGGGTAAGGTTAAGTTTTCTGGCTTTTCGGTGATGTTTGCAAAGAATCGGCAGGTTGATTCTGGATGTGTCCAAGTACACCAATCCTCAAAGATCATACCCGAACCAATCATCTCCTTGGTCTTCATATCCTGTATAATAGATTTAGGAAGATCAAAGAGCACACTGGCTTGTAAGTCAATCATCAACTTAGTACCTGAAATAAGGTTCAAGTAAAATTCGGTACATATAGAACATCTACAATGTGCAGATTTTGGATGAAAACTACTGATCCCCTTTGAATGTTGCAAAGGCTTTTTGACCATTTGGTAGCTTTATACTGACTGGTTTAATAGGGACATAGCTTCTAAAATATTTGAGAGATGAGCAAATATGCACACTAGCACCATAGTCTAATATCCATAACCCTAAAGAACTAGAGTACAGAGAGCAAATTTGAGCAATAATACCTGATAAATTATGATTTGCAAAATAAGAGGGGCCTCCAATCATGTTGACAGCCTTTGAAGAGCTTGAATTTTGAGCCATAGAAACTCCTTGAATCATGTTTATCAGCTTATCGTATTGTTCCTTTGTGATACTGACATTTTTGCCTTCATCATCATTTTGCTCTTCAGCTTCTTCAGAGACATTGGAAGCTGATTTCTGCCAACTTAGAGGTAATCCATGCTTCTTGTAACAAGTATCAATAGTGTGTCCAGTTTTTCCACAATGAGAACACATCTTGCTCCCATATTTTCCTTGATAGCCTCCTTTACCTTTGTAAAAAGGCTTCTTGTTGTCAACAGCTGCAATCACAGTTTTGTTATCTTCATTGCTGCAGAATTGTCTCTCATGCTGTATCACCATGGAGAACACCTTGTTCAACTTCGGCAGAGGATCCATGATCAAGATTTGAGACTTGATCATAGAAAAATTCTCATTCAACCCGGTTAGGAATATGATTATTTTGTTCTGAGCATGATGTTGCCTAGCAGCTTGAATCCCAGTTGTGCACACACACCTCCTCGGGCAACCACAAGTTGGTTCTGGTTGATAGGTGTCTAGCTCTTCCCAAAGCACCTTCAACTCAGAGAAAAATTCTGTAACTGTTAATGAACCCTGCTTTAGAGCATAGATCTTGCATTGTAGCTCAGAAATACGAATCAAATCACCTTGAGAAAATCTTTCTTTAAGCTCATTCCACACATCAATGGCATTCTCTAAGAAGACAATGCTTTGTGCTATGGATTCAGCCACAGAGTTCATTATCCAAGAGTGAACCAACATATTACATCTACTCCAAGCCTTATAGCTAGGGTGAAAAGGATCTGGAACATCTAAGCTTCCATCAACAAAATCAAATTTGTTTTTACCCCCTAAGGCTCTCCTCATAGATCTAGCCCAGGTATGGTAATTAGTCCCATTAGTGTTCAAAACTGGTGAGACAGTGACTGATGAAGGACCGTCACTAGGATGGACATAGTGTATGCTAGTTGGTTCTGCTGCAGGATCCTTATTTTGATCCCCAGCACCTAAACCAGTAGCTTTTGGAGGCATAATTGAAGAAAAGAAGAAATAGAGATAATAGGAAATAAGAAAGCAAGGTAATCAGAGCTTTGAATGCTCTGATACCATCATGAAATAGCGGAAGAAATAAAGCAGCATAATAAAGCAGAAAATAATGTTGCAGAATACTACATAACTGATGACCAATGGAACAATACCAAAAGGAATACATTATTTTCAGATGAAGGAAAGGTACAAGCTAGTACATCTATTTATAGCTAAGACTGGTGGTGTATCATGAGCCACCAATTAACCTAGAGCATCCTAGAAAAGAAATAAGGAAAAAAGGAAAATATCAGTAACTAACGTATCAGCTGAAGATACGAATAGTACAGCTGGTGAGAAATCACCAAATGCATGATTATCAGAATCCTAGGACATTTCTCTCTCTTCCCATGAACCATGTGCCAAATACAAGTAGTGGAGGGAATATTCTTCTCATTCTACACGATCACCTTGCTTCGTACCAGTAAATAAACCAGTATCAGTAACTTTATCAGTTATTGTACTGTTGCCTTCCTCACTTGATTCAAAAGTATTCACCTCACCACATTCATCACTCTTCTTTGTTTCTAATAAATAACTTAGTGACGGTAAAAAATGGGTTTACCTTATGATAACTTTGTGGTGAGGTGTGCATAGGAGGGAAGTGGGAGAAGTGAATGGTTTTAAGTATTTTTTTTCCAAGGTATTTAGGGTAATTTGGAAATTGAGGGTTTCCTTGGAAGGTGTACCTTTAATATAAACCTAAAGTAATGACGACTCAGTTAGAAAAGAAGATGATGATTCAGCTTCAGAGAAATTATAGCGAGGGAGAGGGAATTATAAAAGGAGAGTATGATACACATTATGGGGGGTCGAGCTGCATTGGGTGACTTTGAGAGAAAGTTTAGGAACAAAAAATCAAAGGATTCTGAGGGATAAGAAGAAAGGACAGTAAATATGCACTTCAAGGGCTAGAAAGGCCAATGATAAGGGCACGTGTCAAGAAAGCTAGGGAAGCCTTACACTAAATGGGGACAGCTATAATGGAAGCACGACTAAACTAGAAGAAACAGAGCACAATATGTTCAAGCAGTTGAGCCATAGGAAGGAAGGGATGTGTGCTTGTGGTGCTCCCCATTTTAAGTTTTTTTTTTCAAATGTATGAGTGCAGAACGTTTTATTTATTTAGGCTCTAACACTAAAAAAAAAAATCATGTGTGGTTATTTCAAATGGAGCAAGTATTATGTACTTACCAAGCCCATACTAGGAGATGGGCGCATATGGACCTACAAAAGGGTAATCCAAGTACCACACCAAACATTCCAAAGGGGTAAGCAGGCTACCATCAAGGAAAGCTACAACCTGATGATTACACAAGCCCAGTATTAGATCTGAATTGATCGCCCAACTTGAAACAACAACAGCTTCAATCGGAACACATCTTCTCCACACCATGTTCATGTATAACAAAATAGATCTCCATTAAAAGAGAAAAGTCATCGCCTGTTGCAAATGTGGTACGATAGAAACTCCTTAAAATGACCAAACCAGCCTATCTCCTTAATCTAGAGCCCAAAATCCTTGAAAGCTAGAAAGTCTAAAGATAAATGTCAATTGGCCTACCCTTATGTGCACTTCTATCCTAACTCCAAAGCCACGATCATCCACCAACGCACTGTGAAAATACCAACAACACTGGTTGCGCCATGAACACAAAGAAACCAATATAGCTCCAAGGGCCTAGCAGCGCAACACCTCTAGATCCCACGGGGCGGCGAGAAGAAGGGATCCCCCCACCCAGGCGGTGGAAGCCCAAAAGCCTGAAACCCTAGCGCCACTTTACCAAAGAAGAGCTTATTAATGGTCTTGCAAACTATTGCTCATGGTGGTACCTCAAGAATTTTTAATTCGTTGTCATTTCTCTTAAATTCGTTTATATATTGTGATTGGCAACTGATATGCACAAGGATTGCGAAACCATGCTATCTGAGTAGTCACCAGAGGAGAAGGCAAGACCTGCGTGGAAGATTATTTGTGTATGATTATAATTTTTAGTACATTTTATTTTGTGAAATGTGTGTTACTTTTTTATTGATAATAGTAAGAAAATTACTTTGGAGGAATTGTTGTGAAATTGATCTAAACAAGAATAAGATGGAACCTGTCGTGATCGGGGTCTCGATGCGAACGACTCAAAATATATGTTTTTATGGAGTCGCCACACAATTTATTTTTAAAAGGAAAATTGAGAAAAACCTAAACCAAAGATTATCAGCCTGCGTAACTAGGTTGGATTCGGGAGTCGGTTATGTGAAGGGAAATGGTGAAAACTAGTTTCACTGCACCCCTAACACATCTGTCCTAAGACAGTTACCCTAAATTTGATTTGTGCAATAATTACTAGGGCTTTAATTATTTGTTTACCCTAAATAAGACTTAATAAGATTTCGTAAAAAAGAAGTAGTTCATTATTTGCAAATAAGGAAAATAGGGACTAATTTGGAAAATTTAATTTTGACTTTGACAGGGAGACCCCGCGCCTACGTACTCTCTGGTGCGATGAGAGACTCAAAAGTCACGTAGTTCTTCCTGAAAATTTGTTTGTTGGTTGATTTTATTTTTGAAGGGGTTTAAGATCTAAGTTGTACAACTCGAGTCTCTTAAACCGCGGGATTGACAAGATGTACATCTTGGTCAAACCCATATTTTTGTATTTTGAAAATAAATGTTACATAATAATGAGTTGATTTGGGATTTTTTTGGAAAATGTGTCGTTCGGTTTTAATTTTAAAGTAGTTTAGGCACCCAAGTTATGACATTCCGGGTCTCTTA
Source organism: Oxytropis ochrocephala (assembly GCA_020916435.1). Lineage (NCBI taxonomy): Eukaryota > Viridiplantae > Streptophyta > Magnoliopsida > Fabales > Fabaceae > Oxytropis > Oxytropis ochrocephala. The sequence continues at coordinate 23,002,851 of CM037092.1, forward strand.
ACCCAGATTGTGCGGATCCGATAAGACGCACGCCTCACCAAAATCCTAATTTGTTAATAGGGAAAAAAATTTATTCTTTTATTCTAAAAATCTCAAAATAGACTAACATTTTTATAACGAAAAAAAACAAGTCTAAAACCTAAAGAAAGGGAATAGGGGCGTAGCTTGTAGATGTAGCAGTAAACATAAATAAATAAATAATAAATAATATGACTGAAAGTAAGAAAAGACAAGATTGATAAGAAGGGATGGGGGTACGAATGCAGCATGCACAAGAGAGTATTGTATGACACAACAACATATATAATAATGCAGCAAGCTAATAATATATAAACTAGTAAGAGAACACTTATAATGAAGACCAATAACAGATAAAGAAAGGAGTAAGAGGTGTTCTGAATTTTTAAAACCCCAAGTGCGTCTCTTGTTGATGCCTTTAGCAGATCTTGAGAGAACGCGGATCCGACTCATGGTTTTGAACAAGGCAGATCGCGATGGAGGCATGAGGCGGCTGTTACGACTTCCTCTCAATTTACTTCTTTGATCCTTTTTTCTTCTCTTCGTTCCGCACATTTACTCACCTAATCGTCACCCAACTGTCATTTTCCCCTTTTTCTTCCCTTTGACCGTTCACTGAGCCTATTTTTATACTAAAAAAATTAGGGTTTTCCATTAATGCATTTGACTGGGCCTTTGACTACTTTTGACTTTTAGGCCCAAATGCATCTTGGAGTAATTTGGAGCATCCTAATTTTTTTTTAATTTTTTTTTTGTTATTTTCAGATTTTGTCATTTATTTTATTTGGATGACTGTAAAATAACATTGTAACACAATTAATTAAATCTACTTATATTTTGTAATTTTCTGAATGATATATTTTTTTTTTACTTTTGTTTAGCTGAAAATAGTAAAAACAACGAAAAAGTAACAAACGCGAGCAAAACGACAAATTTAACACTAAAAATTCGAAAATACACCAAAACAATTATTTTTGTGATTTTTCAGAAAAAAGTGAAAATTACCAGAAAAAATTGAGTGTTCACAGAACCACTATAATAGACTATAGATGAAGAACAACTAAACAAAGAGAAGAAGAGAATGGGAGAAGAAGAGAGCTTTTTCATTCTACTCTTGAAGGTCACTTTTACAATGTTACAAAAGTCTTATTTATAGGACACAAATCATGTAACTTACAAGAATATGAAAGGACTAAGGGAGATGGGGAGATGGACATCCATAAATATTCCTAACACTCCCCCTTGAATGTCCATTGAGGATATGCCTCATTAAAACCTTACTAAGAAAAAACCCGGTGAGAAAAAATTTTAGTGAAGAGAAAAAGAGTACAATATCCTTTATGTGGGAACTTCCTCGTTAAAAACTTTTCCAAGAAAACCCAATGGGACAAAACCATAGAAAAGGAAAAAAGAGTACAGCTTTCTCCCCCTGTTTGAAGCATCAATTAAGAATATTGATACCAACTTTTAAATTTTCTCCCTTGACACATTTGAACCAATATACATTGTGATATATATCATCCTTTCAATAAAGCTTTGTCTTCAATACCTCTTCCTTAAATTGTTGGTGTTTGAATCTGATATGAAGAACCGATAACTATATATATGTTGCTTGTAGATTACAATAATGTTTCAATGTCACCATATCTTGAAAATAGTAAGTTTAGAAACTAACTTGATCTGGATCAAAACAATAATTGCTTGATCTGCATGGTTAGTTTTATGAATAGATATGCATAAAATAATTGTTTCATTTGTATCATGAAAATATAAAAACAAATATATATCTAACTAAGTGTCAAATAATATTATCACATCAATCCATATGACATTTAGTAATGTGTGTGCACTAATTTAAAGTCTTCGAGACCGAGATATTTGATATCTTCTTGACACACATTATGTACTCAATAGATAATATTTATCATCATTCAATTAGCTAATTGATCGATCTACAGGTCGAGATAAAACTTTGTTTTCCAAAAATATTTATTTTAAGATATTTCTCTATATCTTTAATCCTTCTTGGATTTTCTAGGTGGATATCTATCTAAGATTCAACCTCCGAATTCATCAAATATAATTTGAAGTCATTTATCTAGAATTCTTTCTTTGAGCAAGCTACATTTTTTTTTTGAAAGCTCTACAGGAGTTCCATAAAACTATTTAGACAAGTGATGCCATTTTTATATCACTATTTTAGAATATGCATTGAGACAATGATACCTCATGCGTTCAAATTATTTTATCTCATGGAGAGACTAATTAAATTTGAGCCTTGAGAGTTCAAACAATATGTTTCAGAAAATAAAATCCTTCAGAGATCTTCGTATATTTATCACTATCAAGTGATCCATACAAATAAGTTGTAACACTACAGGCGAGCCCTTCATGTGCTACTAGCTAACTAAGTATTAAAAATTACATGCATTCACTACAGGTGAATTTATCTTCGAAATCAATGTTACGTTTGTGCGAATACTCTCGAACAACAAGCCTAACTAGCTTTACATCTTCAGGTGTACAAACTACAAGTCGATAAACTTTTTGTTTTGCAAAGAGAACTTAGTGCACTTCAATTGCGCTTTTCTATTTTGGTCAATCATTGTTTTGTCTAAATTATTATTAGACATTGGTTCATGTTCCTCTTCATCACTTATCACATTTAGTGGTATATTATACACATCAAAATTGTCAATCATTGACTTTGTTTCGATTCCATCATATTTCATTCTTGACATAATTTATTGAGATCTCATTTCCATAAATTTCAGGTACTTGACCAGTTCTTCTAGAACTTGAAAATTAATTATGTCAAATTACTCATTTTGAGCTTCCATATTCTCTTTTGAGCCATCTTGCGTTTAATCTCACTTTCTTGTTAGAGGATTTTTATTCTTTGGAACCGCCCAATCTACATGTTTCATGCATGGTTCAGAGTCATTTGCAATGTTTGAGTGTCCAATAGGGGCATCAATTTTTATTTGAGTATTGCAGCTGGTGCTAAATTTTGCAAATGAATTATTCTTTGAACTCGTTCGCATTGGTTTCTAGGAGGATCGATATGAGATAATAATAATAATAATTTATTTCAAATAATACTCATTTCCAGCTGCTTATCTCTCCCCCTAATGTTGGGAAAACTAATCAATCATCAGCTGGCTGATCTATAAATACATCTCCGGTTGTTGGCTCAACATATTTTATCATGGACGGTGTAATGCCCCAAAATAATTTAATTATTCATTTAATTAAGTTATTTAAGGCTTGCAACATTTTATTAAGTCAATTAATTAATTTGGATTTTTATTTTATTAGGAGGTGTTATAGTGATTAGCTATATTAAAAATAGGATGTTTAATATAACTAAGAGGTGTTGGGTAGTAAATAAGGGAGTGGTGATTTAATTAAAATAAGGAGTGGTTGAAGTAGCTAGGGGGTGCAAATAAAGAGCCCAAGGCCCACTAATAGGCCCAAACTAAAGAAATAACCTTAGGGGTGTAGGGTTTCCCTTCCCATTTGAAGAAAGAAGAAGAAAAAGGAGAGTTAGAGAGAAGGGAGGGGGGCTGCGCAGCTGAGAGGAAAAAGGGGGAAGAGGAAAATTTCCATTTTGCTTGGGGTAAGTTGGTTTTAGCACCATTCTTCTCCATTTTTCTTTCTCTTCCTTTTAGTATAAGTTTTACCCACTAATTCCCTTCCATTCCCACTTTGCCATGAATGGGTTTTGAAGCTCAAGTGTTGGGGAAAGCTATTTATGGTGATTCTTGTGTTGTTGGAGGAGAGAACACTAGAGTTCTTCAATTTCTAAGGTAAGGGGGCTCTCTTTCATATATAATAGTTTGTAGGATGAGTAATTATGTGTGGGTTAGGTGTTTAGGGTAATTAATTGTTGTTTGTGTGTTGTTTGAATTAATTGATGGTCTATGTGTTGTTTGAATTAATTGGTGTTATGTTTGAAGTAAAATTGATGAACCCATGCTAATTGTTGTTAAGATGAACATGATAGGAACTATGTATGCAAGGTGTTTGATGTATTGCCTCAATGAAATTGAGTATGAAAATATGATGATTTCAAGGTGTTTGATAACTTGCCTAAATGAATTGGTGTTGAAATTGGAGTGTGAGGCATTGTGCCGTGATTATAATTGGTTTGGGTGATTGATTATGATGAGTTTTACTTGCTTATGGTTTTGTGCGTTTTCTGGACACTGTTTCGGTCTTTTTAAAATTGGTACTGTTGGGTCGATTCAAAAATTATGTGGCTGAGTGTTTTCGAAAATAGACTTAAAGCCGGTCGTTTTGGCACTGGTTTCGTTAAATTCGGAGTTGTGTAGCTCCAGTTATGAGTCTCCAAAGTCGGGTCAAATTTCTAGAGTCAAACTGTGGGTATGTTCGGTTTTTGCAAGTTTTAGGTCTCCAAATGAACTCCGTTTTGAACGATTCTTTTTCTATTAGAAACTATACTCAAATTTCTTTTGTTCGGGCTAAGGTTTTGTCCCATTTGGTCAAGTTTAAGTCATTTTAGAGTAAAATGAAGTGGGAGGACAGAATCTGTCCAATCTGGGAGCTGTTCGGGTTGTTTATAAAAACTATACTAATTGGCTCATTTTTTTGAAACTTTAAAGATATATCCAGAAACTACACATCCGTGGCTTTCCGACGAGTGGTCTTTTGTAATTTTTCGATGTCGTTTGCTATTTTAAATAATCCGCTTGAAGTAGGTGTACCGCTGCTGTAGGAATCCAGCATGTTGTGCGGGTGTTGCCAATGTTGCCCAAAGTGTCAAAAATGCTAACTTGGTCCCTATGCACCCTTAGTCCTTCTAAGATGTTGTTTGGTCCCTATGTGACTGTTTAGTCCCTTAGGTGACCGTTTAGTCCTTGGCGTGTTGGTTTAGTCCTTGTGTGTTGTGTTGGTCCTTGGTTAGTCCAATGATGAGGTGTGTTGTATTGCGGTGATGAGTAAGCGGTGATGTAGGCTTCGGCCATTGCGGTGTGTAGGCTTCGGCCAAAGCGGTGAGTGCCCTCAAGGCTTATATTGTGATTGAAGTTGAGTTGTGAAATGAAAATTGACGAGTTTAATAATTGTTGTGGTAAATGTATTGTGTTGTGGTGCATTGTCATGATGTCACATGAATCATGTGCATTCAGCGGTGATGTAGGCTTCGGCCATTGCGGTGTGTAGGCTTCGGCCAAAGCGGTGTGTGCCCTCAAGGCTTATTGCGGTGATGATGGGTCCACATGCATACTTGCACTCATGCATACATTCATATGTTTGGTGTTGTCTTGATGATGATTGTGAGTTGATGTGCCATACTTAATGCTAGATGCTAAATGTGATATACGTTAGTTGTCTTCCCTAATATAATGCTTATCCTATTTGCTATTATTTATGTAAAGAGACTCACCTCTTTGCGTGGCGTGTTGCTTCGTATGTCGGCAAACTGCGGTGATAGCAAATGAAGTAGTCTAATGATGGTCATCCTCTGATATGTAGCACCGGGGGCGGGAAGTCTTAGATATTTAGTAATTTATTTTGATGTATTCAGTCTGATATAGGATGTTGTATTAAATACTTTGAGACTGGTCGATGTTCTGCTGTGCTGGTGATTTATAATCAGGATGTTGTAAATAACTAAATAAGTGTTTTTGAGAGTTCGCCTCATTTTGACGTGCTATGTATCACGCACAAGTTGTTTTATGAAAATTCAATTAAATCGCTTTATGTTTTTGAAGAAATGTAGCACTCTCTTTGAGGTGCGTGGAATATTTTTTGAAAACTCGATTTTAAAATTGACTAAATAGTAGTAAATAGAAAGGGGTATTCTAGACGGAGATTCATATTTTCATATATTCCCAACATTCTTTAAGGATCCATCTTGTTACGTTGTGGTGGATTGACTATACCATGCACAACACATAAAAAATATCTCAAATGGAGAATATTAGCTCATTGACCAAAACTCAATTTAAAGGGGAGAAATTACACATAATAACTTGTTGGCTTGATGCATATCAATGTCTCTGTCTACAAGATTGCATGTTCCCAAGTAGAGATTGGAAGTTTCATCTCATAAGTATTTGTCATATAATTAACTTTAGATGTCTAATGAATGGTTCCTTAGGACCATTTTATGAATGAATATATGCTTTGTGATGTTTAATATAAATTCTAATAGTCATAAAATACTTATCAGATGCTTTCAAGGTAATTCACATAATGAGCTCTTACTCGAATTAGTTGAGCAAAGAATCTCACAAACTTCCGGTTGTGAGTTGATGACAATTATATTTATGTAGCCATTTAGTTGATGCATCAATAATAAAATATCTAAATGGTCCATCTAATCGGTGTATCTGTATACAAACATCACCTTAAGCAATTGTAGAAATGTGAGAGACTTATTCCTTCAAATTCTCTACTTCCTTTGAGAACTGGTAATACACAAAAGTTAATGGATTGAAGAATCTACGGGCTCTTCAATACAAGTTTTCAAAAGAAAATTCTTAACTATTTTTTTTTTTGCATCATAAAGATCCGGGATGGCCCAACCGGTCTTGCCAACGACAAACAATCTATAAACTTCAGGTTTAAGGTAAGTCTCATGATATACATACATTGGAGATTTGTTTCGATTGGATATATCCACTTAGATGAATATACTTGAGACTCAATTAGTTTCTATGATATTTAAGAGAATATAATATAATATTAATGTGTAAAAACTTTGTTCTTTAAGCTAGGTAACAATACAGTTAGCTCTTCTGGAGCCTTCACTTACACTTGTAAACTTTTGGTTACAAGTTTATAATAAGAACATACGCCACCTTATGATTTCATGTCATAACTAGATAGTGCACGCTGTTTAGACAATTAAACTTCAGGTTTAAAATCGCATTTTTTTCTTTTATAACTGCATAGAAAACTTCTGGTTTGCCATAGCTTAATTTTAATGGTTCTCATATATATTTAAGATGAGAATCAAATAAAATTGTATTAAACTTTGATTACTTAAGTAGCAAAATATAAAACTTCTAACTGATGTATAACAGAAGTGACTATTTACAAATAAAGAATTGACGATACACATATTTTCTTTTTGCATGTTCATATAGAATTCCAAGTGTGAGAAAAAAATAAGTTACATTTTTCAATAATCCCAAAATACTAAACCATTATTAGGAATAACAAAGGTCATTACCACAAATAACATTGATGAAAAGAAAACCGCAACACCTTTATTAAAATAAATAAATAAATAAATTAACTGTGTTAAAATATGTTACTTCATCATTATATTCTTGAAAAGAGAATTGCAACACCATTATAAACACAAATTATGATGATGATAATCTGCAATATGAATGGTCATAACCATAATACTTGCCGCACTCTAAAAGTTTAGTATGAACCATTCAATTCCGGGAATAAAGTTCAATTTTTATGTGACATTTTACATTTTAATGAACAACCACTCTTTTGTTCAATCAAATTATATCTTAAAACTTTCAAAATATTGTTGAAAGTATTTTCTCAATTTTGCTACTTCAAAAGTATAATTGTGAGAACGTAGAAATAAATTACTTGTTTTTCTCATTTTTCCTTGTTTCAAAAAATACTAGATCAAGTAATCTTACAAATTTCAATCCCACGCTTTAAAGGTGGATTCTTCAGGAACTTGACCACAAATCTATCATAGTTTGGTGGTCAAAAAGATTCAAAGAAATCTTTAATAAAGGATGATGGTAATCTTTATTTTACCAATGATCATAATCACAACTTTTGTTGTAACCCAAACTTTTAGTTTAATTCATTCTCTTCTATGAATGGAAGTTCAATCCATTGAGTGGTTTGTGATTATTCTTTCAATCAGAATATCACATAATCTTGATTCAAAATATTATTGAAAATATTTCCTCATTAATGCTACTCCAGTAGCATATTCAACTAAAATAAAATTTCTCTAATATTTCTTTCATTAAATTATACTAAGATCAAATAGATATTTTAAATTATAATCATGGTCTAAAGGTTTGGTTCTCCAAGAACTCTATCATACCCAATGATCAAGGAAAATCAAATTTCATTTATTCTCCAAGAACTAAATCTCAAATCTAAGCGATGACAAAAAATTTCATTTTTTGAGCAATCTTTCATAGATGCATGAACATTGATTTTCAATTCTTCAAGAACTATATCGCAAACTTTCTTCAACGTGGATCAAGACACTTTAAGCAAACCTTCAGGGATGCTTGAATGTTAAATTCTTCCGGAATTTTAACAATACTAGAAAAATAAAGATATGAAAACTACACATGCCAAAGGGATTTCTCAACAAAATTTAAACTTGACTCAAAAAATATGAGATATATAAAACGTAAACAAGAACATGATTAAAAGATAGTAACAAGATCATATAGAGTTGTTGTAACAACAATAATCAAAAGAAAGTAAAACAAAATACTAATCAAAATGGTCTCACCCAAAAATGGAAATGCAAACAAAACCTTCAACCCCTTGATGATGTCTTTGTCACTCTCTAAAAAAATATTGATCTCCAAGAACCTCAAGCGGTGTGATGCTCCAAATCCTCACGATCCTCCACTCGTAGTTCTTCTAAACGAGAAGAGACAATGGGTTTGATATATGGAACCTTTCCCGATCTTAGATTGGTAGAACTTCGTGCTGATAACGTGTTGTGAAATTGATCTAAACAAGAATAAGATGGAACCACTATAATAGACTATAGATGAAGAACAACTAAACAAAGAGAATAAGAGAATGGGAGAAGAAGAGAGATTTTTCATTCTACTTTTGAAGGTCACTTTTACAATGTTACAAAAGTCCTATTTATAGGTGTTTACGGTGAAATTTGGTAAACAAATCATTGGTCTCAGTATTAATTACTTGCGAGATCAACCAGTGAATCTCAGGACATATTGTGCTTAAGTTCTTGTATGATTCGTAGTAAGAAAATGGTGTTCTTCGCGTAACCAAACAAAATGAAACAAAAGAAACAAGGAATTGCCTTGAACGCCAAGGAATTCGCAAAGAGAAAATAAAAGAAAATGCAATTGAAAATTCAAAGAAAGAAACTTAAATTGCATAGAAATGTAAAGAGTTGGTGAACAGATCCATACATTCTCTTCTTGTGCTCAGTTTTCTCTAGCGCTGGAAGTTTGAGCGTAAGAAATTGTATGTTGGGATTGTGACCCGTTTTCCATATGGAAAACTGGTATATATACAGAGAGAACAATTTTGAATTTGAAAACAATAACTGATTAAATAAACTGCTCAGTGCTTCGACAACGTGAAAATCACGCCCTTCGACTGCATCTTCAAAACACAATTCGACGGTATTTCCCTTGCGCGAATTCACTTCTAACTTTTAGTCCTTCGTCGAAACGTAGCCTTCATGTCTTCGCTCTTCACCAAGTCCTTGTGATAGTAGAAAACCATCTTTGAGCGTCGAAGACCACCAATCTTCTCTTTAAAGTACCTAAGTCAACCTTATTGACTACATTTATTTAGCCTGTTGAAAATACAGGCTAACAATAGGACACATCATGTAACTTACAAGAATATGAAAGGACTAAGGGAGATGGGGAGATGGACATCCATAAATATTCATAATAGGAATTACTTAATATAGTTTTATCTAAAAATCACATTTATTTTCTAGTTTATAATATTATAAATAAATATTTAAGAAAACATAACAAAGGAGAACAATTTTAGCAAATGGGTTTTGAATTTTAAATATCGAATAGAAAAATAAACAAAATCAGGGATTGAATTAAAGAGAAATTTCGTTCTAATTAATTAGAAATTTAGAATTAAGGAACATTAACTACAATTCACATGGTAAAAAAAACTACAATTCACACGGTCGACGCTCCGTGCACATAAACAAATGGGAGGTAGAAGGTCTACGGTCACACATAGGATTTCTTGTTTTGTTGGGCCTTTCTTGTATAAACATAGAATTTTTTTAGTGGGCCTAAAGCCTTATCTTGGGCTTGTTGGCCTACTGGGCTGGACCTAAATAAAGATTATGAAAACTAAACACAATTGAAACCCTAGGTCTGGATAGCGTCCTATAAATATGTTATTTCTATCACTTTCAAAGTACTAGGAAATACAAACGTGGCTTTTCAATTTCTTGAATTAGTGTATTTATTTTTTGATATGCTTTGGAGGGGGATACATCGATCAACTGCAACTTCATTCGACATAGATCAGTACCATATACATCACTAATCGCAGGTAATTCAATATGTTCTACAAATTACTCTATCTTTTTTGGTGGCTTCTTTTCTCTTATTTAACCTTGTGTTGTTTTGTCTTTAATAGATCCATAAGCATGGCAACAAAACTTGGTTAATCATCTATCGCTCCTCGGAAATGCTTTGATCTATGTCTTCTTTTTTTAATATCCAACATAGATCTCTATCGACATTGATTTACTTGATTAAAACAATTTGACAAAAGACGCTGACGTCGATCTTCTCATGCATGTTTTAAAGTAATAATTTTGGAATTAAAAATATATGCTTTCTTTTATTTATTTTTTTGATAAAATATGTTTTCTTTCATATTTATCACTATGATAGATTATGAATTAATTGATTTTATTTTGATGAATATTTTCTATGTATTGACCTATTCCATGATCAAGTACAAGAGCTGTCATGGCAAATTTACATGTATTTGTTTACATTATCACGTAGCAATCACTCAAAAAGTGTAGAGAAGTCTTTGAAGAATGATGGCTGAAAATACAATCCTCCCTCCAATAAATGTATGCTTATATTTTTAATATACTCAAGATTAATTTCAAGTACACACCTTACTCAAAATCATCTGTGAAAATATTGTCTTGGGATTAATTGAAATTCAAGACATTAAAGCAAAGTATACAAACTAACATTCTCCCTTCTTCCCTAAATTAATTCACTGCCAAACATTTTCTTATAAATAAAATAATGTATATATCGTGAGACAATTGTTGACATATCCATAGAATAATTCAATCATTTTATTCTTTTTTGAAAAGTTAAAAGAGAAAGGTTAGTTTAGGAAGTTTTAGCTACTACTATGAAAACTAGATATAAGTGTGAAAGACAAGGAGAAGACACAAATAACTAGCTACTGACAAATATGTTGACAAGTATCTCCAAAAGACTACTTATAGTGGCAAATAGGATACAAGGCCTAAAGGCTAAAAATCCCACTAAAGAAAATTAAATAAAACTCCAAGTAATTTAAAGTCTACAACTAATTGAATTGCTAAATTATCTACTTAGGCCTAATTGGACTCTCTATTATTGTCAATGGAGTCACTTGAACTTTGTCCTCAAAGTTCTAGAATTTTCTATTTGGTACACTTTTACTCTTGGATCCCATTGTGTGGATTGTAAGTATTATAAATGATAAATGAATAATAATGTGTTGTAGCCCCATCCAGGTGTACACTGAATCCCATTGTCTATCCATGAGAGAGAGAGAGAGAGAGAGAGAGAGAGAGAGAGAGAGAGAGAGAGAGAGAGAGAGAGAGAGAGAGAGAGAGAGAGAGAGAGAGAGAGAGAGAGAGAGAGAGAGAGAGAGAGAGAGAGAGAGAGAGAGAGAGAGAGAGAGAGAGAGAGAGAGAGAGAGAGAGAGAGAGAGAGAGAGAGAGAGAGAGAGAGAGAGAGAGAGAGAGAGAGAGAGAGAGAGAGAGAGAGAGCGAGAGAGAGAGAGAGAGAGAGAGAGAGAGAGAGAGAGAGAGAGAGAGAGAGAGAGAGAGAGAGAGAGAGAGAGAGAGAGAGAGAGTCACCTTGCTATACGTCGCAAAAACTACCAAACTCAAATCAAAGAGTCGCAAATAATGCCGCTAATGCTGATGCTACATTCACTCCTCTTGCTCTAGAGTCAACTGCTAATGCTTTTTTTTACTTCCGAAAACTAGTGAAGGAACGCAATTGTAAGTGTTGTCATCAACTCTACCCTCAAACATTAGTTTGGGCTTAATAATTACTCTTTCATCAACACAGATTTCCTTCACAATATGGTAAGTATTCCCTTGATAATAAACTTCCATTTCTGGTTCATATTCTATTACAGTGTTGTCTATATAGACATCACACGAATTCTAAAATGTACCGATTGGTTAAGTAGCAGACTTCTTAACTGATAGTTTATCATTTGGAAACTTCATAAACGACTACATATCTTAGGAAGAATGAGATATAGGCTCAACTAACTTCTAGCAGTGGTTCTACTAACACTAAGGAAAAGGAGAATAATCTGGAAGTTTGTTAGGTTTCAACTGAAAGATTTCCAAGTTTACAAGTAGCGCAGACTAGTATAACACATTATAATGGAACTCTTCAAGATGCGAGATAGATGAGATACTATATGATTGGTTAGGGAACTTTTTGATTCAATTTCGTGGAGTGACGTAAATGGTCTGTGGGGTGCACCAGCACAAGCAAATTTATCTTCTAAGTGGGAAACCTGGAGGCAAGATGTAGGGAGATGGTTTTCTTCATATTCTCCTTTTTCCCCCAGAAAACACATGCTGTTGCAGAAAACATCTGATGGTTTTCACCAACCAAGCCATCATGTTCCTACAAAAATAGCTAAACACATGGTTCGTCGTCCTAATACACATTCTTCACTTCTCAGAAACATGTGTTCTCAACAAATTGTTTCTCTTCAGACTGACCCAGGTTTTTCTCAGAGTCGGGACTTGTCGAAAGCGTTAGTGGTTGTCGAGACTTCAAAAGAACAAGATCTTAGCATTGTACCTTTTGCATTTGATCTACCTTGTACAGATGATGGAATGGAAGTAACTCCTCTAAATAACATTGGTGGAAATCAAGGACTTGCGACAAAGACTCAGAATCCACGATGTATTGCTTATATCCCAGCAAAGGGAAGGCAAAGTGTAAGACTGGAAATTAACAGTGATATACACTACTGTGCGCATTCGCCTCGTTCTTGCATAGTTCTAGAAAAGTTCAAAAACCCGTTCCAATTCTTACTCCATCTTGTGGATGTATTACTGTTGCTAGTACAAATTGTAAGCATCGTTCCGATGCAGGTTTGTCATTTTGCAGAAAACACCGACGCCAGTATGAAGTTAATGAGGCTTCAACTTCATCCCGTAGTAGATGGAAGAGGAAATCTCTAGATAATAATTCTAGTATCTACAAAGAAATTGTGCCAGTAAATGTTGAGAGCCCACTACAAGCCATTCATGGTGATTACCTCCTTGGCGATTTGGTTTGGGGATTCAATCGTGACGTATACACATCCTTACTCATGGAAGGACCATCTCTCCTTTCCTTCCACAATCAACAATAGCTTTGCTAGCGAAGATGTGAACAAATGTAAGATCTGTAGTGCTGAATTTTTCTGATGATGAAGCACTTGGTATCCATTGGATGGAAAACCATAAAGAGGAATTACATTGGCTGTTCAGAGGTTATTCCTATGCCATTTGCTAAGATTTCTTTACTAACAAGAAAGTGTTGGAAAAACATGTTTCCGAGAGGCACAATGTTAAATTTGTTGAAGAATGCTTGCTTCTTCGATGCATTCCATACAGTAGTCATTTGGGTAATATGGAGGAGTTATGGTTACATGTTATGTCAGCTGACCCAGATGAGTTTAAATGACCAAAAGCTCCTCAGCGGCAAATTTTAAATACTAATGAGGATTCTCCAGAAAGTTTTGACAAGGATAATGAAGATTCCTTGAACGACAATTCTACGAATCCCAATGGTTTGTGGAAATTTACTTACAAACTTTGTGGTTTAAAGTATATTTTACTACTTGATCTTGATCGTTATCATCAAGCTGTTCACATGGAGCAAAATCAAGATGGCAGGCCTCTTGGAAAGAGAACGGGAAGACGCTTTCATGCTCGGAGACGTATTCAGGAAACAAGATCACTTGAGATTGAGGAAACAACCATACGACCTTATGTAAATGAGACTAATATTGGTGAATTGTCAGAAGATTAAAACTTAGAAATTTCTGAAACTTTGATCTTTGGGGCTCAAACTAATAAACCTCAGCTTACAAATATTGATATATTGTCAATTGCTAAATCTGCTTGCTTCAAAATATGGAACTATGCCTGACAGTATGTATTTGAAGGCAGTAAAAGTTTGCAGTGGGCATGACATTCCTATCAATTGGAATAAGTCTCTGAGTGACCTTGTTTCCTGAATACGTCTCTGAGCATTAAAGCGTCTTCCCGTTCTCTTTCCAAGAGGCCTGCCATCTTGATTTCGCTCCATGTGAACAACCCGGTGATGGCGATCAAGATCAAGTAGTAAAGTAAACTTTAAACCACAAAACTTGCAAGTAAATTTCCACAAACCACTGGGCTTCTTAGAATGGTTGTTCAAGGAATCTTCATTTTCCTTGTCAAAACTTTCTGGAGAATCCTCATTGGTATTCAAAATTTGCCGCTGAGGAGATTTTATTCGTTTAAACTCATCTGGGTGAGATGGCATAACATGTAACCATAACTCCTCCATATTACCCAAATGACTACTCCATGGAATGCATCGAAGAAGCAAACACTCTTCAACAAATTTAACATTGTGCCTCTCTGAAACATGTTTTTCCAACACTTTCTTGTTAGTAAAGGAATCTAAACAAATGGCACAGGAATAACCTCTGAACAGTCAATGTAATTCCTCTACATGGTTTTCCATCCAATGGATACCAAGTGCTTCATCATTAGGAAATTCAGCACTGCAGATCTTACATTTGTTCACATCTTCGTTATCAAAGTAATTGTTGATTGTGGAAGGAAGGAGAGATGGTCCTTCCATGAGTAAGGATGTATATATGTCACGATTGAATCCCCAAACTGAATCCCCAAGGAGGTAATCACCACAAACGGCTTGTAGTGGACTCTCAACATTTACTGGCACAATTTCTTTGCAGATACTAGAATTATTATCTAGAGATTTCCTCTTCCATCTACTACGGGATGAAGTTGAAGCCTCATTAACTTCATCCTGGCGCCAGTGTTTTCTGCAAAATGTAAAATCTGCAATGGAACGATGCTTACAATTTGTACCACCAGCACTAATACCTCCACAAGATGGAGTAAGAACTGGAACAGGTTTTTGAACTTATCTAGATTTGTGCAAAGAACAAGGCGAACGCACACAGTAGTATATATCATTGTTAATTGCCAGTCTTACACATTGCCTTCCCTTGGCTGGGATATAAGCAATACATCGTGGATTCTGAGTCTTTGTAGCAAGTCCTTGATTTCCAGCAATGTTATCCCGAGGAGTTATTTCCATTCCATCATCTGTACAAGGTAAATTAGATGCAAAAGGTACAATGCTAAAATCTTGCTCTTTTGAAGTCTCGACAACCACTAACGCTTTCGACAAGTCCGACTCTTAGAAAAACTGGGTCGATCTCAAGAGAAACAATTTGTTGAGAACACATGTTTCGAGAAGTGAAGCATGTGTATTAGGACGATTTAACCATGAGTTTAGCTCTTTTTGTAGGAACTTGGTGGCTTGGTTGGTGAAAATCATCGGATGTTTTTCTCGCAAAGAGCATGTGTTTTCTCGTGAAAAAGGAGAATATGAAGAAAACCATCTCCCTACATCTTGCCTCCGTGTTTCCCACTTAGAAGCTAAATTTGCTCTGGCCGGTGCACCCTACGCACCATTTACGCTACCAACGAAATTGAATCAAAAAGTTCCTGAACCAAACACATAGTATCTAATCTATCTCGCATCTTGAAGAGTTCCATTCTCATGTGTTATACTAGTCTGCGCTACTTGTAAACTTAGTAATCTTTCAGGTGAAACCTAACAAACTTCCAGATTATTCTCCTTTTCCTTACTGTTAGTAGAACCAGTGCTAGAAGTTAGTTGATCCTGTATCTCTTTCTTCCTAAGATATAAAGTCGTTTACGAAGTTTCCAAATCATAAACTATCAGTTAAGAAGTTCGCTACTTCACCAATCGATACATTTCAGAATTCGTTGGATGTCTTATGGACAACACTATAACATAATATGAACCAGAAATGGAATTTTTTTATCAAGGGAATACTTACCATATTGTGAAGGAAATTTGTGATGATGAAAGAGTAATTATTAAGCCTAAATTGATGTTTGGGGATAGTGTTGATGACAACACTTACAATTACGTCCCTTCACTGGTTTTCGGAAGTAAAAAAAGCATTAGCAGTTGACTCTAGAGCAAGAGGAGTGAATGTAGCATCAACATTAGCGGCATTATTTGCAGCTCTTTGTTTTCAGAGCTGGTAGTTTTTGTGGCGTATAGCAAGGTGACTCTCTCTCTCTCTTTGTTCTTTTGTCATGGATAGACATTGGGATTCAATGTACACTTGGATGTGGCTACAACATATTATTAATCATTTATCATGTATAATACTTACAATCCATACAATGAGATCCAAGAATAAAAGTGTACCAAATAGCAAATTCTAGAACATTGAGGACAAGGTTCAAGTAATTTCGTTGACAGTGATAGAGAGTCCTAGTTAGACATAAATAGATAATTTAGCAATTCAACTTAGTTGAAGAACAAAGTTAGTTGGACTTTTATTTAATTGTCTTAAGTGGGCTTTTTAACCTGTAGGCCCCGTATCCTATTTGCCACTATATATAGTCTTTTAGAGATACTTGTCAAATCACTCGATAAATTAAGATTGAATTTTATTTTTAGTAGCTAGTTTTATTTTATTAGTCTCTTCTCCTTGTCTTTCACACATATCTAGTTTTCATATTAGTAGTTGAAACTTCCTAAGATAACCGTTGTGTTTAACCTTTTCAAATAAGAATAAAATGATTGAATTATTCCATGGATACGTCAACAATGGTTTCACGGTATCTAATTTTTTTTATAAGCAAATGTTAGCGGTGAATTAATTGGGGGAAGGGAATATGTTAGTTCAATTAATCCCAATAAAATATATTCACATATAATTAGAGGGAGGGTTGTATTTTTAGTCATCGTCGCTCTGAGATCTTCTTCATACTTTTTGAGTGATTGCTATGTGATAATGTAAATTTGTCATGACGGCTCTTGTACTTAATTTTGAAATAGATCAAAAAATAGATAATATCCATCAAAACAAAATCAATTAATTCATAATCAATCATAGTATGTCCTTAAAATAGATGCGTTAAATATTCTCACCTGATCTTGTGAGTTTCATCCCATTACCTATAGAGATAATCTTCTGAAAGAAAAGCTTAACAATTGAAATTCTATGGCTTACACACAGACAACTTGTTTGTTCTCTACAGGTACAAATCACTTAGACTAGTAATGTTTATAATTTTATATATCAAAATAAAATGTTAAGTCATTCTTGTATGGGTATGATGAGGCGAAAGATGACTCATTCATCACTGCCCCATTTCCTATGGGGAGATGCCTTGGAGAGTGATTTGTACATTCTCAATTAAGTACCAAGGAAGTTTGTTTGAAATATTTTCATGTTCAAAACATTTTATTTTGGTATCTGAATTCATTTTGGCCTGAAGAGTTGAGAAGCATTAACTCGAGTGGATTTTAACTTCGAGATGGAGACATGAGTTAAGATATCTCATTTACAATAATGGGAGACCTTAAGTAACAACGGATGTCCATCCAACTATTGCAGAGTCGTGACTCATTTTTCAGAGATGAAGTTTTAGAGGTTGATGACATCTTTCAGATGTATTAGACTTTGACGTTTAGTTATTGTGGAGTATTAGTGGAGTGAGATAGGGCCCAATTAACCAGAAATTTGGGTATGGACTGTTTGACAAGTGAACTGTTTCCTTGGTTTCTTTCATTTATAAAGTGTTCCTGGTGCATGACTTTTAGAGTCGTCCCCTTTGTTGGTATCTGTCGAAGGTGTATCGGAAGTGGAAGGCAGTTCTAGATTAAGCGTATTCTTATTTCAGTTACATTTTGAACTTACATTATAAACTTTTGAAAACATGAATTGCATTGGTGCAATGATTAAATCTATACATGATAAATTTTTGTTCTAACTATTGCAGGTACACCACCCAGACGGGCAGCTGAAGGCGTTCAACCCTCTCAAGCGCTTCATCTGCTCACCCATCAGAAGGTCTACTACAGATCACTATGTTAACACCTAAAATAGATTAAGTTGTTGGCCGAGAAAAAATGAGGAGTTCTAGTTCGTAGTTAGGATGAGGCAACCTATAAAGACATTATGGCCTGGATTATTTAAGTACTTGCCAGATGAATGGCTCTGGGGGATACTCAGTTTGAAAAGTATAAGGTATACATAAGGAAAGATGAGTCCCCAACGGAATGATAAAGTACATTGAGCTAAGATGAAACTCGGTTGGAGGATGCTTAGGATAACTCGCCTAATACACCAACGGCCTAAAAAAATAAACAATAACCAGGTTGCTATAAAAGTTCTCTAACATATTACCAAAAGTAATTATTGCATGGACTAATCATTTTTCTTTGTTTCCCAGTTGACTGATTCTTATAAATAGGGAACTTACAAAAAAAATCCTTATAAAAACCTATATTCTATTTTACCATAATTTTGGTAAAAAAACAAAAAAAAAAATATTGTGGTAAAAAGTAAATTTGCTTTGCATTAAAAAGTAAATTTTGGTAAAAAAAACAAAAAAAAAATTGTGGTAAAAAGTAAATTTGCTTTGCACTAATAATTGCCTATAAAAAAAGGATAAATCACAATGAGTTAGTAGAAATTACATAAGCAAATACTCACTCTATAATCATATAAATATTAATTGTGTGCAACACTACCACTGATCTACGCTACGATTCATGAGTGTGTGTAACTAATTTCCCTCTCGTGCTTGCAACCGAGGACACCATGGGAGGTGATCCTGCCGTTGATGTGCGACTGAGCCAAAAGCAGGAGATGAAGTCAACATCATCATTAGTTTTTCCATACAAAATAGCGCAACGAAGAATGACTTACAAACCCAAACCTGAAAATGTTTCAAATTGTTGAAAAACATGACATCCATGAAAACTAGTGAAAAGCTTTAAAGGTCTATTATATTGAAAGTGCTTAAAACTTACAAATGAAAGAGATGATACCAAAATAGGTCTAGCATCTACCTTAAATACTAATAGACTAATTGACCTATGACCTAACAATCTAATGGGCCTTACTAACAAACTAAAGGGATTATTACCTATATTTTAATAGCCTCCCGCAAGCTGGACGGTGTTCACAACACTTCCAGCTTGGGATAATCAATACAAAGATACTATAGAATTAAAAGAAGATAAAGAACAATCCGAATTAGTAGTAGTTGAGGTGCATAGCTCCTAGAAGTCTTCGACCAACTATCGGATCCCTTCAAGCTTCTTCCAGCGTCTCCACAACATTCACTCGAAAAGAATCAACAAACTTCACTCTTAGACATAACCATCCAAGTGCCAACGAAGTCAACAAAGCTTAACCATCGAGCAGAAACCACAACTCAAGGTTTAACCACTCGGAGGAAGCAACAAACCAACACTTAACCATCAGCAAAGCCACAACTCAAGGCTTAATCACTTGAAGGAAGCAAAAGCTTAACCACCATAGGCGAAGCAAACATCAACAAGGCCATAGGGCCAAAGGTTTAACCACCAAGTAGAAACTATACCTCAAAGTTTAACCACTTGGTAGAAGCACAAACAACGCTTAACCATCAAGAGTACTCAATCACTCAAGATGTAGCAAAATCTCAATGCTTAACCATTTATAGCGAAGCATCATGCTTAACCACCATAAATGAAGCTAAAATCAAGCCAAAACAACTTAGGCATCACACCACATGTTTTCACGCCACAAATGCAGAAATTGCAAATTGTTACTCACAATTCTCTTTTGGCAGCACCCATTATTATAAGAAAGCCAAAACAAGTAGACCTTCTACAAACTCAAGGTTATTTGTACTATCACCAATGTCAAGATGGATGACACTCACATCATCTATATTCAACACTTTAAGTGTCCCCTTTCAAATCAATTCAAAAAACCTCAAAGGTAGAATCTTTCAGATGTAAATTCTCAAGCATAACCATCTCCAATATAAATTTATCCATACCAAATGATTCAACAAGGAAATCCTTCAAAGGTGAGTGCTAGCATGAGCAGATTCTCCACCAATGCAATACCCACAACAACATCCGATTCAAAACCAGTCCTACATACCTTAGCATGAGCAGATTCTCTTGACACCGAAGTTTCTCAAAGCAATACACGAGCCAATAACATGAGCTACAAACGTGGCCCCGACTCGGCATTAATCCTCTCCTAGACATATTACAAACATCTCCAACCCAATTTGAGGTCTCCTCCAAGACACAACATTCGAGCAGAATCGCTCAAACAACAATTCGATCGAGAACTCCACTTTTCTCCTAACATAAACACCGATCGAATTAACCGTCGTCATATCACAATCAACCCCACATGTAGTCATCAAACAATGGGACAATCGGGTTCGTGACATCTCAAAAGAGTAGCACTCCATTAGAGGAATCAAAAAATCACTTGCTGGAATTTGTTCAGGATGTAGTATTTCTATGGGACATTTTATCAAACAGCTTGAATGCACTTCAACACAAGCAAATTAGTATGGAAAGCGTACTTGCAGAACCAATAACAACAATAATAGGTAGTATACCTGAACCTGAATCAAGGTGCGAATAGAACACGAA
Source organism: Oxytropis ochrocephala (assembly GCA_020916435.1). Lineage (NCBI taxonomy): Eukaryota > Viridiplantae > Streptophyta > Magnoliopsida > Fabales > Fabaceae > Oxytropis > Oxytropis ochrocephala. The sequence continues at coordinate 23,023,589 of CM037092.1, forward strand.
CACGAATCCACAAACTTGAACCAAATCGCAAAACCAAAATAAATATGAAACCCGATCGCGAAATCAGAAGTAGAGTAGAATCAAAGTAGAAACACCGAAGGATCTAAGAGAAAGCAAAATCGCACAAGGTTAAGTCGCGATTCAAGGCGAGATGTTTGATTGAACAGATCTATCTTACAAGATGTAGAAAAAAAACTTGAACACAAATCAAGTAATTGTGTTCAAGATCTTGGTTCAGAAGAATAAATTGTGAGGAGAAGAATACCACAATTCAAGGAATTTGAAATTAAACGCAGAAAGAATTTTCTGTAAGAAGAAAATAGAAAGAAGAAGAAAATTGATGAAAAAGAAAAATAATAAATAAAAAAAATAGAAGAGATTGAAAGGAACAAAAATCATGCAGGATATCATGTTTGCTCTGATACCATGTTGAAAAACATGACATCCATGAAAACTAGAGAAAAGCTTTAAAAGTCTATTATATTGAAAGTGCTAAAAACTTACAAATGAAAGAGATGATACCAAAATAGGTCTAACATCTACCTTAAATACTAATAGACTAATTGACCTATGACCTAACAATCTAATGGGCCTTACTAACAAACTAAAGGGATTATTACCTATATTTTAATACAAATAGACTTGCTTATTACTCGACTGAGAATGTATACAACACTCTTCAAGACATCTCCCCATACAAAATAGCGCAACGAAGAATGACTCATCAATCTCGCCATATCCATTAGTTTGCGGTTGCGTCTCTTTGCAACTCCATTATACTCGAGAGTACCTAAAATAGTTTATTGAGCCTCAATTCCACGCCCATCCAAGAGTCTAACAAACAATCCTAGATTTCTCGTGGTTTCATCACACCTTGAATAATATGCACTTAATCTATCAAACTGTACACGTTTAATCCGCTTTCCCATTTTTAATTCAATAGCAACTTTAATCGAAAGATCTAAAAGCATATAAGGAACTGGACTTTTCTTGGAGAAGATCTATCCAACCAAATTTAAAAAGTCCTCTTTTAAGGTTAAAATACCTATATCTACCCAAATCAATAGGTGTAATAAGACCACACATATTTGTGTGAATCAACTACAGCACATCATCACGTTTGTTCGCTCTCATATTCCTAGTTTTAGCAATGAACTTTCCTTTAAGGCAATCAATACAATTATCAAAAACACAGAAGTCAAGATCATAAAGATGCTTTCTCTAATCATTTATTCAGTGCGAAGCCGAGAAATGTATAACCTACTCATCGGTCCTATCAGGCTTGTTCATGTCACTACGCCAGAATTGTAAAAAGAGATCGCCACCTTTAGTAGCGTTTATAAAAAAACGCTAGCCATTTTAATAACACGCTACACCATTAGTAGCGTTTTAAAGTAAAACGCTACCTATTAGGTAACACGCTAGACAGATCCCTAGCGCTTTTACTCAAAACGCTAGCAAATTAGAAAACACGCTAGACAGATCCCTAGCGCTTTTATTCAAAACGCTAGCCAATTAGAAAACACGCTAGATAGATCCCTAGCGTTTTTTTAGAAAGCGCTAGCTATTTAGAAAACACGCTAGATGATCCTCAGCGCTTTTATTCAAAACGCTAGCCAATTAGAAAACACGCTAGATAGATCCCTAGCGTTTTTTATAAAACGCTAGGTATTTAGTAAACACTCTAGACATATCCCTAGCGCTTTTACTCAAAACGCTAGGTATTTAGAAAACACGCTAGATAGATCCCTAGCGTTTTATAGAAAACGCTAGGTATGGTTAAATAATTTTTTTTTGTTTCCCATTGAGCTACTTCCCTCTTTCAGCTAACACTCTTACCCAGAAACGCAAAATCACTCACCCAGAAACGCAAAACCCTAACACCCTAACTCAAATTAACATCATCTCTCAACGAAAATCATCTCTCTCAGTGAACATCATCTCTCTCACTCAGACAACATTGGTGAGTTTTCTGTTCCTTTCTCTGTTTCTTGTTAGATATTAATAATTGTGGGTTCTAGTTTAGAAATATATTAGTTTTGTCACTTGTGCACACTAGACTCTTCTTCTTTTTTTTCACCACTAGCCTCTTCTTGTTCCTTTCTCTGTTGTTTGTTTTTTTATATGAATTGATTCTTCATTATATTCGAATTGCTTGATGGGTCATATGTTAAAGTTCTCTTCTCAGGATTTTATTATAAATATTTGGCAATTATGGATAGAAATTGGATGTCTGCCAATCGTCTGTCCAAGGAGTATGCCGCTGGAGTGGATTATTTTGTGAGCTGTGCTGTTGAACGTTTAGGGACTTCTAGTGGTATGAAATGTCCTTGTTTAAGGTGTTGTTATGTAAAATCGATTCATCGCAGAGGAGTTGACACGACATTTAAAGGCGAATGGAATTGATCAAAGTTACACTTGTTGGATAATGCGGTGAGAAAAAGGTGAATCTTCAAATATGAATGATATTAGTAAGAGATATGCGCCACGGTTGACACCGGAACACATTCATTTGATGCGAACGAATTTGAAGAGATGGCAAAGGTGGTTGAAGAGGATCTTAATGATTGTCTGAAATGTTTGAGAAGTTGATAAGCGATGCGAGAGACACCATTGTATGCGGGTTGTAATGAATTCACAAAATTATTGGCTGTGATCAAGTTGTATAACTTGAAAACTCGCCACGGATGGACGGATAAGAGCTTTACCGATTTACTCTCACTTCTGAAAGAAATGTTGCCGAATGATAATGTGCTTCCTTCTCGGACGTATGATGCAAAGCAAATGTTGGGGTCTATTGGCTTGAACTATGAGAAGATACACGCTTGTCCGAATGATTGCATTTTATTTCGGAATGAACATGCGTTGTTAAAGTCGTGTCCTAAATGTAATGCACCGCGGTATAAGAAGAAAGAGTCTGCTCCACAAAAGGTGTTGTGGTATTTTCCTATAATTCCTCGATTTAGGCGCATGTATCGTAGTTCAGAAGATGCAAAACACTTGACATGGCATGAGGATGAAAGGATTAAAGATGGTATGCTACGACACCCGGCAGATTCTCCGCAATGGAAAAAAATCAATATTGAGTATCCTAATTTCGGGGATGACCCGAGAAACCTACGCCTTGCATTGTCTGCTGATGGATTTAACCCGCACGGTATCCAGAGTAGCTCCCACAGTACATGGCCCGTGATTTTGGCGATTTATAACTTATCGTAGTGGCTTTGCATGAAACGCAAATATATGATGTTGTCTTTGTTAATTTTCGGGGCCCAAACAACCAGGAAATGATATTGATGTATACTTGGCTCCTTTAATTGAAGACTTGAAGCAAATGTGGGAGATTGGGGTAGAGGTGTACGATGGGTTCAGAGAAGAAAGTTTCACCCTGAGGGCTATGATCTTTGGCACAATTGCGACTTTCGTGCATACGGCAATCTATCAGATGCAGTAACAAAAGTAAGTGTGCATGCCCTATATGTGAAGATAACACAGATTGGATGTGGTTGGAACATGGTAAGAAGAATATCTATCTTGGTCATCGTAGATTTTTGCCATCAACTCATCACTATCGATTGTGGAGAAAGGCATTTGATGGGAATACAGAAACACGTAGAGCTCCGCCTTTGTGGGCGAGCAGTGTATTTGAAAAGGTGGAAGATTTGAACATTAAATTTGGGAAGCCTTTTGCGGGAGAGATTGCCAAACGGGGTGGAAGAAAAAGTCGATTTTCTTTGAGTTGCCATACTGGAAGTCATTATATGTAAGGCATTTCATTGATGTGATGCATGTTGAAAAGAATGTCTTCGAAAGTGTCATTGGTACCTTACTCAATATGTCGGGTAAGACTAAAGATACCATCAACTCAAGGTTGGATTTGGTTAGTATGGGTTTGAGACTGAATTGGGTCCTAGTAAAGAAGGGTACACGTACATATCTACCTCCGTGCATTTCATACTCTATCTAGAAAGGAAAGACTCTTTTGTGAGTTTCTTCATGGAGTTAAAGTTCCAGAGGGATACTCTTCAAATGTGGCGACTCTTGTATCGATTAAAGACCTCAAGTTAAAGTCTCTAAAGTCCCACGATTGTCATGTTCTCATGGAGAATTTGCTACCCATTGGTATACGATCCATTTTGCCTAAGAAAGTGCGTGAGACCTTAACCAAACTTTGTTTATTCTTTAAGGCGATTTGTAGTAGAGTGATTGACCCTGGAAAGTTGCCAACATTGCAAAGAGAAATTAATGTCACTTTGTGTGAGCTTGAGATGTATTTCCCACCTTCCTTTTTCGACATAATGATTCATCTAATAGTTCATGCGGTTAGAGAGACACAATTGTGTGGCCCATGTTACATGAGATGGATGTATCCGTTTGAGCGTTACATGAAGATATTAAAAGGATATGTGAAAAATCGATCACGACCTGAGGGTTGTATTGTTGAGCGCTACATAGTTGAGGAGGCTATTGAGTTTTGCGGGCTATCTATCTAGTCTTGAATATTCTCGTGGACCGCCAAGGTCTCGTCATGCGGGAAGGATTAGTAAAGGGATGACAGAACTAAATTAGTGATGGTATCAAGGAAAGAACTAGAGCAAGCACACTTGTACGTTCTTCACAATGATAGTGAGGTTGATTCATATGTTGCCAAGCACAAGGAGATTCTTAAGAGTCAATTCCCAGGGAAAGAAGCAAGTTTGGTTAGCAAAAGAACACAATAGGAGTTTCATAGTGTGGCTAAAACATCACATTGATGGTGAGTGTGTTTGAATCCTACTTGATTTCAAAAAGATTGAGATGGTTAGCAAAAGGTCCAAATATACATGTCTTCTCTTACAACAACTATCTAATGAGCGAGTGCACTTTCTATACAAAAGAACAAGATGATCGAGTAAAATGCAAAATAGTGGGGTGACTCTTGTAGCTCATTCTATGCATGCATCCAAAGTGCAAAGATAGAAATCCCATATATGCGAATATGTCTTACTTTGGCTTCATTGAACACATATGGGAGTTGGATTACAATATGTTTTGTGAGCCCGTGTTCAAATGTGAATGGGTTGACAATAATCTTTGGTTTCTGATTGATGAATTAGGGTTCATGCGGGTGAATTTCAACAAGTTAGGATATAAAGATGAACCTTTTATTTTAGCATCGCAAGCTCAACAAGTGTTTTATGTCACCGATCCGATTAATATCAATTGGTCTATTGTTCTATTGATCGACAAAAAATTTGTGTATAACAACGATGATGATGAAGCACCCGATGATGTTGGTGTTGAGGCGACCCTTTCTTCGAACATCGAGAACCAATAATAGGGAAAATACTTCTATAGAGGATGTTGTATATTTTAGAAAAGATCATAATGATGGAATTATTATTAAATCGGAAAAAAATACCAAAGACGCGAATTGCAAACAAAATTTTATCTAGGAAAAGGAAAAGGTAATATAGATTTAATGATATATCGTTATTTTTATTAATAGATAATATTTATATTGTTTTTGTAAATTTAACAATAACATGGATTATATATGTTATATTGCAGTCGGATGGCATCACTTAGTGATCATGAGATCTAGTGGTCAAGACAAAGTAGTCATTGAGTTTCATAATCTAAGTTACTTATTATGTTGTATGATTTGGATATATATTAATTATGTTGTAAGTAATTGTTAGTTTCATATGGTCTTTTAATTTGGTGATATGTACATATGTGTGTATCTATATATTGGTTTGTAATGATATATTGGCTGAATTTTGTTGGAATGTATTTTCTGAATTTTGTTGGAAGGGAATGAATTTATAGGTTGTAATTAAAATGGAGAACAAACCAAAATAAAAAAAATATTTAAAAAAAAATTCAGTCAATAGGTAGCGTTTTAGAGTGAAAACGCTAGAAATAAAGTTAAAAATTCATTCAATACCTAGCGTTTTAAAAATAAAACGCTAGGAATTGTAAAGAGGAGCTAGAGGATCCTAGCGTTTCTGTAAAAACGCTAGGAATGGTAGTAAAAGGTGTTATAGCATCCCCAGCGTTTTTACATAAAACGCTAGGAATGTTAGTAAAAAGGTGCTATAGCATCCCTAGCGTTTTTACATAAAACGCTAGGAATGTTAGTAAAAGGTGCTATAGCATCCCAGCGTTTTTACATAAAACGCTAGGAATGTTAGTAAAAAGGTGCTATAGCATCCCTAGCGTTTCTAAAAACGCTAGGAATTGTAAAAAGCGCTATAGCATCCTCAGCGTTTTTACATAAAACGCTAGGAATGGTAGTAAAAATTTTAATAGCATCCCTAGCGTTTTACCAGAAAACGCTAGGAATTGTAGTAAAAATTTTAATAGCATCCCTAGCGTTTTACAGAAAACGCTAGGAATGGTAAACACGCGCTAGATGATCCCTAGCGTTTTATGTAAAAACGCTAGGGATGCTATTAAAATTTTTACAAGGCGCTCTCTCATCTCCCTCACACACTCACGTAGACGTCTCTTCATCTACCTAACTTCTCTCCACGACCAGAAACCCTCCACGAACAACCCGTAACCCGAACAACCCACACGGAACCCGAAAAACCCGAGAACACACTCACGTAGAAGTCTCGTTCATCTACCCTCTTCGTTCATCGCGTCTGCCGTTGCGAACCTCCACGACCCAGAAACCCTCTTCGTTCATCTTCGTTCATCTCCACGCTGCACCAGCTCTCCCTCTCTCCTTGGTGCTACGACCCAGAAACCCTCCCATTTGTCTCCTTTTTCTTCACTCTCTCTCCCTTTCAAAAGGTATTTTCGAACTCACGTACTCTCCACCTCTCTCACCGCAATGACTATTTGTTATGGTTTTTTATGGTTTGTTATGTATCTTTTGTATGGCTTTCTCTGTTATTTAGCTCAATGTTGTATCTAATTAGTTGTTAGATTAGTCTAGCTTAGATAGCATTATTAACTTGACTAGTGCATGGCTTTCCTAGTGCATGGCTTTCTCTGTTTACTCTAGGTTATATACTTAGTGCATGGCTTTCCTATGTATGTTTACTCTAGGTTACTTAGTGCATGGCTTTCTCTGTTTAGTGCATGGCTTTCATATGTATGTTTACTCTAGGTTATATACTTAGTGCATGTCTTTCCTATGTATGTTTACTCTAGGTTACTTAGTGCATGGCTTTCACTGTTACTTAGTGCATGGCTTCTTCTATATTTTGTTAAGTGTTTGTTGGTTCTAAACAATTAGAAAGCTAAAACTCACTGAGTCTATTTCATTTGGGTCATTGCAAGTCTGATGGCATCACATAGTGATCACGAGAGTAGTCGAGGTGGTGATGGGGTGATAGAAACACAAAGAAGTTCACTCCCCGAGGAATTACATCGAAAAAGAATATCGTCCATCGGATAAGTAAAGGACACGAGAAATATAAGGTAATTAAGTTAATTACTAATTATTAATGTTGTTCTCTACCTTTCCAAGTTATCTAATTATTTAATGATTTAATTATTTAAGGTCCGATGGAGTGTTAAAGGTTTGCCAATTGGAGACAACGGCACAAATTTAATTAGCTTTATTGGTACTAAGGTGAAACAAATCTTTCCAATTTCAATAAAAAGTTGGAATGAGAAAGATAATACAGTTTTGCCTAAACTGAAAGATGATTTTTGGTCCTTAATACAGGTATATAATTTTAGACCTCTTTAATAAACTTATTTAGTGAATTTTTAGTTGTATTTATTTAATCCATTTTTATGTATAAGTAGAAACACTTTGATGTCGATGATGCCCGAAGAGATTGGATACTCAAGGAAGCGGGAAGGTTGCATCGGGCATATAGAAAGCGATGTGGGGAAAAAGTATTCAGAACGGCTGATGGGACCATCAGACAGAGCCTCCAAAGATTTGTATCTTGGAATTATAACTAAGGAGGATTGGACCAAATTTGTAGATATACGCACTACTGATCCGGATTTCTGGTTAGTATATTAATTATTTAAGTTATATATATATATATATATATATATATATATATATATATATATATATATTTCACAACAAGATATCATTCATTAATGTATACTTATGTTTTCAAATAGAAAAAAGCAAAGCCAATAAAGTGAGAGCTTCTAATCCATTGAGTACCCTTATAGAGGAGGTTCAAGTGGATATCAAATTCTTGAAGAAAGATTGGTAAGACACAATTAGTTTAATTTATTATGATTTAATGAATCTTTTAATTTCTGATTGATTAATTATTAAACTTAAATAGTTCTTGCAAGAGGGAAAGATCCAACTCAAGAATCCTTGATCGTTGTCTTCGTGCAGTTAGAGGCCCGACAAAACAAGGATGGGGAGATTGTGGATCCGAAAACTAAGGAGGTCAAGGACAAAATTGTAAGTATTCCTTTGACACTTGTTTATTATTTTTATCCGTTACTCGATTTTTTTGACACGTGAACATATTTTTTATTGTCGATTAAATTTCTTTGACACTTGTTTATTATTTTTATCCGTTACTCGATTTTTTTTTGACACGTGAACATATATTTTTATTGTCGATTAAATTTCTTTGACACTTGTTTATTATTTTTATCCGTTACTCGATTTTTTTTTGACACGTGAACATATTTTTTTATTGTCGATTAAATTTCTTTGACACTTGTTTATTATTTTTATCCGTTACTCGATTTTTTTGACACGTGGACATATTTTTATTGTCGATTAAATTTCTCTTGACACTTGTTTATTAATTTTATCCGTTATTTATGTTTGTGCATCAACAAAGCATATCACAATCTGTATCACAAGGAGATTTAACAGATTGTGATGGTCAACAAGATGTCCTTGCTCGTGCCTTGGGAAGGGAAGAGAGACAGGTCGGATTAGAGGTTATGGATATGGGATTCCTCCGACAACCGTGTTTGGGTCAAAGAGCCAAAGCAAGGGGTGCGAGGATTGTAAAGTCATGGCGGCAAAGTATGACGAGCTATCCAAGAATGTTCTTTGTGTTAATGGAAGAGAGCAGATGTTTAAGCGACTCTTGGCACAAAGGATTGGTGCACCATCCTCGCTTGCACCACCCTGCTTTGAACCTATTGAGCCCGCTTTGCACCCCCATAGCGCCCGAGATAGCTGCACCATCCCTTCAACATGTATTTAACAAAACTCGACACTTTTTTTTGTACATATGTATTTGATAAAATTATCATGTATATTTATTTTTCTTTATAATTGATTTAGGATAAGCGTGAATGTGAGCTATATATTGCAAACCCACATCGAAAGGTTGCAGTGGGTTTGATATGTAACCAATTGAGTGCCACCTTCGCACAATCAAGGCCATGCACGAAAACCATTTGAGAGTTAGGGTAGACTATTCAATAGAGGGGTCTGCACCATTGCTCATTCCAATTGCTAATGCGGATATATTTATCGTGGATCAAGCACTTAGTACTTTTGTGGCATGACTGAACAACTTGTCGTTGTAAGTGACAATATTTTTGTTAATAAGTTGATGACTATAATGTGTGTTAACTAACTAATTAATCATTTTTTAATATATACTAGGTACCCCAAGTGTCCCGACCTTCCCTTCAATAAAAGTGTCTCGACCTTCCCTTCCACTACCAAACTCTCCGACCATCTACATCTATACGGCCAGTCCAACATGTTGGTCAATATCCCATTGATGAATTCAGTAGTACATCGATTCTCTAAAGGTCCACATTCAAAAAATGAACCAGACGACCAAATTTTTTTACCGCCCGATAACATTGTGGGGCCCGGAGCGATTGGTAATGATCAACATCAAGGATATGAAAGCTATAGTTGAGATGGATTGGGCCACCGCCATCGATATTAGAGTATACCAGAGGTATGTATTAAATTATTTGTACACAATAGTTGTTTATATTAGAGTATATATTAGAGTATATATATGAGGATCCGAAAGTTGTATATATATTATTTATAGGTTTTTGTACAATCGTCTTCCGGTCCTTCTCAACGGACACGAAGTATTTCTTCTTGTGTCCGCGTGTATCGTTGTGTTTAAGCAAGGTAATACAGAGGAACGTATTATGGCTATTAAGAGTGAAGTACAAAGTTATATCCATTCACGCTTCATGGAAGCCAAGCATTTGAAGGGCGACTCTTTATTTTTGGCACCACTCAATAATGGGTGAGAAATTTAGTCTTCAATCACTTGTTTAATTATTTTGAGGATTGTATTATAGTGTAAATTAATGTGTACTCATTCGTGATTCATTTACTTGCAGGCAACATTGGGTACTCTTTGCAATAAACCCTAAGCAAAATGTTGTCTACTATCCGGATTCACTTCAAGGCCATTACAACGTCTCACGTGAGACTTCAGAGAATCGGTTGAGAGGTGTGTATGTGTAACCCTCTCATTTTAATTTGTATAATTTAATATATGTATTTTGTTCAACTTAACATTATATATATATACTAGGGGGGTTACCCGTGCGTTGCACGGGATACAATTGTTGATTATAATATTTGGATGAATCGATATAATCATTCCGAGCGAGTGTTATTAGTTAATAAAAACCGTTTACAGCAAAGTTATGGTGGTTATGCACAAAGTATCATACGTTGGTTACGCTTTCGTTTCTTGATCAAGTATCTCATCATTTCCAAAAAGAATATAAATTGCATCTTACGGGTTACAAACAAAAAATAACGTGATAACTGAATATAATACTAATATCTAACTTAAATGGTTGAATACCTCTGGATATACCACATTATTTGTAACATCAGTTGGTTTCGAATCTTCATCCAAAACCAAAACCTTTAATCCTTGTTTGGAGGTGACCCCTTGAAATAGCAACATATAAGCGCCCATGTGAGAATGCGAGTTTAGGCAAGAATAGACCAACAAAATCTAACGATCGCCCTTGGCTTTTTATTAATTGTCATAGCAAATGACAATGCTAAAGGAAATTGTCTTCTTTGAAATTTGAATGGGATTCGGACATCTGAAGGGGTTAATGATAGGCGAGGTATATAGACTTTATCACCAACATGGTTGCCTGAAATAACATGAGCTTCAATAACATACTTACCAAGCCTAGTTACAATCAGCCTTGTACCATTACACAACCCAGCAGGTTTGATCGATGTTCCTTAACAACATGACGGGGCACCTACCTTAAGTTGCAATACATGATTAGGCAATCCAGGAGAGGATATGGAATTAAGATACTCAGTGGTGTGTACATTATCAACTCTGTCACTATGTTCCAAGTCTGAATGAGGAGAGTCATGACTGTAGTACGTTTTCTCAGCTGTTGTCAATTGGGCAGACATGTAAACATTTATTTTGTCGACAACATCATTCTTTGGGGCAAGTATGGCTCATTGCGGAAGTATTTAGGATCGAAAACCGATTATGAAAATCTGGGTAGGTTATGTTGACAATATGTTCAATTGGATCATCTACATGATGCAAAACAAATTCCTTTGGGACTTCTATAACGCTAACATCATCTTCAATGCGACCTACTTTTCCGTCACCAACACTTAATATCCATTCTGAAAATACTTTGCTTTCTCGTCGGAATTTGAAGGTGCGTGTTAGTGATAATCTCATGTTCTTAGTCAAAGTCAATACCTTGCAATGCCTCCATAAATATGATGAGTTGATGGTTGAGTTAACAATTTCTTTGCCTCGTACCTTTAGGTATGGTAGGAGAATTTGCGAAAGTCTCCACCGAATACAATTACCCTTGCCACCAAAGGGGATTTGATCATTGCCACGCTTTGTATGCTTAAGAATGTCACGTAAGGTCGGTCTCTGATTCAAAGCAATGTTTGTGCATCATTGGAGCCTCATCCCAAATAATCAACCGAGTCCTTTCAATTAACTGAGCCAAATGGCTCCCTACAGCTATGTTACATGTGGAGTCTTCATTCACAACTAATGGAATAGCAAACCTTGAATGTGTGATCCTACCACGAGGATAAGTAGAGTTTGCTACACCACTTCACATAGCTATTAGTACAATTTCACCCCTTACACCGAAAACCAGCAGCTAATGCTCTCCAGACAAATGTCTTTCCAACTCCACCAAAAGCATTTAGAAAAAAAACACCACCTTTGTCGTGTGCTACCGCATGTAAAACAGTGTCATACACTAATCGTTGTTCATCAGTCATCGTTGACAGAAGATTTGCATGTTCCTCTCGTAGAGCTACTCTGTTGTAATTTAACTCATCATTAATAAGGCGGTTCTCTTGATGAGAACTAACTTCAAAATCAGGAGTCGGCATTGATGTGAAATCTAACAATCTCTTATTGTGTGCATGTAACAACTTGTCAATTTCGACTAATAAATAGCTTTGCATTTGAGTAGCAGTTAATGTCAGATCTGCATATAAGGAAACAAATAAACATCAGAAATGCCATATTAAACTAATCCAAATGATATTATATGTGCTAACTATCTAGCCACCATAAAATGACCTGCAATATATGGAAGAATATATAGACATCAACATTTGATTTGATCAACTTTGGAACTTTATCAACGTTGCCTAAATACTTTTATAAAGTGTGTTCCATAAATAATATGTATAAAAACATATGAGAAATAATTAGATAATAATGTTTAACTTTGGTGAGTGAAAGATTTGCCTCTGCTTTGTTGTAGAATATCATCGCTTAAATACAGTAGGCATTTGTTAAACACGAAACTCGGCCTACTCATAGCATTGGATACCAACAAAGTGGTAAATAGGTTCCTTAGATAATAACATGACCCCCAATGGGCAGCTTCCTTAATTGCATCAATGTACTCTTTGTCATCATCAAGCAAACCCATTGCAAAAGCAGGCTGCTCTAAATGTCAGCTTAACATCGTTCTCGACAGTGCGAAGATCCTCATAACATGTAGGTCCACGAATGTAATTGAGGAGAGTGCGCATGTAAAATATCTCACACTGTGCTGGAGGAACAAAATGCATACGGCCTATCTTTGAATCCCTTTTTTCTTGGAGTCCATTTTCGGTTTTTCACATTCCACACAAACTTAGTAGGGAACTCAATGTACGTGAGCTCCTTCGCCACAGGTATTCCTTATTGGCCTCAAACCAAGCAAGAAATTTAGTAAAATGTGAAGCGCACCTATCCGAACTTGATTATTGGTTTACGTCGATCAAAAATTAGATACTGTTCCCCCGGAAGATGAAACATTAATCTCTCAACAGCTGGTTCTCGGTGGTGGATATCAAAACTATATATCCTCCAAACAGCCTCGCATGCAGATAAATATCTACAATCATAGTATTGCTTTATTTCATCCAACTCTATAACTTGCTCAGAAGAATTTTCGGACTCATAAAATGTGGCGATTTACTCGATCATGTCCTTTATTAACATACTTGAATAAGTATTTGATTGGCCGAGGACCTGGTTACACCACTCAACATTGATATGAGCATTGAACATCAACAACAAAGTTTTGTTGTATGGTACCACGTACCTAAAAAGAATACAAGATAATTAACACAAGTATAATAAACCCACAAACATATTGTATTACCATCAAGTGAATAAATATTACATACCTGTTGTCTAAAAAAGATTCGCCCTTTTTATGACAAAACCATTGTCGGTTCTTTTGTACCTTTGGATAGCCGCCGAGGGTCGATAGTAGTGGAAACAACAAACTTTTTTGGGAAATATTTTGAACATTTACGATTGACCATACAAGGAGATGACAAGCGTTGTTCACCACAAGGCCCATGAACCATAAAGTTGGAAACAATTTTGTATAGCACACAAAGTCGGTTTCTTGGTTGGGTATCTCTCTTTGTTATAATACGGTCAATCTCGGATGGTGCGAATGCGACTACTTTGATCCAAAAAATCAAGATATGTGCATGTGGCAACCCTCTTTTTGAAACTCAATAGTGTATATAACTACAAACAATAAAAGTAAGAAAATAATTATATAATAAACTTTTACATACATGGTTGAAATAATAAAATAAGTTAGACAATTACCTGCTCTGGTTTTGCCAAAAATTTGGCCTTTCTTAATCTCACGAATTAAATGGTCTAATTTAACTTTGAAAATCACGAAACCAAATCGGCCTATCTTACGCTCTCAAATTCGGGGTAGCTAAATATAGCGTCAACTCGAGGCCACTTGGGTTACAAGTAAATGTGATAAAAGATCGGGGTAACCGGTCCATCTACAAATTGCCATTGCATCTTGATAATTACATTTGCATGTAACGTGACCCTCCTGTAAATGTTGATGGGAGTACAATTCTTTTACCAATCATTGTTGGGTTTCGATCACCTCGTAACAATGCATCCGATGAGACCTTTATACATATCGGCTCTTATTTTGATTTGGTGATTTCTTACCCATTGTAATCTTTGAGCCTCAATCATGCTATATCCATCGACCAAGAATTGTTGAAATAGTCTCTGCCGTACAATAAAAGAGAGGGTTACGTGACACGTTGTTGAATTCTATAAGCTAACCATTCACGTAGGGTTAAATTACATCGTTGAATAGTTGGTGCCCATTATCCATAGTATATTCAATATCTTACGACCAACCGGCTTCACCTGCGGGAAATAACATTGGGTATTGTAATGGTAGGTAGGCCGAGCTTAATGTTGATATTCTTTGCGAGATATCACGATTGATTCTCCACTATTATATCGCGATCATGATGGGCATAATCGAAGTCACCAACAATCAACGCAGCAGCAACAACCGATGTGGTTGGCAAATTATATGTCCTAGAATCTTTACCTCGTTTACCAATCAACCGAGTTTGATGTTTTCTTTGTTCCCCAAAAGCAAGCCTCTCACGTACATACCTATAGATCTTAACATATGGATTGCATTCATCAAGCATGTCACGCAATGCCTTCACGGACTGATTGCATCTGACTGCATCGTCCTCCATCCTAATAATATTATAAATAATTGTATGACCATGTGTAATAATATTATAAACGATAATATATCTTATAATTGGTAAAATTAAATATATATATATATATATATATATATATATATATATATATATATATATCAAGTATTTTGAAAAGCAGAATAAATGCATGAATCATTGTTATATATTCATACCTTACAACATTCATGCGATTACGAATCTCATTATCCGTGTCATATATATAAAGTTAGGCGAACTTGGGTTTGTCCCCGTGAGCAAAGGCTGCAAACTACCAATCGATGATAGTTCTCTCCATTCATAACAAAAATCGGAGGGCACCACCAACATTGATTTCTTTGTTTATTTTACCTCCCATAGAAGTGAATGCAAACATATTGTTGAAGGACACGATGTTTGCTTGGAAATTTTTGCTTCTACGATCATTTGAATGAAACAAAGAATATATGAGATTTGGTGGGTCCTTGAATGAAGAAAGAGTGACACGACCATGTGAACAACATAAACTAAACTTTGGGTTCTTTCGCTTTGTACTTCTTTTGAATTCTCTCTTCAAACCATAACGTTGCCCCACAAAAGTATTGACAAATCGTAGTTGGAATACCAATGTCCCAATACATATCATTAGGATCTACAAAAAAATTGATTAGACATAAAAACCTTATAAAAGCTGTATATAAAAAATTCTAGAATCAATATAGTAAATAAGATATAGGATATAATGAATATACAATATCACGAACCTTGAATTTGTACATCATCAAATGGTTGCGTGGAAGAAGTATTTACCAAGTTAGTTGGTTCTGCATTTGAAATAGGGTTTACATATATTTAGATTCAAATTTAGATAATTATTGGTAAATGATAATTAAAAATATTGACTTTATGATTTGTGGGGTATAAGAATGAATATATTTTAAAAGGAACAAATTCTTACTTATGCGGATATGATGACAATCGGTAAAGTATGCGAGTTATTCTGATTATCGTTGACTTCACGAGATAAAGGAATTATATTCGATGTTTTGCTTCTCAAAACATGCCTCCCTGACGAAACGATTTAATTTGGAGTAACATAGGTGGCGATAAATCCATGTCTACAAATATATAAAATGTATAAAACTTAGTTATTGAACAATTAAATTGATGTAGGGATAAATTTGGATACCTACTTACCATTGGTGATATTGAATGATGGCCTAGATCGCGGTGATAGAATATCAAACTCTTGATGTTTATGTTTGGATTTAGAGAGTGTGGTTTCTTGATTTTTACGCAAAAAATTGTTGAGAAATTGTTAGTAAGTTGTGTATATAACTATAGAGATCAGAAATTGTTAAATAAGGTATACCTACCATTAGGGACGCATGAGCGTCTTTTATACCCTTCTTGATAAATACCATCTATGCATCGACTACCATCTTTGTATGGATGGTCCAATCAAAAAACTACGTGAGATAATTTCTTTGGTTGAGTCGATATATAACCATTTTCGCTATTCTGCATGGATGGATTGATTAGTCTTTTACAATAAGATGGTAGGTTTGTTTGATATATTTGTAACTCAATGGTGGTATAGAAATGTATAAGGTGGAAATTTTTAAGTAAAACTGAAGCATGAATAACTAAATATGTTTGGACCTTTAATATTTGTACATACCAGTATCTTGAGAAAATTTTAGTCGCACATTGTGAAACACGGTTTGTGACAAATACAACAAAACAAGAATCAAAACAATTACTTTCAAATATTTTTACTTATTTATTACTTTATTAATAACATGTAACTAAATTCTTTCAATCGATTAGTAATACATAACTTGATATTGTCACGATTACGACACAATAATTAAATAAACATTACTTTCAAAAATATTAAATTATTTCATCATTTATTCATATCTTGTAACAAAAATTCTTTAAAGAGATATATAATACTTCAAAATGATATCACGTTAGATGGACTTGATTTACGTATATATAATCATAGAGGTTAGAGTTTCTACAAATAATGATATAAAGCTTAAGAAATTGAAATTTAAAATATATAAGATAGTGGCCCATTATATTAGGAATTGATACACATACATAAACAATTATATCTTATTACGATTGTGGTGATGGGGAAAGGTGCATCGAGCGTGGAAAACATAAACCATACAATGCCAAATGTGGTTGGCTTGGAGGAATTGAAAACTACAATTGAAATTCAACTTAATAGACTAAATGGACCACATATTGCCTTACTATTCCTTATCTACCTTTTCCTTCTTGGGGATATTCTTAGGCATTTTGGAAGACGATTACGGGCTGAATGCCATTTCATTCAAATTAATACCCTCAATCTCGGATACATTCCCTTTTCCACTTTGCTCTTGTTAGACTTAGATACATCAGAAACTTTCATAGCGACCTTTGTGATAAGGAGTGTCCTCATCAAGGTTGATGCATTTCAAATCAGATATGTTGGTTGAACCAGAGGTATTGGTTAGAGGAGTTTGGTCGAAGCAACCATTGGAGTTGGTTTTTAGTGGTGTGTCATTGTCGAGAATTATACGAAATACAAACATAATAATGCATGTAAGGCGTTATATACAACTTGTATTCAAAGTGTTGATGTTATTAGTTGACAATAAAATGATTCGTCAAAATAATGTGACAAATATTTTATAGGTATTTGACTTACAAGCTGCGTGGTCTTCCTGCGGTGTAAAAACAATATCTTTATTGTCACCTTGAGAATCGACATTAGAGTCTGAATTATATAATTGTAAATATAATGGACTTAAACCATAATTAAAAACTTATCCTAAATAGTATCAACTAATAACAATTAAACAACTAATCCTTGTTTTTCTCATACCTTAATGCCATGCTTCTGAAGAAATTCCTGTATAATGGAGTCATCACGGTGAATTTCTTGTGATATAAATCTGCCATCCACGTGTGACATTAATGTCAGCTACATGGACTTTGAATAAAAAGTGCTTTCCAAAAAAGGCATTAAATTCCTCAGGAATTTGACTCTGCATGGAGAAATTGAAATATGAGTTTGACAAACTTGTTAAACTACTAAGAAATAAAATCAAGTCATATCTTTTAAGGTTAATCGGAAACACAGATCATTCTCATGGATAAAGTACATTGTGATCCTCCCAATATATGTGGCAACCAGAGAGTTGAAAAGTGTGAATGTGGTGGAACCAGTTGTGTCTATCACTTGAAGGTGAAGCTTGTACCTAGTCATTTGACAAAATGTAGCTTATGAAATTTTAAATTGTTGATAACATAACTCCAACTATTTTTAATTTTAGGACCATCTGAGAATCGATTACCCTGGGGAAGCGGTAACATTGGAAGTGCATAAAGCGCGAGAAAAAAACATTGTTCGTTTGATGAACCACTTTGGACATTTGTTGCATGAATTGTATGACCACCCTTTTTCGGTGTTTATATCAACAACGATCACCAATACCACACCAAAACACTCCTAAAAGCCACAAACATGTTAAACTATATCTTAAGTAATGTTCTACTTGTTTAAGTAACGTTATTACCTTAGTAGAGTCAATCAATTCAGCTATAGTCATCCTAGGGGTATTGATTGAGCGACTCATCCAACAATGTTCTGATGAGTAAGTATTTCATCAAATTTGAACCATTTGAGGAACAACCATCCGGTTTGCGGGCTATGGATGGATAAATAAAATATTAGAAGCCATGCACGTAAAGTCGAAAATATACTCTTAACGGTGAGAAAATTTTGTGTATTAAACACGGTTTTGAATTCCATGATTGCGAGGAATGGGGTCATTTATGAAACGACTTGGTACCATAAAATCCACTTGAAACACCCTTAACACCTATATGATTTGATCACGATATTATGAAAAAAGCTTATAATAATTTAGTTACATATAAAATATGCATGTAGTGCATAAGGAAATTTTTCTTACCTAAAAATTTAGACAACCTCCCATGTTGTATGACAACAACAACGAAGTCTGTTGAAGCATTCGATGCTTGACCATCTAGGTAAGCTTGCATCCTCACGGCATAAGAACCCCATAAAGTGCGGTTGGCGTTGTTGCCCCTACATAGAATAAGCGAAAACAAATGTGGTTGACATGGTGAGACTATGAACTACACAAATTAGTGATTATATTCATTCATACATAGGATAAACATTACATATTATCCTTCAAAATCATATCGAGAAGTATGCTACTCGCCTCCCATCCTTCTCTTTTTCCTTCAACGTGTCTTTTTGAACAACTTGTCCAATGACATCGGCGAATGGATGATGAATTAGGATGATTCATTTAAGTTAAATTAAGCAAAAATTTAAATATATGACAAAAAATATGCTTATTAAATTTAATAACCTAAAGTATATTTTTATCATCCTAAATTGGTTGTTATGAACATACTTACCAACAATGAGTCGTGGAGATTCTCGGCCAAATATCGGAGGAAACTCAAAGAAATCAAAGCGATAAAGAGGATATCATCGTGGTGATGGGTGTGACTTGTGTACATCGATAAAAGTTAGTTTATAATTGTGAATAGTCTTCTTATACGTGATATCATTTTGAGATACCATAAGATTCTCAATGAAATAAGTAGCCCCTTCTTTAGGTGATCCACTGGCTGGGCCACCCGACCTCTTGGGCAGATTGCACCAATCTTTGAACCTGTAAAAATCGAGTAGATGGTTCTGAGATATTCAAAAAAGAAGCATATGCATTGATGAATTACAAGTTAATATTGTTACCTCGAATCAAGTAAAATCATTTGAATTGTTTGAATCTCTTGTGGATTGTTCTTGTGGTACATTCCTGATTCGAGGATTCTTACCACGAGCTTCGGTCAAATCGACCCGACAACCAATTCATGGACAAGTGAGAAAGTGTTAGCCATCCTGAAAATTTATACCACATACAATGTTTATAAGCAACTTTCAAGTGTTAGGGGATGGGAAATCGAGTTACAAAGAAGTTTAGAACAAAAAATTGTTGTGTTATTTGTTTGCGGACTACTGTTGATGTGAAAAGAGTTGATTGTTATTGCTTGGAATGGAAGAGTGTGTAGTGTGTTTGTGTGATTTGTTAGTGTTTCAAACATGTATTTATAGTGAGTCGAGTTTGGATAGGTTATTCATATGCCAATATAATTTGTTATTTACCAAACAAAAAAACATCGTTTGACTTTATATCTCTTTTTTAAACATACATTTTACAATTTTACAATAAAATAACTTTGTGGTGAAATTTGGGAAATAAAATATTAATATTAGCAATGTTATAACGATGATTGGGGTGTGTGAATCCGGTCTTTATACAAGGAAAGAGTTTAAAATGACTTTGTGGTGAATATTGTTTAGCTTATACAATTCAAATAACTTTATAAGTAAACCTTATATTGGGTAAAATGCTTATACATGCTTATACATACATGGGGAGAATTATTTGATTGTTTGTTTAATGGGAATATATGTTGGAATTGGTGTGTCCCATATTACAACGGTGAAGTTACATATGTAGTACTGGAACCCATATGGTAATTACCATTTATGGAATAGATACACATGTTATACTTTGGGGTGACATTTGCTCGGCCTTAGTGCGGGAATATAATATCGAGGCAAAGTGAGTTTTGGAAGTATGTTCATAAACTACTATTATGTGTGATAAATAAAGTGCGAAAAAAGCAAAAAGTGTAAGTAAGTCAAAAAAAGTCTTCACTTTGCATTTAAGTAAAAACAAAGTACATACAGGTTTCTAAATCACAAGTGGCTTATAATGAGTCTTTGTTCCTCTCCATTTGGAGAGAAATGAACATCTCAATTTTATGAAAAAGCATGTGACAAATTTGGGGTTTTGCGGGATACCCTACATCTTCTCATACCCTCTTCCACCGCGCACACCTCGCGCTGGACCTGCACCACCATCTTTATCATCGAGTCGGTTCTTGGCACACGTCGAGTCGAAGTTGTTGTGGATACATAATTCGGTATTGAATACGGGTGGGTGTGCAATGTGATGGGGTGTTGGTGTGAGTCGGCCCGGTATATACCGAGCTCGAAGTTGTTTTGTAGTGAATAGGCGATGTCAAAGTCAAATGGGGGTGAGGTCGGCAACTTGCACATGTCGATATAGAAGGTGTTGTGGATATAGATTCGTAGATTGAATACGGTTCGGAGTGCAATGTAGTTAAGCTTGTTGGTATGATGTCATTGACTTTTCTTTGAGATCGAAAGTGCTCGAGAGCAACAAGCCGAGTTCGAAAGTGAGTTGGAGTGAAAGGTCGGCTACTTGCACATATCGATGTAAAAGGTGTTGTTGATATAGATTCATAGATCGAATACGGTTCGGATTTGCAATGTAGTTCGCGTGTTGGTGTGGTCGGCACGATATTTGCTCATTTCGCGGTGCATGGAGCAAAAAGCCGAGTTCGAATGCGGGTGGAGTAAGGTCGACCCTTACATTAGACTACGAAGCGCTGCATGAAATATAAATTGCTCATGATAAAAAGCGGAGTTCATCTTTTATAGACTTGAGAATACAAATTGCCCTTGTAGATGATGATATTTGGAAATATCAATTGCAATTGTAGATGATGATATTTGGAAATATAAATTGACATTTCTAAAAATATAAACTTGAGAATACATGTGGATTGAAACATAATTCATAACACAATCAAAGATAAGATTACAATGTAGAAAAGTGTCTGAGTAAACATACAGATAACTACACGAAGCGCCTGTGAAATATTAAGTAGTTTACATGAATTACATAGAACACGATGAACTCAAGCGTGCATTACAACAATACTCATCGGTGGGAGTTTGCAAGCGTAATGCGCCAACTCGGCGTGCAACCCTCGCATAGCCATTTGGTCTGCAAAACTTGTTCCGACCTTGGTGATACGGATAGAGTGGGAGTGATGGGGTTAAAATCAACAACACAAGAGACACGCAATCCATACTCATCAAAAACTACAACCTTACGCCCGTATTACGAAATGCTAGTGGCAAAATTCAATTGGAATATCTTTTGCAAACAAAATTGGGAAAAATTTTTCATGTTAATATGAAAACACTTATTATAGGGCCCTCTCAAATAATTAATCTTAACTAACAACCTTAAAACTTATGACCAACCACTTACACAGAATCACTTACAAAGAATCCGGGCGTAACATACGTGTGACTAAGGTTCTTTTCCATGGTGTGGAAAAGATCGGCTCTCTGCAAATCTCTGCATAGTGGTGCGTAGCAATCATGTCGACTCTCTCGGGTACTCAACCGGTCTTGCAGATTGCCTTAACATAAGTACCTTTGCGAGCGGTGGGTAAGTAAGCGCATTGTCTAGACGATCCACGAGGTGAATCAAAAACATATCCGATCCAACAAAGACTAACCTATTGACCTCCCATTTGGAGACCATAAAAGGATGCAATGGCCTTCCAACCCTGAACAAAATATGCTTCAGAATAACGAATCTCAACAGCAACTTGATGCACGTTTCCAGCTGGGTCACAAAGCAAAACTTTTGGGGATATCTCCTTCACGTGCTCCTTATTAAATAGCCTTGGAAGCTTGACAACATCCTATAAAAGTTGGTTTCTCGTTACTCAATAATCTGGGCATCAAATGAGTTCTTCTTGTACCACGTGGGTATATGATGAACAATAAATTAAACATTTCAAAACAATATAATAAATTACCAGGTCATGGTGGACTTCAACGTAGTAGGGTTCGAACTTGATCTTGAGATCATATGAACATTCTTCGTCCATGGGTGGAGGATGGGGGGGAGAGGGCTCCATGTTGAATTAATTACTTGGTTGAGGTTGGTATTTGTAAATTTATAGTGAATATGCTCAAATTGTGGTAAACACTATCTGCTATAGCTTAGGTATTTATAGTGGAGTCAGCAGATTGGATTAATATATTCATTAACTATCGTATTTTTGGCCAATTAATATAAAAAATTGTTTTATTCACAATACAATATTTTATTTGCAATATCCAACTATTAATTTGTGATCAATTGTGGTTTTGCATTAAATTTATATGATAATTTAACGAGTAGTAGGGCATCTCGACATTAATAACGTTTATGAACACATTTCCTTTCTTCTTTTACCAATTTCTCCATGCGTCAAACTAATCGTGGTATTAGACAATTCAATTCAATGGAAACATATCGACATATACTCGTGAACTACTCAACTTGAGCTTCCTATTTAAAGCGATTTTGTGCAAATTAAGTTTAAATAGAAAATATGAGAGTCAAAATGTTATAATACAAAGACATATATTATAGATGAGGGCACGACAACAATTTACTAATAAATATCAAACAATTTAACAATAAACTTACGTAGGAAACAAGAACTTTGTTTGTGACATACAAATCAAAACTACGGCATAAATTAAAGACAATAGTTAGTAGTGTCATCCATAGTCTAGCAGTATGGAATAAAATACGAGGACATTTGAAAAAAAGGTTTTTACTCCAAACTTTATACACTTCCCCTTGATCAGTCTCTTGTGTTGACAAAAAGCAGCCCACCCACCAACTACAGCACAGTACATGGGGTCACCAATATCATGTTTTAAAAAACAAGGCCACGCAGATCCGTTCTCATCAACTATCTTGATCTCACAATCTTCCTTTGGCAATGCATTGCAAGTAAAAGTTTTATCTAACATGCGCAAAGAGAATAATGAGGAGAGGACAATAGTTCATGTCTTACTTGATAATAATACTTTTATTCCAAGATACGGGGAATGAGTTAACATTTTACCGACCGTCTGCAGATGACCTCGTCGAAAGACAACCATTTAATGTGTGTATCAACATATGGATACTCGTGAATGGGGTACAAGCGGTTTTCGCCACGATCGGATATAGGACCGAGCGGGGTTGTTTGCGCTTCCTCGGCGGTATAGGAGCACCTATAAGCTGGTCTATGCGGGACGGGGTAGGTTACCTCGACTCCATGTAGATTCGTAACTTTTATCATAAATTTCCCAATGACATAATACTTCATGCACACCCAAACACCTCCATAAAGCTGAATAGAAGCGAACCATACTCCTCCAACCATGATTCAAATAAAAGTACCCACCACGCCCGTTACACCAAGGTAAATTATATTTTCTCGAGGATCTTTCAGAGTAACGTGCATAGGAAGATTGGCACCAAAAACTTTGGTAAAGGACAAGGGAGCATTTTCGTTTCCTAAAACATAAAATTAATAAAATATGCTTTCAATGTAACTTACATTAAACTTAAAATTATTCGGTTATTCGGTTGAGAGGCATATTAGTTAAGTACCTCCTCCATATTAAGATCAACGTAAATATCGAGCGAGATTGAGCTGTGATGGTGGCGGAAGCTTAGTGTTTTTCTTGGCGAGTTCGGACTCCATATGTTCTGAAAGATGCTAAATGCTTGAGGACACTTTAAAGAACATCATCTATATTGAACTATAATAATTATTTAGGGGAAAGGTGAGTGGAAAGGTTGTAATATGGTTTTGTGGATTGAAAATTTACCTTCGTTGTCTTCCATGCGAGAAAGAAATAGATCTAGAGTTGATGACTTCATCAAATCAAATGTGTTTGAAACTTGTAACCCTCTATTATTGGATATGGATATATGGATATATGTGCTACACCTTCTATAAATAGACTATCGAAACACACTTAGTACATATGCAATAAATTTAAAATCTTGCATTTGCACACTGCTGCTCGGATAAAAGCTTGCACTATTCTTCTTCTTTAATATAATCAAGTCGATTAAAAATATGGTTAACAATTATCAACAAAAAATTTGCAATAGAAAACCTCAATAATTATGCTTACTTAAAAATAATTCTTTGGCTTAAAATCACTTACTCATATTAAAGGGACTTAATATGTAATAAAATCCTATGAGATACAATATCTCACGCGAGGATACGCTTCAGATTTGTTGGGCTCAATGATGCCATAAGCCACAACCACAGTCTTTACCATTTATGTTTTTGGTTATTGGTCAAATCAGTTCTATCTATCACCATCAGGGGTTTAAAAGCAATAAGTAAGGCAAAAGGATATATTTGGAAATGTTCAATAGACATTTATTAACCCACTGCTACTTTGGAAGGGAAAAAAATTTCATTGAATGGGTGATAGGATGGGGAGGTGGGTAGGATAATTTTGTCTCGTTTGCTCTTTTGGCCCTTGTTTTTCATCAACTATTATGTGAATCACGTAAGGTTGTGCATGAGTGAAATCTTTGGGCCCCAAAACATAACCTATCTGAGTATATAAGTTATATGCATGTTTTCAAAATACCTTCAACTTCTAGGACAGTTTTTAACATTCTACAATTGAATTCTTATAAATATGAGTAGAAAGTTATATCAAACTATATCAACCTATATTATATAGATACTAACTTTGTGGAAGAAAAGGAGTAATACTCACAACCTTGAGCACCAATCCAGCAAAACTCATATAGTAAAACAATGGACACAAAAAGCGAGATTACATTGTTTAGATTCATAATTTATTTAATATTCACAACCTTGAACTGAAAGCGTGAATTTCAACAACATTACTCAATAATCATCAGTTCAATAGTTAATTAATATTGTTTAGATTCATAATTTAATTAACCTCTTATTATATCGTATAAAAAAAGAGATTACATTGTTGAATTTGAAATTATATTGAAGATGGAAATGAAAGAAACAAGATTGTTGAATTGAAAAATAAATTAAAGACGAAAATAAAAGAAATTACAATGTTGAAATTAAATTTAAATTAAATACTATAAGCAAGAAAATATAATAAACAATTGCATCAACATTAAAGACATTAGCCATAATGGTGGAAGTCGTCCATTTCATCTAGAAATCCATCTTCTGCGTTTTGTAGATAGCCCATTGGCAGTACTTGCTTGATTTGAGTTTGGCACCTATCCTCATATTTGCCACAAGGTTTAAGGTGTGACAATGTTGAAGGTCAAGCAATTGTAGATGAGGGCAACCATGTAGTATATACTCGATTCCAACATTTGTAAGTTTGTGTATTGAACATATCTTGAGTTTGGAGTCGGACATTGATGAACCGATTGCCATAGCATGATAGTTAATCCGGAGCGGATGTCGATGTTAGAGGGGTGCGGTAATTCCAAGCGAGGTGAGTAGTGGACATGCCTCTCCAATGACATCAATTGTTTGGTCATAAGGTTGGTGAAGAGAGATGGTTAATTTACGTAAAAGGTGAAGTATGGGGATAGTTTCTAGGAAGGCGTAATTGGATACTCCAAGACGGTTATGTAGATGAAGAACTTTGATTGAAGGCCTACAATAACAGTAGTTAAATATAGCAATTAAAAAGAAGGAAAGTGTTGAAACATAAATGAGTAAGTAAAAGGCGAAATAAAAACGTGACCATAAAAGCTGTATTTCTAGATCACGTATACACTCTAGAAGTTGGTCGTTGGCAAAATTGGTAATGTAGAGTTCTGTAGGCTGTTTGAACCTCTACTCATGGCAACTCTACATATGTTACGCAATTCTTCATTGGAGAGATTGGGATTGTTTCTCATGTCGACCACTTTCCAAATAGATTGATCTTACAGACATCCCACCATTGTTGAGATCTTGAACCAATAGTGACCCTATCAACTACACTAAGTCGTAGGACAATGTTAATGATTATTTCTTTTGGAAGATAATGTAGATTTTGGGGAATCTTTATTACGTTCCATGATTGAAAGGTTTGCATTTTATGTTTGTATGGGATGAGATTTATAGGTGGTTTGGTACAAAGAATGCGAGGGTGACATAGAGAAGCGAAAGGTTTCCATCAGAAGGGTCACATAGGAAAGCGAAATTTTGTAAACCAAGGGTCACTACTTAAGCGAAGCATTTATTCAAGAAGGGATGTGATGAGTTTCTTTGTAAATAATTGATTAATTGACCTTAAAAATTGAAGCGTTGGATTTAATTGTTTTGACTTACAACATTTTGTCTTTGTGCATGTTGTGAAATTGGTTCGAGGCCCATTATGTACCAAATGGACAAACCTTTTAAGGTTACAATAAGTCGAAGAGGTTACAAATAGTGTAATACGGTAAAGTCCAAAAAAATGACCACTTCAAAAGTTGAAAAATTTGTTAAGGCATTCTATTTCCGATCTTATTAACTAAAGACTTGCTTTGTTAGGTCCTTATACTTTCGAACTTGTTTATCTAGATTTGCTTTGTTAGGGCATTCTATTTCCGATCTTATTAATTAAAGATCTGGTTTGTTGATGCACTTTATTTACCGCCCTTGCTTATCTGATTTGATTTGTTATAGCCTTCTATTCCGATCTTTTAGAATAAATACATGCTTTGTTAAGTCCTTCTATTTTCCGAACTTCTTTACATAGATTTGCTTTCTTTGAGTCATTATATTTTTCGCTCTTGTATAAATAAGTTTCCTTAGTTAATGTATTTCATTTCCGATCTTATTAATTAAAGATTTACTTTGTTAACTCAATCTATTTTCCGATTTTTTTGTATGTAGTTGATTTGTTAAGGCATTATATTCTCCGACCTTGTTTTTATAGATTTGCTTTGTTAACACATTCTAATTCGATCGTATAAAATAAAGACTTGCTTTGTTAAGGCATTCTACTTACCGACCTTGTTTATCTAGATCTGCTTTGATAAGCGATTCTATTTTCCGCTCTTGTTTATATAGATTTTTTCCTTACCGCCTATTTACGATCTTATTATATAAAGACTTGCTTTGTAATAGCATTCTATATTCGATCTTGTTTATATAGATTTGCTTTGTTAAGGCATTATATTTCCGATCTTATTAACTAAAGACTTGCTTTGTTAGGTCCTTCTACTTCCGAACTTGTTTATCTAGATTTGCTTTGTTAGGGCATTCTATTTCCGATCTTATTAATTATAGATCTGGTTTGTTGATGCACTTTATTTACCGCCCTTGCTTATCTGATTTGATTTGTTATGGCCTTCTATTCCGATCTTTTAGCATAAAGACATGCTTTGTTAAGTCATTCTATTTTTCGAACTTCTTTACATAGATTTACTTTCTTTGAGTCATTATATTTTTCGCTCTTGTATAAATAGGTTTGCTTAGTTAATGTATTTCATTTCCGATTTTATTAATTAAAGATTTACTTTGTTAACTCAATCTATTTTCCTATTTTGTTTGTATGTAGTTGATTTGTTAAGGCATTATATTCTCCGACCTTGTTTTTATTGATTTGCTTTGTTAACACATTCTATTTCCGATCGTATAAAATAAAGACTTGCTTTGTTAAGGCATGCTACTTACCGACCTTGTTTATCTAGATGCGCTTTGATAAGCGATTCTATTTTCCGCTCTTGTTTGTATAGATTTTATTTTTACCTCCCTATTTCCGATCTTATTATATAAAGACTTGCTTTGTTATAGCATTCTATGTTCCGATCTTGTTTATATAGATTTGCTTTGTTATGGCATTCCATTTTCCGACTTTGTTTACATAGATTTGCTTTGTCAAGGCATTCAATACGAGATCTTATTGTATAAAGACTTCCTTTATTAAGACATCCTATTTTCCGAACATGTATATATAGAGTTGCTTTGTTGGCGCATCCTATTCGATCTTATTAAATCTAGTCTTGCTTTGTTAAGGCATTATATTTTCCGATCTTGTTTATGAGATTTGGTTTGTAAAGACATTCTATTCGAACTTTTAATGTGTACTTACTTTGTTAACGCGCTATTTTTCCGATCTTGTCAAAAATATGGGTAACATGACTAACCGAGTTTTACGAATGAAGCAAAAGAAATAACAAAATATTATCTGCGACAATGTCATTACAAAACAACCGGTTATGGCGGGTCCTCGATTGCACAAAAAACAAAGCAGAACTAAACAAGTTACACATACGTAGGATAGGCGATCTTAGAAACTTCATCGGTTCACGGGTCGAACTCAACAATGTGACCATTATGAACACCGAACTCGGGTTAAAAATTTCCGATTAGCAACAACATCGGGGTTGACTATGGCGACTTGATCAAGTGCATTGGTAAAAGCCTCTAGTATTCCCTCTTGTCCCATTCGAATCGCTTTCATCCGATCTTCACGGCTTTAGCGTTGAGAAGCGATTAGTTGCTTTATATGTTCTTGAAGGTCGGGAGCACTCTGGTCGAATTTGTGACTTCCAACTCGGCGATCTTATCTTCTTTTTGTCTAAGAGATCGACGGCACATTCGAGTTTTTAATTCAACAATTTCAAATCAGCCTCCCTTTGTTTCATTTCAACCTCAAGTTGTAGTTGTTTAACCGAATCTTGACCATCTTTTATAACGCTCCACATCCTTCTTGGAATTTTCAAGATCGGTCGAAGTGGACTTGCGACTTTCGAGCCGCATCATATTTAGCTTCAGATCGAACAAATAGATTAAAATCAAAAATATAAAAAGCGGAAACTCGGATTGACTACATTAGGAAGCCAAAAATCATACCTTTAATTTTCAACTCGGCGTTTGCTTTGTCCGCTTTCACCAAATCGACCATTCTCGACAAAGACGGAGATAGAAACTCCAAAGGATCGTCTTGAAACTCTTACATTTTTAAAGTCATATATGCTTTTGGATCAAATGGCAGAGCGGACTTATGCTTCTTGCTCTTCTTGGAATGATCACTCAAATTAATCACATTTTCCCCGATCTTGAGGACTTGACATAGGAGGCGATTGGCAAGAGTGTTCTTTCTTTTCCTTGGGATAAGGCGAACATCGACCGATCTTGTTCTTGACCCCCAATTCGGGAGAAAATGTTGTAATAGGATCGGCGAGGGTTGATTAGGGAGTGCGAGAGGACCTTCGGTGCGAACCCTACACCACTGCCGAAGCATGGTACCACCGGTGACATGTTCTCAAGAGCGAGCTTTCAAGCCCGCCATGTTTCTTCTTTGGGGCCATATTATACGAAAAAATAAGAGATTAGATTCACGAAAAATAATAGCAACAAAATAGGCTAACAATTCAATAAGTTATAACCAACCTAAAATTTTACGGACATGCTCAAACTTAACGGATGCTACCAATAGTTTAGTATCAAAACCCCATTGATTCGCTCTATTTTTATCATTGGTGGCGACCGATCCGCAATGAGCGTCAACATCCGTAAGGTTATCCGATCTTCCGCGTTCAAATGCTCTTTTGCGGCGAGAATGTCGTTTAGATTCATCTCGCTGGTCCATCAAGAGGAATTTGGTGGTGAGAACAATATCGTCCTCATCGTTAAGCGTTCCGACACGATCTACCACTCGGCAATATCGGTACTACCCAAAAAAACTTGTTTTTCCACTCATATTTTAAGCTTTCCGAATATGGCCGAAATACCTTAATACCGCCTAGATCGGAGGTTATAATGTTCTAAAGCAGCGGGCGTACCACACGTTGTTTTTCAAGACGTCTACTCACGAGAAACATATGAAGGAAAAGTTGCGGGGAGATGGGCGATCTAAATGAATACATACGAGCTCAAAAGCACGTCTGAAGGCCCAGTAGTGGGGATGGAGGCGAGAAGGGCTACCTCTAACCTCGCCCGATCTGCATTCGCTTTGAAAGGCGTAAATGGAGGTCGGATACGCATGTGAGCTAAAGTCGCCCAATATATTATAAACTTAAGAGAATTAGGATAGGTAGCCACGTGCTCGCGCCTCTTCCATTCCATAAACTCTTGCGCGCTCCGGATCTTTTAGGATAGAGCCTCTTTGAATAATTTCCGATATCTTTATCCGATGTCATCAGGGACTCTATCTGGCGAATTCGTTCGGACACCCAAGTGTAATCTCGAGGCGTACCCAATGGAGGAATTACTGGGAGATCGACGTTGTTGCTCCCGGAATCATGATACCCAAATAATAATTGAAACTCCCGGTGTCTTCTGCCTCTTCTTCCCTCATCTGTTCACCGTTGTTTTCTTCCTCTAGATCAACTGACGGATCATCAACTTTCCTTCCATCTGATTCCGTCTCGGATTCAGAGTGCGTATCGGTATTATGGCTACCTGGAGAGCTCGGCTCTTTATCAATATTTACTCGATCTGCAGAGATCGGTTTCACATGGGCATCAGGAGTCGATGATTCTTCATCAGAAGCTCTTCTGCTATCGCTTCCTCTCGGCCCGGTTGACATTTCTTCTTGTATCTCGGGGTCGGCCACTCGTTCCCCGTCAAGAAGGTTGGAATCGGTCCTTGATCTATATGCCATTAGATTTCCGATATCAGGACCTCTGGACTTGCGTTGCTCGGCTTGTTCGATAAGGCGGAGCGTTTCGGCACGAGTAGTTTGTTTTGTTTTCGCCAGTTTTTACCTACAGGCATGGGGGCAAGCTATCAGGATAAAACAAAATATATTGGGTTCACGATATAGATCGAACCAGGACACGACAACCCCATCCCGACAAAAAGATTGCGGTGAGGCTAGTTCTCAGCCCGGATTAATTGAAAAACGAAACCCATAAGCAGTGATTTCTACAAATACTACAGCAAGAAGTGAATTCAAATTGAAAGTACTAACCTCAGATGAAAGTCTTGATGATCAACAGAGGGATTGTATGTCAGAAATTGAAGGTGCGCGCTCGGCGAATGTAGATTTATGAAATCGGTAGCTCGACTATGCAAGGAACTAAAAATATGAATGAATTACCCTCTCTTGTATTTATAGGGTTCTGAGATAAGATCGTTACTGTTCATCCGACGGGACGCACTCAATCAAATCAAAGTTACACAAAAAACGAGAAGTCATCATTAAAAATACACCTCGAGTCCTGCGAACGGTCACATCAATCAACGTGATCATTAAATGCTCTAAAGCGTCGCGAGCACGTTACATATTCAAGATCTGTCACACGGTTCAAATGTTACCCATTTTAAAGATCGGCTTGATAGTTTAACGTCAACCGTCTTCAAGATCGGCTTTATAGTTTAACTTCATCCATATTCAAGTTGGGTATCTGATCGAACTTGAAACATACTTCAGGATCGGTTTTACAGGACTTCAGGTAAATAAAACAGATAAAGAAATACACATTAATATCTTCTATGAATCTGGAATTTATATGTTTTGTTGGGAACATTCAAAGAGAGGGTTAGATAAAATGAAAATAAGGCATACCTCAATAGATCTTGTGATTTCCGGTCTGTGAGGTTTCTTCGGTCTCCTGCTTTTCTTCTAGGTTCCTTTTGTAGTTTCTTCTATTTTAACCTTCAAATCAATATTTATATCAGATTAAAAGAAATGGTTAAAACAGATAAAGAAATACACAGATTTTACTTATCTTAAATGCTAAAGGAAACAATGGATAGCTCTTCACGAAATGGAACAACGGCGGGAATTATGAATAACGACGGAGGCGACACCGGTGCATGAAATAGACAATAAGCAGGGGCGTATCTCTTCCCTCGTATGCTGCATACCAAATTGCATAACACATTAAATTGATTTGCATGAGCTGCATACCAAATTTGGTTGTTTGAAATGTATGATTTAGTTCCTAAAAAAAATACAAGGATGCTAATATGGATGAAGTCGTTTCTTTGCTACCACAGGGATGTTGTTATCCACCTAATCCATTCCATGGAGAATGGTGTCGCGTGCTCATTAATATCTTCTATGAATCTGGAATTTATATGTTTTGTTGGGAACATTCAAAGAGAGGGTTAGATAAAATGAAAATAAGGCATACCTCAATAGATCTTGTGATTTTAGTGCTGTGAGGTTTCTTGGTCTCTGCTTTTCTTCTAGGTTCCTTTTGTAGTTTCTTCTATTTTAACCTTCAAATCAATATTTATATCGATTAAAAGAAATGGTTAAAAGCAGATAAAGAAATACACAGATTTTACTTATCTTAAATGCTAAAGGAAACAATGGATAGCTCTTCACGAAATGGAACAACGGCGGGAATTATGAATACGCGACGGAGGCGACAGGTGCATGAAATAGACAATAAGCGGCGTATCTCTTTCCTCGTATCTTTGCATACCAAATTGCATAACACATTAAATTGATTTGCATGAAATTTGCATACCAAATTTGGTTGTTTGAAATGTATGATTTAGTTCCTAAAAAAAATACAAGGATGATAATATGGATGAAGTCGTTTCTTTGCTACCACAGGGATGTTGTTATCCACCTAATCCATTCCATGGAGAATGGTGTCGCGTGCTCATTAATATCTTCTATGAATCTGGAATTTATATGTTTTGTTGGGAACATTCAAAAGAGAGGTTAGATAAAATGAAAATAAGGCATACCTCAATAGATCTTGTGATTTCCGGTCTGTGAGGTTTCTTCGGTCTCCTGCTTTTCTTCTAGGTTCCTTTTGTAGTTTCTTCTATTTTAACCTTCAAATCAATATTTATATCAGATTAAAAGAAATGGTTAAAACAGATAAAGAAATACACAGATTTTACTTATCTTAAATGCTAAAGGAAACAATGGATAGCTCTTCACGAAATGGAACAACGGCGGGAATTATGAATAACGACGGAGGCGACAGGTGCATGAAATAGACAATAAGCAGGGCGTATCTCTTCCTCGTATCTTTTGCTTTACTGTGTGTACTTTACGCAAACACTCTCTCTTACTATGTCTACTTTTACGAGTACATATGAGATTGTGGAGGAAGAAAATTCTTTTGATTTTGAAATTAACAACAATGAGAGGAAATGGCAATTGGGAATGAGTCTGCAAGTGGGAAGTAAATGTTGTGGACACTACAAAAAAAACAAATAGTCAACATAGGTGTTTTAATGCAAATATAGGTGTTTTAATGCAATGGCTTAATGTAGTGGGACCGAGGTGTTTTAATGCAATGTTTAGTGGAGTGAGACAGGGTGTTACTTATGTGGTGTGAATCACGTAAGAAATTGCATGACAAGTTCATTTCTCCCGCCCAAACCTCTTATCATTACGTGCATGTAGGCAAATTATCCCGCCCAAATGACCGATAGCACTCCTTGCATTAATAAGAAGAGATGTATGACGTTACAGTGCTTTGAAAGAATACTTGGGATTATCTACGAGTAAAACAAGATGGCTACCCATAACTGTAAGCTTTTTAATGATTCTTATAATTTTAATTGAATTTTTGGTCATAAAAATGTGACAATTAAGTTATAATGATCTTTTGCTTTGTAGTGTCCTAAACAACCAAACAACAATGATTGTGGGTACTACGTTATGAGGTTTATGAAAGAGATTATCACTCATGACAAAGTAACAATCCCAACCAAGGTAACTACTTAGATTTCTTTTTTATATTGATATTATATATAATACTTACTCACATTTAATAAACATTTTAATTCTAATTTTATTTCATTTTATTTTTCAATATTTTCCCGACTTTAAAAATATCGAATTACTCTCTTTGAACAACTTACAGCAGTAAGGGGGAGTAGTGCGATTTTGTTTCTAGCTTTTTGTAGCAAGTTTTGAGATAATTTCATAATAGTTAGTTGTTGTATATATTGTATTGGAATGATATTGGATTGGATTGGAATGTATTTTCTGAATTTTGTTACTTTGTAGCTTTTTGAATGATATTGGATTGGATTGGATTGGATTGGAATGTATTTTCATAATAGCTTTTTGTAGCAAGTTTTGAATTTTGTATGAATGATATTGGATTGGAATGTATTTTCTGAATTTTGTTGGAAGGAATGAATTTATAGGTTGTAATTAAAATGGAGAACAAACCAAAATAAAAAAAATATTTAAAAAAAAATTCAGTCAATACCTAGCGTTTTATAGATAAAACGCTAGTAATTGTAAAGAGGAGCTAGAGGATCCCTAGCGTTTTACAGAAAAAACGCTAGGAATGCTAATAAAAGGTGCTATAGCATCCCTAGCGTTTTATGTAAAAACGCTAGGAATGGTAGTAAAAAGGTGCTATAGCATCCCTAGCGTTTTACAGAAAACGCTAGGAATGCTAATAAAAGGTGCTATAGATCCCTAGCGTTTTACATAAAGCGCTAGGTATGTAGTAATAAAAGGGCTATATCCTAGCGTTTTAATTTAAAACGCTAGGAATGGTAGTAAAAGAGCTATGGGATCCCTAGCGTTTTTATTTAAAACGCTAGGAATGGTAGTAAAAGAGCTATGGGATCCCTAGCGTTTACTAAAAACGCTAGGAATTGTAAAAAGGCGTGGGTCAATGACTAGCGTTTTATATAAAACGCTACGTATGTCTAAAACACGCTGGGTCAATGGCTAGCGTTTTTTAAAACGCTACTAATGGGGTGTACGCATTAGTAGCGCCAGCTTCTCTAGCGTTTTAAAACGCTACGAATGCCCAAAAAAAACGCTAGCCATCTTAATACGCTGGCGTAGTGTGTATAACCTGCATTTTTACTATATATAGTTTTTTATTTTCTAACATACTCTTTGATAATACAAGTTTTGGTTAATGAAAGTGAATGAATCTGACTAGATAGAATAAAATTTGTGACTAAATAAATATCATTAACATAGAGTCCAAATATCTCCAAAAAGAAATTTGTTACAAATTTTTTGAAATGAAATTTGATTTCAAATAAACTCGAGAAGGATATTATATTTGATTTATATGATTAATATATTATGTCAAATGATTTTTATTAGAAAGAATAATGCAAAAATATATATATTATTCAACCAATGATTCTAATTTAATTGATAAATCGATTTTATGCAATGAATCGATATAGAGATGGACTGAACACAAAAACTTGGGTCTTAGAGTTAGACCTTACGGGCGCATAATACAAGACATGTAGTTTTTATCTTTGACAAGTGAATGATGGGTGTGGCAAAAAGGAATAGGTGAATAAAGTTTACCAAAACCGTGGGCACCCATGGTTTTCATGAGATAGAATAAAGTTTATAATTTTATATATCAAAATAAAATGTTAAAATATCAATTGTGTTGAAAAGGGTTAAAATAAAAAGAGTTTACCAAAGCATTTATAAGGCTAAAGGGTATTGGTTTTTGAAAGACATGTCTTGTTTAGTGGTTTTTGCTGCACTAAGTAGCGCCCCAAAATTTGGAGCGCTACAAAACTGAACAACAGAATTAACTAACATCTCATCCATGTTCAATATATATAAATCATCACCCAAAACATCCAAACCAGTGACAATAGACTCAGAATAAATAAATTTTTCTTTACCAAAATCCAATGAATAAACACATTTGTCAAATGTTAATATTGAAATTAAGTTTCTTCTAATTAGTCCTCTTAACTTGTGTATGTAAAGGCCATTGTATATGTAAGCATTGTTAAAGTAATTCCAAAAACATCAAGTGGTTGTAGTCGATACCTATTGGTTTTCTAGGTTCTATCGGTCGATGACTGGGACAATGTAATTTACTCTATATTGTAAATAAGTTATTTATTGTATCTTGTTTTACAAACACAATGATATGAAGTTTTGCAAACACCATATTCTAAATACAATATATGTTGCATGTTTTTTTAAACTCTGTACCGTAAATAACTTAGTGACGGAACAAAAATGGGTTTACCTTATGATAACTTTGTGGTGAGGTGTGCATGGGAGGGAAGTGGGAGAAGTGATGGTTTTAAATATTTTTTATCTAAGGTATTTTGGAAATTGAGGGTTTTCTTGGAAGGTGTACCTTTAATATAAACCTGACTCAATTATAAAAGAAGATGACGATTCAGCTTCAGAGAAATTATAGCACGGGAGAGGGAATTATAAAAGGAGAGTATGATACACATTATGGGGGGTCGAGCTGCATTGGGTGACTTTGAGAGAAAGTTTAGGAACAAAAAATCAAAGGATGTGTGCTTGTGGTGCTCCCCATTTTAGTTGTTTTTCTTTAATAAAGTTTTTTTTTCAAATGTAAGAGTGCAGGACATTTTATTTATTTAGGCTCTAACACCAAAAAAAATTCATGTGCGGTTATTTCAAATGGAGCATGTATTATGTGCTTACCAAGCCCAACTTTAAGTTGGTTTTGTTATCGAAAGTGTATTTTACTTAAATTAAGTGTTCGTTGAAGCATCTGGGAGATGGGCGCATATGGACCTACAAAGGGGTAATCCAAGTACCACACCAAACATTCCAAAGGGGTAGGCAGGCTACCATCAAGGAAAGCTACAACCTGACGAACCAAAGAAGAGCTTATTAATGGTCTTGCAAACTATTGCTCATGTGTGTTACTTTTTTATTGATAATAGTAAGAAAATTTCTTTGGAGGAATTACTTGATATAGTTTTATCTAAAAATTACATTTATATTCTAGTTTATAATATTCTAAATAAATATTTAAGAAAACATAACAAAGGAGAACAATTTTAGCAAATGGGTTTTGAATTTTAAATATCGAACAGAAAAAGAAAAAATTCAGGGATTGAATTAAGGAGAATCTTAGTTCTAAGTAATTAGAAATTTAGAATTAAGGAACATTAACTACAATTCACATGGTAAAAAAAACTACTATTCGCACGGTCGACGCTCCGTGCGCATAAACGAAGGGTGGTGGAATGTCTACGGTCACACAAAGGATTTCTTGTTTTGTTGGGCCTTTTTTGCTTAAAAATAGAATTTTTTTTAGTGGGCCTAAAGCCTTACCTTGGGCTTGTTGGCCTACTGGGCTGGACCTAAATAAAGATTATGAAAACTAAACACAATTGAAACCCTAGGTCTGGTTAGCGTCCTATAAATATGTTATTTCTGTCACTTTCCGAGTACTAGCAAATACAAAC
Source organism: Oxytropis ochrocephala (assembly GCA_020916435.1). Taxonomy (NCBI): domain Eukaryota; kingdom Viridiplantae; phylum Streptophyta; class Magnoliopsida; order Fabales; family Fabaceae; genus Oxytropis; species Oxytropis ochrocephala. Next base: position 23,061,342 of record CM037092.1, read on the forward strand.
GCCGATGTCGTTTCCCTCAAAATACTAGAGTATCTCTCTTGTTCTTTACCCCAATTACAGCGTCAGAAAGAGTGCGCAAAGTGGCTTTTCAAATTCTTGAATTAGTGTATTTATTTTTTTGATATGCTTTGGAGGGGGATACATCAACTGCAACTTCATTCGACATAGATCAGTACCATATACATCACTAAACGGAGGTAATTCAATATGTTCTACAAATTACTGTATCTTTTTTGGTGGCTTCTTTTCTCTTATTTAACCTTGTGTTGTTTTGTCTTTAATAGATCCATAAGCATGACAACAAAACTTGGTTAATCATCTATCGCTCCTCGGAAATGCTTTGATCTATGATTCCTTTTTATAAGACCAACATAGATCTCTATCGACTTTGATTTACTTGATTAAAACAATTCGACAAAAGACGTTGGTGTCGATCTTCTCATGTTTTTAAGGTAATAATTTTAGAATTAAAAATATATGCTTTCATTTATTTATTTTTTGATAAAATATGTTTTCTTTCATATTTATCACTATGATTGATTATGAATTAATTGATTTTATTTTGATGGATATTATCTATGTATTGACCAATTCCATAATTAAGTACAAGAGCTGTCATGGCAAATTTACATGTATTTGTTTACATTATCACATAGAAATCACTCAAAAAGTGTAGATAAATCTTTGAAGAATGATGGCTGAAAATACAATCCTCCCTCCAATAAATGTATGCTTATATTTTTAATATACTCAAGATTAATTTCATTTACACTCCATACTCAAAATCATCTGTGAATATATTGTATTGGGATTAATTGAAATTTCATACATTAAAGCAATGTATATAAATTAACATTTTCCCTTGCCTAAATTAATTCACTGCCAAACATTTGCTTATAAATAAAATAATGTATATATCGTGAAACCATTGTTGACATATCCATAGAATAATTTAATCATTTTTTTCTTATTTGAAAAACTAAAAGAGAAATGTTAGTTTAAGAAGTTTTAGCTACTAATATGAAAACTAGATATAAGTGTGAAAGACAAGGAGAAGACACAAATAAAATATAACTAGCTACTGACAAATATGTTGACAAGTATCTCCAAAAGACTACATATAGTGGCAAATAGGATACGAGGCCTAAAGGCTAAAAACCCCACTAAAGACAATTAAATAAAACTCCAACTAATTTAAAGTCTACAACTAATTGAATTGCTAAATTATCTACTTAGGCCTAATTGGACTCTCTATCATTGTCAATGGAGTCACTTGAACTTTGTCCTCAAAGTTCTAGAATTTTCTATTTGGTACACTTTTATTCTTGGATCCCACTGTGTGGATTGTAAGTATTAAAAATGATAAATGAATAATAATGTGTTGTAGTCACATCCAGGTGTACACTAAATCCCATTGTATATCCATGACACAAGAACAGAGAGAGAGAGAGAGTCACCTTGCTATACGCTGCAAAAACTACCAGCTCCGAAAACAAAGAGCTGGAAATAATGCCGCTAATGTTGATGCTACATTCATTCCTCTTGCTCTAGAGTCAACTACTAATGCTTTTTTTTTTACTTCCGTAAACCAGAGAAGGGATGCAATTGTAAGCGTTGTCATCAACTCTACCCTCAAACATCAGTTTAGGCTTAATAATTACTCTTTCATTTACACAGATTTCCTTCACAATATGGTAAGTATTCCCTTGATATTAAACTTCCATTTCTGGTTCATATACTATTACAGTGTTGTCCATATAGACAACCAACGAATTCTGAAATGTACCGATTGGTGAAGTAGCAGACTTCTTAACAGATAGTTTATCATTTAGAAACTTCATAAACGACTACATATCTTAGGAAGAAAGAGATACAGGCTCAACTAACTTCTAACAGTGGTTCTACTAACACTAAGGAAAAGGAGAATAAACTGGAAGTTTGTTAGGTTTCAACTGAAAGATTACCAAGTTTACAAGTAGCGCAGACTAGTATAACACATTATAATGGAACTCTTCAAGATGCGAGATAGATGAGATACTATATGTTTAGTTCAGGAACTGTTTGATTCAATTTTGTGGAGTGACGTAAATGGTCTGTAGGGTGCACCAGCATAAGCAAATATAGCTTCTAAGTGGGAAACATGGAGGCAAGATGTAGGGAGATGGTTTTCTTCATATTCTCCTTTTTCCACCAAAAAACACATGTTGTTGCAGAAAACATCTGATGGTTTTCACCAACCAAGCCATCAAGTTCCTACAAAAAGAGCTAAACTCATGGTTCGTCGTCCTAATACACATGCTTCTCTTCTCAGAAACATGTGTTCTCAAAAAAATTGTTTCTCTTCGCCTCGTTCTTTGCACAAATCTAGAAAAGTTCAAAAACCTGTTTCAGTTCTTACTCTATCTTGTGGAGGTATTACTGTTGTTGGTACAAATTGCAAGCATCGTTTCGATGCAGGTTTGTCATTTTGCAGAAAACACTGGCGCCAGGATGAAATTAATGAGGCTTCAACTACATCCCATAGTAGATGGAAGAGGAAATCTCTAGATAATAATTCTAGTATCTGCAAAGAAATTGTGCCAGTAAATGTTGAGAGTCCACTGCAAGCCATTCATGGTGATTACCTCCTTGGGGATTCGGATTGGGGATACAATCGTGACGTATACACATCCTTACTCATGGAAGGACCATCTCTCCTTCCTTCCACAATCAACAATTGCTTTGCTAGCGAAGATGTGAACAAATGTAAGATCTGCAATGCTGAATTTCCTGATGATGAAGTACAATTGGTATCCATTTGATGGAAAACCATAAAGAGGAATTACATTGGCTGTTCAGAGGTTATTCCTGTGGCATTTGTTTAGATTCCTTTACTAACAAAAAAGTGTTGGAAAAACTGGTTTCCGAGAGGCACAATGTTAAATTTGTTGAAGAGTGTTTGCTTCTTCGATGCATTCCAAGCAGTAGTCATTTGGGTAATATGAAGGAGTTATGGTTACATGTTATGTCAGCTCACCCAGATGAGTTTAAACGGCCAAAAGCTCATCAGCGGCAAATTTTGAATACCAATGAGGATTGTCTAGAATGTTTTGACAAGGAAAATGAAGATTCCTTGAACAACAATTCTAAAAAGCCCAGTGGTTTGTGGAAATTTACTTGCAAGCTTTGTGGTTAAAGTTTACTTTACTACTTGATCTTGATCGCCATCACCAGGCTGTTCACATGGAGCGAAATCAAGATGGCAGGCCTCTTGGAAAGAGAACGAGAAGATGCTTTCATGCTCAGAGACGTATTCAGGAAACAAGGTCACTCGCTCCAAGTGAACAACCTGGTGATGGCGATCAAGATCAAGTAGTAAAGTAAACTTTAAACCACAAAACTTGCAAGTAAATTTCCACAAACCACTAGGCTTCTTAGAATTGCCGTTCAAGGAATCTTCAATATCCTTGTCAAAACATTTTGGAGAATCCTCATTGGTATTCAAAATTTGCCGCTGAGGAGCTTTTGGTCGTTTAAACTCATCTGGGTGAGCTAACATAACATGTAACCATAACTAATCCATATTACCCAAATGACTACTGCATGGAATGCATCGAAGAAGCAAGCACTCTTCAACAAATTTAACATTGTGCCTCTCGAAAACATGTTTTTCCAACACTTTCTTGTTAGTAAAGAAATATAAACAAATGGTACAGGAATAACCTTTGAAAAGTCAATGTAATTCCTCTTTATGGTTTTCAATCCAATGGATACCAAGTGTTTCATCATCAGGAAATTTAGTGCTGCAGATCTTACATTTGTTCACATCTTCGCTATCAAAGTTATTGTTGATTGTGGAAGGAAGGAGAGATGGTCCTTCAATGAGTAAGGATGTGTATATGTCACGATTGAATCCCCAAACTGAATCCCCAAGGAAGTAATCACCACGAACGGCTTGCAGTGGACTCTAAACATTTACTGGCACAATTTCTTTGCAGATACTAGAATTATTATTTAGAGATTTCCTCTTCCGTCTACTACGGGATGAAGTTGAATCCTCATTAACTTCATCCTGGCGCCAGTGTTTTCTGCAAAATGAAAAACATGCAATGGAACGATGCATACAATTTGTACCAGCAACAGTAATACCTCCACAGGATGTAGTAAGAACTGGATTACGTTTTTGAACTTTTCTAGATTGTGCAAAGAACGAGGCGAATGCGCTCAGCAGTATATATCACTGTTAATTTCCAGTCTTACACATTGCCTTCCCATGGCTGGGATATAAGCAATACATCGTGGATTCTGAGTCTTTGAAGTAAGTTCTTGATTTCCAATAATGTTATCCAGAGGACTTATTTCCATTCCATCATCTGTACAAGGTAAATCAGATGCAAAAGGTACAATGCTAAGATCTTGCTCTTTTGAAGTCTCGAAAAGACAAGTCCTACCTCTGAGAAAAACTTGGGTCAGTCTGAAGAGAAACAATTTGTTGAGAACACATGTTTCTGAGCAGTGAAGCATGTGTATTAGGACGACGAACAATGAGTTTATCTCTTTTTGTAGGAACTTGATGGCTTGGTTGGTGAAAACCATCGGATGTTTTCTGCAGCAGCATGTGTTTTCTAGTGGAAAAAGGAGAATATGAAGAAAACCATCACCCTACATCTTGCCTCCAGGTTTCCCACTTAGAAGCTAAAACTGCTTGTGCTGGTGCACCCCACAAACCATTTACGTCACTCCACGAAATTGAATCAAAAAGTTCCTGAACCAAACATATAGTATCTCATCTATCACGCATCTTGAAGAGTTCCATTCTCATGTGTTATACTAGTCTGCGCTACTTGTAAACTTGGTAATCTACCAGGTGAAACCTAACAAATTTCCAGATTATTCTCCTTTTCCTTAGTTTTAGTACGTAGAACCACTGCTAGAAGTTAGTTGATCATGTATCTCATTCTTCCGAAGATATGAAGTCGTTTATGAAGTTTCCAAATGATAAACTATCAGTTAAGAAATTCGCTACTTCACCAATCAGTACATTTCAGAATTCATTTGATGTCTATATGGACAACACTATAATAGAATATGAAGCAGAAATGGAAGTTTATTATGAAGGGAATACTTACCATATTGTGAAGGAAATTTGTGTTGATGAAAGAGTAATTATTAAGCCTAAACTGATGTTTGAGGATAGTGTTGATGACAACGCTTACAATTGTGTCCCTTCACTGGTTTTCGAATTAAAAAAACATTAGCGATTGACTCTAGAGCAAGAGGAGTGAATGTAGCATCAACATTAGCGGCATTATTTGCAGCTCTTTGTTTTCTGAGCTGGTAGTTTTTGCGGTGTATAGCAAGGTGACTCTCTCTCTCTCTTTCTTCTTATGCCATGGATAGACAACGGGATTCAATGTACACTTGGATGTGGCTACAACGTATTATTAATCATTTATTATGTATAATACTTACAATCCATACAATGGGATCCAAGAATAAAAGTGTACCAAATAGCAAATTCTAGAACATTGAGGACAAAGTTCAAGTGATTAGTTGGTGATGATAGAGAGTCCTAGTTAGGCGTAAATCGATAATTTAGGAATTCAACTTAGTTGAAGAATTTAAATTAGTTGGACTTTTATTTAATTGTCTTAAGTGGGCTTTTTAACCTGTAGGCCCCTGTTCCCAGCCGATCACCCAGGAAGGCTCGGTTATGTTACGCCTCCTAGCCGACTCATCTGGGCTTAGAAGACGAAGGCCAAAGTCACTGCGCCCTTACCACCGAAGCATCCGCTGGCAACACACCAAAGCCGACGCGCAGGCCGCCCTTTGGCCAAAGGGCCGACGTCTCTGATAGGCTCGGCCTCAGGCGAAAGCCCTGTTAGACATATTAGGCAAGCCCGAGAATCTTGCCTGAGATCTCGGGGCATTCATGTACATTTATGAGCATTTATGAGCTTTTATGACACATTGTAATATAAATATACGCCTCTAAGGCCAATACAAAGGATGAACATTTTTACTTCTCACATACTATATTCTGTGTTCTTGCTAAACCCTACCGAGTGGAATAGTTAGGAACATTGGCGCCCACCGTGGGGCCCGGTAGAACTCTCCCACCCCACGTTAGAACAGCAAGCCCTACTTCACCATGGTAGGAACCAGAGCTAACGGTGGTGCTTCCACGAGCACCCCAGATCCCAAGATACTTGAGTTAATGGAAGCGGTGAGAACACTTCAAGAACATAATGCAGAACAGGCTCGGAGGAACGAAGAACAGACTCTTCGCACTCAGGCACTGGAGGCCAGGGAGGTTCGGCTCCATGAACAGTTAGTCGCCCTCCAGAACAACAGAACGGAGATCGCCCGAGCACCCTTAAGGGCGTTTCAGCCGTTTGCAGAAGCGATCGAGGCGGTACCTATTCCCCCCCGATTTCGAGAGCCTGCCATTGGGACTAACGACGGAACGGGAGACCCACAAAGTCATGTCGACGCTTTTCAGACCCAGATGATGATCAGTGGTGGCAATGACGCCATCAGCTACAAAATGTTCGCAGGAACGCTGAACGATGTCGCCCTCAAATGGTTCAAGGGGTTAGCCGCTCGATCCATTAATGGTTTCGAGGACCTTGCCAGCCGCTTCGTCCAACAATTCTCTGCTAACAAGAAGAAGCTCATCCACCCGGGAGATCTGTTCGACCTCAGACAAGGACCAACAGAGAGCCGAAAAAAATACTTGGAGCGTTTCAATAAAATCACGATGCTGGTGGAGGACCGGACGAAGTTTTTGTAATGGCTTTCATGAAAGGCCTCAAAAGCGGGACCTTTAGTGAAGCCGCTTGTCCCATCACCACTCCCGGGAAGTCCCGCCCGAATCCAGAAAGCTCTTACACTCCGCTCAGGGCCCGGCCATCTGCCATTACGAGCAGCGGTCGCCATTGACGGAACCATCACCCGGCCAGCCCCATTCGTCGGCACCATGGGTAAGTATCCGAAGCTTATTGCGAGTTCCATAGGACGGAGGGTCACACCACCGACGATTGCTGGACCTTGAAGCAGCAGATCGAACAGCTCATCCAGCGAGGATTTCTAAAGAAGTTTGTGCTCTCAGAGGAGCAGAAGAAGAGGCGGGCAGAAAGCCCGCGGAGAAGACAACCCCCCAAGAGGGGAGGACCAAGGAAGGAGTCACAACAGAAAGAAGGCCATGAACTAGCTGACCGGGGAGTAGTCAACACCATATCAGGCGGATTCTCTGGCGGAGGCCCCTCATCCTCGGCCAGGAAAAAGTACGCTCGATCCATCATGTCGGTTTCCGCAAGCACTGCCGAAGATCCAGCCCCGGTCTACCCGCCGATCTCTTTTGACATCACAGATTTCAACGGAGTCCAGCCCCATTCCGATGACCCGATTGTGATATGCGTCACCACCAGCGGATACAAGGTGGCCAGTCATCGGTAGATGGTGGAAGCTCGCCAACGTGATGTCTTGGAAGTGCTTCAAAGAGCTCAAAGCTGGGAGGAGCTATTGAAAAATTACCAGTACAACATCGGTTTTGCAGCGAGCGGTGGAAGTCCGAGGCTACCTGGACTTGAGAACAACCTTCGGCGAGGCAGAATCGGTCAAAACAGTAGTGCTGAGGTATATGGTTGTAAACGCAAAATCTTCTTATAACATAATTGTTGGCAGGCCCACCCTCAACGCCCTTATGGCTGCAATCTCTTACCCTCACCTCTGCCTCAAATACCCCATCCCCCCAACGGGAAGTCGGGACAGTGAGAGGCGACGGCGATGGCCCGCAAGTGTTCTGCAGAAAGTGCCAACATCAAGACGATTCGGAAGAGCCGAGAGCGAAAAACAACCACCTGCGGCTTCCTTCCGGCACTGGATCCCGGGATGTATGACCCAAGAAAAGAAGGAAAGAGACCACGTCCGTGATTGACCTAAAGGAAGTTGTAATAGGCCCAATGCAGCATCAAAAGACGAAGATTGGGACGAGACTTTCAGCAGAGGTCGAAGACCAGCTCCTAAAGCTCCTCGCAGACAACATCCAAATATTCGCATGGTCTCCCCAAGACATGCCCGGCATCGACCAAAATTTTATCTGTCACAGATTATCACTAAATCATTCTGCTCAACCTGTGTCCCAACGAAAAAGAAAACAGGGCCAAGAAAAAACAGAGGCTATAAAGGCAGAAGCAGAAAAGCTACTCTCGGCGCAGTTTATCCGGGAAGTGAAGTATCCAACATGGCTGGCAAACCCTGTGCTTGTCCAGAAGTCCAATGGCAAGTGGAGAATGTGCATCGACTATACAGACCTCAACAAAGCCTGCCCAAAGGACGCGTATCCCCTGCCAAGCATTGACGGCCTCGTTGACGGAGCATCCGGCTTCAAGCTACTCAGCTTCATGGACGCATACTCTGGTTATAACCAGATCAGGATGAGTCACACTTATGAAGAGAAGACTGCCTTCATGACTGGCCGTTCCAACTATTGTTACCAGGTGATGCCCTTCGGTTTAAAGAACGCCGGCGCGACCTATCAACGGCTGATGGACAGAATTTTTGAAGAAGAAATCGGCCGCACCATCAAAGTCTACGTCGATGATATGGTGGTGAAATCCGCAATAGATCCTGATCATGTAACCAATCTAGCCAAGATATTCAATCTACTAGAAGAACATGACCTCCGGCTCAACCCAGAAAAGTGCTCGTTCAGTGTCCAGGCAGGAAAGTTCCTGGGATATATCCTCTCCCACCGAGGCATCGAGGCCAATCCCTCACAATGCCGAGCAATCATCAACGCCAGAAGCCCATCCACAGCCAAGGAAGTGCAGGTCCTAGTAGGTCAAATAGGGGCGCTCTCCCGATTCCTTGGGCGATCGGCAGACAGAGTAAAGCCATTCTTTCAGTTACTCGGGAAAAATTCGAGCTTCAGGTGGTCGGAAGAATGTGAGCACGCACTCCAGCAGCTCAGACAGTACCTGGCGACACCCCCAATTCTCACAGCACCAAAGCAAGGTACACCCCTACTACTATATTTGGCTGTTTCCAAATATGCTTGCGATGCGATTACGATGCACGAGAACAAGAGGGAGCCCAGTTGCCAATATACTACATCAGCAGAATGTGGAGGGGAGCAGAGTTAAGATACCAAAAAATAGAGAAGGCCGCCTACGCAGTCGTCCTCGCAGCAAGAAAACTCAGGCAATACTTCCAAAGCTACTCACTGGTAGTGAAAACCGATTTGCCAATCCGCCAAGTCCTAGCAAAACCAGATTTAGCCGGACGAATGGTAGCATGGTCCATAGAGCTATCAGAATTTGACATAAAATATGTACCCAGAGGTCCCATCAAAGCACAGGCCCTGGCAGATTTTGTGGCAGAACTAGTGGAAGCAGAGCATGAGATCACCCCAGTAACCGACCCCTTTTGGACACTTTGCGTAGATGGATCCTCTAACACAAGGGGAAGTGGTGCAGGGGTAACTCTAGAAGGACCGGACGGTATCCTCATCGAGCAATCTCTCAGGTTCAACTTTAAAGCTACAAACAACCAGGCGGAATATGAAGCACTAATCTCCGGTATGACCCTCGCAGCTGACCTCGGCGTCAAACACCTGAAGGTGCGAAGTGACTCCCTCCTCGTGACCGGACAGGTTACCAATGCCTTCAGCGCCAAAGATGAACTGCTCAGCAAATACTGCAGCAAGGTACAAGAACTTAAATCTAAATTCACATCCTTTGAACTAACCCATGTCCCCAGGGAACAAAATGGAAGGGCCGACATATTGGCCAAACTAGCCAGCACTAAAAAGCCTGGCAACAACCACTCGATGATACAGGAGTCACTCTCCGAACCCAGCTTAGCCAAAACACAGGTCCTCTCAATTGAGGGGGAACCAAAGAGTTGGATGACCAATATAATTGCTTATTTGCAGGGAGAACAGTTGCAGCTGAAATAAAAGGAGGTGAAAAAGTTAGAGAAGGTGGCCGCTAAGTATATGCTCGTAGAAGCCGAACTATTCAAGAGAGGATTCTCCAGACCCCTCCTCAAATGCCTGGCAGGTGAGAAAGCTGAGAAAGTCTTGAAGGAAATCCACGAAGGAGTATGCAGCAGCCACATAGGAGGACAAGCCCTTGCAAAGAAAAAACCACTTCATACAGGCTATTATTGGCCGAGCCTCAAAAAGGACGTCGTGGAATACGTGAAAAAGTGTGACAAATGCCAGCGCCATGCCGCCATCCCAAGGGCTCCACCAACCAATCTTCAGGCTATGGTCTCCCCATGGTCGTTCGCCGTATGGGGGGTCGATATCCTCGGACCATTCGCTCCATCAGCAGGACAGGTCAGATACTTGCTCGTGGCCATTGACTACTTCTCCAAATGGATAGAAGCCGAGCCCATAACCACCATCTCAGCGCAAAGGGTGAAGAAATTCTACTGGCAGAGGCTCATCTGTCGCTTCGGCATCCTAGCCACCATAGTAACAGACAATGGCACTCAGTTCGCCTCTGACTCAGTAGCAGAACTTTGCAGAAAATGGAATATTTATCAAGCCTTCACCTCGGTCGAGCACCCCCAGACCAACGGGCAGGCTGAGGCTGCAAACAAAGTCATACTGAATGGACTTAAGAAAACACTGGACGAATCTAAAGGAGGATGGGCTGAAGAATTACCACTCGTGCTATGGTCGTACACTCCGCAGTCTTCCACTCAGGAGGCCCCCTTCCGGTTGGTATCTGATGGACGCCTCATCCCCAAAGAGGTGCTGGAACCTTGTCCAAGGCGAGCATTCACTGAAACAGTCCCAGATGAAGCCGCCCTCAGAGCAAACTTAGACTTGGTAAAGGAAGTAAGAGAGCTAGCAAAGGTGAAGGAGCAGGCGGCAAAACAGCGAGCTACAAGGAAATACAACTCGAAAGTGTTGCCAAGAACTTTCAGAACAGGAGACCTAGTACTCAGGCGATCTAGCCGTGTCGGCGCTACGGGTAAGCTATCAGCAAACTGGGAGGGTCCGTTCAGAGTTAAAGAAGTCATCGGCCAAGGGGCCTTCAAGTTGGAGAAGTTAGATGGAGGTAACATCCAAAGATCCTGGAATGTTGCCAACCTCCGGTTTTACTACAGTTGAAATCAAGCTACTAGTCATCGGTTCTCACCGCCACCCATCGTTCACTTCATGTAACATTTGTATGAGGCAGTATAAAAGCCCCAATGTACTTCATCTTCATTTTGAATAAAGAGAATCGATTTATTTTCAGGCAAAATCAAGTGCAACACAAATTTTTCCAACTAAACAAAGCAACTCAACAACCTAATCCCAAAGGTTAAAACAAGAGAGCGGCCACAATAACAAAGTCCCGATAGGCAAGGATCGAGCAGCGTCTCGATGTTGCCCTTGGGCGATGAAGACTAAAGTCCTGACAGGTGAGAGCGGGGCTGACGAGCCACGCACCACCCTTGGGCACACCAGTTCGGTTCGACGTGGGCCTTCGTCTCACTGGAAACCGAAATGGAGCTTACATCGCATAGGCTAAAGTAGCTGCCGACGACGCTAACACACTCGGTGCGATGTAAGAGATCTTCAAAGGTGCAGGCGATGCTAACGCGCTCGCCGACAGGATCAACGTCTCCGACACCGGAGAGAAGCCCATTAAACCCAAGTCCCGACAGGCGTAGACTGGCCTGAGAGCCGACGTACAGCCCTTGGGCACCAACAAGGCCGCTCACAAAACCGGTAAAATAGAACCGAAGTAAAACAAGACGCTGTAACTAAAAAGCGCAACAACTGGTAAAATAAAATCGAAGTAAAACAAGACGCTGTAACTAAAAAGCGCAACAACCGGTAAAATAAACCGAGGTAACATAAAACAATCAGTAGGCCGAGGTAGCGTAAGACATTGCAACCAAAGAAGCGTAAAAACGGATAGGCAAAAATAAGCAAAGCAGCAATTGAAGGAATGCAAAAAGAAATTATACAAGAGCCCAACGGGCGATCTGTCCAAAAAGCCATAACAAAAACAAAGGTAGCTTGAATCCATTACAAAACTTTGTCGCAAAACTTTGTCTTTGCTTAGCAGGAAAAATTAAGGAACCTGAGGAGGATCTTCACCGTGGACTTCACCATCGGCCAAAGCTTGCCCCACTTCGGCATCAGTCAACAGTGCATCAACTTTGCCAAAATCAAGCAAGGCACCATCGGCCGCATCACCGTGAACCCTTCGACCTCTTCGTCAACAAGCTCGCCGTTCACCACAATTTTGTCAGGATCAAACCGCCCGACGTCAACTTCAGGGGAAATGGCCTTTAGCTGATCCAACGCCCTGCTAAAACCATTGTCAAAACTTTCGGCAACCGAAGCCTTCACCTCATCGATAGCCGCAATCAAGTCCCCACCTACAGGCAAGTTGGGAACAAATCCCAAATTCCTTTGAGCACTCCATTGCCTTGCTAGTAGTTTTCACTGCGCCCGCCTCCAACTCCTTGCCAACCTTATCCAAGGACTCCCCCAACTTCTTCTTCTCGGCAGTCAACTCAAATACCCTCTCCTCAAGCCGGCGTTTCTCCGTGTCCCATTTAACCAACTCTTGCTCCGGATGGCTCTTCTCAACATTTGAGGGCCTCCGGCTCCTCCTCGGTCTTCTTAGGGCCTCCTCCTGTCGACCGTGCTCGGCAGCAGTTTTATTGAAAGCATCCTCAGCAAGGTGAGCAAGCACCGAAGCATAATGGCCATAAGTCTTCACCGCCACCAGCGTCTTGTAATACCCCAATTTTGTCCGTCCTTTTAACTTAAGCCAATTTCAGTTATCCAGCTCAACTAAATCGAAATACCGTTGTTTAAATTAGGCAGGCACGCGAATGATCGATCTTTTCGTGCGTTCTTCAATTTAATCTTCGTATTTGGGTTTAGTCGTACATATGTAGGTCAACCGAAAGTCATTTTTTCTAGAAATTTGGCTTGTCTTTTCAATTCAGGTTTAAGAATGCAATTCTGAGCTAATTTCAGTGTTTTTAGTTAATGAGTCCATTTCTTCTATTTGGGTCTCGTTTTAGCGTATTTGTCTTGTCGGGCCCGTTCTCGTCTTTGTGTTTGGCCCGACTCCTTTTCTTATTATTAATCTTATTTTGTGCAGTTATTTTATTTTGAGCATATATATAGTACAAAAATGTCAAAAAAATTCTATTTAATTTTTATTACAACTTAGGAGAGTTCAAATGTCCAAATGTCCGGAAAATACAAAAAAGGTAATGCAAAATGTACAAAAAATAGGAATCCGAAAATAATAGGAAAAATGCAAAAATATAGAGGTGCAATTAGGATTCTTCACCGCTCTCCAAGCTATTGATTTGGGCATGAGACTGAAAAAAGGAAGAGTCAAAGCTAGTCAAAGCCCAAAAAACGAAATTAAATGCTAAACCTAGTTTTCTAGTATAAAAGAAGGACCAGACATTGGTCAAAGGGGGAATTAAGAAAAAAAAAGAAAACGACTGCACAGAAATTAGGGTCTCACTGTGAAACCCTAATCAGCCAAACAATACATATCAGAAAAAGAGAGAAAACAGATCCAGGAAAAATGTAGACACGCAGCCCTCTTCAATATAAACCGTGGATCGTTCCCATCATCACTTTCTTTTAATTTCACTCATCAGAAAAGCCACTAATGTAGAGTTCTCTCAGTAAAGCCTTGATCTTCCTCATGTTCATCAAATTTGTTGGGCTCAGAATCTTTTGCAGCCAAGGTAAGGGCTTTTCTCCTTCATTACCGTATGAACAGATGATTCTTTGTATTTAATTCCAATTTTTGTGTACCACTCTAATGTATATGTCAATAATCTTATTGCTATTTTATTATTTCTACGTACGTTCCTATACAGTTAAAAACTTGTGTGGGTAGTCAAAAAAAATGTGTGGTATATATATATATTGGAAACGATTGTTTCAATGGTGTGGGTTATATTTTTAGCGTAGAAAAGTTATTCCATGTTGTCACAAATATGTTTGTTATTCTTTATTTTTAATAAGGATTTATTCTTGCTTAAAAAAAAGGATTGATTCATAAAATATGTTTTTTTCTACTGAGACTGATGATTGCTCTTTAGTTTTGATAACAAGAACACGATTACTTCATAAAGTTCATCAATTTTTATAATGTGATATGATAATGATTAGCACGTAAAATAAATAAATAATTTTTTTGTTATAAATTTTGGATATTGGTTTATAGGAGTTTTAATATGAGATTATTGATAAATTCATAAAGTTGATCAAATTTTATAACGTGATATGATATAATGATTTGTATAATAACAGATGTGATGCATGGGGCAAACTGCTTTTACTTGCTTCCTCCGTATTTTACTTGCTTCCCCTAACTCCTCATTTACTCCTTTTTCGCTTTCTGCTCTACTAACCTAACTTCCTGAAAATCGACGTAGCTTCCAACCATTCTCGGTTGCTTCTTTGCATTATCAACGTAGCTTCAATAAATCAAAAAAACTTTGTTAGTGGTCTTGCGAAGCCTTTGCTTGCATGATTATTAACAATGAGGTACTAGTGGTGATCACTTGGAGCCTTTGCTCAATTGATCATCATGAATGCCTAATTTTTCTAAAAAACTTTCAATAAATCAACAAACTTTGTTAGTGGTCTTGCGAAGCCTTTACTTGCATGATTATTAACAATTGAGGTACTAGTGGTGATCACTTGGAGCCTTCACTCAATTGATCATCATGAATGCCTAATTTTTCTAAAAACTTTCAATAAATCAACAAACTTTGTTAGTGGTCTTGCGAAGCCTTTGCTTGCATGATTATTAACAATGGGGAACTAGTGGTGATCACTTGGAGCCTTTGCTCAATTGATCGTCATGAATGCCTAATTTTTCTAAAAACTTTCAATAAATCAAAAAACTTTGTTAGTGGTCCTGCGAAGCCTTTGCCTGCATGATTATTAACAATGGAGTGCTAATGGTGGTCACTCGGAGCCTTCGCTCAATCGATCATCATAAAAGCTCAGTTTTCACAATTAAACAGTATAAAAAATAAAAACCTTCCCAGAACTACGTAGCTTTGAATTCTCCATCGCACTAGGAGATACGTAGGAGCGGATCCCCTCCGTCAAGCACAACAAACCAAAAACATTTTTCCTTTCAAAAAAACCAAAGTGGCTAACTCTCGTCAAGCGCCGAAAATAAATATTTTCATTAAGTTCTTTTCAATCGAGAGGCAAACTTAAGTATTTTCCAAATCAACACTTAAAACCACACGTTTAATTAAAGGTTCCCTTTCAGTAGAAAGGAGGCGTGGGGTGCTAATACCTTCCCCATGCCTAACCGACCCCCGAACCCAAATATTTCGGTTTTCCAGAAGGTCATATGCCTTCCAAAAAGGTTTTTCTTCAATATTTTCCTTATAAAAAATATTGGTGGCGACTTCATTGTTTTAAAAAGTTGTAAACGAAGAAAAACCCCTCGGGGACTTTTTCGGGCGCAACACGTCTGCCGAATCCCCAGAGTGGCCACCTTTTCCACATCACCTGCACCAGCAGCAGCGTTGAACACAGTGTTTAAGGGATACCTGGAATCAAAGGTTGACCGGATGGGCTCGTCAGCAGGTACATCGGCCCTCTTCCGACACCTCAACACGTCCTTCCAAGTGTTGCGTTCGTGTGGTATTCGCAAATATAGTGCAAGTATACACGTCGTACAAGTAATAAAGTGGATAAAAGTAAGAGATCGTTCCCACGAGGATTGGTTTGCTTTCAAAGTTCAAGTTTCAAACACTACAAGAAAATCGCTGATTTGCCACGGACATTTCCGTGGCAAATGCACAAATTTCCGTGGCAAAACAACATTTGCCACGGACAAAAATTGGTGGCAAAAACGCCGTCATAAATCGTTTGCCACGGAATTTCCGTGGCAAATTTTTCCGTCGCAAATCCGTGGCAAATTTTTCCGTCGCAAATCCGTGGCAAATTTTTCCGTCGCAAAGCCGTGGCAAATTTTCGTTGCAAATCCGTGGCAAATTTTCGTCGCAAATCCGTGGCAAACCCGTCGCAAATTTTTAAAAAAAAATTTAAAAAAAACATGGAGCAGTAGTTTCCTACTACTCCAACTTCTTCACAAGTTCTGTGATACTCACTCTTTGGGGTGCAAGTGTATTCTTGAAATACATATAATAGACTTACATCTAAAGTATATCATATAGCTTATGAGTTTAATAACTATACGCTAATGATATAAACAAATTTACCATAAACATTTAATCATAGTTCATCATATTGACACACCATAACATAATATAACTTCATATGACTTATTGTTGCTTGTTGGACAGATTCCATTTACCAACAAAAATGATTTTACACAAGAACTTTACACAAGAAAAAGAACAACAAACTAAAGCCAAGAGAGTAGTATTTCCACTACAATAATACTAAATCAACTACAATAAAAACTAATCAACCACAATAAAAACCAAGAGAGTAGTATTTCCACTTGTATGTTTTGCCATCAAAGTTCCATTCTCTGAATAGTCTAAGCTTCAAATACAAACTTAGATTCACCAACTCGCACAAAATACAACGATCAAGCACATGCAAGATTACTAAATTTGCTTTACATAATCATCAAGCATTGAAAAATCACAAATTCCTACCGCAAATCAAGCATAAGGGAACATCGGTCTCTTCTACTTTGGTCGCCAAAGATAAACAAGCTACTGACCAATAGTTGCATTGTCCAAGCTCTTCCCTTACGAAATTGGAAACAAACATTAGATCTAAATTCAACCAATGGATTATAAGCGGCTGATTTATTTAATTAAACTTCTCTTCATTCATTGACTTCTTTGGTAGTTCATATATGCGTAAAGAAAGCGGTCCAAGTAATTTATTGATAGATATTCACATAGAGGACCAAAACCAAAATGCGCTCCAACCTATAAAACATTAACATAACAAAGAAAGAGCAATTAGTTAAACATAAAGCCATCATCTAATCAAATTAATCCAGATTGTGCATCATAGAATACATGAACAAATAAGTTTCATTCAATAAAATCCAATCAAACAAAACCTAATCCAATCCAAGCAAGGAACTTTGATGATGATAAGTTCATTAAATTGAAATGGTATTAACAAAAGTCAAGGTTGATTTCATTCTGAGCCACCAAAATCAAATTCAGATAGACCCAATTTTTAGTCATTTTCACAGTTGAGGCCATTTTAATGCCAAAAGGCATTGATTCAAATAGATGCAACCAGCCAACAAGTAAAAACCAATGTGGATCAGAAACTCTTACCAAACCAATTGCAGATCAAGATGTCAAGAATGATACTGTCCCACCAGGACTCATTGAAGTTTGGTAACATGTGACTGGAAAGTAAAGTGAAGATGCCAACATAGAATGGTTTGAAAATAATCTGTAAGATATATACCAAAATTAAACAAAGATTTATGGATGCACTAAACCATAAATAGAGCTATAGGAAAAAACCGAGTTTATTAATCGATCGGATCGAGTGCTAACCTCCATTAACTCAAAACCAATTGATAATACCCAAAGAAGGGGGTGATTACGAATCAATATTGTCTTCCCCACCACCCAATAATGTGTGCTAAAACAAACTCATCAAAAAGCGTCTCTGAAAAAGCGAGTCGTAACATATAAGATCTATGTTAGATGCGGACATGAAAAACCAATTAACGAGTGTGATGTTTGGAGAGACTAGGCGAAAATACAAAGTTGTGAAAGAAGAAATCATACATAAACATTCTTAAACACGCTTTGTGGTTTTTGTGTAGATATATGCGACAATCGGCACCATAAGATCTTTACGGAAGTTCTGTCAAAAATCATACAAAGCAATCACAAATTTTGAAATTTAAGTTAGCGGAGTTTACGATCATCCGAGTTACACATCTCAAAACTCATACAACGCGGATCCAAAATGCAACCAATTAAAAGTGAAGCTATAAGAATCGATTGAATTACCAATGCCGAGATCGGGATGAAGATACTTCATGAATATCGAGCATCATCCCGCTTCGGTTTGGGGGAGGGATTAAGGATACATGTTAGTTCACTTTTATTCACTTGCAAGAAAGCAGATCAACAAGTGACAAAAGAAAGCAACGGAAGACACTGAGACGGTTGGAGGAAGCTACGAGATGCAATTCGAGAAAGCATCCAAAAATCAAGTGAAAAGATCCACCAATGTGAAAGAGGGCATTTCAAGGTTCCATCGGCATATGCAGCTATGCAGGAAATTTCTAAACAAAAAGGCAAAAAAGTAAAGCAAGAAAACTTACAGGGTAGTGATTTAAATGGCGAGAATCTGCGGCGATTATGACGACACAAACAATAGAAAATGCCATTAATTCGTAGATTTGCGGCATTAAACAATAGAACATGGTTAACAACTTAACACAGTTGACTAGGAAAATTAGAATTTGTCTTTGATTTTCTTATACCTCTTAGATATTATATAAAGGGATACAAATAAGGAAAGAATAGGTAGCATGATTGTTTCCAAACCACGAGTGCAAATATCTAGTTTTAATCAATCTCATTGAGTAAACACATCATAAGCTATAATAGTAATAATTCTCTAACAAGAAAAAGCCATCATATAGAGTCCGGACAAAAGTCATCACAATAGTATATGAGAACAGAATGGACTATCAAAATATCATTTGATTTCACATCTTATACCAGGATAAAAGCAAACTAGCCCACTTATATCAAATGATAAAGCTGAAACTTTAATTTGGCTCTGTAAAATGAATTGTCACTTGATGCACAGCTAAATAGTTAACAAACCATCGGTTTTTTCACCAAGTACTACGTGACGTCAAACAACCTTGCGAGAGCTTAGACAAGGGACAACCAACTTTTAGCACAAGGATCAAGCATAAGTTATTAGATAAACACAACTTCTCAAAACTCCAAATCATGTACAATAATCCCTTGTCAACAACACAAATTCTCGAAAACACCTTTTGGTAACTTAAGGAGCTACTCAAGTCCAATACAAAATTGATCTATCTCAAATTTGGACAAAGCAGATTCATAAAAAAATAAAAACAACCGTAAGGTAAAGTAATTTGGAGACATGCTAGTTTTTGAAGATGTGCTTTGGAGGCATCCTAGTTTTTGAATAAGTATGAATCGCTGTCATAAAGGTGCAATAAATTTGGTGACAAAAACGTCATTTAAAGATAAAAATTACTCACCCACAAAGACACCCATTCCAAAGAAAATATGAAATACGGAACTCACACCACCAAAATCTTATTGAGACAAAGAAACCCTTACCTTGGAGTATCCAAAATCACATATCTTCAAATGAAGTTTGGATCTCCATCCAACAAAGTATTTTCCAACTTCAGTCCCGATGACATACTTCCTTCATGAGGAGAGATATTTTACATAAGAATGATATGTCGGACATAATACCGATAAGATTGATAAATTACCTATACTACATTCTAGGTAGGCTAAGCACTGATTATATCGGATAGTGGGGAGGCGAGGCGTTCAATTACCATAGCATGACAATAAGTGACCCGGATATGAGTTGTTGAAAGAAGAAAGCGAGCTGCGAGCATAACTATGCATTAAAAAGTTAAACAGAAAGCAGTTAACGATAAACAAATTTCTCGAAGAATGATATGTGTAGGAAAAGTAAACAAAGCTGTATAAGAACCTCATCCTCGATGAAAACGCATACCGCTGCGCAGATTCGCTCAAACAATTCTCTCCGGATACATATTCCATTACAATGGCGGATGAGTAGGTGTTAAAATGATCTCGTGAAATTTCATAGAACATTTTCCATAAATATAAATATCCTCTTCCGAACATAAAAATATGAACATATAGAAACAAACCAACCTCCTTAAACTCGACAATGTTGGGATGTCCGAGAGATCTCGTGATTGATGATTTCTCTCTTAACATTTTCATCAATCTGCGACACACAACATGATAGGAAAAAATTGAGTTCCACACTCTATCAAGAAGAAAGCAGAAAGAAAGTGGCAACAAATATTGCATACTAAAGAACAATCTAAAAAGATCAAACTCAAGCATGATTTTGAACACCAATAATTTTCCTTGTTCACAATTCCTTAGTGAATATGGAAACCTAAAATTCACCTAAGCCACTCTGCATTCACCACCGAACTAATCCAACATTTGACTTTTGAGGCAAACCACTAACCGATTATTTATACTTGCACTTAGCTTAAGTTGGTAACATGTCCTCTCATGAATCAAGGACAACGGAAAGTCCACCGTACATAGTGCTGAATTTTATCTTCTATTTGTAGTGTGCAGGATCATTAAAGCTTCAACAAAGATAGTACCAATTATTCCAAAAGTTTAAACTATTGGGTGGATACGATACGACACTCTAAACTCCAACCATAAGTTATTGCACTAGTAATCGATTAATTGATTAGTTAACGATTACATAACCTTAGGCACTAAAAAGCAGAACAATTTCACAACAGAAAGCAGATCACAATAAGAAACGCGCACTACTAACCGACACTACGGCCTCATAGACAATGAAACATCCGAGAGAAATACGCGACGGATAAAAGACAATGAAAAGCACCTAAACAAAATTGGAAACTCAAAATCATAAACACCTTACTACAAAGTCATCTTCATACAATTCATGTATTCTTGGCTTTTTCTAAAAGCTGAAACAAATCCCTATTTTTCAAAAAAATTCCAAAGTGACAAAAAGCCCAGATTTGAAAAACACCTCTACAAATTGCTTGAAGTAACAAAAATATATAACACTTAGGAATTTGAAGAGAAATTTACCCAAAATCAAGAGATCTGTAAGTTAAGTGCTATGAAGCACTAATTTGAGAGATGAAATCTACTGACAGAAATCGAGAAAGAGATCACTTTTTATGTAAATTGGTGAGAAATAGAATACAACAAAGCAGAAAGACAAAAGCTTTAGGTCAGAGAGAATCTAGTTTTTAATCTAGTTTATAAAGTAAAGGAAAAAACATGAATCAATATACCTGAATATCAGATAAATGTCGACCATTACGAATCGCGTAGATGCACAACGGTTCCCAGATTCGCTTCTGATTCGCGTGGGTTCTTCTTCACTGGCTCTGTGTGGGTTTCTATTTTCTAAAGAGGAAATCGATCGAAGAAAGAAAGGAAGGAAACGGGAAAGGAAGAAGGAGAATCGAAGGTTTCTGTGGTAGAATCGTGTGGGTTTTCTGTTGTTGAAGATGAAGAAGAAAGCTAAGAGGAAGAAGATGAAGAGTAAGGAAGCTATGGGTTTCTGATTCGCGAGAGAAAGGAAGCGTGTGTGGCTGAAGAGGACGAAGGAGAACGGAGGAGGAGGTCGGAGAAAGGAGAGAAAGGAGGAGGTCGGAGAAGGTGAGCGTATTGTAAGAAGGAGAAAGGAGAACGGAGGAGGTCGTGGGTAAGAGAGTGAGGTATGCGTATTGTAAGAAGGAGAATCGTGCGTTTTAATTTGGGTTTTAATATTTGCCACGGACTTGCGACCAAATGTCTGTGGCAAATTAGCGACCAACATAATTTCCGTGGCAAATTAGCGACCATTATCATTTTCCGTGGCAAATTTGAGCGGGATTTAGAGCGTCTTCTCTAGAAATGCCTTTTCGTCGCAAATCCGTGGCAAATTTGCGACGGCCAGTCTTCCGTGGCAAATTTGCGACGGCCAGTCTTCCGTGGCAAAGTTTGGTGGCAATGCAAGCTTATTCTTGTAGTGAAAACACAAGTGAATCACGTAACAAATCGGCACTAATAGTTGATTTTAAGGCTAAGAAGATAAATAAAGCAAGTAAACAAATGTTGGTTGTGAATATGGATGAGAGATGAGTTGAGTTGTTGCATGTAAATAATTCCTTTTCTAGTCAGACGTTATAACGTTTACACGTTATTACGTACAAATGCTATTTTGTATAGACGTTACCACGTCTGAACGCTGTTGCAAAAAAGAATTTGTGCTTTTCAAAGACAAAACGTCAGAGTTTCAAGTATAAGAGGTCCTATGTCTAGGTTCTAAATAGGCCCACTCCTGTATTTTAAGCACCCACAGCAATGTTCTATAAACTATTATCCGTTCTATGTCTAGACTTAGATAAAAATGCCTAAATGTCTTTAGTGCACCTTTTCGTTCATATAAATCTTTGAGCTCTTTTCATAGATCATGTTTGTACCTATGAATGTACCTATTTTAAGAGGCCAACCTCAAAACAAGTTTGGAAATATTTTCACACAAAGATTTAAAACATGTAAACGTCAATACTTTATAGCATTCAACTAGAAATTCATTACAACAAAACAACAACCCAACTACAAAGTGTTTAGCTCATCTTTGAGCATCTTTCTGAGAATGATAAGGATTTAGAATCCAAATACCATACATAACGTAGAAAAGAAACTAAGTGCAAAAGATACACCTAAGTAGCTCTTCAAAGATGCACGCTGTAGAGAGCGTTACAACGTCTGAGCCTCACAGTAGTGAAATATGCAGAAAATAAAAATGAAAGTTCAGAAAAGTAAAAAACAGAAGTCTGTTTCCAGATCTTCTTTAAGCACTTTCTGAAAATGGATGAAGGTAGGTGATGAATGGGAGTGAAGTATGAGAGTGAGTGTATGAGTGTGTCCTTGTGTCTGCGTATGCGTGCCTTGAGAGAGAGTTGAGTCTTCATTAAATAGCCTATTTGCTCACGTGTTGCTGATGTCACTTGCCCACCTACCAAGTTTGTTTCCTCATCTGACTGACACTGTACAGTGCTACAGTGCGTCATACTTTGTCAGCTCATGGGGAAATAGAAGATCTTCTGACTTTTTATATCTTTGACCATCATTAGCGCGCCAAAACTGAGATCTTTCACCCTTGCTCTGCTGCTCTTCTATAGACGTGGTAAGGGACGTGGTCACGTTCAACACTTTTACTGCACAAGCACAAGAGGCATCAAAACGTTCTCAAAGGCACCACTTGGTGCCAAAATGCACAGATTTATCTATTTAACCTCTCATTTACTAAGAACTAAGAAATTAACATAAAACTAATTAAATTAATCTTGTATTGCTAGAGAACTTGCATGATTTATTCTTTGAATGAGTATAAATAACTCATATAAATATGAGTTATCACCAAGCAGTGTCAATAACCCCCTCCCCGCGCTGCGGCAAACCAATCTCAACAGCAGCACCAGTCCTCTGCCTCTTTGCAACAGGATTCTCCGAGAAGGGAGGGGGACGAGGACTACTCGTACCTTGAACATTGGTTGCACCTTCCAACCCCAGTGGCGCTTGCAAAACCTTGACCGGACTCTTGGCAGCTGGAGAGCTTCGGCCAGAAGAGGGACTCGGCACCACAATCAGTGAAGGAGAAGGCTCCGGAGGTATCCCTTGTTTCTTCTTCTGCCTCTCCCGATATTTTTTGCGCTCAGCAACACTAAGTGTAGACATCCCAAAACCACCTGAAAGGAGAAGCCCGAGAGAATTACTTAAATAGTCAATCAACGACTCGGCGTCATCCACTGAAGCCCAACAAAGCGGGGAAGATTTGATACCCGAGGACTTAACCCAACCATCCATCCGATTGATCCACTCTGCGCTTTTCAACCGAACTCGGCGCCTCCTCTCAGCAGACTACTTATCCCTAGGGTGCCTCGTCCAACTCAAAGGAAACCGTTCGTCACCAGCCTCATCAACCAGCAATAAGGGACACTTCGGCCCCGGAGACAAACGGAACCAGTAATGCTTAAAGTACTTATAGCTACTTTTGTACAAAGCCATAAAAGGGCGGCGCTGATGGTTGCATAGAGACATCCACCTCATCGGATCCTTCACCGACGAGCGGAAGAAATACAAAAACTTGCAGGCCGAGACTTCCTCCCCAAGGCATTCGCAAAGGATTTCGAAGGCCCTCATATGGGCCCACCCTTTGGGATGAAGCTGCGTCGGAGCCACGTGGAGCATCTTCAACACCTGGCAGTAAAAGGTAGGGAAGGGCAGCCGAACCCCCAAATGCTCGAACCAGGTCTGGTAAGCGTAAGTGTACACATCATCCCCCGGAGTGCACTCATCTGAAACAGCTTCCTCCAAGGAAACCGGACTAGCTGTAGCCGATCCCTCATCCGAAGGGTGACATAGTATCTGCCGAATGCTAACAAGGGAGGCCTCGGTGCAAAGCTCTGAGTACGAATCAAGCACCTCTTGATCCACCCAGGAAAGCCCCTCACTCCCAGATTGTTCGCCGCCAGGACTCTCGTCTTCGGCCATAACAGACAAATCAGCCGATCCTGCGGAATCAGAAAGGGAACCACTGTTATAAAGGTCGCCTATTTCCCTTACCACTCGACGACAGTTGCGCAGCAAGCAATAGCCACATTTAAGGGAAGCAGCACAGTTGGGATTAGGACACTTATATTCAGAGGTCACCTCACTCTCACTATCGCTACTTATGTCAACTATCGAAACCATCCCTATTTTTGCAGGAAACAAATGCAGCAAATGCGACCCAAGAAAAGCAGAAAAAGGTAGCCGATTATACGCACCAAAGCAGGAAATAAGAAGGTAATGCGAGAAGCCACGTACCTTAAGAAAGAAATCTGGGTAGCCACAAAACACCACCAAAGGAAGAGAAAGGCACATGAAGAGCACAGAGAAGAGGGATGCGAGAGGAAGACGGTAACAGGAATGGGGAGGAAGTGAAACGGAAAGGAAAACTAAGCGAAGAGACACGAAGGTAAGACCCTTTCGGAGTAAAGACGATCCAACGGCTCACAAACCCACCAAGAAAATCAACGGTGGAGACACGAAGCGGTTCAAATCCCAGGCGGTAGGGTCGTGACACGTGTCTTGCCCCCAATGGAGCACTCAAAGGACGTAACAGTTCCCAAGAGCGTCATAATGACACCTCCCGCCAAAAATCAAATCAATCAAACGCCACGTCCCATCGCGTCAATCAATAGGTGTCGGCCATCAGGCCGTCGGCCAAAAAAGAAGTCGGAGGAGCCACGATGCCATCGGCTAGGAAAGAGTTCGGTGAAACAGGAAAATGCAATCGGTCGCGGGGCGAAAAGAAAAGCCAGACAAGCAGAAAACGACAATAAAAGGAAGGTTTTAGCACTAATTAAGTGCATTTACTTTCAATACAACATTACATTACATTACAATGGCAGCATGAATTCAAAATCACTACAAAAGAATGAACTACTAATGTGTGCTTGGTAACGACGACTTTCTTGCAGGTACCACCGAGCTTTGAAGTATCTTCTGATGAGCTTCCTGGCCTGACTGCTACATCCAATGTTCTGAATCGGCCCTAGGAAGCAAGAGCGCAGGGCGACCTTTCCCTCCACACCGAAGGTAGCACCAAGGCCCACTCCAGGATTGCCAACCAATTATGACGGGACCCCGCATCAACTGGCTGAGGTGTCACCTTCCACGAACGGTCGGCGAGATATCCCAGCCGATCGCTCTTTGAGTCTTCTAAACAACTCCAACATTCAGAGATGAAGCCATCTGCAAAAAGAAAAGAGCCAGAGCTCACGAAGATCAATAACCCCCACTTTGAGCCTCTTGACAACCCCCACACGTCCGCGATAGATGGGGTTGTTCAAAAGACTCAAATGAGGGGATGCGACCTCACAACAGGAAGGCGCGCGCAACCAAGCCATGAACAACCTAAGCAACGAGGAACCCCTATTTATATAAGGGAGGAGCGAAAACCCCCAGGGGTTACGTTTATGATGTAACGGAAACCCGTACAAGTCAAACTGACCAAGTCAAAGGAAACGCACTTATGATGCAATAGAAACCCACGCGAGTCAAAAACTGACCAGGTCAAGGGGAGCACAAAAATCCACACAAGACCGTAACCCAAGACACACGAAAGCAAACACGGGCGGGTCACCTCAAAGACACGGATCGAGGACTTTGGGAACCGAGGATAAGTCAAAACACCTTGGAACGCCTTCGCACAAAGTGCTCGCCACTCGAGGGACTGTGTTCCCAGCCGATCACCCAGGAAGGCTCGGTTATGTTACGCCTCCTAGCCGACTCATCTGGGCTTAGAAGACGAAGGCCAAAGTCACGCGCGCCTTACCACCAAAGCATCCGCCAAGAACACACCAAAGCCGACGCGCAGGCCGCCCTCTGGCCAAAGGGCCGACGTCTCTGATAGGCTCGGCCTCAGGCGAAAGCCCTGTTAGACATATTAGGCAAGCCCGAGAATCTCGCCTGAGATCTCGGGGCATTCAAGTACCTTTATGAGCATTTATGAGCTTTTATGACACATTGTAATATAAATATACGCCTCTAAGGCCAATACAAAGGATGAACATTTTTACTTCTCACATACTATATTCTGTGTTCTTGCTAAACCCTACTCCAGGGAATAGTTAGGAACAGCCCCATATCCTAATTGCCACTATATATAGTCTTTTGGAGATACTTGTCAAATCACCCGATAAATTAAGAATGAATTTTATTTTAAGTAGCTAGTTTTATTTTATTAGTCTCTTCTTCTTGTCTTTGACACTTAATATCCAGTTTTCATAGTAGTAGTTGAAACTTCCTAAGATAAGCTTTGTGTTTAAGCTTTCAAATAAGAATAAAATGATTGAATTATTTCATGGATACGTCAACAATGGTTTCACAGTATCTATTTTTTTTATTTATAAGCAAATGTTAGCGGCGAATTAATTGGGGGAAGGGAATATGTTAGTTCAATAAATCCCAATACAATATATTCACACATAATTTTGAGTATGGAATAACAAGGTCATTCTATAGAAATGGAACGTATATGAAATTAATCTTGAGTAAATTAATAATATAAGTATACATTTATTAGAGGGAGGGTTGTATTTTTAGTCATCGTCGCTCTGAGATCTTCTCCATACTTTTTGAGTGATTGCTATGTGATAATGTAAATAGATAGATGTAAATTTGTCATGACGGCTCTTGTAATTAATTATGATATAGATCAGTAAATAGATAATATCCATTAAAACAAAATCAATTAATTCATAATCAATCATAGAATGTCCTTAAAATAGATGCGTTAAATATTCTCACCCCGTATCTTGTGAGTTTCATCCCATTACCTATAGAGATAATCTTCTGAAAGAAAAGCTTAACAATAGGAATTCTATGGCTTACACACATACAACTTGTTTGTTCTCTACAGGTACACTAATCACTTAGACTGGTAATGTTTATAATTTTATATATCAAAATAAAATGTTAAGTCATTTTTGTATGGGTATGATGAGGCGAAAGTTGACTCATTCTTCACTGCCCCATTTCCTATGGGGAGATGCCTTGGAGAGGGATTTGTACATTCTCAATTAAGAACCAAGGAAGTTTGTTTGAAATATTTTCATGAAGTTTTGGCATTACTGCAAGAATGTTTACATATACAATGACCTTTGCCTATTTGGATTCAGCGTTGGAAGATAACTTTGTTTGGGAACTACACGAGTTTAGAGAACTAATTAGAAGAAACTTAGTTTCAATATTAACATTGGAAAAATTTGTTTACTCTTTTGATTTTGGTAAGGAAAAACTGACTTATTCTGAGTCTATGGTTGTTGGTTTTGGTGTTTTGGTGATGATTCATATATATTGAATATGGATGAAATATTAGTTAATTCAGTTGTTCGGATTTGTAACACCACAAAATTTTCGAGCGCTACTTAGTGCGACAAAAACCACTAAACATGGAATTGCTCTTTAGCCTTATAAATACTTAAGTAAATTAACTTTTTTATTTTAACTCTTTTCAACACAATTGGATTATTGCAATATTTTTGAAACATCATCTATCACTTAATATATTACAATAGTTAGAACAAAAATTTATCATGTATAGATTTAATCATTGCACCAATGCAATTCATGTTTTCAAAAGTTTATAATGTAAGTTCAAAATTTTACTGAAATAAGAATACGCTTAATCAAGGACTACCTTCCACTTCTGATACACCTTCGACAGATACCAACAAAGGGGACGGCTTTAAAAGCCAAGCATCAGGGACACTTTATAAAGGAAAGAAACCAAGGAAACAGTTTCCTGAAAAACTAGTCACGATTCTGCAATAGCTGGGTGGACATCCATTGTTACTTAAGGTCTCCCATTATTGTAAATGAGATATCTTAACTCATGTCTCCATCTCGAAGTTAGAATCCACGCGAGTTAATGCTTGTAACTCTTCAGGCCAAAATGAATTCTGATACCAAAACAAAATGTTTTGAACATGCAGTCCATACCTATTGGGTTTCTAGGGACTATCAATCGATGACTAATACAACGTAAAATGTATTCAATAAATATAAGGTATTCAGTTGATCAAGACTTAATGTTGCTTATGATTGACATGATTTTTTTTGACAACACTAATTATGATTGACTTATATATTGATATGATGCTTCGGTTTTTCTCATTAAGTGATTTAATAAGCAGGAGAATTTTTTTTATAAGCCAAAGAGTTTTATTCATAGTAGGTACAAAGGGTACCACCACAAACCCATTTACAACTCATTCCAATAACGACAAGCAGTGAGAGGTGAGTGTGATTTACAATACTAAAACAATTGTTTAGTATTTGTTACTAAAGGGTAAAAGCGTCTTTTACCTAATTTAAAAAAAAAAATTGGAATTTTTTTTTTGGGAAAACAAATTTTTGTTCATTAACCACATATTTATACCACAATGGTTAGATGTCACTAACCACAAATATGCATAGCAATGGTTAGCTGCAACTAACCACAAATGCCCATAGCAATGGTTAGTGGCCACTAACCATAGATATGCATAATTGTAGTTAGATGCCACTAACCACAGTTTTGTATAACAATGGTTAAGTGGCCACTAACTAACCATTAATAAAAAAACATTTTATATTATATATAATTTTAAATATACATTATCTATAAATATATATGTGTTGGTTGTAGCGGCGTCACGAGCTCGGCGACGGGTGCGGCGCCAACGGCATGAGCTCCAATGACAGCGCGCGGCGGCGGTGGTCGATTGCGGCGGTCCCGATGGCTCTCAAACGACCGACCATCAATGGTGGTAGTGCTATTTATTTTAATATATATATATATATATATATATATATATATATATATATATATATATATATATATATATATATATATATATATATATATATATAACAACTATTTGTGATTCAAATATTCAAATATCAAACACTGGTCTTATTAGCCAATATTTTTTTATTGGTGAAAATCGAATTGATAAGTATCTCTTTTGATTAAGAATGAATCATATAGATCAAAGTGTCCATACATTTTCTTAGGTGATGCTTTGTCTGCTACATGTTTAAATGTGTTTTCATTAGAAATCACTAATGTTATTTTGAAGAATAACATCATTGGCATATTTTTTTGTTGACTTATTGAAACAAAAGTCATTATTTCCTTTATTATTTCTATTTCTTTAAGATTTCTCATTGAATTGAAATATTGTCTCTTGATGGAATTGATTTGAGACCACCTAGTATGAAAAAGCATGAGTCAATATTTTAATGGAATTGGAAATAGCTGAAAATTTTCTTAGGTTTCATTCGATGATGAATTGTCAGCTATATATACTAACATTAATGGATTCATTAGGCATCATTAATATATTTTTTTTCAATACTAACATCACCGGGATATACTGATTTATTGAAATACAAATCATTGTCTCCTTTTTATCCTTCTATTTCATTTGAATTTAAATGAATGATGCCTCTTGCTGAAATTGATTTGAGACCTCATTATGTTATGTAAGAAAAAGTATGAGAAACACTTTGATTTGAGACCTAATTATGCTAGAGCTAGACTTCTTCTTCAGGTTAATCCAAGCCAATACATTATTCTTTCTCAACTTTGATACCTTTCTTAGGGATCTATGGTGGTAGCCTTTTTTTTGAGCTTTTGACCTCAATCAAACGACCTCTTCAAACTAATGCACTAATTTGAATCACTCTTAAGCTCAATGCATCCCTTGACAACATCATTGACAATATCAGTAATCTTCATCATAAGATCTGCATTTGAAAAAATCAATTATTCCAAAACAAAAATCACGGGATATTAATATTCGCTGAGTAGAAACTTAAAGAATAGAGTTATAACCATTGTATACATGTATCACAGTCTCAGTAGAATGTACTTTTTTTGTTACAAAAAGTTTAGGTGAGTTAGACTCCAGAACCAACTTCAACAACCGATGGCTCACATAAAACCTAATTCTATATAAGTAATAACCACAATCTTTCATTTATGTTTGCATCATGAAAATAAATTAATAAAAAAACTGGGTTAAGATAAATTTAATAAAAAAACTTAATATTGAAGAACATTCTACCTTCCACCCCATTTCCATTGATCTTCCTATAAAATTTATCGGCTTGTTGACTGAATTGTTGCTTTTGCTTATATTTGTTAATGACAATACACAGTAAATTGGTACTGCTCAATATATACAATTATTTACAAATCTATAACAGTATTGTTGCATAAGAGTATGATATTGTGCTACAAATATTTACAAATCTATATAAAAGATACATGTAACTGCATTATAATGAACAATTGATGATAGATGAACTAAAAAAAAACTGTAAAACTTCAATCTAGTATTTATCTTTAAGGTTGTCCGGACAAAATCTATTCACTAAACATCTTGGAAATACATCAATTTTTTTATCTCAATAGATAGTGATGCATGCACAATTATGAGGAAACTTTTACAGGAAACATACAATTTCCAGGGTTTGAATCAATATTGATTTACCGTTACCAAAACCTTTCTTGTTGAAGGAATATTGCCTCATTGAACCGTTACCAAAACCTTTCTTGTTGAAGGAATATTTCCGTTTCATTATTAGTAGTTAATAAAATGGATGTATGGCCAATTATTAGTTTTTATGGTTTTCAACTGTAGCACCAGATTTTTGTCCAAAATAAAAAACGATAGCACCAGATTTTTGTATTCTTTGTGTTGTGATGTAAATAAATTTGCATAGGTGGACTATATTTTGTGAACATTCAATTGTGCTGATGTGTCTTGCCTTATACGATGACACATCAGATTTTGGGCCTTGAGATACCTATATAAATGTCTTTTTATATGATATGATATGATATGATTCTTACTAAAGGGGTATATAGGTAACTTATCTAATAATTAAAAACATGGTTAATCAATAGCCCTATTTTCTGCGAGTTGTTTTTGGCTAAAATTTTGCTTCAGATACAGTAACAAAATCAAAACTATCACGCTTCAATTTTCCATTCCATCTCTCTCGTATTTTTCTGAAACGAATTTTGAACACTCAATTTTTAACGGTGTTTTTGACGTTTTCTCGAGAAATTACGAAAATACGCACTTTTTGCGTATTTTGCGTGTTTTAGTCGTCGAATACGTCATTTTACTCGTTTTTGTCACTTTCGCATTATTTTTACTCTTTTTAAACAAAACAAAAAATATCATTCAAAAATTACAAAAAAAATAGTAGTTTGATTTAACTGTTTAGTTACAATGTTTTTCTTTACAATAATCCAAAAATAATAATAAAATAAATACTAAATTAAATAAAACAGCAGTGTCAGCGGATTCAGAGATCGGCAAGCAGTAGGAGGTGATTTGGGTCCGATCCAAACCTACAAACAAAAGTCAGGCCCAGTCAAATGTAATTAATGAAAAAAACCTAAATATTTAGTATATAAATAGTCTAAACACAGTCAAAGGGGGGTGGAGACGGCAAAAAAATCACCCAGATTAGAATTCTCACCCATAAAAAAAAGAGAAAAAAACCAGATCTGAGAAATAAAAAAATAGCCTCCTCTCTAAACAACCACCACAACTCACCCTCTCCAAACCACCACCATAACCCACCTCCGATCTCAGCCAATACCCAAACCGAACCTTCCCCTTCTCATGTCGTTTCCATCACTCACTCACAGATCTAAAACCCACCTCAGTTACGAACCCTTACTCCCTCTCTTCGGGTCGCTCATCATCTCCATCACTCTCTCCAATATCGCGACCCATTCCTCTTCCACCATCACTGTCACGCCCTTCTCTCCCTCTCTCCTCGCCGTCCTTCCTCCTCCACCGTCTCCGTCTCCCTCTCTCTCTTCTCCTTTCCCCATTTTCTCTCTCTTCGAAATTCACTCTTTCTCTCTCGGGCCATGGTGAAGAAGCAGAGAAGGTGGGTATCGTGACCCAATCTGATTGCATATCCTTCTCCATTTTATTATTTACTTATATTCCATTTGTATTTTGTTTTTTTTTGTTTTTGTTTTTTTTTTGATATAACTACTTACACCCCCTACTTTAAGCTGCGCACCCCAAGCAAGCCCACTCTTTGTTTTTTTTTGCAACCTGTGCGTTCCAAGAAAAACAACGCTGGTTGGGTCTGTTATTCCTACACCCCTGTTTATAATACCACCCCTTCCACTAGTTGCAACCCCTTTTACTATTGCATCCCATTTCGAATTTTATCATTATTTTTCTCAGTTTTCTCGCATGAATTATTATCGTATTTATTTATTGGTATTTATCCTTTTCAAAAATAATAATAATAACATAATTAGGATTTGGTCGAGACGCACGCCTTATCAAATCGCAACACTCGTTTAAGAGACCGAGTTGTACAACTTGGTCCTAAACCACTTTAAAACTAAAACCGAATGACAACCCTAATCAGTTTATTATTACATAGCACCTATTTTCAAAATGCCAAAAATATGGGTTCGACCGAGATGTACATCTTGTCGATCTCGGTTTAAGAGACTCGGTCGTACGACTTAGATCTTAAACCCCTTCAAAATTAAAATCAACCAACAAACAAATTTTCAGGAAGAACTACGTGACTTTGAGTCTCTCATTGCAACGGAGAGTACGTAGGAGCAGGTTTCCCTGTCAAGTCAAAATTAAATTTTCTCAAATTATTCCTTTATAAATAATTAATTTTCTACTAAATTTTATTAAGTATTATTTTTGGGTAAACAAATAATTAAACAACTTATTAATCATTGCACAAATCAAATTTAGGTGCTTGTCTTAGGACAGATGTGTTGGGTGCAATGAAACTAGTTTTCGCCCCTTCCTTCGCATAACCGACTCAGAATCCAACCTAGTTACGCAGCAATCGATAACCTTAAGTTTAGGTTTTCTCAATTTCCTATTTAATAAATTGGGTGGCGACTCCTCGAATATCATATATTTAAGCCGTCGCGTCGAGACCCCGGGCCACATGGATGGCGACTCCACTGGGGATCGTGAGAGTCAAGCCCGGTATGTTTGATTGTGCAAAATGATTATAAGGTACGCTTTGTTTACCCCTCTTAATTGCTTATTTATTTATTTATTTATTTATTTATTTCTTTGTACATATCTTATTTTTATATTTATATTGTTCCCTATAAACCCTAGGCTAGATGACATGTATTATTTGTTGTTTAGTTGTATTTATTGAAATATTTTGTGATTTTATTTTATTTTTAAATTTTGAGGTTTGTATGCTCCCTTCACACACTACACCTACACTGTGAGCACACACTGAGAGTTGAGCTCATACCTGAGCCACAAAAAACACCCTAAGTTAGAACGAGAATAAGTGGGACTCATTCTGGATGTACATCCTATGTGACTTTCATGAACTCCTCATCTAGAGCACGATCCTTCTATGCGGGCACTAGTGGAAAAAACGGATTTTACATCAGCAATTTATATCGGTTAAAACACTAACAGATATGGAAAAGGAGACGGTGGCATTTTTGCAATTTTGATTACATTTTTCATATCGGTTGAGTAACTAACCGATATGGATGGACATTTGATTACATTTTTCATATCGGTTGAGTAACTAACCGATATGGATGGACATTGAAAACAAAAAAAAAAAAAATTCCCTTGAGAAACACCCACGCCGAGAGAGAAACAGATCGCGAGCCTTCTAACCAACCCACGCGAAGAGAGAGATAGAGGCAGCGAAGAGAGAGGCAGCCAAGAGAGAAACAGAGCTTCTCATCGCGCCGTCGCACGCGAAGCCACCGTCTCCTTCGCTCGATTTAAATCCCTAATCGCTTTACCATTTCGTCTCACCATTTCGTCTCCTTCGTTCGATTTCGTCTCACCATTTCGTCTCACCATTTCGTCTCCTTCGCTCGATTTCGCTTGTTAAGGATCTGCCGCTTCACCATTTCGTCTCCTTCGCTCGATTTCGCCCCTAATCGCTTTTCCGGTATGATTCATTAACCTTCGTCCCTAATAGTGGAGTTGTTATGGTTTTAGGGTTTTCAAGTTGTGGTGGTGTTGTTGAATTGAATCTGCTTGTAGATTCGGCTTTGTTGTTTAAGTTTGTTGCTGGGGAAGTGAATTGAAATTGATACGGTGGTGTTTTTCTGTTGTTAACTTGTTGTTCTGTTGTTATTGGGATTTTTCTCATCTTCGACAGACAATAATAGTGGGAAAAAATGAATAGGGACACCTGCTGCAAGGATGAAAAAGGTTCCAAGTAATGTGGTGAAGAGAAGAAGCCGTGAACTGACAAACGTTTTTGAAGCCTTCACACCATACACTGGGATGGAAGGCAAAGTGGAAAGGATTTGGATTACTGATATTGCATCCGATGGAATTCACTTGGTAAGGCAGTGTAATAGACCTTGAGTCGTGATTTAAGTGTATTACTTTTAAATTAATTCCATTAAAATTGGGATTTGTTGCATCCAATACATATATATGATTCTATGGCTGAAACCCTTTTAATGCCATGAACCTGCCATAGTGCCTTTACTTTGTTTACATTCTTCAAAAGTAATATAGGAAACAAGTTTTTTGTTTCTAAACTTTTGTAGTCTTGATAATCATGCAGTGTTTTTCAAAATCCAATATTTGAGACTTCAGTTGTTTAGCTGCAAAAATGTCTTGCTTTTGTACTTAGGATCGTCAGCACCTTAGTGTTGGGAGATGTCTACTCCCATAGCCTAGCCATGGTCTCAGCTGTGCTGTCTAGGATGGGGGAGATTAAATCCCTCTCACGGGTCATGAGATTATCGCATCTGCTTACCCTGGATATATGAATTGAATATTCAAAGTTATAATTTTGCTATCCATCTACTCGGATTTGTTAGCACGTGATGAGTTATATATGTGATTTTCTCCCTCACCCTCCAATTGTCTAGGGCCTCCTGTCCATAAAATAGAGGGTGGGATGGGAGGAAGAAGTTTCTTTTTCCCTCTTTTATGGTGTGTGCTATGTGCATGTGTTGCAAAGTTGGAATGAATGATAAACTGTGAATTCTTTGAAACATTACTTTCTCCGAACCTATATATTTTCATGTATTCAATTATGGTATTTTTCAACTCATGATTTTGTTCTCCAATGATGAAGGTTGGTCATACAAAGGGATATATACAAGTTCTCGTAGCTGCTCCAGACGATATGCTGGGAGCTTCAGCTATGGTTAAGATAACATCAGTGGGAAGGTGGTCAGTATTTGAAAAGGTAGAAACATTTATAGAAAATTGATGCCTGCTGTTATGAATTAATGCTCAAGCTATACTTGTGATTTACACTTGCATTTCTATTTGATGATACAAAAATTTCTTGCTAATGTAATTGTGTGTCGAAAGCAATTTTAAGTTTTCAATCCACTTTCACCGTCGATAGTTTGAATTGAATAATAGAACTACAAGATCTGATTAATTTTGGAATTTCCAAGATGATTTCTGTAATAGCTATTAAGATCGCACTATTGGGAAAAAAATCACAAATATTCCCAGCATTTCATGCATATTTTTTGTTAGTTTTACTGATTTTGTTTTAGTCTCTATCCATTTCTTATTTCAGTTAAATGAATTGTTCTAGAATTAGTGGGCTGATGAGAAAACCTTTTGATGCTCTATTTGAGGATTGATTCAGTGGAATTTGATTGCAGTGGGAAAAAAAGCGAGTTTTACGGTGTACTAGTTTCAACTTCAATCCTCTGGGAAATAGAGATTTGGTTTGAGTAAAAAATTCAATAGAGAAACAAACTGTGTATCATGGTTGGATTGGAACTCATACCAATAGAGAAACAAATTGTCCTCATTCGTGACTTTATTGCTTTTGGACTTGATATAGATGTTGAGCAAAGCACAACATCGAAGTTCTCATACTTCAACTCATCGTGAGTATTGCAAATGCTTCTCTCTCCGTGACAAAAGCAGTGCAGCATGAATTGGCTCAAGATTGGGCTTCTAGACATATTTTGTTTGGAACTATCGCAGCTGTATGATAGATTTTTAGCGACTTAGTTGATAAAAAAGAAAGATTTATAGTGTTTCTTGCTTCACTTATGGTTTGAGTAGTTACTAAGGGCTAAGCTATTATGTATATGTTTACTCATTAGCTCTTTCTTGCTTTTTAGTGGTTAGTAAAATATAGATAGTGTGTGTATTAGATTCGTTTTTTGTATTTGGATATGGATATTGAGTATAATTTGAGATCTTTGTATTTTTATATAAATATTGTATTTGTTGTGATTTTGTTGTTTGCTGTATATCCAATTGAAGAATTTTTTATTTTTTTTTTTAAAAAAAAAGGACTTTTCATATCGGTTCCTTTAAATAACTGATATAAAAAGTGATTTTCCATATCGGTTCAACTAAGAAACCGATATAAAAAGCGTTTTATAGGTTTAAAAGCGACTTTCCATAACGGTTCTATCGGGAACCGATATAAAAACATTTTTCATATCGGTTCTTTAACCGATATAGAAAGCGCCTATTTTTAATATCCCCTTTATCTATATCGGTTACGGAACCGATATGAAAAGCCTTTTTTAACCGATATAAAAAGCCTTTTTTCTAGTAGTGGGGTCCTCACTTCCGGGATCTACATCCTGTTGTGTTTAACTCTCTAAAAGGGTACTTGGCTCTAGAGACCTTAAATCTCCATAGGATGTAGCTACCACCCTGTGAGTGCTCACAATAAAGACATTAGCCCTATAGGTCCCAATGCCCAAAAGCGTAGGCTAACCAAGTTAGGCCACAAAGGGAGCTACTTTTCCTCTTATCTTTGTTTTTTGTTGTATATATTTTTCTCGTTATTGCTCATTAGTCTACACACCAAAAAAATCATCAAAAAATTGTGTAGCATTTCATGCACCAGAAAAATCATATTACATTTCATGCATAAAAAAAAACTTATTGCATTTCATACGTAAAAAAAAATATAATCATATTGCATTCCATGCTAAAAAAAAAATATATTGCACTTCATGCATAAAAATATCATGTTGCATTTGAAAAAAATGCATTTCATGTAATTAAAAAAAAATCAATTTTGTCTCATTTACCACATGTCATTGAAAATAATACATTCATCTACATTTTTTTTATTTTAAAAAAAAAAGAATATATTTTTTTTTCGCCTATAGAGTGCATTTTCATAAGCTAATACAAAAAATTGCATTGTTATTCATCATTTTCATTTGCCAAAATCATTCATCATAAATCATCCATTAATCATAAAACAAATTACTTTGCCTTTTTAAATACTCATAGTATATTCTCTTCAAATGGGGCAAAAAGGAAAATTTCATTGCATTTCTTGCATTAGAATGCAAGAGCATGTCGCATCTTAGGATACATGTCTACACACATAAAAATACCTTCATGCATCCCATAACATCTTGGTTTCATTCTCATGAAGTTTAATTCTTTTTTCCTCTCTATTTTAAGAAAATCAATAAAACATGAGTTTTGAAAAAGTCATTAACTCTTCATTCATGTTATCTCCATAATAAAAGAAAGAGTTAAATTTTTTGCGCTTGCATGAAAACGAATGCCAATCAAGCTTAGACTCATGGAATTGAACCATTCTCTTGAGAGATGTTGGTAAGAAGATTAGTCATGGGAGGATTAGATAAGTAAGGTGAGAGGAAATATATCATGAGGCACTATACTGGGGCATATTGGGAAAGATGAAAAAGAAAAAGGGAGAGACATAAGGTTGTGGCAATCAGTTATTGAATAAAAAGTTCAAAGCTCGAAAGAGAGAGGATTGTCATTAGCGCTTGTTTAGTCATGTAAGCTTGAAACCAAGTTAACTTAGTTGAAGCTTTACACTAATGGATTTGCATGAATCTCCTTTCTCACCCATGTTCCCTTAAAACACCGAGCCCTTGTCGAGTTCTTGCCTCAAGCGATAATTCTTAAAGCCCTTTTGGTGGTATCATTCAATGATGAACTGGTGAACGAATATCAGATCTCAGAGGTCCATTTCCCAAAAAAAAAAACAAAAAAAAAGTTAGACAAATAAAAAGAGCAATCAAAAGAAATAAAGAGCAAATAATGTGTAAAAGAGTAGATGTTATTTCAAAATTAAAATTTTGCAAATGAGGAATCATGATTTCAAATGAAGAATGGTCGTCTTTCTCCTTCCCAAACAAAATATATCCCTTACCATCCCCTTTAAGCCTGTAATACCCTTTCACCAAACCCCGGACAAGGATCGACACTACAATAGAATTTAGTGC
Source organism: Oxytropis ochrocephala (assembly GCA_020916435.1). Classification (NCBI taxonomy): domain Eukaryota; kingdom Viridiplantae; phylum Streptophyta; class Magnoliopsida; order Fabales; family Fabaceae; genus Oxytropis; species Oxytropis ochrocephala. The sequence continues at coordinate 23,099,890 of CM037092.1, forward strand.
ATTCAGGTTTCCAAAGTTATCAAATCAAAGAGATGGTGGAAAAAAAAGGAGGAAAATGAATAAAGCTCGCAAGACTGAAAGCCTGTCTATTTAGTCTTGGCAAAATTTAGGGCACAAAAGAAAGCAAAGTGAAAAGCATTAAAAATCGTGTGAGTGTGATGTCTTGGAAACACCATATAAAGTTGAATGCACTAGAGATCCTTGGTCCATTTAACCCGGAAAAAAAAACATTTCTTTAAGCCTTCTAACCATTTTTTCCCCATAACTCATAGCCCAAATCCATAAAACATTTCTTTAGCCTTCTAGCCATTTTTCTTCCATAACTCATAGCCCATATCCATAAAACATTTCATTGAGCCCTCGATTCATTCTCCTTCCATAGACCGTAACCCAACCCATAAAGCATTTCTTTGAACCTTCTAATCACCTTTCTTCCATAGACCATAACCCCTACCCGTAAAGCATTTCTGGGAGCCTTCTAATCATTTTTATTTCATAACCCATAACCAATAGCCACATTGCAAACCTCTAAAAGTCCACTCTGATTGATGGATGATTGATTTCATTTTCTTAATGTTAATTTTTTTGGATAAATCATTTGCTCCTTTAAACTATTCTTTGCTCCAATAAAAAAATGAAGTGAAAAAAAAAGAATCCCGCTAGATTGAAAACCCGAAAGGGCGGTCTAGGCAAAAATTAGGGAGAATAAAAGTAAAATAAAGCCTGCTAGATTGAAAACCTGCAAAGGCAGTCTAGGCAAAAAGTAGGGCACGAAATAGGAATGAGACTTACAATGAGAAATATATGTAGTTCACTGGGAAATTTTTTCCACTTGGGCCAAACAAAAGTGTACATTGGGGCAATTTATTGGAGGGTAAAAACCCCGCACTGGGGCAAGGTTTCGTAAAGACCCTTTAGGAGTTAAAGGTTTCTTGCTACACCATGTAGTATTCTCTCCGGGAAATGTCTTTCACCAGAATGAGGCAAAATCCTTACCATACCCTACATCTGTCAGGTTTGCCACACCAGTGCACTCTTGTGAGCAACAACTTTTATCAATACTGGGGCAAAACCTGTGCAAGACCCGTCATGAGTCCAAAATTTCCTTTCCACACTTGAGCTGTTTGACGCAAAATCTTTGCAGGTCCTCTCCCGAGTCAAACTTTGTTTGGCACACCCGTGTAGCCTTCTCTCGAGGAAATACCTTCTACCGACATCGGGGCAAAAGTGTTTGCATAACCATGAGTTAGATTTTGTTTGCTACCTCTGGTAGTCTCCCCTGTGGTAAAACTTGTTTCCAATACCCACCTAATTTCCAGCAAGTCAGGTACCTCAAGTTAAATGGAATGCCCAATAACTCAAGGTTGCCATCATACATTTTCCCTATCATCTTGTGTCGTCTTTGTCCTCCCTATGTTTTCCCTCTAAAAAATACCCTTCACTTTCAAACCAAAAATCCAAAACCAAAAATTCCAGCTCTTAAATACATGTGAATCCATGCATGCTCATTAAGTAATGCTTCAAAATAGTTAACTTGGAATCGTTAATGTGATTTAGAGAGAGCTAATGATAATAAATAAAAAAAAGGAAGAGAGAGAAGGTCAAATTTGAGGGTGATTTGCTTGAAAGGTGAGAAGTGATCATAAAAATAGAAAAAAGGGTCTAAGCAAGTTAGCTATGTTGAGGACAAGCTTCCATATGAGTACAAGCTTGATTGATTTCAAATAAGGCCTGCACAAAAAGAAAAATTCTTAGTAAATCTAGCTTTCAAGACAAGTGCATAATTCATGCATTTCATGTCATAGTTTGCATACATTTTCATTTCCATCCATGCATTTCACTTCATGACTAAAAGCATACATTTATGTTCAGTACTGTGTAAATAAGTGACAAAAACCCATCCAAAGCAAGGCGTGCATTGCATGCTCTAATTCGTGCTATCGGTCTTGCCCTGGCACTGTTTTCTGACAAGCTGACTGATCTTGCTCCGCTTTGTCTTTTATTTTCCCTGCTATCGGTCTTGCCCTGGCGTTGCTTTTATTTCGTGCTTGACCTAGCATCGCTTTCGACATGTTGGTGATCTTGCTCGGCATTGTCTTTTATTTTTTCCGTTATCGGTCTTGCCCTGGCGTTGCTTTTTTTTCGTGCTATCGGTCTTGCCTCGCAATTGTTTTTCGACAAGTCGATCGATCTTGCTCCGCTTTGTCTTTTATTTTGTGCTATCGGTCCACTACGCGTAATTGTAAAAGAGATCGCCACCTTTAGTAGCGTTTATAAAAACGCTAGCCATTTTAATAACACGCTACACCATTAGTAGCGTTTTAAAGTAAAACGCTACCTATTAGGTAACACGCTAGACAGATCCCTAGCGCTTTTACTCAAAACGCTAGCAAATTAGAAAACACGCTAGACGGATCCCTAGCGCTTTTATTCAAAACGCTAGCCAATTAGAAAACACGCTAGATAGATCCTAGCGTTTTTTTAGAAAGCGCTAGCTATTTAGAAAACACGCTAGACGGATCCCTAGCGCTTTTATTCAAAACGCTAGCCAATTAGAAAACACGCTAGATAGATCCTAGCGTTTTTATAAAACGCTAGGTATTTAGTAAACACTCTAGACATATCCCTAGCGCTTTTACTCAAAACGCTAGGTATTTAGAAAACACGCTAGATAGATCCCTAGCGTTTTTAGAAAACGCTAGGTATGGTTAAATAATTTTTTTGTTTCCCATTGAGCTACTTCCTCTTTCACCTAACACTCTTACCCGTAAACGCAAAATCACTCACCCGTAAACGCAAAACCCTAACACCCTAACTCAAATTAACATCATCTCTCTCAACGAAAATCATCTCTCTCATTGAACATCATCTCTCTCACTCAGACAACATTGGTGAGTTTTATGTTCCTTTCTCTGTTTCTTGTTAGATATTAATTGTGGGTTCTAGTTTAGAAATATATTAGTTTTGTCACTTGTGCACACTAGACTCTTCTTCTTCTTTTTTTCACCACTAGCCTCTTCTTGTTACACATAAATTAATTGTTTGGAAGACTAGACTATATGGTTCCTTTGTCTTGACCAAAGGACCGAGAATAGAAATAGAATATGATATAGATATAGCTTGGGAAAATAAGGAGTGGAATTGAAAAAATTTAAAAGAGGAAATTTTGTTTGTTTTTTTATATGAATTGATTCTTCATTATATTCGAATTGCTTGATGGGTCATATGTTAAAGTTCTCTTCTCGGATTTTATTATAAATATTTGGCAATTATGGATAGAAATTGGATGTCCGCCAATCGTCTCGTCTCAAGGAGTATATTACCGAGTGGATTATTTTGTGATTTGTCTTTGTTGAACGTTTAGGGACTTCTAGTGGTATGAAATGTCCTTGTTTAAGGTGTTGTTATGTAAAATCGCCATCGCAGAGAGTTGACACGACATTTAAAGGCGAATGGAATTGATCAAAGTTACACTTGTTGGATAATGCACGTGTGAGAAAAAGGTGAATCTTCAAATATGAATGATATTAGTAAGAGATATGCGCCGCCGGTTGACACCGGAACACATTCATTTGATGCGAACGAATTTGAAGAGATGGCAAAGGTGGTTGAAGAGGATCTTAATGATTGTCCTGAAATGTTTGAGAAGTTGATAACTGATGCAGAGACACCATTGTATGCGGGTTGTAATGAATTCACAAAATTATTGGCCGTGATCAAGTTGTATAACTTGAAAACTCGCCACGGATGGATTCGGATAAGAGCTTTACCGATTTACTCTCATACGAAAGAAATGTTGCCGAATGATAATGTGCTTCCTTCTCGGACGTATGATGCAAAGCAAATGTTGGGGTCTATTGGCTTGAACTATGAGAAGATACACGCTTGTCCGAATGATTGCATTTTATTTCGGAATGAACATGTGTTGTTAAAGTCGTGTCCTAAATGTAATGCACCGCAGTATAAGAAGAAAGAGTCTGCTCCAGAAAAGGTGTTGTGGTATTTTCCTATAATTCCTCGATTTAGGCGCATGTATCGTAGTTCAGAAGATGCAAAACACTTGACATGGCATGAGGATGAAAGGATTAAAGATGGTATGCTACGACACCCGGCAGATTCTCCGCAATGGAAAAAATCAATATTGAGTATCCTAATTTCGGGATGACCCGAGAAACCTACGCCTTGCATTGTCTGGCTGATGGATTTAACCCGCACGGTATCAGAGTAGCTCCCACGAAGACATGGCCCGTGATTTTGGCGATTTATAACTTATCGCCGTGGCTTTGCATGAAACGCAAATATATGATGTTGTCTTTGTTAATTTTCAGGCCCAAACAACCAGGAAATGATATTGATGTATACTTGGCTCCTTTAATTGAAGACTTGAAGCAAATGTGGGAGATTGGGGTAGAGGTGTATGATGGGTTCAGAGAAGAAAGTTTCACCGAGGGCTATGATCTTTGGCACAATTAACGACTTTCGTGCATACGGCAATCTATCTCGGCATGCATAACAAAAAGGTAAGTGTGCATGCCCTATATGTGAAGATAACATGATTGGATGTGGTTGGAACATGGTAAGAAGAATATCTATCTTGGTCATCGTAGATTTTTGCCATCAACTCATCACTATCGATTGTGGAGAAAGGCATTTGATGGGAATACAGAAACACGTAGAGCTCCCCCGCCTTTGACGGGCGAACAGGTATTTGAAAAGGTGGAAGATTTGAACATTATTATTTTTATCCGTTACTTATGTTTGTGCATCAGCAAAGCATATCACAATCTGTATCACAAGGAGATTTAACAGATTGTGATGGTCAACAAGATGTCCTTGCTCGTGCCTTGGGAAGGGAAGAGAGACAGGGTCGGATAAGAGGTTATGGATATGGGATTCCTCCTACAACTGTGTTTGGGCCAAAGAGCCATAGCAGGGGGTGCGGGGATTGTAAAGTCATGGCGGCAAAGTATGACGAGCTATCCAAGAATGTTGTTGTACTAATGGAAGAGAGACAGATGTTTAAGCAGCTCTTGGCACAATCCATTGGTGCACCATCCCCTGCTGCACCACCCCCTGCTGAACCTATATTACCTGCTGCACCCTCACTTGCCCAACATAGCGCACGAGATAGCTGCACCATCCCTTCGACACAGGTATTTATTATTACTCGACATGTTTTTTGTACATATGTATTTGATCAAATTATCATGTATATTTATTTTTCTTTATAATTGATTTAGGATAACTGTGAATGTGAGCTATATATTGCAAACCCACATCGAAAGGTTGCAGTGGGCATGTTATGTAACCAATTGAGTGCCACAATGCACAATTTACCCATGCCTGAAAACCATTTGAGAGTTAGGGTAGACTATTCAATTGAGGGGTCTGCACCATTGCCTGTTCCAATTGTTAATGCTGATATATTTACTGTGGATCAAGCACTTAGTACTTTTGTGGCATGGCCTGAACAACTCGTTGTAAGTGACAATTTTTTTGTTAATAAGTTAATGACTCATTGTTGTATATAATGTGTGTTAACTAACTAATTAATCATTTTTTTAATATATACTAGGTACCCCAAGTGTCCCGACCGTCTCCTTCTATAAAAGTGTCCCGACCTTCCCCTTCCACTACCAAAGTGTCTCGACCTTCCACTACCAAAGTGTCCCTTGATGAATTCGAGAAATTCATCACTTATGTAAAGGACCACGTCAATCAAAATATGAAGTCCGATGACATTATTATGTTACCGTAACCGATCATATTGTGGGAGTGGAACAGATATTATGGTCAACATTGAGGATCCGAAAGTCAGTATATAACATGGAATGGGCCACTGTGATTGCTATTAGAGTATATATGAGGTATATGTATTAAATTATTTGTACACAATAGTTGTATATATTAGATTATATATTAGAGTCTATATATGAGGATCTGAAAGTTGTATATATATTATTTATAGGTTTTTGTACAATGTGCTTCCGGTCCCCTCATCGCAATGCAGACACACAAATTTTTGTTCTTGGACCCAGAGTGTATCGTTGTGTGGGATCAAGGTAAACCAGAGGATATTATGGCTAGGAAGAGTCAAATTGAAAGTTATATCCTTTCACGCTTCAGGGATGTCCAACATTTTGATCACGAATCTTTATTTTTGGCACCGCTCAATATAAGGTGAGAAATTTAGTCTTCAATCACTTGGTTATTTATTTTGAGGATTGTATTATAGTGTAAATGTGTACTCATTCGTGATTCATTTACTTGCAGACAACATTGGGTACTCTTTGCAATAAACCCTAAGCTAAATACTGTCTACTATCTGGATTCACTTCAAGGCCATTACAAAGTCTACGTAGACTTCGTACAGATAGTTGATTGGTGTGTATGTGAAACCCTCTCATTTTGTATAATTTAATATATGTATTTTGTTCAACTTAACGTTATATATATGTATGACGTTACAGTGCTTTGCAAAAATACTGGGGATTATCTACGAGTAAAACAAGATGGTTACCCATAACTGTAAGTTTTTTAAAAATCATTCTTATAATTTTAATTGAATTTTTGGTCATAAAAATGTGACAATTAATTAACTAATCTTTTGCTTTGTAGTGTCCTAAACAACCAAATAATAATGATTGTGGGTACTATTGTATGAGGTATATGAGAGAGATTATCACTCACGACAGAGTAGAAATCCCAACCAAGGTAACTACTTAGATTTCTTTTTTATATTGATATTATAATACTTACTCACATTTAATAAACATTTTAATTCTAATTTTATTTCATTTTATTTTTCAGTATTTTCCCAAATTGTGTAAACACATCCAAAGATTACTCGATGAACAACTTACAATGAAAGGGGAGTGGTGCCGTTTTGTTTCTAGCTTTTTCTAGCAAGTTTTGAGTTTCATAATAGTTAGTTATTATATATGTTGTATATATTAGATTTATATTATGTTGTAAGTACTTCTTAGAATGATATTGGATTGGAAATATTTGATGAATTTTGTTGACTGAATTTTGTTTGAATGATATTGGATTGGAATGTATTTTCTGAATTTTGTTGGAAGGGAATGAATTTATAGGTTGTAATTAAAATGGAGAACAAACCAAAATAAAAAAAATATTTAAAAAAAAAATTCAGTCAATAGGTAGCGTTTTAGAGTGAAAACGCTAGAAATGAAGTTAAAAAATTCATTCAATACCTAGCGTTTTACAGAAAACGCTAGGAATGCTAATAAAAGGTGCTATAGCATCCCTAGCGTTTTACATAAAACGCTAGGAATGGTAGTAAAAGGTGCTATAGCATCCCTAGCGTTTTTAAATAAAACGCTAGGAATGGTAGTAAAAAGGTGCTATAACATCCCTAGCGTTTTTATATAAAACGCTAGGAATGGTATTAAAAAGGAGCTATGGGATCCCTAGCGTTTTTATATAAAACGCTAGGAATGGTATTAAAAAGGAGCTATGGGATCCCTAGCGTTTTACAGAAAACGCTAGGAATTGTAAAAAGGCGCTGGGTCAATGGCTAGCGTTTTATATAAAACGCCACGTATGTCCAAAACTTATTTGGGTCAATGGCTAGCGTTTTTTAAAACGCTACTAATGGGGTGTACGCATTAGTAGCGCCAGCTTCTCTAGCGTTTTAAAACGCTACCAATGCCCAAAATAAACGTTGCAAATCCTAATACGCTGGCGTAGTGGGTCTTGCCCTGACACTGTTTTTTTTGACATGCTGACTGATCTTGCTCTGGCATTGTCTTTTATTTTCCACGCTATCGGTCTTGCCCTGGTGTTGCCTTTATTTCGTGCTATCAGTCTTGCCCCGCAATCGCTTTTTTTTAACATCTTTGATCGATCTTGCTCCGGCATTGTCTTTTATTTTCCCCGCTATCGGTCTTGCCCTGGCGTTGCTTTTATTTCGTGCTATCGGTCTTGCCCTGGCACTGTTTCTTGACAAGCTCTGGCATTGTCTTTTATTTTCCACGCTATCGGTCTTGCCCTGGCGTTGCCTTTATTTCGTGCTATCGGTCTTGCCCTGACACTATTTTTTTTGACATGCTAACTGATCTTGCTCCGGCATTGTCTTTTTTATTTCCCCCATTATCGGTCTTGCCCCGGCGTTGCTTTTATTTCGTGCTATCGGTCTTGCCACAGCCTTTGTTTCTTGACAAGTCGACTAATCTTGCTCGGCTTTGTCTTTTATTTTCCCGCTTATCGGTCTTGCCACTGGCGTTGCTTTTATTTCGTGCTACTCTCGGTCTTGCCACGCACTATTTCCGATTATCTTGACCGATCTTGCTCGGCATTGTCTTCTTATTTTTCCCGCTATCGGTCTTGCCACTGGCGTTGCTTTTATTTCGTGCTATCGGTCTTGCCTCGCAGCCTTTGTTTCGACTAAGTCGATCGATCTTGCTCCGCTTTGTCATTTATTTTCCCGCATTATCGGTCTTGCCTCGCATCGTTTCCTGACATGCTGATTGATCTTGCTCCGGCATTGTCTTTTCCACCCTGGCATTGTCTTTAATTTTCGTGCTATCGGTCCTGCCCTGGCACTGTTCTACTTTGATACTATCGGCCTCGCCCCGCATCATCACCATTATAATATAGCCTTGACATCGTACTTTTTAATTTCGTGGTTTTCGATTCGCCTCGACAAAGCGCATATTTCACCTGGTTAAAATTGAGGTTCATATCCGTACTTATCTCTTACTTTGATAATACAACAAAACATGGAGAACATGGTTTTGTGTATTATATCATAAGAGAGTAAGCACGGAGGCAGCTCGTGAACACTCAATTTTTAACGGTATTTTTGACGTTTTCTCGAGAAATTACGAAAATACGCACTTTTTGCGTATTTTGCGTGTTTTAGTCGTCGAATACGTCATTTTACTCGTTTTTGTCACTTTCGCATTATTTTTACTCTTTTTAAACAAAACAAAAAATATCATTCAAAAATTACAAAAAAAATAGTAGTTTGATTTAACTGTTTAGTTACAATGTTTTTCTTTACAATAATCCAAAAATAATAATAAAATAAATACTAAATTAAATAAAACAGCAGCGTCAGCAGATTCAGAGGTCGGCAAGCAGTAGGAGGTGATTTGGGTCCGATCCAAACCTACAAACAAAAGTCAGGCCCAGTCAAATGTAATTAATGAAAAAAACCTAAATATTTAGTATATAAAGATAGTCTAAACACAGTCAAAGGGGGGTGGAGACGACAAAAAAATCACCAAGATCAGAATTCTCACCCAGAAAAAAAAGAGAAAAAACCAGATCTGAGAAATAAAAAAATAGCCTCCTCTCCAAACAACCACCACAACTCACCCTCTCCAAACCACCACCATAACCCACCTCCGATCTCAGCCAATACCCAAACTGAACCTTCCCCTTCTCATGTCGTTTCCATCACTCACTCACAGATCTAAAACCCACCTCAGTTACGAACCCTTACTCCCTCTCTTCGGGTCGCTCATCATCTCCATCACTCTCTCCAATATCGCGACCCATTGCTCTTCCACCATCACTGTCACGCCCTTCTCTCCCTCTCTCCTCGCCGTCCTTCCTCCTCCACCGCCTCCGTGTCTCTCTCTCTCTCTTCTCCTTTCCCCATTTTCTCTCTCTTCGAAATTCACTCTTTCTCTCTCGGGCCATGGTGAAGAAGCAGAGAAGGTGGGTATCGTGACCCAATCTGATTGCATATCCTTCTCCATTTTATTATTTACTTATATTCCATTTGTATTTTGTTGTATTTGTTTTTGATATAACTACTTACACCCCTACTTTAAGCTGCGCACCCCAGCAAGCCCACTCTTTGTTTTTTTTTTTGCAACCTGTGCGTTCCAAGAAAAACAACGCTGGTTGGGTCTGTTATTCCTACACCCCTGTTTATAATACCACCCCTTCCACTAGTTGCAACCCCTTTTACTATTGCATCCCATTTCGAATTTTATCATTATTTTTCTCAGTTTTCTCGCATGAATTATTATCGTATTTATTTATTGGTATTTATCCTTTTCAAAAATAATAATAATAACATAATTAGGATTTGGTCGAGACGTACGTCTTATCAAATCTGCAACACCGGTTTAAGAGACCCGAGTTGTACAACTTGGTCCTAAACCACTTTAAAACTAAAACCGAATGACAACCCTAATCAGTTTATTATTACATAGCACCTATTTTCAAAATGCCAAAAATATGGGTTCGACCGAGATTTACATCTTGTCGATCTCGGTTTAAGAGACTCGGGTCGTACGACTTAGATCTTAACCCCTTCAAAATTAAAATCAACCAACAAACAAATTTTCAGGAAGAACTACGTGACTTTGAGTCTCTCATTGCAACGGAGAGTACGTAGGAGCAGGTTTCCCTGTCAAGTCAAAATTAAATTTTCTCAAATTATTCCTTTATAAATAATTAATTTTCTACTAAATTTTATTAAGTATTATTTTTGGGTAACAAATAATTAAACAACTTATTAATCATTGCACAAATCAAATTTAGGGTAACTGTCTTAGGACATATGTGTTAGGGTGCAAGTGAAACTAGTTTTCGCCCCTTCCTTCGCAGATAACCGACTCGAATCCAACCTAGTTACGCAGACCGATAACTCAAGTTTAGGTTTTCTCAATTTCCTATTTAATAAATTGGGTGGAGACTCCTCGAATATCATATATTTGAGCCGTCCGCGTCGAGACCCCGGTCACGACAGAATTCACCACTGAAATAAATTCATCTCTCTTTCGTTCCTGCGCTAAGCACCTCTCGTTTCATCTTTTAAAAAAAAATTGGGTGTTTTTTTTTCACACAAAAAAATTATTCATTAACCACAGATTTGTACCTCAATGGTTAGATGTCACTAACCACAAATGAGCATCGCAATGGTTAGTGGCCACTAACCACAGATATGCATAAATGTGGTTAGATGCCAATGATGTCACTAACCACATATATGAAGTTTTGCAAACACCATATTGTAAATACAATACTTGTTTCATATTGTTTTTTAAACTTTGTACCGTAAATATTAAAAAAAATGATCTAGTCTGCTTCAAGATAGACAATCGGATAGAACCAAGTGAACTGCTTCGCAGACAAAGTGAAATCCATGAGCTCCATATTGGTGATAAATGAATTAAACGCTGTCATTTCCACCCTACGTAGATGGGCACTATTACCTTGGCGTTTTTCAAAGAAGAAACAACATTAAAATCCCCCACAATGTACCGATCACCTTGGTCGCCTAATTTTTCAAAGCAAGAATGACTTCCCAAACTTCTCTTTTCCCTGATGCCAAACCCGGGTCATTCACATTCACCACATATAATAAGGAATTCTGCCACAAACAGCACAAACTCACACACCCCACACCTACAAAACAACTCCTAACCTCAAACAAACTCATTTTCCACTTCAAAAGAATACCCACAGAAGGCTTTGCAAACCAATCAAAATTCTGATGCCCCCAAAAACTACAAACCAAAACATCGTCAATCAACTCCCTCTTAGTTTCTTAGATACAGACAATATCAAAACTAGCTCTTTCGATGAAAGCAGTCTTATGTCTCCTCTTGGCGCTATCATCCAACCCTCTTTTATTTAAGGATACAATATCCATGGAACTGAAGTGACTAAGTTACACAATAAAGGGGGGTTTGAATTGTGTACCCCTTTTTAATTTCTAAGACCTGAAACCTTCTCAACAAATTATTCTCAAGCTTTACTTGGATATGAGAAGGTTGAAGTTAGTTCCTCAATAAAACAATAATTATCTCAATAATAATAATGACGATAGCTTCATTTCTCAAGCCAAGGCCGCACTAACGTGGACCGACTTCAACATGGGGTTAATCGTTCGGTGGGGCAAGGCCCACTCGTGAATGTGTATTCTAGCCCTTGCTAGGTTATCTCAATTGGGCCCGCCCAATTCAGATAAGGCCAAGTGGCCCAAGTCGTCATTTAAAGCGCCCAAAAGCCAACCTCATAGGCGAGGCGAGAATGGACGATCGACGCAACTTCATCCAACGGCCCCAAGATCGGACTCGTGGTTCATAAATAGACCCTCACCCCACAAAATCGGTACATTCTCATTCATTTCTCACCTCTCACTTATGTTTGCTGACATAAGCATCGGAGTGCTTGCAGGTACCACCACCATGGCGACCCCAACCACGGAGGATCAATCCAGGCTAGGACTACCGTCGAGCCAGGCGAGCCAACAGTCTCCTTTACCCCAGATCGGATACACCACCCAACCCAAGTACGAACAGGTAGTCATCAGAGGATTGAAAAAACGGTATGCACAAGGATTGTGAAACCATGCTATTTGGGTAGTCATCAGAGAAGAAGGCGAAACTTACATGGAGGATTATTTGTGTATGATTATAATTTTCAGTACATTTTTGTTGTTAAATGTGTCTTATTTTTTATTTTTTATAATAGTAAGAAAATTTCTTTGAAGGAATTATTTAATATAGTTTTAATATAATAGTTTTATCTATAAATTATAGAAAGTGAAAAATTTAGGAGTGAATTAGGAGCAATTAATTTCTAATTATTTGAATTTAGAATTAAAGAGCATTAACTACAACTCACATTGTCAAAAACTACTATTCACACGCTCAAACTCCATGCGCATAAAGGAATAGAAGGTGGGAAGTCTACGGTCACACATAGGATTTTTTTTTTTTTGGGGGTTTCTTTAAAAAAAAAATTGGGGGCCTAAAGTCCTACCTTGGGCTTGTTGGCCTATTGGGCTGGTCCTAAATAAAAATTATGAAACCTAAACACAATTGTAACCCTAGGTCCAAGTTAGCGTCTTATAAATATGTTGCTTCCATCACTTTGAAAGTACTAGCAAACACAAACGCCACTGTCGTTTCCCTTAAAAAACTAGAGTATCTCTCTTACTCGTTTCCCTCACTACTTGCGTTTGTGAAGAGCTGCAAAAGTGGCCTTTCAGTTTCTTGAATTAGTGTATTTATTTTTTTGATATGCTTTTGAGGGGGATACATCAACTGGAACTCCATTCGACATAGATCTGTAGTACCATATATATCACTAATCAAAGGTAATTCAATATCTTCTACTAATTACTGTATCATTTTTGGTGGCTTCTTTTCTCTTATTTAACCTTGTTTTGTTTTTTCTTTAATAGATCCATAAGCAGGGAAACAAAATTTGGTTAATATCTTCAAATACAAGATTGATCACACATGAATTGGGGATTTTGTCTTATATATTTAAGCCTTCTCGGAAATGCTTTGATCTATGGCTCCTTTTTATATATACAACATAGATCTCTATCGACTGTGATTTTCTTGATTAAAACAATTCAACAAAAGATGTTGACGTTGATCTTCTCATATGTTTTTAAGGTAATAATTTTGGAATTAAATATATATATATATATATATATATATATATATATATATATATATATATTCTTTTATTTATTTATTTTGATAAAATATGTTTTCTTTCATATTTATCACTATGATTGATTATGAATTAATTGATTTTATTTTGATGGATATTATCTATTTATTGATCTATTTCATAATTAAGTACAAGAGCAGTAAGTATTCATAATTAATTGATTTTATTGATCTATCATCAACACAGATTTCCTTCACAAGATCGTAAGTATTCTTATTATATATTATTTTTTCGAAAGTACTCAACATTCTTATTATGTTAAATTAATAAACACTATATCTTGATCATTTATATTAAACCATGATTGTGATGTTGTTGCCGCCACAGGCAAGATGAGTCAAGATCGTTTAACAAATAGGCAGAATGAAGGTATCCCTCATGGAAGGAATACCACATTGAGACATATGTTGACATCTGCTACACCAATTCCTAGGACCGCTCAAAGAGTATTTGACATAAATCTTCAGCCTCGCCAACAGACTGATCATAATATTGTTCAAACAAATGTTCATCGCGATGTTGGTTCTTCTAGTGTTGTCCATTTCTGGTTCATAGTGTTGTCCATATCCAACAAATTCTGATATGTACTGATTGGTGAAGTAGCGGACTTCTTAACTGATAGTTTATCATTTGGAAACTTCATAAATGACTACATATCTTTTGAAGAATGAGATATAGGCTCAACTAACTTCTAGCAATGGTTCTACTAACACTAAGGAAAAGGAGAATAATCTGGAAGATTGTTAGGTTTCAACTGAAAGATTACCAAGTTTACAAGTAGCGCGGACTAGTATAACACATGAGAATGGAACTCTTCAAGATGAGAGACAGATGAGATACTATGAAGTTTTATTGATAATGTATTATTCGATGAGTCAAGAAAATAGTAGAGTAGCAAGATTTTTAAGAAGACTTTGTTATTGATGATTCGATATCCAAGCTTTCTTAGTTAATGTCAAAGTTCTCCTTTATTATCAATTTTTCCAGTGTTCCTTGTGTTTCTTTTTTACAAATTTAATATTCCTTGTTGAGCTCGATCTCCTTTTTGTTTTACACAATATTGTATTTGGATTTGTGGAATGCTAGAAATCAAAACAAGCAATAAATATAGAAAGTTTGAAGCCACCAAGAGGAAAATTCAAGAATGGTATTAATAAGCTGAAAAAAGGTTTATCAATTCCTCTGTCATTTTCTTTATGATTTTCCTCCTTCAAAATGAAAAATTCAACTTAGAGAGAAAAAAGTGAAATGATAGTTTTTTTTTGGACTGAATAAAATATCGTAGTTATTAATTTAAAATATAACTCTTGAGATATTGCAAAGACTTTTTTTTTGATAAGCCAAAAATTTTATTGATTAGGCACAAGAGGTACTCAACCCGTTTACAAATTCAGCTCAATCTAGAAGAGCCATACAATCGGATGGATTTTCACACCAACTATCATAACTTAATGCTAAGTTGCTCCACGCCTTATTAGTAAACCATCTCCAAGAGATCCCCTTAATATGAAGTAACTAGAGGTGTCAATTTAGTCCATTCACTAGTGCAAAATAAGGAAAAGAAATAGACATTTAAAGTCACGCGCTCAGATGCCTGCCTTGATATAAGGACGCGGTGGCAAACTTGTAATAAACTCGAAAACTTTTTTTGGCGCGCTAGTGTTTAAGTCAAGCGTAAAATATGCGTGACTTCAAAAGTGGAAAATTTTAACATTTTAAGACAAACTGGAATATTGCTTGACTTCAAAAGTATTTCACAATTAAAAATAAAAAAATAAAAACGTAAAACACATCAAAGCGTTCAAAGTTGAGCGCTGTCGTCTCTCGCGCTCTCAGGTTGAACGTTTCGTATTCTCATCGTCTCTCTCGCGCTCTCATTGCGCTCTCTACAACCTTCATCATCTTGCTCTCATTGCGTTTCCAGGCAAGCCCTCTTTCTCTCAAACGTAAAACACATCAAAACGTTCTCAGGTTGAACGCGTCGTCTCTCTCGCGCTCTCAGGTTGAACGTTTCGTATTCTCATCGTCTCTCTCGCGCTCTCATTGCGCTCTCTACAACCTTCATCATCTTGCTCTCATTGCGTTTCCAGGCAAGCCCTCTTTCTCTCTGCCTCTCTCTCTCTCTCTCTCTCTCTGTTGCTCTATCTCTGTGTTGCTCTATCTCTATCTCTTTCTCTAGGGTTTTTTATGGTGTTTACTTTTTATTGATTGTATAAATTTTAGGTGGAGGATTTAGGGTTTATGATGGTAGATTTTCTGTATTAGGGTTTATGTTGTGGTGTGTCATTGTAGCTTATGTAACTCTTCAATGCTTGTTTATTGTTCATCTTTGTGCAATTAGTTTCCTGGGTTTTCGAATCTGATCTGTTTTTTTGTTGTTTTTCTTCTTCGTACTCAGTTGTAACTCTTCAATGCTTTGAAGTTGCATTTTTAGATTTGATTTTCAGATTGAAGTGGATTTTCTTTCAAATATATATACTCAGTTTATACACTATGAAAGCTCATTAAGAGTTGAGCTTTTTGCTTCTTGTTTGAATTCCATGATGTCAAGATTCAAGATGCATCTCAACTGGTTTAATTTAGTCTTCATTAGTTTGTTGAATCGAAGAGAGGGAATTTTGAATTCTTTGTTAGTTTCTCAAAAGAACATGAATTGTAGCTTATAATACATCTGATCTTTGTTTTTCGATAAAGAATTGATTGTTATTACATTTACGATATAATGTTGATGATGTTGGAGTTAGACATTACTAATAAATAAATTCTACTTATAAAAAAAGAGGGTTTTAAAGTATGAAAGCCATTCGATTAGTTAGAGTCATGTCAAGATAGCGATAACTAACAAAGTGTTGTTAGTTAGTTGGATCGATAATAGAGGAATGTAAAACAAGTTGCATATTCGTATCAAAAGCTTTATTATTAGTTTGAGACTCACTTGAAGGAATGTTCTTTTTCTTACGGGAGATTGATTGGTCGAACTTCTTGGATACTATATCTTGGGATTCTAAACCTTACTAGTCTGCAGTAACGTAACCAGAGTTCTTTTCTCTGTTTCCGCCTCCGTCTCTCATTCGGTATGTTCTATCATATAAGTACATAATTTAGTTCATATAGTTTTATTAGTATAATCATTTCCGAAGTGAATTTGAGGAACAATTCCATTAGTATAGATTTCACAAATCAAATTAAAGAATCTTATTAGAGTGAACACATTCAGTGTCCTTGGAAAAAACTCTTGTAGCTATGGACTAACTTTTTATTATTTATTGAGTGTAGCTATGGATCGTAGTTGGATGCAAGCTAATAAGTTGAGTGATGAGTACGCGAAAGGGGTAGAAGAGTTTCTAGAGTTTGCTCAAAAAAAGCTTGTAAATAGTGGTGGAATTTTTGATTGTGCTTGTGTTAATTGTGTGAACCGGACACCACAACCGGTTGACACAATAAAAGATCATCTTCTTGTTGATGGGATTTGTCGTAGTTATACAACCTGGATATGGCATGGTGAGAAGTTAAATATCCCAAGTGTGTCCGAAAGAGCTTAATAGAAGCATATAGTTGTGCTGTAAATTCAGGTGATGGTTGATTTTCTTATGGTTTTTGCTACATATGTATTATGGTATACCTTTTGACAAGATATTAGTGAAATGAATGTTGAATTGGTAGTGATAAATTTTTGGAGCAAAATATAGTAATTTTGTAATTCTATATAGAATGTTTGTTGCTAGTTTAATGAATTTGATACCTAGTGGAGCCAAATATATATATATATATATATATATATATATATATATATATTCAGGGGAATGACCAAAAGGCAAAAAAAAAAAAACTTTGAAGTCAGACGGGTACAACCCTGACTTTATAATGTAAACACATTTAAAGTCAAGCGACAAAAAGTCTGACTTAAGAATAACGTTAAAGTCACACTTTGGCTTGACTTTAAAAGTCATTCCATATAACGATTATCGATAATTAATGTCGACAATGTTGGTCCGACTTTAAAAAATATAAGTCAGTGACTTTTCGCGACTTTTTAAAGCCTCCCGACATACTGAAGTCGCCTTAATAGAAGTCACACCGGCACGTGACTTTAAAAAGCCAATTTGTGTGACTTTAAATCCCTTTTCTGCACTAGTGATTGAATATCCATCCAATCCATACAAAAATCTATCTAATCCATCCATTACAAAAATTAGATCCTTTTTTTCTTCTTTCCTCCCAGCCTAACCCGGTGCATCCAAAGGTGATCCCAAGCTCCTGCAACTTGCACTTTATCATGGCCAATCCATTCCATTACCTCCTTCCACAATTGTTCCGCATAATTACAGTGAAAGAATAAATGGTCCACATCCTCATCATGCCTAAAACAGTAAACACAGCACGGACTGGGGACGACCACCACCATCTATCGTCAATAAGATATTAACCGGATTACTATTGAAGAATTAAAATAGTTTTTTTAGAAATTTAATTTTGTTTGTAGCTATAGCATTTTTTAATTTATAGTTACCGTTTTTTTATATTTGACTAGGGTTTCTCAATTATTTGGAACGGCCTTAGATGTGTGCACATGTATAACAAACTATGAAATTTTAAAGTTTATGTGATCTAAATTTAGTTTTGATTAAATATATGTATTGTCGTTGCAAATATATTGTCTTTTTCAAGTTTAGTCCACATAAAAATAAAAATTCGTTTTTCGTCATTGAAAATATACGATATTTTTTAATCTTTGTTATTTTGTTTTAGTCCTTGCAATTGTGTTTACATCTGAAATTGTGCCTGTAATATGTAAAATATGATTTTAATCCCTCTAATATTAGTAACATAAATGACTAAAATAAATATTACACATATTACAAGGACCAACTTTAATATAAATAAATACATTTTGTATTGACTAACAAAATGTAGTATAATTGCAACGACAAAAAATAAAAATTTAACTAAATAACAATTAAAATAAAAGTTCAACTAATATGAATTCAACATCTAATATTTTGCCAACACCGCTGGCCCAGAGTCATATCTACCCTTGGGCACGAGGTCGATCCGGTGCTCCTGGGTCAATTTTTGTAATAGATAAACTCGGTGTTGACTAGTGTGAAAATTGACCCTAAGTACGAGGGGATACTAGTCTTTCGTTGAAAGCACTGAGACTCTTTGTGGGTAGTCAGAAAAGATCCAAACCAAAAAACACCAAATATTTTCTTATTGAGATTCTTAACAAACTCCATAATTGGTGTGAACCGTGAAGTCCAACCATAGTTACAACATTTAGTATTCCTTAATTGGTGTTTCAGCACTATATTCTAAGGTATGTTTTGTGATAGTGTCTGAAAGGTGTACGACTGATATAGTTTTTTTTAAAAGGCAAACGATTATATATTAATATAAAAAAACTGGGGGAGTGCAGTGTGTACCCCAACCCGGGCTATACAAGAGACCTCATTAAAATCTCATTGGACCAAAACCTAATGAGAAAAAGATCCAAGAAGGAAAAAGAGCACCTACGGGAACAATACAACAAGAGTCCGAAAACGGGAAAACATAAAACTATTTCCGACTTATACATATAACAATGGGGCAGCATGATACTCGTAGTAAAGACATTGTGATCCCCGCGAGCGAGCAAGGAACCACTGCCAAAACATGAACTTTATCCGCTAAACAACCCAACCACAATCAAGAACTCTAGCATGGAAATACACTCGTTCCTCATCTCCCAAAGGAACCATACGACTGGGTGCCAAATAAGGGTCAGACCCTTCTTCATCCTAGCACCCCCAACCAAACTCGTAGAAAGCCGAGAATAAAGAGAACAAATCATGCGGCAAAGGTAGTTGCCACCCCAACCATTGAAACACGGCATACCATACCATACCTCACAAGCGAGATAACACCTCAAACCATTTCTCTTTTCTCTCTTTCACTCCAACCAAATCAATAGACACAACTCTCTCTCTCTCTCTCTCTCTCTCCCTCTCCTATTTATCTTCTATTTCCCTTAAACCAAACAACACACCTAATCTTTTCTATTTCTCACCTATCAAGCTCGGATATGGGATACGCCACGATGTAGATATGGGGATATGGAAAAAATTTAAAAATCAGGATACGATACGGCTTGGATACTTTAATAAAAAATTAAATTAAAATATATAAAAATAAAAACATAATATACAAACATAACTAAAGATAACAGTAAAAATATATTCACTTTACTAATTGACAGTTGCGCATAATAGAAAAAAAAATGAACAAAAAAAAACACACAAAAAGGGTGACAGTTTATTCGAATGTAGTAACCAACCCCTTTTGAGAAAAATTGCTAATTGACATATGTAGTAACGCCTTATTGGATTTAATGTTTAAGTATAGTTTATTTTTAGGATTATAGTTAAAAGCACTTACAAAGGAGTCACGTTGGTTGTCAAAAAAAAAAGTCCATGTGTCGTATCCCGTGTGTATTTGTATAAGCCTATCGTATCCATATAAGTTTGACGCATCTTGGGCGTATCTGTATAAGCCAGACATATCCTAGGAGTATCGGCCTTGTATCCCCCACGTATCGAGCATTTTTCTTTTACAAAAATAAATGAAAATTTCGAGGATACTCCATGAGTATGTACCATCGCTTATCGTGACACGTATCAAGATCGTGATCTGACATCTTGACCTATTTGGAGAGATCGAGCTTCATAGTTTCTCATCTCTTTCTCTCTTCCCTCTTTCTCTTCTAATCCAAACACACCCTTAATTCAACGTTTCTCATCTTGTATAGCTTTACCATCATCATCAATACATTTACAAGTTGTCTCTCATCTCCTTCCATATATATTTAAAACATTTTACATGTTTCTCGGCAAAACACACATATTATCTTTGGTCTTCAATTAGGGTCCAATGGGCCACAAAGGACAAAAAAGGAACAGCACTAACAGTCTATCACTATATAAGACGTACGCCTCTTTCTCTGTTTATTTGTTAGGCACGAGCACCCAATGGGGGCACGAAGACAACGAATAAAATCTTTTGATGTTTATTGATAGAAATAATAGAGACAAGAAGTTTTTTAGTAATTAAGTACAAAATCATCAAAGAAACTAGGCCGCCAATACATCAAATATAGAATATGAAAATTTCAAATCTGTGAAAGGTGACCATTGCCATTATGTAGTACATTTAAATATGTTTCTACCCAAGAATATAATTTTGTCCTTGCTGAGACTCACTATATCTTCGATGTTAATTTCATTCACTGAACTATATGGCTTGGGATATATGCCTCTAGCCATGTTCATTGAAGGTGGAGAATTCTGTCATGTACTATACGAAGATACCCTCACAATTGGATATGTTTAGATAATATAGTCAAATATTCACCAATAACTTTCTTTTCTGTTGATAATTAAGTAAAACTCTCCTTGAAATAATCTTAGGTTCTACTTGGTAAAAAGTAGTGGATATAGGATAAATTAACTTATAATGGATGAGACAATCAATAGTAGATAAACTAGCAGATTGAGTTTAAGGGATTTGATAAAACTAATAGTTAAACTAGCCTATAAATATAAACTAAAATGACATAAATGAAATTTGCTATTGATACTTAAAAATGAAAGAGAATACTCATATAATGGAGGATAAACAAATAATTGTATTAAAGTAATAAGGGTATAAACTAGAGAAAAATGAAATGCTATGAGCTACTTCCTCCGTCCCAAAATAAGTGTTATATTTGGTATTTCACATATTAAGAAAAATTTGCAAATGAAAGAAAGAGAAGAATAATTTTACGAATTAACGTCGTAGATGATAATGACTTAGATATGATGCATATAGTACTAATTAGAGACTAAATTTGGTAAAGCGTAAATTAAAAATAGAATGTAACACTTATTCTGGGACAAACATTTTTTGCAAGCGTGCAAAAAGAGTACAAGCTCAAATGCTACTTCAAATAGCATCTAGAATTATACTATAAGCTAGGGAAAATAACTTTATAAGCTAGTTGTATCAACTGCTGGCCACAATATTATCCCAAGAAACCTACAAAGTAGGTACATTTTTGCACTTAACTAACATAAATTAATGATACATTAATTCATGTGTAACAAGTCAAAAGTATCAAAAATTTAATACAGACAGAGTATTTCTCTTGCCTAATTTATTTTGAATTTTCTTTTATAAAAAAAGCGAAGAAAAACTCCATTAATATTAGTGATGCATTTATATTAGACCATTAAAAAACCAATATTGTTGGGTGCGTGGCATAAGCTACCTTGGAACACAGTGGTCGACTTGGTGTTCTTGAGCTCGATTCTTGCTGTTGAAAAATTCAGTGTTGGCCAACGCAGAATTTGCTCCTAAGCACGAGCCGAGATTAGTCTTTCATTTAATGAATTGAGACACTCGGTAGGTAAATGGCTCAAAAAAACTACTCGCTCGCTCCGTTACAGAATATAAACAAAAAGTGGTCAACAAAAGTTTATGTATCTGGTCCAAATTTTAAACCAAATGCATTAAGGCTCTGTTTGGTAAAAAGTAGCGGATGAGCGGATAGCGGATGAGCGGATATAGCGGATGAGCGGATAGCGGATGAGCGGATAGCGGATAGCAGATGAGCTAGCGGATAGCGGATGAGCTAGCGGATAGCGGATGAGCTGGCTGATAGCAATTGATGTGTTGGTAAAACTAGCGGTTGAACTAGCTGATAAATGTAAATGACAAAAAAAAAATATATTTATTTAATTCATGATTACATTTATTTAATATGGATAGAGAAGAAATTTAAGAAAAATAACAAGGATAAAAATGCCAAAAAAAGTGAGACGTTATCAGCTATCTGCTAGCGTTTTTTGAAATGCTACTTGAAGTAGCGTTTGAAAAAATGCTAAACGCTACCCAAAAAACGCTAAACGTCAGTGCTTACCAAACACGTGTACTCTTCACCCGCTACTTTCATCCGCTATCGCTAGCGGATGAGACGCGTCAAACAGAGCTTAACTTTCGTTGACGAATTTTGTTTATATTCTATAACATAACAGAGGGAGTATATTATATTGCTATCATTATACCATTAATGCTAGACATTAATTGCTATCATACAATTAATCTTTCAAAGAAAAACTCAATTAATGTTAGGCACCATTAACTCCATTACTAATGATGCCTTTAAAATATACGAGTTGAGATCCTCTCAATTTCTAAAATATAAAAATAAAAATTGAGGGTCTATTTGGAGTGAGATAGTGACATAAATATTGCTCTTGACTCATACAATTAAGTGTTATAATAAATTTAGTTCTATGGCGCACCACTAATTATGTGTATATCTATCTCCAAATAGAACTCTCTCCATTTCTTTTGAGAAATGCAGAGGATCTTAACCCAAATTATACCATTGGGAAAATCTGTTATATATCTATATCATTCACCTACTACCAAAATACCAAATTTGTCTTTTTTCAAACTAAATAATTGGAGGATATTTAGGTAATTTCACTTTTTTACTTTTTCAAACTTTTTCACTCTCTTCGCCTCTTTCTTCCTCTAATTATCTCATGTCTCTATTTTTCACAACATACCTACTTTAATTTCAACTAATTCTCTCATTTTTCTATTTTTATATTTGTTTATTTTCGCGGGGTAATGGTTGGACTAATTAAATTTGTCAACTTTAAAATTGTCTTGATTTTCACGGAATAATGTTTAAACTAATTAAATTTTGTCTGAGTTCATACATTTACTATCTATACAAATCACCCACTACCAAAATATGTGTCTCCTTCATTTTTTTCATTTCGAAATTTTGACAAAATTTTAATATTTCAGTTTTTTACACGGGATAATTCTTGGACTAACTAAACTCGTCTATTTTAAAATTGTCAAGATTTTCATAGGGTAATATTTAGACTAATTAAATTTGTCTCAGTTCACATATAAAAATAAAACACCAACACCCATGCACGAACGGGTATACTACTAACTCTAGTGATAGAAGGGTTGTTTCACTGCAGATTAAAAAATAAGTGATTTTATAGTTAGAAAATTTCGAGATTAGCTTTTTAGCGATTTTTTTTTTTTTAAAAAAATGTAAACTTGTTTTGTTTTGTGTAACCTAATATTAACCTACAGAGAATAATTTTGTACCCTCTGACATCACCACTCGTATTCTATGTCAAAAAGGTAACATGCTGAGGTGGGTAATAAATAGAGGGGTGTTATTTTTGGTACCCCCCTCAACATCAACCACACCCCCATATTTCAAAAAATCCCAATAATACCCCTGCGTTTTAAAAAAAAAAAGAAAAAATTTAAAATTTTCGGAATTACCTCAAAATAAGGTAATTCCGGTTCAACAAAAAATTAAAATTTCGGAATTACCTCTAAAAAAGGTAATTCCGGTTCATAAATCATGAAAAATTTGAATTACCTCTAAAAAGGTAATTCCAAATTTTTAATTTTTTTTTTTAAAAGTTTATATTTTGGTCTTAAGATTTAAACGCTGCGTTTTATTGGAAATATGATACTGAACGATTCTACGATTTAATAATAATACGTCAAAATATATAAAATGACCAACATAAAATAGGAGTACAAATACAATTATGGGTCCAAAATGTCTAAAAATGACTGAAAATAAGCACGTGAAGTAGGTGAAGGCGACATCTAGGCATCGGGCCAATCCAGGGCCAGGCGGTGCGTATATATACGATTTGTTTTAATTTTTATTACTAAAAGGCTACTAAAAATAGTCAAAACTACTCTAAAAAATATAAAAACACCGCTAAAAATCTAACAAAACCAAAATAAGGCTATACAAATTTTTTTAGATTTTTGGAGACTATGAAAAATTAAAAAAATCGTAAAAAAAATAGTAAACGATGAAATTTGGGATTTTGAGGTCGTAGTCCCGTAAGAAGTCCCTTCTACGGGAGTCTTGATTCTTGATTTTTTCGCTTCTAATGGTTGTGGTTTCATTACGATGAGTATGTTGTCCGAAAACCGATTTTTAGCCTAAATTATTCGTTGAAATAAAAAAATTGTAATTTTGAATTACCTCGAAATAGGTAATTCCGGTTCACAAATGTGAACCGGAATTACCTCATTTTCGAGTAATTCAAAATCTTTTCGGAATTAGAGGTAATTCCGAAATTCCAAATTTTTTTTTTTTAACAAACCATGTAATTTTCGGGAAAAAGTAAGGGTATTTTTGTCCATTTGGGATATTATGGGGGTGTGGTTGATGTTGAGGGGGGTACCAAAAATAACACCCTAAATAGAGGGGTTACTGCGACTTTTTTGCATAATTTTTTCCAAAATTATATTCTTTCTTATTTATATTTATGTAGGTTTTGATTATCTTGTATGTATAAACTTATATGAATGTGTTTTGGTCAAAAAAAAAACTTATATGAATGTGGTACTTTCTTTTTTATTTTCTTTGTTTTAAATTGTGTTTTATGTTATAATTTTGTAGTTGTTTTTGGATTGGGGCAGGCTTTTTTTTTTTAAAGATTAGGGAGTGAGAAATTTTTATTAATCAAAGTGGCACTAGTGACCATTTTAGAACTGTTGTCGAGGAGATTTGAACTCAACACTTTGAGGATATAAGGCTCGCTCTTACCACTAAGCTAGCACCTCAAGTGGATTGGGGCAGACTGGTCCAAGAAATAGGCTCATTATTGTGGTCCACGACCCAAGGTCAAGAATCCAGCTGCATCTTTTGGGATGTTTCTCTATAACTACGCTCCTCTATCTACATAGTATGTACATATTTATTTCAGGGATTTAGTTCCTCTGTCGTTTCTACTCTATATCTCTCTCTACTTTTATTTTTTTAATTTTTTTAAATTAAAAAATATCAAAAGGCCAAATCTAAAAGTGTATCTAATGGATTTTAGGATGAGTGACCGTAGTCGATTTCGACTGTAGTGAATCACGATCCTTATTATGGTCTGCCACATTTTCTCTGAGCTGACTTGATACCATCCTGTCGCTAGATCAACACGAAAGAGCGCATCTCGAAACAACATTTAGAGCATTCTGAACATCATAGATTAGAAGCATCTCAATCCAACTTCATTGACCGAGACCGACATCCCGTACAATTCAGTAGCGTAAAAAACCACATATCAAAATGAGAGAGATAGACCAATTGATTTATTTGGAACAAATAATACATAAAAAAAATTGAAAATTAAAATAAATACAATATGAGTTGTGATAGTTAAAACTGAAGCCGGGGTCAATAAAGGTCTAAATTTAAGGTAAGGTTGCTTTTATTCAAACTTTATCATTGTCTGTTAAAAAAAGGAAACGCGGTGTAGCTAATTAATTAATCTTGATATTTTTTTCAAAAATGGGATTAAAATGCTGTAATTTTGTAAATGGAAGCAACTGAACTTAGAGATTATTTTTGGTGACAACAGAGCTACATTTGGTTTTTTTCTTGCTTTGGAACGGTAGGAGAATAGTTTGTTTCTTTCTCTTTTTTCCACATTTTCACACTCTTAACTTTTTTTTCTCATTTTCACACTTTTCTTCCTAAGCCTCTAACTGCACCTTTGGTTTTGTGATATTTGAGCATTGTCAAATAAAATTAATTTTATCTCTGTAATTGACTCTAACTTCGTTGGTAAAAAAAAAATAAATTGACTCTAACTTCAAGACTTCATGCTAACAATTGTAGCTTCTGCTTCGAAAAATAATTCGAACTCTCAAATTTGTTCAACTAACTTTTACAAATTCATTCAAAATTTCAAATATAAATCACTTTAACTTAAAATTGGATTTAAATATTATAGATATTTTACAATACCATCCAATTAGAAATTGCCACATCATTAGAAAATTGATTTTTATCCTATACTTTTAAAAGTCAAATCTTACAATATTTCTTATTGGTTCACTCTACAAAAAAAGTTTTACATTGTCGGTGAAAGTCGATTAAACCTTTTAAAATTTTGAAGTGATATGTTTGGTAAAAATAGCAGATAAACTAATGGATATCAAATTTATAAAAAAAACAAATGAATATTAGATAAGTTAACTTATATGAGATAAACTGATAATAGATAAACTAGTAGATTAAATTAAAAAAATTTAGTAATATTAGCAGTTAAGCTAGTTGATAAATATAATATAAACAGATATTTGTAATTAATGTTTGAAAAGAGGGATAATATTCATTAAATAAACAATAAGTGAGAAATTTAATTAAAGTAACAAAAATAAAAATGAATAGGTTTAGCGGTTGGGGTTCATCCTCCCTTAACCAAGTATTGAGGGTTCAATCCTCGCTTGGGTATAGAGCAACTTTAAATCTCTGGACCAGTTGTTCCACCCTTTAAAGTGACTCCAATCCAACGAGAGGGTTAATTACTGCGTTTGACGATGAATACCCTGTCTCAGCAAAAAAAAAAGATAAAAATGAAATTAACTAGTCAAAATACACTACAGACTAATCGTGCCAGAAACTTAAACGCGCTTATCTGTTATAAGGTAGTGAATTTGCTTTCCAAACAGAGTCTTTTTAGTATTTGGTTAACGAGACACACACACACACTTAGTGAGTTAAAAAGTAACCTTCCGCTATTTCCTTGCTGCATTTCATACGTTACTAGCAAGGTATGTGTCACCCTTAACTAGCTCATTGTCCTTTTCTGCATTTCCATTTCCCAAACGCGTAGAACAACAAAAAGTGTTAATTTTTTCTTCTCATTCCAACTTCTCATCATTCTACATTGCATTGGAAGATTAAAAAATAACAAAAGCTGTGATTTTTTTTACATCCACAACTGGTATTGGTGTCAAAGTTGACACCTTTTTACTTTTTTCTGTGTTGGGTGGGTACTGAGAAATTTGGGGTTTTTTGTGTTGATCATAGTTTATTTGAGGTGTGAAGGAAGAAGAAGAAGAATGGCAGGAGGAGGCGGTGCAGCAGCACCTAAGCAAGAAGAGCTTCAGCCACATCCTGTGAAAGATCAACTTCCAAACGTTGCATACTGCATGACAAGTCCACCACCTTGGCGTGAGTTTACTTTACTGCTTCATTGGAACCCTTTTTTTTTTATTTGGTTAAAAATTAAAACTTGTGCTTTTTTATCTGTCACATTATTCATGGATGGTAATTAATTTGTAATCTGATCGTTTGTCATTTATCACTTAGATTTTTTTGTATTTTTTGTTGGAGAAACTCATTATGATCGTTTTGTGTGTGTATGAAATATGAATATTGAATAGTCTTTCTGTTCTGGTAGAGTGAGTTTGAGTTTTCTTGTGGTTGTCAACTTGATGGAAAGTTTCAATTTTTCTAATGATTTTGTACCTGTTTGGATTGACGTTTGGTTATAAAAGTGATTCTTGAGATATAAAATTGCGTTTGACATGTTTGTGTGTTCTCGTGTAAAAGTATTTGCAACTCTAGAAGTGATTCTATCTTGAAATTGTAGTTTTTGCTTCCAAAAGTGATTTTTACTCTCAAATATGTTTGTGTTTTTTTTTGCCCCTCTTTTAATGGATGACTAATACTCCGTGATTATGGTTTTTCATTAATCAATTTCATTTCTTTTCTTTTTTTGGAAAACACACGAAGATCATTTTTTGTGTATATGCAATGTGAATAGTCCATTTGGTTTGCTCTATAAAACACGGACACAGAGACACTGATCACGAAACTGACACGTAAATAGGATCATAATTTAGAAAAATGGAAGTGATTGAATGTAAACACATGTGTTGATGTCCGGTGAAGTTTCGGACATCAGACACGTCTTCAATATGAAATGTCGGTACCACATATGTTTGCTAGAGTGAGTGAGTTTGAGTTTTTTTGTGGGACTTGATTGAAAGTTTCAATCTTTCTGATGCTTTAGTCATTCAATGTTTGTTGAAGCACCTTTTTCTGTTTTATTTTTAAGTTGTGTGTGTGTGCCATCATATTCAATCTGATGATTGGGTTTAAATTTTTGACGGCGATAATGAAGCGGAGGCAATACTACTTGGATTCCAACATTACTTGGTGATGCTTGGCACAACTGTTCTGATACCAACCATTCTAGTACCTCAGATGGGAGGAGGAGATGTAAGTCTTATCTGTTCTAAACACAAATGATGTTTTGTGGTTCTTAACTCTAACAAAGCTCTCAATTCTGCTTCACTAGGAAGAGAAAGCAATGATGATTCAGACTCTTCTATTTGTGGCTGGCATAAACACATTAACCCAATCATTATTCGGGACTCGTCTACCTGCAGTTATTGGAGGATCCAATACCTTTGTGCCAACCACTATTTCAATCATTGCGGCGGGTCGCTACAATGACATTGTGGATCCACAAGAGGTTGGCTCATCACAAACCTGCTTGTTTTTAACTGTTTGGCTATTGTTTGTTATATTGCAATCCTTTCTTTTTATCTGATTTGTGATATAAATACGCAGAAATTTGAGGCGATAATGCGTGGAACACAGGGTGCGCTTATTGTTGCTTCAACTCTCCAAATCATTTTTGGCTTCAGTGGCCTCTGGCGCAATGTCGTAAGGTTGCTTCTTGTCTAGTTACTCAAAAATATTTCCTACATCTTATAACTTTCTGATGCAAAACTCACTTCATTTGGTAACTTATAAACTCTTCGAGAAATCAATTACAATTACAATGATAGATAGGATTTTCTCTTCATCTTGAAAGTTACTTACTAGCTTATTTTCTGTCTATTAAAATCATCTTGGTGAATAGTTAGCTATCTTTTTCTTTAGGTTCATAAGTCCTCTCTCTGCTGTTCCCTTGGTTGCTCTATCAGGCTTTGGACTTTATGAGTTGGGTTTTCCTATGGTATGTATATTTGCAACAAGATCCAGTCCTTATTTCTTTCGACTTTATGAATTATAATCGGCATGATTCACACTTTTTTGATTGTGACTTTTGAATTCTAGCTTGCAAAATGTGTCGAGATTGGGCTGCCAGAAATCGTAATCCTACTAGTTTTTTCACAGGTGATTTATAATTGTCATAATGCTAAAGTCCTTTTCTTTCATCCATTTGAGTGTTATATTTTAAAGTAGTTTCTTCTTTCTGTGCAGTACATTCCGCATACGATGAATGGAGGAAAGCACATCATTGATCGCTTTGCAGTTATATTGTCAGTAGCAATTGTGTGGCTTTATGCCTATATTCTCACTGTGGCTGGAGCTTATAAGCACGCTGCACACGACACACAGAATACTTGCAGAACTGACCGAGCTGGACTCATAAGCGGCGCTCCTTGGTAAAGCGTGTTGTGGTTTTCCTAATAATAGAAATGTTCCTACTCTTCATGTAGCATCATATTTTAGATGACATTGTTGATGAAGCTTGACAAAATATATTAATCAGGATTAAAATTCCATATCCTTTCCAATGGGGAGCTCCAACATTTAATGCTGGAGAAGCTTTTGCTATGATGGCTGCTTCATTTGTTGCGCTAATAGAGGTTCAATTACTTTTATGATTGTTTCTTTGCTTTTATAATGATTGTTTCTCACTTACATTTCAATTTTCTACAGTCAACGGGTGCTTTCATTGCTGTTTCAAGGTATGCAAGTGCAACTCCAGTGCCACCTTCAGTTCTTAGCCGCGGCATTGGTTGGCAGGTAAACAAAATGTGTTAATTCACAGTACTTTCTTTCCTAAATCAGTTTACTTTTCATTATATGGTGTCTAATTATGAGATTAAGATATTCAAATTATTTCAGAAACAGCATAATGAATCTCAACATAATACTGATCATATTCATGCCTTTGTCACTTTTCTTCTTGCTCTAGATTTCTATAATATTTTCATTTATTCTTATTGTTTGTGATCGCCATTGTTTCCTCTTTCTTATCTATCAGGGTGTAGGAATTCTGTTTTCTGGTATATTTGGGACAGGAAATGGATCATCAGTTTCTGTGTAAGATTCTTTCTTGTTCAAAATTTCTCTCTGGTCGAGATATCATTTTCTCAGCAGGGATTGCATATAGAAATCATTTTAAAAACATTCTTGGATTTTCCACAGCGAAAACGCAGGACTTTTAGCTTTGACACGAGTTGGTAGCCGAAGGGTTGTTCAAATATCAGCTGGATTCATGATCTTCTTCTCCATTCTCGGTAGCTTCACAATTCAAATGTTATTTATATATCTACTAGGGGAACCATTGTGCATACAATGAAGTGCTCTATATGCAGGAAAATTTGGAGCTGTGTTTGCATCAATCCCGGCGCCAATAGTCGCAGCATTACACTGCCTTTTCTTCTCCTATGTTGGTATGTATTGATATCAACTCAAGAATCTGGCTTTTACTTTTCATAATTTCTTTTAAATTTTAATTTTCTCACCCTTTTCTTATTCAATTTTTTTTTGCTACAACACAGGTTCTGCAGGCATCAGTTTTCTCCAGTTTTGCAACTTAAACAGCTTCAGAACTTTCTTCATCTTAGGATTCTCTCTTTTCATGGGCTTCTCTGTACCCCAATACTTCAAGGAACACACAGCAATTAAGAGCTATGGTCCTGTGCACACTCACTCCAGATGGGTATATATATCCACCTTCTCTCATTCTCTCTCTTGTTATTGTTGAATGTGCATTCTATCGTTGATGAGTTGTTCAAACTTTTGTAGCACTGACACCTCAGGTTGAAGAAGTGTCTGGTGTCTGACACGGACATCGACATCGACACTAACACTTCAATTACTTCCATTTTTCAAATTAAAATGTGTCTACATGTCTGTGTTAGTGTCCGCGTTTGTGTCGGTGTTTTATAGGTTCAAACTTCAAAGTACTCAATAGGTTTCTTTTTTCTTCATATTTTGGCGCAGTTCAACGACATGGTCAATGTCCCTTTCTCATCTGAAGCATTTGTTGCTGGAATATTGGCACTGATCTTGGATACCTCGCTGCGCAAGAATGACAGCCAAACCCGGAAAGACAGAGGTGTGCTTTGGTGGGACAGGTTCCGCTCATTCAAAACAGATACAAGGAGTGAAGAGTTTTACTCTCTACCCTTCAATCTCAACAAGTATTTCCCTTCTGTGTGATTTGGAAGTAGACCAACCATGCTCTTAGAAAGTTAGTTGTGTATAAAGTTTAAAGATATGAACCACAATGTCTAATTGCGGGTACTACATGGTATCTACTATAACTTGGAAAACATGAATTTCTTAATTCTTAACCGTAAATGAATTTAGCAAAAAGATTTAGATGATTTTGATAGTTTTATTATTTCTTGCAAAAAGTCAGGTTACTTTTTTTCTCTCATGAAATACTGCACTCTCATTTTAATTCTCCTTTCTCTGTCATATTTTTCTATCATGAAATACGTAAAGTCACCCAAAGAACACATAACATTTTTATTGGAAAGAACAAAGTATTGCTGAACTACAATGTGGCTACTTAGCAGATTTATGCCTTGAAATCATTCTTCATAATCGGTTAGTAGCAGATTTGATGAAATCGGTTAGTAGCAACACTATACAGAAATCATGGAAGGGACATCGGAATGTTGACATGCGACACAGATTTCCGCGGGAGATGATAGAATGTCGACACAATCGATACAATGGTGAGATCCCTTTTGGTATAGTGATGACAGTGACACCATCGATACAATGTCGACACATCGGCCGATCACCACCATAGCCACAGTCCCATTCTCCTCCAATTTTCTTTGATTTTTCTCTTCTACTTTTGCAATTTTAACTTAAGGATTAAATCATCTTTAAGTTAGATCTAACACCATTGGATGATCTAATCCTTAAGTTAAAATTGCAAAAGTAGAAGAGATAATCCCATCTTGTCGCTCCATTTAGTCGATTAGCACCATTGGATGAATCTAACACTCTACATTATTTAGTTGATTTAATTTTTTGTGGAAAAATAATGTAGAGTGTTAATGTAGAGTGTTAGATTCATCCAATGGTGCTAATCGACTAAATGGAGCGACAAGATGGGATTAGTAAATCGAGAGAATCTGAATCTAACTTTTAACAGTAGTTTGCACAATTTTAGAATGAATAATGCTAATAAGTACGAGACGAAATGAACGAATTGTTGGCCTGCCTTCCCCAAGTACCTACCTTGAATTGTTATCCGGCCCTTTTTATTAGTTTAATAGGTGTTAGTACATTTTACTGAAAAACTTTTTGTACCACATACCACTATTGTTTTAGAATTAACACTAGCTTTTGAATTAATCTAAGCAATGCCAATTTTCAAAGGCAATTTTAAATTTGATAAACCGTTTTTGTACAAAATCCATTAAACTGTTTATGAATTAAAAAGCAATTTTAAGAACCGGTTCAAAACTCACACCGGTTATAAATAGTTTCAAACCTGTTCACAAATACCAACAAATTTTCGCATACCACTACCCTTGATTTTTTTTTTTGAACAACAGATCAGGATTTTATAGATAAAGGGCCAAGCCCTACCGAAACCAAGACACAAACAACCCAACCCAATAACAACAACACACAAACGAACAACAACCAAACAAAACCAAATTGGGCTAAAGTCCGGCCCAAAGTGATAAACAAAGTTAAAAACAACGAAAACAACTCCATTACAAACGAACCCTATCAAACCTACCATCGTCTCTGGAACCCTAGACGACGAGCACCCCAATCTCTCAACACCAACCACCACCGAGCATTCAGATCATCCTAATCGTTCTGATCTGTAGCCTCTAACAAGATGATTTCCTAACCGATCGAGGAATTTGGAGGTTCCAATTCAAACAGAAGGCGATTCTCACTCCAAGCTTGGCAATCAAGTCGTCGAAATGAATTAGCTTCACGTCTCACCTAATTGAAGATCAACGAGGTAAAATTATGACTTAAACTCGAATATCATTCACAATATGTTCAATTTCTTTTCTGACTTTCAACCCCTTGCAAGCTTCAATCGCAACCAAGCAATCGATTCAATGATGACTTTACGAATGAAGAGACTAGAAGCAAAGGTTACCGCCTCACGAAGAGCTAAAGATTTGACCATAAGAGCGTATAAAGACAAAGATTTGGAATATGAGCCACTATATAAAGGTACCCTCTCATCCTCCCAATAATTCCTCGCACACACTCTTCCAAAGAGTGACCACAAACCGAGCATCAACATTAAATTTCACATACTCCTCCACTGTGGGAAATCCACCTACTAATAGAATTAATATGATTAGATGTAGGGTTATTATTAGGGATAACATCAGGATTAGCTAGAGAAAACTCAAGGTGAAGCTTGTTAACAGAGAATAGCACATCAATAGGTTTAGGATTAATATCATCAAAAACTTTACTATTCCTAGCTTTCCATATATTCCAAAGAGAGATAAGAATTTTTGCAAAATTCTCCTTAGCATTAAGTTCATTGTTGGCAATTTTGCTGATAAAACTATCCAACCGGATAAAGATAGAAGAGATCGTAGTATGAGTAGGAACCGGCACGCTTGCAACCCAAACCATAGGGGAAGTCGAGGGCATAGAAGGAAAAGATGTTCAAGGGACTCTTCCTCCTTCTTACAAATTGGACATGAAGAATCTATAGACAGCCTTCTCCTAGTGAGGTTGAGATTAGTAAACAAGGCATTGTGTTTAACCCTCCAAACGAACTCTTTAACTCTTTTCGTGCACCTTAGCACTCCGGATAGATTTCCAAGAAAGCTCAGAATGAGAGTAAGAAGAGGAGGGGACCACCCTCTGCTTGTTCCCCAGTTCCTTGATGCATAAGTAACCTGATTTCACACTATAACACCCATCCATAGTTAGAGGCCAGAACAAATAATCCTGAGGACTAGACCTACCAATAGGAGTTTTGACCGCTTCAATAGCAGATAAAGGCTCCAGACACAATCTTAACTTATCAACATCCCTTGGTGTGAATTTCGATCAATCAACTCACTGACATTAGATACAAGACACCCTTGAACAACCTCAGCTTTAACACCTGAGGCAAGCCAACAATCCTTTGAGATATCTACAGTCTCCCCACTACCAATATTCCATTTTCCATTATTTACTAGCAGATCCCTCCCATGAAGCATACTCCTCCACACCCAAGAGCTACCAAATTTTAGGTTTAACTTTCAAAAATCAACTCTCTCACAATAAATTCCTCTAAGAATTAGTGCCCAGTAAGAATTAGGATTTTGATAGTATCTCCAGGCTTGCTTAGAGAGGAGAGCAGAGTTTTGAATAGCAAAATCTT
This sequence comes from Oxytropis ochrocephala, assembly GCA_020916435.1. Classification (NCBI taxonomy): domain Eukaryota; kingdom Viridiplantae; phylum Streptophyta; class Magnoliopsida; order Fabales; family Fabaceae; genus Oxytropis; species Oxytropis ochrocephala. The sequence continues at coordinate 23,134,569 of CM037092.1, forward strand.
TGAAGCCTAAACCCCTTTTATTCTTGGGACTACACATAGTGTCCCAATCCTTCCAATGCATACCCCTTTTCCTAACCTTCGAGCTCCACGAGAAATTAGCCACAGAGAACATAAGGATTGACAAAAAATTTTTGGCAATCTTACCATAGTCATGACATAGGAAGGGATAGCTTGCACCACAGCCTTAATCAACACCTCTTTACCCGATTGAGATAGAAAATGCTCCTTCCAACTTATTAAGCACCCTTTCTTTAATCCATTGAAGAGACATAGACTTAGATCTTCCCCATTCATTTGGGATACCCGGATACTTATCTGGCAAGTAGTCCCAAACAGAATATTAAGAACATTGGAGAGAGAATGCTTAACCCCAAGAGATACACCACCACCACACACCAATCCAGATTTACGCAAGTTAATAACGACCGGAGGCACCAAGAAACAAGTTAAGAATTTTCACCACTTGATATATTTCCTTAAGAACAGCTTTGCCAAAAATAATTGCATCATCTGCAAAAAACAAATGGGTTAGTAAAGGAGCTGTGGGAGCTAGCTTCAACCCCTCAATCAGCCCAAGAGATGAATAGTGAGATATCAATCTAGAGAGCACATCAAACACAAGGATGAACAAGTAAGGAGAAAGAGGATCTCCTTGCCTTAGACCCCTAGAAGGACAGAAAGACACACTCCTAGAACCATTGACCTGAAACTGGTACCTAACTGAAGAAACAAGAGACAAAACTAGACTCACCCACCCCTCACAGAAACCAAAAGCACTAAGAACTGCTTTGAGAAAAGACCAATCAACCCTATCATAAGCTTTATTCATATCCAGCTTAATAGCAAAACCTTGATTCTTAGATTTAACTTTCTTTTTGAGAAAATGAAAAGCCTCTTGGGCAACAACAAGATTGTCTTGAATAAGTCTCCCCCCCACAAAAGCACTCTGCTGGGGGGAGATGAGAGAGTTAAGAAAAGGTTTCAACCTTTTAACCATAATCTTAGAGATGATTTTGTATATGAAATTACAACAACTGATAGGTCTAAGCTGTGAAATAGCCTCAGGATGCTGAACTTTAGGAACTAGAGCCACAAGAGTATCATTAACTGTAAAACCAATATTCCCAGTTTGGAAAAATTCCAACACTGCAGCTAACACATCAATTTTAATAGTACCCCAATTCTGCTGGTAGAAGTGCCCATTGAGACCATCAGGACCAGGAGACTTCTGAGCACCCAAAGAAAACACAGCCTTTTCAACCTCCCATAAAGACACAGGGGCCATCAGAGAAGCATTAGTCTCAGCTGAGACAACATTAGGAATAACATTTAAACATTCAGGATCAATTACTGGGGTAGAGGCAGAGTAAATATCTTTAAAATAATCCACCACAGCTTTTAACACACCAGAATGCCCATCCACCCAAACACCATTAGCATCCTTCAATCTATAGAGAGTATTTTGTCATCCTCCTTTGAACAAGAGAGGCATGAAAAAATTTGAATTTTTATCACCATTATGCAGACCATCGAACTCTAGACCTTTTCCCCCAATACATTTCTTCTTGTTTCCAAAGCAATTCAATCCTCTTCCTAATGTCTTGAATCTCAGCCCAATTATTAGAAGGATTAAAACCATTAAGGAGCTTCTGAAGCTGGCCTTTTAACTTAGTGATCTCAAGGGAGGCATTCTTAAAAGTGTTCTTATGCCAAGTAGAGAGAGATCTCTTACAATTCTTAGCTTTAGCAATAAAAGACTCCCACCAGTAATCGTGAGCAATAGATGACTTCCAAATTTTCAAAGAACAACCAAACTACAATCCACATGCTCTTCCTGAATTTCTCATACCTAAAATAAATAGGTCTCCTCTCAGGAGGACAGGGGTGAAGAACTAAAGGAGAGTGGTCAGAAGAAACAATAGGCAAAGCAATTCCCACAGCATGAGGGAAAATCATTCTCCAACCCCAATTCATAATAATTCTGTCAATCCTTTGAAAAGTTACAATATTATCTCTAGGATTGCTAGACCAAGTATACTTATTCCCCTTAAGATCCATATCCATCAGACCATTAGAATTAAGAAAGTCTCTAAACAAAGCTATTCTAATAGGTGCAACCGGAAGAGACCCATCTTTCTCATTAGCTGATATCATTTCATTAAAATCACCTACACAACACCAGGGACCTCCACTCAGAGGATTTAAGTTAGAAAGCTTACCCCATAAATATCTTCTCTGTCTAAATAAGGGATTGCCATAAACAAACGTCATCTCAAAAACATGCCCTGTTTTCTTTTCCTTCACTCCAGAATGAATATAATTTCTACAATGATCCAAGACTTGGATATCATAGGAATTATTCCAAAATAAAGCTAGGCCACCAGAAGTACCATGTGCAGGGACACAAAATAAATTCTTGAACTTAAGCTTCCTAGCAACTCTTTCCACACGATCCTTTTGAGCTCTTGTTTCCATAAGAAACAGAATATCAGGCTTTTGACCCTTCATAAGGTCCTGAAGCTCTCTACTTGTCGTGGTAGCCGCCAAACCACGACAATTCCAGCTTATTATAGTCATAATAATTTAGGGGGCTTGCTATGGCTCGCCTCCTCAGCCTTAGTAACATAACAACCAGTACAGAAATTACCAAAAGGATTATCAGGCATCTCCTCAATATCCACAGCCACTCCTTCAGTGATGAATTTATGTTTCTTATAAACTTTTTTCCCTTTCCCCTTATCCTGACTCAAGACATTATTGACATTGGATCTCTTTTTCAGGTTCAAACCAACTCCCATACTAAGGGCAAGAGCATTCTCCTCATCAGCTCCAATTTGGGCAACTTCTTTACTTGTTTCCTCTTCATCATCCGAAGGTAAGTCCACAGTATAAACTTCCCTCTTATCTCCTTTTTGTTGATCTCTCCACTCATTATTAGCTAATGAGGATTGGAAAAAACAGGTTGAGGTTTGTAAGTGATCTCGTAACTTCCTTGTTGTGTGGCTATTTTGAATGGGGTATTGTGATGGGTAAATTTAGATCTATTTGGTTAGAAACAAGGCTAGTTTGTGAATTTGGGACTGTGTTTGGGTTTTCTTTGGTAGTATAGACTTCTATATGTGGTAGTTTACTATTCTCAACATGGCTATTATTAATGTCAACAATACATCCCGCCACATAAGTAGTAACTAATCTAATATCAGAAACATTATGAGGTTTAGTATAACCATGTTGCACAATAGGGTTAGGGATTGGGGTAGTATAAGGTATCTCTTCAACAAAATGACTTCCCATCCTCACATTAATATCATGATAATGCTTTCTTAAATTTTCCTCCTCCATGTCCTTCGTAACAGATATAACATTATCACTCTCTTGTAGAATAGCATGATTATCTTCCTTAGACTCTGGTTTTTTGTTGAGTTCTCTACCTAGAAACTGCATAGACCTAGGAGCAGAAACACTCATCCAGGGGCCATATTTAGGCCTCCCTGGCCTCCCAGGGATAGTGGCCAGAGGGTTTGGGCAAGTTTTAACCTCATGACCCACTTTTCCACATTTATAACATAGAGCTTGCAACCTTTCATACTTATAAGTAACCCAAAGTCTAGGTAACCCACCTCTAGGTATCCAACACCCAGTAGGAAGTTGTCTCTCAAGAGGTAAAGACACCCTCCCCCTTACAAAGTTCCTGAGAATCCTACCCTCCACAAAAGGACTTTCCACCTCCATCACATCCCCTACTTTACTCAAAATCGTTGTAGCATTTGAAACATTCATATTCTCAAGAGGCAGATTATGAATTTGTATCCAAAAAGGAGATCTATCAAATATAATACCATCACAAGAAACCATAGGACTCCATTTTTGAAGACATAAAAGATTATTCAACACAAACCAATGGGCTTTTCTCAGAATTTCCTCAGCCTCTTCAACTTTTGAAAAGTTAAAAAGATATTTATTTTGACCTAAGTCAGAAATATGTAACCCATAATACATATTCCAAGCTTTGGCCAAAACCTCCTTCACAGCTTTAACATTCATATATTTGTCACTATAGATACACCCAACTAGGGCTCTATCTAACCTTTTATCATCATTGTGTTTCAGGAATGAGAGGTTCCTCCAAAGACTCAAGATTTTCCATCACAGGATTATTCAATCGAGAAGAAGAAGCCATAAAGACACACGTAAACACCAAGAGAAGAGTAATCCAAGTGAATGATGGACAAATGTAATCAAAGAAACTAAGAAACTAAGATGCACCTAGACAACGAAGGATAAACAAATGAACACTCACCTAAAACAAAATAAATGCTCTTTAGCTCTTTTGACAGATACTTGCTCTTTTGCTCTTTTAATCTTTTAATTGCTCTTTTGCTCTTTTGACACTCCTAAAAGAAACTCTACTTGTGACTATCAAGATGATATCTCTTAATTATTTCCATAAGCTTGATGTTACTCACCCAGAGGTATTAAGCTCTCACTGATGTTGTAATAACTGATATTCTCCACACCCTATAACAAATCAAACAAAGATGTATCTCCCACAAGATAGATAAGAACAGCATGTTAGGGAAAAATAAAAACTGGATATGATAGTTGTGTCTAACAGATAAAACCAAATATCTTCTTTCTACCTTGTTAATCAAACGACAACACATAATATACACTGGATAAACATTTCCTAGCACAATAACCCACTAGTTATTAACTAACCAAAACCCAAAGGTAACACTAGCCTAGCGGTACCTCCCTAGGAACAAGATTTCCACACCCTCTCTCACTAAAAACATCTCACTACCCTTGATTTTTGAAAATGGTATGGTACAATATGGTGTGTTTTTTGTTTTGATGAGAAATATGGTGTGCTTTATCTACCTTGCACACCCCTATTATTATACATTTGCAATGGTTATATTGTTGGGAGAAGCAACCTAAAGAAATTAAATAGGCATAATCGGAACATAAGAATTTAATGTGAAAAATTCTGAAATTCGAGAAAAATCATGTACCATTGTCTAATGACAATCAGAGAGTAACACTAAATTTTTTTACAATACATAGATATCTCTCAAACACCCAATGACCACAATACACTCATACCCCATAAACAATATTTAACTGCATCTCATAACACTTTAAAACAAAAGTATAAGAAAAAAATATTAAATACAACTTAAGGTATTTATGACTGGTCCATTTTGTAAAGAAAAACTTTAGCCCATAGTCTTGATATCCCCTCCTTCTACATAAAACTGAGTAATGTGAGAATTTTTTAATATATGAATTTCAATCAATTCCAAAACCTCATTATGGTGAGAGCTCTGTATATCAAGTTGCCTTAATCCTTCTTTATTAATAGAAGGTCGCATATTCTCCCAAGGGGGTTTTTTTTTTTTATAAATGAATTTATGTATTTTTTTTATACCACCACTCTATATTTTGTGCCCCACCATTTACCAATATACCCCTCATTTTGTACCCCATTGTTTACCAATATACCCCCACTATATTTTTGGACCGACATACCCCCACTCTATATTTTGTACACCACCATTTACCAATATACCCCTCATTTTGTATCTATATTTTTGGACCAACATACCCCCACTCTATATTTTTGGACCAACATACCCCCACTCTATATTTTGTGTCCCACCATTTACCAATATACCCCTCATTTTGTACCCTACTGTTTACCAATATACCCCCACTATATATTTTTGGACCGACATACCCCTGACAATTTTTTTTTCTCCAACACTTTTTTTTTTATTATTATCAAAATGTACCCCTCATTTTGTACCCCACTGTTTACCAATATACCCCACTCTATATTTTTGGACCGACATACCCCCACTCTATATTTGAAATTTTTTTGGTCCAACACATTTTTTTATCCACTTTTGGTGGGAAAATTTTATTCCCACCATTTACCAATATACCCCTCATTTTGTACCTCACTGTTTACCAATATACCCCCACTCTATAAACTTTTTTTTTATAAGTACCTTTATGTACTTTTTTTAATACCCCCACTCTATATTTTGTGCCCCACCATTTACCAATATACCCCTCATTTTGTACCCCACTGTTTACCAATATACCCCCACTCTATATTTTTGGACCGACATACCCCCACTCTATATTTTGGACCCCACCATTTACCAATATACTCCGCATTTTGTACCTCACTGTTTACCAATATACCCCCACTTTATATTTTTGGACCGACATACCACTGACAATTTTTTTTTGGTCCAACACTTTTTTTTATCCACTTTTGGCTGTCGTCACCACGCGGGTGTCGCTCCGGAAGACTTCGCTCGCGCTTACACTGTGTCTGTCGTCGTCTACTCGCCACTGTTAAAAAAATAATGTAAATAAAAAATATTAATAATTGAAAAAAAAATTGTAATTTTCGGAATTACAGGTAATTCCGAAAATCTCTCTCCGTATTTACTTACTTGTTTCGGAATTATGAAATCTGATTTATGAAATCTGATTTTTGTAAGTTTTCAAGGGCATTTTCGTCTGTTTGGGTAATTATGGGGGTGGGATAGACAATGAGGGGGGTGCGAAAAAACCCAAATGAATAATGTATGTACTTTATTCATCATAGTCAAAAAGATGTGTTTCAAATGTTAAGACAAGTATGACTCTGTTTAGATTAGCTGATAAAACGATGAGCAAGTGGATAACAGATAAGTTAGCTAGTAGCAAATAATGTGTCTGGTAAAACGATTAAATTAGCTGATAAATGTTAAATGGCACAAAGGGGATATTTAATTGTTTCAAACTATTGGTGAATATATACTGTATGCTTCTAGTCTAGTTAGCAAACTTTTTTTTTTGGTCAAGTAGTTAGCAAATTTAAAAGTTTGATAATCAATAAACTAAAGAACAATTAATAAGTGGGTTGTTTTTTTTATATCCCCACCCCCACCTTTTTATGTTATACCGAAATTACCCCTGGCATAATTTCACAATTTTGACTTGCATTGAATTCTCTCTGATTGGGACTCACTTTATCTGCCATCGTATATACGTCAATGGAAGGTATATACGATTGCATTAAATAATGAACGTTGATCTGAAAAAGTGTGCATCGTATATATGTCCTTCAAGACATGTATACGATTGCATTATTAAATGCTTCGTTGACTACCCATCGTATATAAGTTATATACGAGGGGACTTTGAAGATCTAATCGTATATACGTCTAGGCCACGTATATACGATGTTAAAAATTTACCCATCGTATATACATGGTTGACGAGGTATATACGATTGGTTTTGTTTTTGTTTTTGGCTCAAACAGATTTATGTTTTGTACGAACAGATATAGACTCGCCTGCTGCAGATACCGACTCTTAGTTGGTTGCTTTTGATATTGATACTACAACGGCGTTCACGACGGATACGGTATATTTTTCAGTCAAGTTTTTTGTTAATGAAGTTTGATTATTATTTTAACCAATTACTTAAGTACGTAACATTTATGTATTTATTTGTAGGTATTTTCTACACGCGCAAGGCTGTGGAGGAGTGGACCAAAGCTGTTGGTAGAAGTATCGGTGTAGTTGTTATTAAAGTGAGATCAGACAAAGCAGGAAAGAGGGGGAGTTGAGATAAGATTGATTTTGGCTGTGAGAAGCAAGACAGCTTTACTAACGATTCAAGGGTTTTCGGTTCTAAAAGGAGAAGTTGTCCTTTTAGATTGAAAGCTACTTGCACTGTTCGCCGTGGGGGTTGGTGTGTGACGGTTAAATGTGGTAGACACACGCACGAGTTGCTTAAAACTTCCATTGGTACTAATGCATTTGGGCGTCTGTCTAAGGCACAAAAGGATCTGGTTAACGAGCATGCGGATCTTGATGTTGGACCGAAAGCTACTATTACTGCTTTGAAGAAGCTAGATCCACAGAATGTGACTACTCTTCGTCAAGTTTATAGGCAGCGTCACAAACACTGGTCTACAAAGAGGGGTCCTAGAACGGACATTCAGGAGGTCTTGAGATTGATTGCATCACATAATTATCCATGTTGGAGTAGAAAGATTCTGGGGTCTGATGCCATCAGTGATATCATGTGGGCTCATCCCACTTCTATAAAGTTACTCAGGTTGTTTCCGAAAGTTCTCATTCTTGACTCAACCTACAAGACGAACAAATATAACTTGCCTCTTCTACAGATTGTTGGAGTCACAAACACTGAGATAAGTTTCCATGTTGCATTTGCGTATATTGGGCGTGAGCGGCTATTCATTTTTCTTGGGTATTGCAAAGAATCATGAGGTATATGTGACTTGCATTCTATTCATCCTCAGGTTTTCTTGACAGACAGAGATATCGGCTGTATGTCTGCTATTCTTGATCTATTTCCTTCTGCTACAAATTTATTGTGTCATTGGCATGTGACAAATTTATTGTGTCATTACAAAAATGTCAAAGCGAAGATTAAAGAGTTGGTGCACAAGAATAAAGGGAGGAGGTCATCTCTCTCTAGCTCAAGATTATTGATTCTCGTTGATGAGTCCGAGTACTTATCTAATCAAGTTTTTTGAGGCTTCTTGCTCGATAAACCTTACTAAATATGTGCATGACACATGGTTGACACTCGCGCATTGTGAGCGATTTATCTCAAAGATGGACTAACCATATCCCACACTGGGGAATGTGACGACCAACAAGTATTTTTCACATTTAGTATTTCTATCGTTTACTCCAATTTTTTTTACACGTGCACATCATTTTTATCGTTGATTAAATTTCTTTGACACCTGTTTATTATTTCTATCGGTTGCTCCAATTTTTTTGACACGTGCACATCATTTTTATCGTCGATTAAATTTCTTTGACACTTGTCTATTATTTCTATCTGTTACTGCAATTTTTTTGACACGTGCACATCATTTTTATCGTCGATTAAATTTCTTTAACACTTGTTTATTATTTCTATCGGTTACTTGATTTTTTTTGACACGTGCACATCATTTTTATCGTCGATTAAATTTCTTTGACACTTGTTTATTATTTCTATCGGTTACTTGAATTTTTTTGACACGTGTTTACTATTTTTTGACACTTGTTTATTATTTAAGAGCGGAATATTTGCATTGGAGTTTGAAGAGACAATTGAAGACTTCTAAGGGTGATTTATCTAAATGTTTCATATCTATTGATGACATGCTGACAAATCAAATTATCGGGTCTTTTCAAAGAAGCATCAACAGAATTGAAGTCAAGTCCAATATTCCACTGTTTAAAAATCTTCAAGGTCTTGTTTCCTTATCTCGCATTGGTTCACATGGTTAAAGAGTTTGAAAGATCCAAATATTGGGTTGATATGACAAAGGGCGGTGTCGGTGCATTCAAAGGAAGACATATTCTTCCTTGTGCTTGTGAGATAGGTATTTTTCATGCTTCCGGTAATTCTATTTCGTTGAATGTTGTTGATGATCACTGGAAACATTTGAGTTTGGATGCAGTAGATGATAAATCCACTCAGGATAAATCATCTGGCTGTGATATTTCTTATCAGTTAGACACTATCCAGGCAAGATTTAATAAAGTGAGTGAGGAGGAGAAATTTCTTATTAAGAGGCAACTTAATGAGATAGCATTCCCTTCTATTTCTTCAATGGTTCCACCTAAATTTAAAGTGAGAACAAAAGGTGCACCAAAGAAGAAAAAACAGAAATTATTTGATGCTAAGCATGATCCTTCTAGGTGGGAGCATGTGGATGAGAAGGTAAAAATGACTGAAGAATCTGGGGCTTTTAATTTAAAATCAACACAAGGGTCTTCCAAAAATACTACATAATGTCTTCCAAATTATCTCGTGGTGCTTCTAGAGTATTATCACGGACATCCGAGACTAAAATCCATTTACCGTTTCTTCCACCACACATGCACAGTTATGTTCAAAAAATAGTTGATGTGGAAGGTGGCGGTAATTGTGGTTTTAAAGTAGCCGAGGTTGGACTTGATATGAGTGAGGATTCTTGGCCTCTAATTAGGCAAGATTTAATTCAGGAAACTAAAGAAAGGGAAATAGTGTATTCAACCATGTTTGGGCAGAACAGACTGTTAGAGCTTCGCAAAGCTTTAACTATTGAATCATACGGATGTCAGCCGCCATCGAAGTAGTTTGATTTGCCAGAGATGGGGTACATGGTTGCAACCAAGTATAATGTTGCACTGGTTCAGTTTTCTTTGAATATGAGTTTTACTTATCTGCCTTTGAGAGGTACTTATGGTTCATCTAAGTTTAAAATCATATCTCATATGAACAAGGAAAATCTACACACCGTTGCATCTTTCGATCTCTCCCAATTGCTCTGCTGCCTCCTATTGCCCTCGCAGATGGTACCAAAGACTACTCACTCATCGAGTCGCCTTCATGGTTGCATCCGTATGCCGGCCGCTTTACCCTCCGCGCGCCTATGTGTCCTTCAAAGGCATCGCCCCACTCCCGGTGATGCGCCTAGATGTGTTGATTTAGCCGATGATTCTATTGACGACTTATAGATTCACACCTTTTTGTATTACACGTGTATCTATTACTATATCGCGCTTTTTGTAATTACACGCGCTTATTTTATCCAACATATCTACACCGCTGATGTTAATCAAATCACGAGGCTTCAAATTAAAACCGTTGATAAAATCACGACCGTTAACAAATACAAAGCTCATCGATATACCTTGGTGGGACATATATACGATGTGCATTTTTAAACACATCGTATATATAGTTTGTTAGCGATATACGATTGACTTAAAACACATCAATCGTGATATACGCAACATGAACAAAGTACATGATCTTTATAGAGTTTGGGAGCCACTTGCACTTCATGGCTCCCATTAAGTTAATATATACATAGATATATTTTATACTCAAAGTTAGAATATATAGAACCAAATGAACACTAAGCAACAAAGGTATCGAGAGCCAAACTAAGTTAAGAGCATTATTTGTGTATTTAGGGTCCTCGTTCAATTCTTGTGATGGTCAAACCTCTTTTTGTAGTTATTTGTATATTTTTCTCAAAAATTAATATAAAAACTCGCACTAAGCAATATTTGAACTCAGGACATTAAAATTGACATAGATTATTTTGACCACTAAACCAAACAAACTATTATAAATACACCATTAATTTTATTTTATATATTTGTTACTATTTTGGCTCCCTCCAATTTTTTTGGCAAGATCCGCCACTGAACATGAATATATATACGATGCCTAAAGATTGCACATCGTATATATGTCCCAAAAGAGATGTATACGATTAGTATAACTTTGTAAAAAAAAAGTTTTTTGAAGAGTATTTTGGGAATACACTATTATGTGGGAGTATATGGGAACTTTGTGGGGGTAAAAAAAAACCCTTAATAAGTGTAGTGTCGTCTTTCTTCAGAAGGCTTGAAGGTGATGGATTTGACCTCCCTTGGATAGTCCATAAAGTAGCAATGTTGCCTATGGCCTGATCCCCACGCATTGTGAAGACAATATGCCTAGCCAAAACAACTCCCCCCTAAAGACGTTTAAAATTACTCTTCCCAAGTATAGCATTGTATGCATGATTTGATTCCCCAACAGTAACTTTACTAACATCGTCCATTTCTTTTTTTAATAATTGAAAATAATATTATTATATTGCCAAATAGCTTAGCATCATTCCCCACACATTCTTTTTCTCATCTACTAACGAGATTCTTGTCTCTAGGGATGGCAATGGCGCGGGGTAGAGACCGATAAGACTTCCGCCCCCCGCTTTCGCTTTTAAATTGTCTCTCATCTCCATCCCTATTTTTTGCCTCTCTGATATTTCTCCCATCTCCATTCCCCACGGATCTCACGATATCTTCAGGACCCAAAAGTTCATTAAAAGTTAGTAAATATATAAATTAAAATATAATAAAATTAGAAAAATATATAAAAAATAAGACTGAAATTCAAAAGTTTAACATTTTAATATAAAAAATATAAATGTTAGCCTTACTTTTATAGTTTAATATTTAAAAAGTATAAAAGTTAGAACAATTTAATATTTTGTTAATATTTTAAACTAAAAACACGTATAAAAAGACTAAAAAATTAATTACTTTATATATATATATATATATATATATATATATATATCTATAATAAGACTATTTATGTAATATATTCGGGGCGGGGGGTATGATCCCCATCTCCATCCCCACTTAGACAGCGGAGGGATTTTCTTCCCCGTACTTCCCCACGGGGAAAAATCCCCCACCCACGGGGCCCCATTCAGGGCAATCCCCGTGGGGATCCCCACTTGCAGGTAGAAATTGTCACCCCTACTTATCTCTTTATATCATAAATAAATGAGATTAGGGAAAGAACCAACCAAAAACACTAGTTTTCGTTGGCACAAAATGCCTCCACACATTTGATATTACCAAATCAAAACTTGCAGAAAAAACAACAGCCAATAGAAAATTGCAGAACGATTTTACCGTAAAACATTATCTTTTTCTAGACCCCATTTCCACCGATCTTTCCCAACCAGCAGTGGCATGTGCTCCCTTTAACAAATCGGATAAAATAGCTCCTGCAACCTCCTCCTCAAATGACACTTACTATGAGACTTAAGGAGTAGATTTTTAGACGTCTCTCAATCTTTCTTTATAAATTTAAAGTTTAAATATGTTTTTAGTTGCTATAAAATTTGAAAATTTTGTTTTTAGTTGCTATAAAAATTTTGACTGCTTTTAATACATTTTCTCAACAAGATTTTTAGTCACTCATGACATTTAATAGCGTTAGAAGCACTATAGTAAAAGGCCCAAAATGATATTATTAAGTGTCATAAGGGTCTAAAAGCATTGACTATTACAAAAAAGAGTCGTTACTTAGCTAGTTGGTTGTTAGGAAGTTAGTAACTAACAAGTTTGTTACTAACTACCTCAACAACCTACAACAAACAATTTGTACGGTCTATATAACAACAGATTCACCCCTACCATGTACATACAAGCCATACGTAAAAATAAAGATTTACATGTTAAAGTTTTGTTTCGCCACCTAGGGTTCAAATTCCTAAATTTCTCTAAGTCTTTACTCCCTGATTCTTCTGTTGTTCTTTAGCAATCTTCATCTCCGTTGCGTTGTAAGAGTGTACCTCGCAGAGACAGTATACAAACCGAATTAGGGTTTGTATGAACAATGAAGAAAAGGATAAATCAACAAAGACATAGAGTGAGAGAGAGTGAGAATTCACCTTTTTTTGTGTACTGTGTGAGGATCTTCAGAGTGTGAAGCTCCAAGACCACCATAATTGTTGTTGCGTAGGGCATGCAAGAACAGAATCAACAAAACAAGTTAGGTTTTGTTGATTGCAAACTCAAAATTCTAAAAATCAAAGCTAGAGAGCTTCGTTTACCTTCGTTTTTATCTTCTCAGTACTTCATTCATCTCGTACCCGCATCAACCAGAGAAAGAGTGAATTAGGGTTCTATTCAACGAAACTCAAATCAAGAAATTGATTAAGGGGAATTGAAGAGCCACTTACGATCTAGTGTTTGGTGGTATTGGTTGAGTGATTTGAAGCTTGTTCCGTGCTGCTGCTGGGTTTCCATTGATACCCTAACTGAGCTCCATTAGGGTTCTTGAATGAATATATAGTTCGGGTTGGAGAAGATCTGCGTGTTGGCTTCATGGGTTCCGCAGGAACCCGTTTAGCCTCATTGTTTTTTGTTTGGTGAAGAAGCGATGTGCTATTGGGTTGGGCTCCATATTGGGAATTTGATATTCGCACCCCCTGCAAATTATAATACAACGCCATCAGTGTTAAAAATTCTACACTAAAAACATATTTAACCCTAAATTCTCCAATGGTAGTTCTTATTGAGTTCATAAATGTAAGAACTCATTTTTTCTTGAGTTCACCATTGGAGTTGGGCAAGTTGGAGGAGAGAGGTGAATTTGAGTTCTTCCATAAGAACTCATTCTTATCATTAGCAAATACTTTTTGATTTGCTTTTGAGGAGAGAGGGAGAGGTAAACAATAATTAAAGCAAATATTGAGTGTAGTTGTGGAACTCAAAGTGAGTTCTTATGAAGTTTACCAATGGAGCAAATATCAAGGCTTAAATACGTTTTGCCTCTCGCAAATAGGGGGTGTTTTGGTTTTACCTCAGAAAAATTTTTTTGTAAAAAGCCCCTTGCAAATTCCAATATTTTGGCATTACACCTTCTGTTAATGAGACGTTAAAAAAAAGGTGATTTGTCAAACGGAGAGCTGATTTGGCATTTAAATTTCATTTTCTTTTATTTTAAATGTCCAATTGGCTTGCCACGTTATAAATCCCTAATCCCTTCTTCTTCTTCTTCTTCCTTCTTCTTCCTTCTTCTTCCTCTCTGTTACTTCTCTTCTTCTTTTTCCTTCTCCATGAATCCCTAATCCCTTCTTTCTTCCTTCTTCTTCCTCTCTGCTTATTCTCTTCTTTTTTTTCTTCTTCTTCTTCTCTGCTTATTCTCTTCTTCTTTTTCCTTCTCCATGAATGCCCACACCGAAGGTTTCAGCTTCTTCATCAAATGCCTCCATTCGCAGTAAGACGATTACCGGTGTGTCCTTGTGGAAGTACGATGAAGTTTTACATTTCGATCTACGTAAAACCCGGGCGCTCTTATTGGAAATGCATCCACCGGGTATGGTGTTAAGTTATTGTGTTATACATTATTATTCTTCTCACTTTAAAATCGTGAATCGTTTTTGTTCCATTTCGTATGTTAGAAAACATTTGCAAATTATTTCGTGGATGACCAAGTTAGTGACAAACATTTCCAATTTGTAGATGGTCCTTCAATGGAAACAAGTCAGGCAAAGTTGTCTTCACAAAAACCAGATCCGCAAAGGTTGTCATTATGCAGAGAAATTAATTGAAGCAGGGACCAAAGAGAAAGAAAAACTGAAATCAAAATTGGCCAATGAGAGGGAAAGGGTTAGGGGTTTAACATCTAGGTCTCAAGGGCTTCAATTTCTGTTGATTGTTTCATGGGTTGTGTTTGTTATGTATGTTGCTTTCAATAAGGGGAATTAATGTCATGTAATTCTAGTTTATGGTTTATATGATTAGTGTTTGTAACCTATGAATGAAGTTATTAATGAATTTGTGGTTTAATGGTACTATTGTTGTTCTCTAATTTGGAGTGGTTCGTTCTGTATCCTGGGTTACTGCTAAAGTTGAAGCAGAAATTGAACAAAGTTTGATGCAGAAATTGTATGTTAAAATATTTATTTTGCCCCCTGCAAATATGATGTATTTTGATTTAACCCCCTGCAAAATATGTTGTATTTATGTTTTGCCCCCTGCAAAATGTATTATTTAGGAAAAAATCCTTGCAAATTCCTATTTTTTTGACTTTACTCCTTCTGTTCTGTGTAGAAACTGAACTGCAATTTAAAGACACATTTTAACCAAAATACTAATATATGCCATTTGACATAATTGAAGCCCAATACAAGATACACAAATAATTTAATATTGCTGGCATAAAAGATACTGTCATTACAAGATTCTGAATCATCCAAAATAGAAGATACTGTCATATAGGTCATTACATTTCCAAAATACTAAATCCAAAATACTAACATACTGTCATATAGGTCATTACATTTCCAAAATACTAAATCCAAAATACTAACATACTGTCATATAGGTCATTACATTTCCAAAATACAAAATACTCCTAATCTGTAAACAACTAATCTTCAAGCAACTTGTACTTGGCAGCAATGTACTTAACATTCTTCTCCACCCTTGAAACACCTTCTAGAGCCTTGTTGAGTTTGTCTATGACCACTGGAGATGTTGTTGTTGTTGTTGCTGAGTCTTGGGTTAAGTCACCTCCATAATCATCTACCCCATCGCCTCCAAAGATGTGAAGTTTGCAGTGGCAAAGATGTGCAGGGCAACAAAGATGTGCAAGGGGCATGATGTGTGTTTTTTTGCAATGGTGGCATGCATGTGCAAGCAGTCAGAAAGTGTGTCCCTTTTTGATACCCTTATTGATTGGCAATTTGGGTCTAAGTGGTTGTTTAGGCCTTCCTCTTGCCTATTCACAAACATGAATAATATAAGTATTGAAACATGATTAATTTAGTAACTAATAATAGCAATAGTAAAGAGTAATATACCTTTGCAGAAATTGGTATTTGTGGTCCAGAAATTGGGACTTGTGGAGCAGAAATTTGGACTTGTGGAGCTGGATTTGGGACTTGTGGAGCAGAATTTGGGAGTTGTTCACCAACAGCAGCATTTTGTACACCAAGAGCTGCATTTTCTTCACCTATACCAGCATTTTCTTTTCTGACCTTCTGCATAAATGAATCATAGGATAATATCAAAAACATAAATGAATCATAGGATAATATAACATGCATAGAAATTAATGAAAACAGAAATTAGAGTGAAGTTATACCTTTCTTTTCTCGACCTTCTCGCATTTACTTCTGCTCTTGCATCCCCTTGAATTATGTCCCAATTTGTTGCATTTGGTACACCTATATCTAGTATTTTGTCTCTTCAATTTGGTTGCATTAGGGTCTTCATCAAGTTCCTTCTCCTAAGCTTCTTCGGGTCTCCCAGACCTCTCTTATAATGTGGAGGTAACATTTCCTCCTCGGACATTGTAGGCCACATATGTTTTGGCCATTTATAGGACTTATACCATGATGATAGCACTCCAAATATTTTTCTCTCACAGAATAATCATCAACATAGTCTATGTGGTTGTAACCCTTATAAGACATCCCAGCCTATTGCATGCCTACATGGTATCCCTATTAGCCGCCAAAGAGTTACAACTACAAGTTCTTTTAAATAGGTCCACTACAAACCTATTCACAAATGCAAAGTGTGTTCTACTTCAAACTGTTCTTCAGCAGACCATGTTGGCAACCAATTCCCACTATGTTCTATCTCTTTATCTAATCTCTTCATAGGTTTAGGCATTATAGGAAACCGCCATCTACCAACTTTCCTCCTTAAATCGCTTATCCTACCCATTAGATAAGTTCTAATCCATTCACACATAGTAAGAATTGGCTTATCTCTAGCAACCAGAATTGTACTATTAAAAGCTTCAGCTAAATTATTCATCAAAACATCACACTTGGGATAAAAGCTAAAAGCATGCTTACACCATAACTTCGTAGGAACCCCCATGAGCCACTCCCAAGCTTTAACATCCAGCTTCTTAATCTCTTTCATATGTTCCTCCCATCCTTGATAGTAGGTAGCCTTTGCAGCTGCCATGATTAGGTCTCTCATTGCAGTACCTCCTCCAAATTTCTTTTTGAAATTAGCATATAGATGCCTCAAGCAAAACCTGTGTTCCACTACCTCAAACATCTCTTCAAACACAGCAACCAAACCCTATACAATGAATTTAACAAAATAATAAGAAAAATAAGAAGCAAAAAAAATCAATGGCAGTAAGTGAAAAAGAACCATACCTTTTGCTGATCTGATATGAAAACCCATCTACTTTCTTGACCAATATCCTCCAAAAGCAATGTCAAGAACCATCTCCATGAATCTTTTGTTTCAGTTTCAACAACTCCAAATGCCAATGGATAATATTGGTCATTTGGGTCTCTTCCAAATGTGCCTATTAAGAGTTGTCCCCCATATTTTGTCTTCAAATGGCATCCATCAACCCCAATAAAAGGCCTACATGCGCTTTTGAATCCTCTCTTTGTGCCATTGAAACAAAAGTAGAAAGACCCAAACTGGGTTGCAAAGTAGGTGGTATTCTATCAACATTGATTTTGCATGTGTTACCTTGGTTTGCCCTAAGAAGCTCAAAGAAGATAATTCCAAAGTCGAGAATACCGCTTATCCGCATCCCCTTCCACAATATCTCTTGCAATCTTGATTCCCTTCCAAGCCCGATTCACAAGTGATACCAAAGAGCATACTTCTTTCTAATCTCTCGCCATTACTTCACTATTTTAACATTGCTTGTTGTTTGAAGCCTTTCACCACAAGTCTACTTACCCACTTTGAGTTTGCATTTTTATTGTTAAAAACTCTCCCACACGTGTGCTTACCATCGTATGTTTTTAACTCTATACGTGTGGGTCTTACCCACTTGACTACAAGAAGCCACATACCCACATTCATTTTTACACACTAGCCTTGCCCTATCTCCATCATTTTTTTTGTACTTTAATTTCCTTCCATTTAATACAGCATATTCCAACATAGCCTCTCTAAATTGAGCAATAGACTTAAACTCCAACCCAACCTTGAATTTATAATTTTATTTAATTCTTCTTTCTTGAAAACAGTGGTACCTCATACCACCATCTACATCTTCATCGACTCAAGTCGTGCTATATAACTCCTCACTCTCATAATTATCTTCCATTTCATAGTCACCATCTTCATCACTTGATGCTTGTAAATTTATACCGCCGCAGCTCTTTTGCAGGAGAAATAAGCTTACGAGTAGACCAAACCTTGACTTTTCCTTTTGAAGCGTGCAGTACTCTGGTTGAGGAGGCATGTGTACCTCTGGTTGAGGAGGTACAGTACTCACTTCTTCAAAGCAGAACTTGTTGAGCAGGTGCAGTGTACCTCAAAGTTGAAATCCATCCTCAATTCCAAGTGCCCTTTCTTCTTCTTCACTGTCATCAAAATGAACCCCTTTAGCCCCATCTTCACATTCGATTCCTCCTCGCACTGCACTGTAACCTCCTTCACCAACCTCTCTAAACCGCTGCCACCGCTTCTCCTTCAATCTTCTCCCCGCCTGATTCCACATAGATGTGTATGTCACGCTTGTGCTTGATTGCAAAATCAAAGACATGGAGTGCATCTCTCTGCTTCACCTTAAGTGACTCAGATCCACCTACATAGTGTGGTGAATCGACATCCACCATAGCAGTAAACTCTTCTTTGTAGCCTAAGTCTCTAACAATGTCAACAAACTTCAAAGAAGCTCCATTTGTCAACATCCTTGATGTCAGTAACAAGCAACATCCCCACCATTATAGCCACTGCTTTCCCCAACTTCAAACCTACCTCCATGGTGAATTATGATGTCAAACTCATACCGCAAAAACAAAAGTTCCTCAAATATCAAAATTTTTGAAAAAGCCCTCAAATATTAAAGCATTTGGAAAAGCCCTCAACAAAGTTCACCAACAAAATTCATCCAAAAGTGGTAACATTACCAAGGCAAAAATCGTTGTTCAAATTTATTAAATACACAACAACTCTATCGACTAAAGAAAGTGGTCCCAAATGACTCAAATAAAGCACATTGTGGTCCCTAATAGTCCAATAATGTATAAACTACAATAAACAACACAAACAAAGCACAAACCACACACTCTCACACTATTAGAACTTTCATTTTCCAAACAACAATCAAACAATTCAAATAACCCAAACAATTAAAAACCCCATTACAACATGCATTTCGCAAAACCCTAACCTCAAATCAAAAACCCTACCGTAAACACCTAAAACACATCAACGAACGAAATCAAAGAGAGAAACACTTCATCGAATGTAAATCCCGACGATTGTTCGCTTCGTTGATGATTTCTTCTTCTTCCTTCGCTTCGCTTCGCTTTCTCAATCTGCTTTTTCTCACTCTCTGCGCTTCTCACTCTCTCTCGCGTTTCTCACTGTTTCTTCGCTCTCTCACTCTCTCACTCTCTTACTTTCTATTTCAAGTATTTTCTTTTTCTTTAATTTTGTGAAAAAAATTTCTATTTCTGTTAACTTGAATTTCTAATTAATATATCTACTCACCAATTAAAATAAAAGAAAATTAAACATAAATGCCATATCAGATTATTGTGTGACACGTCACCTTTTTTTTTAACGTCTCATTAACAGAAGGTGTAACGCCAAATTATTGGAATTTGCAAGGGGCTTTTTACAAAAAAAAAATTTACAGGGGGTAAAAACAAAACACCCCCTATTTGCAGGGGGCAAAAACGTATTTAAGCCAATATTGAATGTAGTTGCTAAAAGTGATGTGGATGAGTGGACCCTATTTAAAAACCAAATATTGGTTCACTATTGGAGATGCTCTTTCTTATTTCATTATAATTAAGGGTCATATATGCTAACAAAAAAATTTTATATTTTCATTTTATATTTTCGTTTTATATAGTAATTTATCCGACAGCAAAAGTCACTTAAAATTATAAAGTTTAAGAGACAACTCAGTGAAGATTCGGTTCACGTGTGGTATTTGTTTAATCCTAGTCCTACCAACAGTGACCAATTGATAGGTCAGAATTTAGATCTTATTCAGTAAAAGGTTGCAACTTTCGTAAGTTTTCTTCATTGAAAATTTGTTAAGAATTTGATTAATAACTCTCAAATTATTACACTGAGATAAAAAATTTGTTTCTCAACTATAGGTTCCTCAATTACTTTAAAGATTGTTGAGTTAGACAATTGCGTGTTTGATTCCACTAAACTACAATAAGCATGAGCAAAAAATTTGCTTGAAAAATAGACTTGTTTTAATCGATGTGTGTTGCAAAAATAATTACAAGTTTAAAGCCTTTGGCTTAGTCTTTATTGGCCACTATCTCTAGCAAACAACTAACTACATCTCGACTAATGGTTATTCGACAAGGAAAAACTACTCAATAACAAAGTTTTGTGTTGCGAAGCTCCAAGTATCCTTTGCGTAAAGTTTCAACACCCAACTGCACATTATCCATTATCCCCTACTTTTTACATGTATTTATAACTTTTTATTGTGTGTCCTCTTTTTTGATAATTTACAATTAGTTCCTAGAAAGTGGGCCCCTCTACTTATTCTGAGTGGTTCACCATGCATCATGTTATGCTTGTGGCCTTCCACAGGCTCGCAAATCAACTATCTTCCTCTTGGTTGGCTCCTACTTGAATGACTATTCAACCGACTATCACACAACTGAGTTTTGAACTCGCTAGGTTTCCATAATTTTTTAGGTGTATGTTCGGTTTTGGGCTTAGCTCAGGTTTAATGACAATCCGGAATGAAGTATTGACCAAAAAAAAAAGGCCGATCACGATCGATCACAATTGGTTTAGGTCTTGCCTAATTTCAAAGGAAATCATGCAACTTTGACAAAAAAAACTATACTGGGTCAAAAACAAAAAACATGTATATTTATCTTGATGAGTTACGCTAAAATTAATCATCATGAAACCATTTAACTTATTTCATTTGCTCTGCTAAAGGTTATAACATAACACACAAAACTAGAAAGGATGACAAAATAGGTTACGCAAGAAAGCGATATTGTCTCTGGTTTTTGAGGTAATATATAATTAATAGCCAACCTCTCAATTGCCTAGACTCTAGAGCTTTTAACTTGCCAAAAATGTTTAAAATATTGATTTAGAGTAGCTTCCTTATGTGACATCCGCTAGCCGTTTGAAATAGGAGAATTTTGAGCATCTAATTCTTCGTTAGATTGTATGACCTCTTCTTCTCTAATTACATTTGGTGTAGACCCCTTCTGCATATACAAATGATGATGCACCGTGGTATAGGTAGAGCTTGTTGAGCATTAGACAATTCAACAGTTCTCAATAAAGGATCGAGACAATATCTAGGATCATCAATGATCCCTCTAAGAGCTTCCTTTTTCACATAGACATTAGCTCATGTAATCTGAATTCTCTGCGAATATATAAAAATGTATTTTTTTGGAAGGATAAGACATGAAAAGGAACTTTGTAGGTTTTTGAATTAAAGAAAAAATGTGTTTAATATAACAAATTCCATTTTTTTTCCAAAATATATGACATATACATTAATTCTCAAATATATTAAATGCTAATTTATAATTAAACCCTTATTTTATATTTAGATAACAAAAACCTTGTATCTGCAATATAAATTCATAACTAAATTTGATGTTTTTGTGCCTTAGTACAAATGATCAAAGGTGGAGAGATAGAGAGGAGGAAGTGGAATGTTGCTGAGTTTGACAAAAATACTCATTTGCTTTCTATCTCAGCAATTTCATCAATTTTTTTTTGGTATATATATATATATATATATATATATATATATATATATATATATATATTCAGAATTATGTCTTGTATAATCAATATTTGAGGGGCTAAAATCAAAATGATATATGATTTCAAGATTTTGTACCAAATATGAAGACTAAAACAAAACAATATCAAAATTAAAAAAAGAAAATTATACTACAGAGACACAGAATAAAAAATTACTTTATACATAAGGAAAACCAAAAAATCCACATTTATTTATAAAAACATATAAAAAGCTACTCTTTAAAAAAAGATAAGAAAAATCTAAATGTCATGATCTCCAAATCATAAAATTGTATTTCTTTATTTTTTCCATCATGGATAATTTTATTTGTGAAAACATGACAATAAATCAAATGTGAAAACAATAGAAACACAAGACAAAAATATTATTGGAATATTATAATATATTTATCTTTTTAATTTTTTATTAATAATTAAAAATTCTATTTTTAATTTACCGAAAAAAGAATTCTATTTTTAATCCTAAGAATGAAAGAAATTTCAATGCATGAAAGCCTAAGAGATACTGGAGCAGATGCACCAAATGAGTGCCTATAAAAAATCCGTCTATTTTCGCACCAAACCCCAGAAACTAACATTCCTCCATCTCCACTAACATTGCCTATAAAAAAGTTTAATTACAATTTTGGTCCCCTTATTTTTGTCAACTCACGATTTTAGTGCCCCAATAATTTTTTCACGAATTTAGTCCCCCTATTTTCACCAACTTACTATTTTAGTCCACCTATTTTCGCTAACTCATTAATTTTAGTCCCCTATTTTTCCTAGAGGGGACTTTGATTTTAAAAATTGGAAAAATAGTGACTAAAATCGTGAGTTAAAAAATAGAGGACTAAATTTGCAAAAACTCTCTTGGGGACTAAAATCGTGAGCTAGTGAAAATTGGGGGACCAAATTCGTGAAAAAATTTCTTGGGAGATCAAAATCGTGAGATGGTGAAAATAGAGGAAATGAAAAAGTAAAACTTTTCAAATATATAAAAATCCTAGAAAAAATAAAAATTAAATACAAATGCCGGATTTTAATCAATCAAAAAGATATAATACTACAATCCGTAATGCCAAATTTCAAGAAAGAATTATCGAAAATTGTTAAACTGATACAACGCCCTGTGCTCAACCCTGAACTTTACAATTGTGTGTGAGTTTAGTGGTTATGAACGCTCCGTCTATATATAAAATAATAATAATAATAATAATAATAATAATAATACAGATGCATGAATAATACTAGTTGTTAATTACAGTCTGTCTTTGTTGGCTACTGGGTTGGGTGGTGTTGCTGCTGCCGCTTTGGCTCTGCCTCCCCCACATATCATATATACACATACTCTCTCTCACACATTCTTCTCTCTCTCACGTCTCTTTCTCTCTCTTTCCCTTTTTCCATCGACTATGGCATCCATCATCGAATCTGGTTGGCAGGTTCTGTCTTCTTCGTTCATTCTTTTCCTTTTCTTTGAATCACTAACTACCGCTTCAATAGCAACTATTTCATGCTGCGAAATTTTTCGATAAATTTATTAGCTTTTTTCAATTGCAACTTTTTCAGTTCCATTGTGTATACGTAGATTTTAGGGGTTTGTTGTGATTTTTAAGCAATTATTGGTGTGATGATGGAAACTATGCATTGTCGTTATCATGTTTGTTTTAATTCCACTGTGTAAAATGTTGAATTAGTTTGACTCTGATTTCAACTAGATTCTTGTATATCACTGTTACTGATGTTAATTTTTGAAATCGAAATAAGGATTTTCTTTCTTTTTTTCCCTTTTGCTTTTTGTTGTCTCATTACTTCTTGAAGTTGTGGAAATTGAAACTATGATGTATTATTCTTGAACTAATTTTGATTTTAAGATGCAAGGGCTATGCTTATCCCTCTTTGTGCTTTGTTGAGTTTTTGGATTCAGATTCTTGGAAGGAATGTAGAGTTAACTGTCATGACATTCTTTAAATTGCATGCTTATATAATTAAATTAATTTGGTAAAGTAAAACTTACGTTTGCTGCTTTTAATAACTTTTTTTGATAAATAAAATTGTTTGTGCTGCAGTACTTGATAACTCATTTCACTGACTTTCAACTGGCATGTTTGGGAAGTTTCTTTCTACATGAAAGTGTTTTCTTCTTATCTGGACTTCCCTTTGTATGGATCGAGAGGGCTGGATGGTTGAGCAAATACAAGATTCAGGTCTGCCATTGATGAAATTTGTTGTTTATTTTTTACATTTCAGATCCTTCTTTTGTTCCCCTAGATTAGGAATTTTTTGTTTCTTTCTCTTCACAAATTTTAACAACTTGTGTTCCAGCACCGTTCACTTTGACATAGTATACATATTCTATAGCGTACACCTTGTTCATATCAATTATTCACTTTACCCTGCTGTTGTGGTGCTAACTGCTAAGAACAATGCTATACAGGCCTTACAAGTAAAAGCTCATTGAGATTCCCTTTTCATTTTTTTTCTTCCTTATCTATAGACTATATGTCTTCCGTAGGTGGATGTTCTAGTAATGCCTTTTGGTGTTGATTCTCAACCTTTCAGTTGACCATTCCACACAAAAATATCCCCTCAAATGTATGTCACCATTGTTTTAAATTGTGGATCTCAACACATGATGCAGTCGCACTATTGTGGTTGTGGCCACATCCACAGCTGTATATCACGATGCATGTGGCAGCCTTTTAGTTTTACTAACGAATCCATTTTTTTTCTTGTTATGCAGTCAGTTTTCTGTTATTCCACCATATAGCTACTCTCACCATTCTTCACCTGAAACTTAGTCTTATCAGCATGTAAATTACTGTTGTTGCTGACGCTTCCTTTCTTGCAGGCAAAAAATAATAGCCCAGCAGCTCAGGAGAAATGTATTGTTCGCCTGTTGCTTTATCATTTTGGTGTCAATCTACCTGTTATGATATGTTCATATCCGGTCTTCAGATACATGGGCATGCAGAGTAGTCTTCCCCTCCCATCCTGGTATTTTCAGGTTCTTTTGAGCTCTGTCATTGTTTTGAACATAGGAGTCACTTGTTAAGTGCTTTCCTGTAATATTTGGAAATTGTTTCCATCAATCTTACTTAGGAAGACTGAAATTTGGTTTTGCAGGAATGTAGTTCTAACTCAAATAATTTTTTACTTCATTTTGGAGGACTTCATATTCTACTGGGGACATAGGATATTGCACACAAAATGGTTATACAAGCATGTACACAGTGTACATCATGAGTGAGTGTTATTTTGTGTTCCGCGGTATTTACTTATTATATTGATTATCTATGAATTACTATAGGGTTTTGCTATATTGTGAAGGTATGCTACACCCTTTGGACTCACTTCTGAATATGCTCATCCTGCTGAGATACTTTTCCTTGGGTTTGCTACCATTTTTGGTCCTGCCATTACTGGGCCCCACTTGATGACTCTTTGGTTATGGATGGTTCTGAGAGTCCTAGAGACAGTTGAGGCGCACAGTGGTTACCATTTTCCGTGGAGTCCATCAAACTTCTTTCCATTATATGGAGGGTGAGTGAAGCTCCTTCACCTTCACTTTATAGTTGATACCAGCCAGTTGGTTTATTCTGCTATTGTACTTTTTGCTGCTAAACTTTGTAACCTCACTTTCAGATCTGATTTCCATGACTATCATCATCGCTTGCTGTACACCAAGTCTGGAAACTATTCATCAACCTTCACTTACATGGACAGGTAAGTATTGAACATAATGTCCTTAAAGGATTATTGTTATTTCTTGTGATGATGGCTTAAGATAACAAACATTTACTAATGGCTTTAAGAATTTGAATGTTTTACTAGTTATTCTGACAACGGTACATGATTTCTTTGCTATGTTTTAGGCTATTTGGAACCGATGTAGGATACAGAAAGTTAAAAGCCTTGAAGAACACGGAAGTTGAAGACAGTAGTCAGCAAAAGAAACTGTAAGAAAAAATTCTTGGGAATATCTAGAATGATTAGAAAGTTGATTCCCATCTTAAGGGCATATTTTAAAATGTTTGTCCTATCAACACCTTATGTGTTTTTGGTTGTAGCTGGTCTTCTTGTTGTCAAAGTTAGTGCTGATGGCATTTTATGGACATTCATTCATGCTTGTATTCAAAAACTTCTAATGACAGTGATTTCAGTTTTGGGATCCCTCTCCCGTGTTCATATATTACTCGTCATATACACTACTTTTGCCTGAGGTTCATGACTGATATTTGTTTGATGTAAACCCACCTGAATTGAAGAGAACTGAAGTGATAGTTCAAGTAGAGGAGATAACTAAGGATCCACTGAAGAAATCCTAGGATACATTGATCTTTGTGTTGATATCTGTTTTTGATATTACTATTGGAATATATGGTATTGTGCACAAAGAAAAAGAAAAGAAAAATTCCTCCAACTAAGGATCTGAAATTGTGGAAATTGCAGCAGCTGATGTAGCGGGTTGAAATTGAAGTCTTCTAGACTTCATTAGACCGTAACGTAATTGTGACTAGTAATTGGATAAACAAACATAGTTATAGCTTGTTTGTGTACTTTCCATGTCTGTGTCGGGAATCAAATAGGTACTTTCCATTTGATTTCGTCGGCCCAGGGTTCCTTGATGCTGGAAATGAGAAAGTTGTTACTCATGCTCACGGAAGTTAACAAGGTCGCTAATGCGTTTGCTATGTTTGGGCTCAGCTTACATGCTTGTAGGATTTTTCATAGTGTTTGGAATTTTGTAGTTTGATGCCTTCAGGACAGATTTTGCGGGAACTTTGTTTCCTAGGGGTCTCTAATTTCTTCTCTCTTGAGGCTTATCCCCTTGAGAATAAAAAAAAAATAGCTTCATATGATGGCTCCATATTTTTTTTTTTTTAAAATTTATTCATATATTTTAGAAAATTATTAGTAGGATACCGCAGCATATACGTGATGTCAGGTCGCCATGTTCTTTTATGAACGAACATGCATGTGATTTAAATAATCTGAAAGATTACCCGTGAAAATAAAGAGTAGATAAAAATGAGTTTCAAATAAAAATAGATAAATATTAAAATCTAAAATTGTAAAAGTATAATTTAAAAACAATTGTGCATTTATCTCGTGTTTATATATATATATATATATATATATATATATATATATATATATATATATATATATATATATATATATATATATATATATATATATATATATATATATATATATATATATCATTGCAGCTTTATTTGTGCAGTGATCGCGTGTTTTTTATGTGATCAAGACAATTATTTCATAGTTTCAATTGATTAGTAAATTATAGTAGATAGTAAAAGATGGATAATAGATTATCAATAAGAAACATTTATCTTGTGTTTTTTATATATCAGTGACAATTATTTGTCCTTTTTGCTTTTTTAGTGACAAATATTTCATTACGCGTGTGTTTTAAATATTAATCGGCTTTAAATATTCATTAAGCCTTCATTTTTTTTTATAGATAGTAGGTTTATAATATTCTTCAAAAATTATAATTATCAATGGCAAATATTAATCCCGTATTTTTCTACATATCGCTGCAGTTATCTCGTGTTTTTTTATATATCAGCACCATAATCTCGTAGTTTGAATTGATTATTTTAGTTAATTAATATATTATAGTAGATAGTAAAAGAGAGATAGTTGATTATTTTAGTTGATTAAAATAATCCTATTTCACTAAGGAAGGCTTTAAGAAGTGTCCTCACGAGCACACTTTGTTCACTAGGACTGACAATGAAAGGAATGTTATCATTGTTAGTTTATATGTTGATGATTTGTTGTACACAGGAAGCAATGAATCTCTTGTGACAAATTTTAAGATATCAATGAATAAGTACTTTGATATGAGTGATCTTGGCAAAATGAGACATTTTTTGGGTGTGGAGGTAACTCAAAATCAGCATGGCATCTTTATAACTCAGAAGAGATATGTTGGAGAGATTCTAAATAGGTTTGGTCTGCAAAACAACAAATCTGTTACAAATCCTGTGGCTGTTGGTGACAAATTGACTAAGAAGGATGAAGGGAATGTTGTAGATTCAACCTACTTCAAAAAATAGTTGGGAGCTTGATGTATCTAAATGCTAGCAGGCCGGATATCATGTTTGCAGTATGCTTGATCAGTAGATTTATGGACAGACCTGCAAAAAAGCACCTGGTAGCAGCAAAGCGTATTCTGAGGTATCTGAAAGGTACAAAACAGGTGGAAATTGTGACTTGTTAGCATATAGTGACAGTGACTATGCTGGGGACTTGGAGGATAGGAAGAGCACGACTGGATTTGTGTTCATGTTAAGCTCAGGTGTTGTGTCATGGTGATGAGAGCATGAGTTCCTTAAGCATGTGGAAATAATTCTACAAAGAAAAAATATTCACCTCCTACACTTTAGAAGTCAAAAATGATGTGATCAATGGTTCTTTGAGCATGTGGAAAGAAACCTACAAGGAATCTCCATCTTTGTTTGATTTTGAAGATCACACAACTTTAATTGCATTTATTTAATTTATTAGGATTTAATGATTTGATTCCCTTCCTTAGTAAAGGCTATAATTTCCATTTATTTTATTTATTAGGATTTAATGATTTTAGTTTATTAATTTAGATTTGGTTTAATTTTAAACTCAAATCTGAAAATTAATAATTAGGTAATATTTGAGTATTTTAGTTTTAGGGTTTATTGAGTCAAATGGGCTAAATGGGCCTCTAGTTCTCTATATATTGTAGCTCAGTTTATGAAATAAAAAAAGTTGAATTTTGAGTAAAAATTTAGAGACGTCTCTATGGTTCTCTGAGCCATTTTTAGAGCTTATCGGCCATCGTGGCGCCATCCCGACTTATCAATCAGAACATCCATAGCCGGTTGTGGCGTCTTCTCGACTTATCGATCGGTCTTCCATCCCCGATCGTGGTGTCTCCATCACTCCCACCATCATGACTCCCGAAATAGTCACCGACTGCTCTGAGGTTGCCATCATCTGGTATCGGAGCTTAGGTTCTATCAAGGTGTTATCTATCCTTTTCAATTGTAGTCTCTAAATTTTAGTTCATCTAATTTTTATTTTTTATTTATTTTCGAAAAAAAACAAAAAAAAAAGGAAAAATTCAAAAAAAAAAAAAGAGAAGAAGAAAGAAGCAAAAAGAAAAAAAAAAGCAAAAGAAAAGAACTTTTTATTATCGTTTTTTGTTGTTTGTTTGCAATTTTTTTTTACTGTTCGTGATGGAAAGAACACAAAGGGATTATGAAATATACATTAGAGAAGAAAAGAAACTGAGAGAGAAAAGAATAGATGAGAAAGTAGAAAAAATGATGGCTTCTATTTCTGAAATATTATGTAAGCATTATAAAGAAAGAAATGTTGAAAAAGTAGAGAGTTTGGTCAACAACGAAAATCAAGGAATAGTGAATAGAAAAATGAAATCAATGGTAAAGAAGTGGAAAGGAAAGAAATAGAGAGAAAAGGAAATGTAGAGAAAGAAATGGAGGAGAAGAAGAATATTGAGAGAAAAAAAGAGGCAATGAAAAATAATGGAGATATTGTTGAGAAAAATAAGGACTTTAAGAGGAAAGTGGATAACATGTCCAAATTTCAAAAAGAAAGAAGAGAGAAAAAAGAGAGAATCTTTTCAATAACTCATTAGTTTATTTTATGTGATTCAGATTTGAGGACAAATCTTTCAAGAAAAGGAGAATGATGAGATCCTAAGTGCCCTAAGCATGTGGAAGGATCTCTACAAAGAAAAACAAAACTATTCAGCTCCTAGTCATGGGATAACCAATATTTTCTATTTTGTTTTTTTATTTTCGTATTTTATTTTAATAAAATAATTATAGGTGTCTTTTGGTCTTTCCTAAGTTAGTTTTTGGGTTTTAAAGTCTTGTTAAGTCATTATGATGGAGTTTTGATGAGGACATGAAGTCAACAAACTTGCTAATCAAGCAAACTTGCTCATCAAGGAAGACAATCAAAGGAATTACAAGATCCAAGTCATTTATGGTGCATTCAATGCCATTTAGTTTATTTCTATTAAAATTAGGATTTGATATTTATTAGTATATTTTAATTTCTAGGATTTCATAAAGTCAATTGGGCCTGAGGTTCTTTTGGGTCAATTGGACCTAAGCTTCTCTATATATTGTAATTAATTTGATGAAATAAAAAGGTTAAATTTTGAGTTAAAAATTTAGAGACGTGTCTCTATGGTTCTCTGAGCCGTTCTTAGAGCTTATCGGTTTGCCGTGGCGCTCAACCCCGACTTATCAACCAGATCCTCCATAGCCGGGTGTGGCGTCGTCCGACTTATCGATCGGTCTTCCATCCCCGATCGTGGTGTCTCCATCACTCCTACCTTCATGACTCCAAACATAGTCGCCGACGGCTCCGAGGTTGCCATCACATGGTGTTCGAAAAAGCAGCCTATTATTACTCTGTCCACCACGGAAGCAGAGTATGTTGCTGCTGCTTATTGTGTTTGCCAAGGAATTTGGCTTAAAAGGATACTAGAAGAATTGAAGGTAGACCAAGACAAGTTCTTAACAGTGATGTGTGACAATAGTTCTACTATAAAATTGACCAAAAATCCAGTAATGCATGGTAGATCAAAACATATAGATGTGAGATTTCACTTCCTCAGAAACTTATGCAGTGGGGGACTGATAGAGTTGAAATTTTGTGGCACAAATGATCAACTTGCTGATCTTCTCACCAAACCAGTGAAGAATGAAGCTTTCCTTAAGCTTAGAGAAGGTCTAGGAATGAAGACTAACTAGTAGCTGAAGCTGTATCAGATGCTGAACATGATTACACTGCTTGTCTTGATAATACTATCTATAAATGTTGTAAACTGTAGTATGCGTGTTCTGTTGTATCAACTCCAGTTTAAGGGAGTGATTGTAAGATAGTATTAGTAATTTTTTGTTTTTGGGCCTTTCATTTCTATTGGGCCTTTTGTATTGTAGTCCAGTCCTTGGTGGCCCATCAGGTGTATTGCTATTGTATATGTTAACTCTTGTAAAGAGGGTTTTTTTTTGGACCCCCACCCTTTCCCCTCATACCCCCACCCACCTTGTGAAAAGACGAAAATACCCCTGCGTTTTTACAAAATCACAATTTCTTCACATTATTGGTCATACCTACGATTGACCACCAGCCACTCGCATACGCCATAGAGACGTATATACGATTGCCCTGAAATTCCACCACTCGCATATACCCCACCACAAGCCTATATACGATCAGCAAGTTTTTTCCCATCGTATATACCCCTTTCCAGGCATATATACGATTACCTAGATTTCAGCCACTCGCATATACGCCCAGCAGACCCTATATACGACGCGTTAAAGAGTAAGCATCGTATATACCCCCATTAGTATGTAAATACGATGAGCAATTTTTTTTTACTAATATTTTTTCCTTTGCTTGCAGTGTCCGGTAGGCATAGAGGGAGACGGGAGGTATCTCCTATTAGAGAGAGAGGGGAGTCATCTTCGACTGCACCGAGCACGAGGACTCGGAGGCATAATTAGCTGCATGCTTCCGCTATGAGATAGAGACAGTCGACCCAAATGAGTATCACCGAGGCACCCCGTGATGATGAGCAAAGATCACCCAATTTCATTTTCGTGGATGACGGGCAATTTTATCTTGGGGATTATCTCGCAGCAGACTCAGCAGGAGGATCGGCATGTAGGAGGCCGCCTCCTTAGTATCATTCTCACCTCCTCCTCGCACTCATCCACGCCTCCTCTTTACCATCCCCAACCTATTCATTACCATGCCCCGACTCCCGAGTATCAGCAGGAGCACTCAGTCGACACGTATTACTCGCACTCACCGTCTCGAGTATCAGGAGCAATTTCAGAGGATCGGGGCATCGGAGGATCACCTCAAGATCGCCCTCTCTCTTCACCGACCGGCAGATCATGTATGCGCTTCAAGACTCACGACCCAATAAGTTTTTCTTTTTGCTTAAATAATTTATTTAACTCACATAGTCCGCACTTTTGCTTACATCATTTATTTAATTTTAATTCAGAGTATCTCGCGTGTTGTCAAAGTATTGGCTCATGGCAACAAAGTCCATACCGCACTCCATCTACATTACCCGCCCTACTTCAACAGCACTCACGCTGGTCGTGGACTCAGATCGCCACGCCACAAGAGACCATGAGTTGTTGCCGACTTTTATCGAGAGATGACACTCGATACTTCGCCATTTCACTTGCCATTTGGTGAAATGACGATCACCGATGACATCTCCCGCTCGCGCACCTTCCCATCTGGGGAACTATGCCACACCTCCCACCATCACCGTGAGTTTCTGAGTATGCCACACACTGCAGAGACATATCCGGGTGTGTCACGGGTCGAGGTCGCTAACAACACCCGTGGGGGTCTATATTACGCCTTCAAATGGTCTGGAGCAGTGTTTACGAGCGTAATTTGGAGGAGAGGGGTGACATTACGCTTGCCGTGAGGGTTTATCTCGCTTCTTCTTCCGACCTACAAGATCTTCACTACGAAGATCGGAGACAGTATGAGGCTGTTGGTCGATCTACCCGCATGATCCGAGTGCATGTTCTTGGAGGCTATGCATGGGATGCAGTGCACTAGCCGCCATGTATGAGTCCCTGAACACCGCGCTTTGAGGAGACAAAAGAAGTGTGGAGTGGTATGCCACCTATTTCGTGTACACTTCATTTTTTTGTTAAATCACACCGACTTTGGGTAATTTTTTTGAATTAAATATGTTATTTATTTTTTCATTTCAGCTTGGATTATGTGGTATTTCCTCTGATGGCGGAGAGGTTGCCTTGGCCATATCCAGTGGTGAGGAGCCACCGGTCCGGGCGCTTTAGGAAGAAGAAGTCGACCACCCAAGCTCACCCACTACAGAGGATGTCCGCCGGGCGCCATTCGAGGAGCACAGAGTCGGTAGCACTTTCGAGCGCAGATCTTCCTCTACAGAGGCTTCATCACCTGGCCGACTTCAGAGTTCCCTACATGCCCGAGCAGGTGCTCGCGATGGGCTTTGGGTACGTTTAGATAATCC
Source organism: Oxytropis ochrocephala (assembly GCA_020916435.1). NCBI lineage: Eukaryota > Viridiplantae > Streptophyta > Magnoliopsida > Fabales > Fabaceae > Oxytropis > Oxytropis ochrocephala. The sequence continues at coordinate 23,167,741 of CM037092.1, forward strand.
CGCGTGACCTCTCGTGAGGTCGTCCGAGTCATACCGAAAAGGCGTCTTTCAGATCACCCACTTCATGGTATCTCGTGGATGACATCCTCGCGCACTACTCGGCTTGCTCGGGCCGATCGGATGAGATCGCACGTAGGTACTTACAGTGGTACGTCCGCGCTTCTATCCTCAGACTATTACCGCTCCACCATCACCAAGAGCCGAGGCCCGACACCCTCCCCGTGAGCTACGATACGACGACGCCGGAGTGGGTGAGGAGGTTGTGACCGCCAGGGAGGGGATTCGTGATGGCGAGATCACGCGCGGGCGCTCTGGTCGACGACACTCCATAGGTCGGGTGGGGATGGCAAAGACCGGATGACATTTCGGGGGAGCTTAGACTACGGGACGAGGACGAGGCGGCGACGGCGTTAGTAGGATTTTGTATTTGTGCTTTGATGTATTGTACTCATGCATATTACTTTGATGTTGGCATTTTATTATTACTTTTTTCGTGTGTTATATTTTACGAGTTTTCAAATATTTTTGATTTCATTAATTTGATAAAACAAAGTTACACAAGTTTATAAAACATAAACAACTAGAATAAAAATAGACAGATAAAAAGAAAATACAATAGAAACTATCGAAGCCGGTGGAGTTAATCGACGGAAGGATCTCAACGACAAACCCTTCCGTTTCGACGCATGCATGAATGTAACTCTTCCATTTAAACATAATATGATTGGACATCATCTATCGGGAGGTCATCCTCGGTGTTGACATCCACGGCAGATCAAGAAAGACCTCCATCACCCATTCCTGCTTTCCGATAAACGATACGAATTATCTCATGCTCGCTGCTCTCGTTGAACCATCCGCAGAGTTTCGCTTAAGAGCATCAAATGATATGCAGTGTTTTAACCTACGCGATACAACATCTCTCCCATCGAAACTTATACCATCATCTTGCAAGATGATGCCCTGATGATCAGCAAACCCCATATTAGAATGAACGAGAGTGAGGGTTGAAGGCTCGTAGTATGACATTAGCGAAGCCTGCATCATCTTCACTTGTGTTGTGTGAGAGAAGGAGGAAGTTGAATTTTTGGGGTGAAAATAGTGATGGTGGGAGTGGGTATTTATAGTTGAGGTAAAAGATTATCAACCGTTGATTTTGTCGTGCAATCCACACTGTTGATCAACTTTGAAAGTGAAATCATGACCGTTAATTTTTTTTTTACAACTAAAAAAAATAATAAAATAAAACGCATCGTATATATGTCATTTGGGACATATATACGATGCGTAGTTTTACCACATCGTATATATGCCCTTAAGAGGTATATAGGATTGGCCGTATAAGATGCAGTCGTATATACCTCTTAAGGGCATATATACGATGTGGTAAAACTACGCATCGTATATATGTCCCAAATGAAATATATACGATGAGCCTTTTTTAAAAAAAAAATAGATTACAAAGGGTATTTTGAGGTTTTCATTATGGGTGAGGGTATGAGGGGAAAGGGTTGGAGTCCAAAAAAACAAGTCTTGTAAAGATTAGAATTCAATCAATGCAAGAGTAACTGTTTTTCAACAACTTCTGTTATTCGTTACAACGTACACCCCGTTAGAAATATGAAGGTGCATGTTTGTAATCTAAACCTTTTCATTGGACAAAAAAAAACCACCATTTTCATTTAAAAATAACGTAATGTGATTGGAATAGATGTAATTTAATATATTTTGTTTTTTTAAATTTAAAAGTTCTATTAACAAAAGCTTTGTGTCTCACTTTATCATGAAAGGTGTGTATATGATATTTGTGAATTGTGACGAACTCCATAACATGGTTTACAAGACTCAAAATCCCAAAGAAGGAAAACCTTTATATTTTTATTCAGCTTGCAAAGGCGCATACTAGTAGGTAGTGCCAAGAGTGAGATTTTAGGTGTCTTGAACGAACAAATACAATAATGCCCTTGTAATTTATTTAAACATATTTGTTGTTGCATTTTTCAACACAACACTCAAAGATACTTTCATCATCAAATTAGAACCTCTTTTTCTAATGCCTTCTAATTTTTCAAAGATACTTTCATCATCAAAATTATAAGTATCATCATGTTTTAAAAGTAAGTTTCAAAAAGTTTTAATATGTTTTCAAGTCATTATTAATAAATATCTAACATTATGTGGGTAGTTATAATTGTAATATATGACTATACTACTAAGTACAACAAATTTTGGTGCCTCTAAAAAAATGGGCCCCTGGGCGACCGCACCTTTTGCCCATGCTCAAGGCCACGACTAGAGAGTTCCAAGGACTATTACATTTGGAGGAGGCTTTGTTGGGGGGAGAGAGAGAGTATTGGGTGAGAACTCTTGTTTATTGTGATAAATGAGAACCTTTAATTATAACTGTTAGATTAAAATTAACAAACCAAATTTGTCATTAATTTGAGGATCGAGTGAGAACTCTTCTTCATTATAAGAAATGAGAACTTTTAATTATAAAAGTTTGATTAAAACAAATGGCTCGAATTACGTTATTAATTGCAAGATCTTGTATGATTATTCCGTTTTTAATTAAAGATCACATGAGATATTATAATCAATCTCATTAATCTATTAGCTTATTTGTCTATTTACAAAAGCTTACACTATTGAAATGTCATAAGCTTTCATAAAAGAAAGAGTGAAATAGCCCTAGGACAGGACATAGGACAAGCTTATGCCTAACATATTTTCAACTCATATCAAGCCCAGGCCAACAAAAACCCAACTTGTCCTAGCCTATTCCCACCCTTATAATTTCACTACTCATGCTTGATGTCAATCTTCATGTTAATGGAATCAGGTTGAAATTGAAGACATATATTTGCTCCTACGATCCAATAATGGTTTACAATCTTTAACTTAGTATTAGATGAGTATAAAGTCGTTCTTCGTTTCAATATGTTGGATCTATGTTTGTACGGATAGATTAAAACAATAAATTCTTTCTGACAAGTTTCATTTCAACAAACTAATAAAAAAAATCTCAAAATTTTTAAATTTTTTTTATTATATTTTTAATCTCCACAATTAAATTATCTTTCAGCTACAATGGAATATACACTACTTTCAGCCTTTTTTTTAGTTTTTAAATGGTTTTTCTTGCATGTCTTTTTATACCTTTTAGACCATGTAATGCAGTAATCTCATACGTCGTCTTCTTCTACCATTCAGCCTCAAATTATGTATTTTTAAATTGACCTCCATTCATTATTATTATTAGGCTTAAATATGTTAGTCCCTGTAAATATAGAGTCTTTTGATTTTAGTCTCTGCACAATTATTTTTTTAAAAAGATCATTGGAAAATCAAACTTTTTCAAATAGGTCATTCTGTTAGTCAAATGTTACAAAAAATGTTAGTTGACTAACAGAAATCTGATGTGTAATTTTTTTTTTATTTCTAATTTTTTTAAAGCTGATTTGGCTTGGTCATGTCATCAATTTTTATTCTAATTAATGAATTTTAAATTGTTGTACCAAATTAAATTAGGGTTTTTTTTCCACCATCTTATCCCTTATTCTTCTTCCCTATTTCCAGAGATCAGAATCCATTCACCACCTCCGGTAACCATTATCTTCTCTTTATCTGCACCATATTCAGATTCGTTTTCACACTCAATTTTAATACAAATCAATACCCAAAAACCATCCCCATGTAGTAAGTAGTTTTAGTTTTGGGCCTCTATTCAATTCGGCCCATTAGTTTTCAAATTCAGCTTTGTTGGACCGTTTTGTGCTTGTAATTGCTCCATGTACTTAAGGCCATTTTGGTCCATTTGAAAGTCAATGCAATCACATTTTCTGTTACTGTTAGTTACACGTGGTATTCAGAGCTCCAAGAACGGACCTGAACTGAAAGTGGTTTCGATTTAAAACTCCCGCTTCCACCGCTCGCTACTATGGCGCATAAAAGAGAGAGAACGGCAACGAAACTATGTGCATGCGGCGATACCAAGTTCGACGCCATTATGATCACCGGTCGATGTTGATGGAGAACTTGCTTCGCCAAGGAGTATCGGGAGATAGTTGAAAATGGAATTCTAAGACCGTGGCAAACCCAACCGCGAATCGCAGAAAGCATTGAACGAGGCGGTTGAAGGATCTAAAGGCAAAAACTATCTGCTCCAAGCCCTAGATCGCAACATTATAGAGACAATCTTGAAGATCGATACTCGAAAGACATTTGGGAATCTATGAAACAGAAATTTCATGGTTCCTCGAAGGTGAAGCGAGCGCAATTACAAACCCTAAGATCGGAAATGGAAGCACTACGCATGAAAGAAAGACGAAATCGTGAATGAATACTTCTCACACACTTTGCGATTGTGAACAAAATGAAGGCTCACGGGAAAAGATTTTCAAACCGTGGTGGTTGAAAAGATTATGAGGTCGATGATCGCACGATACAACTACGTCGTGTGTTCGATTGAACAATCGCACAATGTGGAAACGCTCTCAATTGGTAATCTTCAAAGTAGCATCCTTGTTGAAGAGGGACGAATGAAGTACCAGAAAAATGATGAACAAGCTCAAGCTCTCAAGGTCACTGCTTCAAGTGCAAATGGTGGCAGAGGAAGGGGAAGAACTTCCGGTGGCAGGGGTAGAGGGAGACAAAGTTCAAAGGAGCACATTGAGTGCTATAAATGCCACAAGATGGGGCATTATCAAAGTGAGTTCCCCAATCTTGAAGGAAAGGAGGCGAATTACGCGGGTTTCGATGAAGAAGAAGTACTTCTTATGGCCTGTACAGAGGAACATAAAGATTCACAAGTTGAAAGATGGCTAAAATGGTTCCTTGATTTCGGATGCTCAAACCATATGAGCAGCATCAAGGAGTGGTTCTTTGATCTCGATGAAAGCTTTAGGGAATCTGTCAAGCTCGGGAATGCTATGAAACTTGGTGTGATGGGAAAGGGAAGCATTAGATTGAAGATCAATGGGCTTGTGTTGGTCATCACGGACGTGTACTATGTTCTTGAGTTAAAGAACAATTTATTGAGTATCGGTCAACTTCAACACAGGGGGCTAAAGGTGGTATTTGAAGACGACATGTGTAAGGTGTATCACAAGTGAAGCGGCCTCTTGATAACTTTAGTAATGGCAAGCAACAAGGTTTTTACTGTGATGGGATCCACCACTATTTCTCGCCAGCTCGGGTGTATGAAGGTCACTAGTAATGATCTATCCAGCTCTGCGGGCACGTATGTATGCTCACCTCAATGCATGAGAGGTCAAGTTGTTGAATCGTAAGAACTTGGTGATTGGATTACCTGAAGTGAAGGCACCAGAAAGGAATTCTGCAGAATGCTTAGCAGGAAATCAGCACAGAGACAACATGTCTAAGAAGAGCAAGTGGAGGGCCTCGAGGAAGCTTGAACTGATCCATTCAGATCTACGTGGTCCCATAACACCGAATCAAACAAAGAAGAAGAGGTATTTCATGTCTTTTATTGATGATTTCTCTAGGAAAGTTTGGGTTTACTTTTTGTCTAAAAAATCCACTGCTTTTGAAACCTTTAAGAGATTTAAGACTATGATAGAGAAAGAATCACAGTGTGAGATTAGTTGTTTGAGGACTGATAGGGGTGGAGAGTTCAATTCCAATGAGTTTGTTAAATTTTGTGAAGAAAATGGCATAAGAAAACAATTTTATACAAGAATTCTCACACCCTCAAATGTAATGGGGTGGTTGAGAGGAAGAACAAAAGTGTTATGAACATGGTGAGAAGTCTCATTAAGGAAGGAAATTTGCCAAAACAATTTTGGCCTGAAGCTGTGAGGTGGTCCTTTTATGTACTTAATAGAAGCCCTACTGTCTCTGTGGATAATATGACCCCGAGGAGGCTTGGAGTGGAGTCAATCCTCGCTAAACACTTTAGAGTGTTTGGTTGCATTGCACATATGCATGTGCCAGATGCTCAAAGAAGGAAACTAGATGAGAAAAGCCTCAAGTGTGTGTTCTTAGGAATGAGTGAAGAATCTAAGGCCTATAGATTGTTTGATCCCATAGCTAAGAAGATTCTAATAAGCAAAGATGTAATATTTGATGAGAATGAAACTTGGGATTGGAGTGAAAAACAGGATAAGAGGAATGTATCTCAAATTATAGATGTGGAAGGAGATGTAGGAGACATAGAGAGTCCTGATCCTAATACTGATATGAATGAATTAATACAACAAAATGATTTAGAGACTAATAGTAATGCTGGTAATAATGATGAACCAGAACAGAATGATTTAGAGGGTGACAATAATGCTGGTAATAATGATGAAACCGATAGGTGTCTAGTAGGGTGAAGAGTTTTAAAGAAACCCTCTCACTTGGATGAATTTGTTTTAACCTCAAGGATTGAAAGTGATAGAGATATGATGAGTTTGACTGTGTTTGAGAATCTTGATGATCCTGTTAGCTATGATGAGGCAGTAAAACACAACAAGTGGAAGGAAGCTATGGATAATGAGATAGTATCCATAGAAAAGAATGATACTTGGAAGCTTGTGAAACTCCCACAAGGTGGAAAGAAAATAGGGGTGAAATGGGTGTATAAAACCAAGCTGAATGAAATGGGACAAGTAGAGAAATATAAAGCTAGGCTTGTTGCAAAGGGATATGCTCAAAAGTATGGTGTGGATTATGAAGAGGTGTTTGCCCTGGTTGCTAGATGGGACACCATTAGGTGTATATTGGCCGTAGCTGCCAATAAGGGTTGGAATGTGTATCATCTTGATGTAAAGAGCGCTTTCCTCCATGGAGAGCTTGAGGAAATGGTCTTTGTTGAGCAACCAGAAGGATATGTGCAGAAAGGTGAAGAAGATAAGGTGTATCAATTGAAAAAGGCACTTTATGGACTAAAACAAGCCCCAAGGGCTTCAGTACAAAGAAGATTGATGAGTACTTCAAGATTGGGAGGCTTTAAGAAATGCTCTCATGAGCATACTCTATATACAAAAGTCAAAAACAAGCATGACATCCTCATTGTCACCTTGTATGTTGATGACTTGTCGCTCACTAGTAGTAATGAGGAACTCACCGTTGAGTTTAAGGAATCCATGAGCGACACTTTGATATGAGTGATCTAGGAAGGATGAAGCATTTCCTGTGGGTCAAGTGACGCAGTAATAATCAAGGCATTTTTATTACACAACAGAGATACATTGGTGAGATACTCACTAGGTTTGGTATGCAAGATAGCAAACCAAAGAGCAAATCATGTGACTACAGAACTAGATTGACAAGAGGAGTGAGGACTCTAGCAAGGATAAGTGTTGATTCTACTATGTTTAAACAAATCATAGGTAGCCTAATGTACCTTAGTGCTACTAGACCGACATAAGTTTTGGTGTGAACATGATCGTGAGGTTTATGGATAAACCCTCCGATAGTCATATGATAGCCGCAAAGAGAATCTTAAGATACTGAGGGTACCACCGCCTAGGAATCATGTATAAGGTGAATGGAGGGGAGGATTTGATTGCTTATTGCGACAGTGACTATGCAGGGGACACTGAGGACAGAAAAAGTACTACTGGATTTCTGTTTATGTTGAGTTCAGGTGCTATCTCTTGGTCTTCTAAGAAGCAACCTATTGTGACACTATCCACAACCGAGGCAGAGTATGTTGCTGCTACCTATGGGGTCTGCCAAGGTGTTTGGTTGAAGAGAGTGCTAACTGAGATAAAAGTGTTTGGTAGTTCACTGTGACAATAGCTCTACCATCAAGCTATCCAAAAATCCAGTCTTGCATGGTAGAAGTAAACACATTGATGTGAGATATCATTTTTTGAGAGATATGTGTAAAGAAGGATCAATTGAATTGAGATTTGTGAGTTCTGAAAATCAACTAGCTGATTTGTTAACCAAACCTCTGAAAAATGACAACTTCTGCAGGTTGAGGAAGTGTTTAGGACTATGCTCTGCAAGTGAGGTTCTGTCAAAGGAGAACAATGAATCTGGTGAAGTGGCATGTTGAGCACAAATGACTTACTGATCTGGTTGTTTTCAGCACTTGTCTTGAGTCTTGTTGTAATGTTGTTTTGAGTTGTAATTTATGTTTGAGATGTAATTTCTGTTTTGAGTTGTAATTGTCTGTTTTGAGTTGTAATTGTGCGGATTTCTGCAATCCTTTTCTGCTATATCAGTAGAATTAAACTGACATATCAAAGATAGTTCAGTTTAAGGGAGGGTTTGTAGTAAGTAGTTTTAGTTTTGGGCCTCTATTCAATTAAGCCCATTAGTGTTCAAATTCCAGCTTTGTTGGACCGCTTTGTGCTTGTAATTGCTCCATGTACTTAAGGCCATTTTGGTCCATTTGAAAGTCAATGCAATCACATTTTCTGTTACTGTTAGTTACACCCCACCCCCCATCAAATAACCCCAAGAAAACCCCCCAAAACTAAACTCAAGAAATCTGTTTGTATTTTGATGGGAAAAGCAAAAGAGTGAAAGAAAGGAAGAGCTGTTAAAAGAGATTCAAGAAAAAACGTAAGGACTGAAATGTATATTCTTTGAAAACACTCATTCATTGCATGATTTCACCTTGATGAAAAGTTATCTCCTTTTGCTAGTCTATGTCTGATTAAAGCTTGAAATTTCCCTTGGTGGGTTTTGAATCTAAGTAACACTAAATCGAAGCCTCTTCTTCTCTCTTCATTTCTCCCGCTCTCTATTTCTTCATTTCCACCATTCTCTGAGTGTGTGTAAATTGGTAGAGTGAGGCTGTGTTATTCAATTCATTATGCCTTTTAATTTCTGGATAGATGGGGTTGTTGTGGAAAACATTTCTTTTTCTTAAAGTTATTTGTATGATAACAATCTCCTCCCATTCGATTATTGTAATATAAATAAATTATCTCTCTCTCTCTCTCTCTATATATATATATATATATAGAGAGAGAGAGAGAGAGAGAGAGAGAGAGAGAGAGTGAGGGAGACAGATTAAAGATAGCTCAATTGACAAATGTCGGATATTGTTAAGATGGATATCTTGCAAGACCTCACATGTGTGAGTGAGTTTCTAGTGGCAATTGTCACTCCATCTACAAACCAAAAAGAAAAGCAAGAACGAGTTTGACGGTCCAATCCTTGCAATTTGTTGAGTGAGTTTTCAGCACAAACTATGGTTCCCTCTGATGCTATGATATATATATATATATATATATATATATATATATATATATATATATATATATATATATATAGATAGAGATTAAAGATATCTTTATCTTTATCTTTATTATATTTAAATAAGAGTTTTTCAAAAAGCCACATCGCCAGCTAAAAAGCCACATCACATTTAAAAAAGCCACATCATCGCTAAAAAGCCACGTCACAACACAATAAAAAAATCAACGGCAGCCAATGCATTACTGCAATCGCATAAGATCTGGACGGCTTAATTAACGGTGCAGCCAATGCATTCCAATTGTATCCTTCAGATTTAATTTAGAACTACAATGTTAGCCTTAAAAAACTACCATGCTTAATTAACCGTATAAAATAGAAGTTGGGGAAGGGTAAGTTGAAACTTCAAACCCTTCCTGTAACTTTCCTCAATTTGATCTCTCTTCTCCTCTCTCACGGCCCGAATTTTTTCTTCTTTTTTTTTTATTTGACAGATGATACAGTGTCGTCACAATCATTAACGGGAGAGGGTGATTAACGAAGAAAATGGATTGAAGCAATGGAGGAAGAGGGAGGGGAGGGCTACTAAATAGGTTGTTCAGAGAGTTTGGTTTTTATTTTTGTGCATTCTTTGATTTTGTTTTGTCATAGGTTAATCTGTATTGTCTCTTGAGAAATATGTTTCCTCATGTTATCCACTATGAAAAATCAATCATGTATGTGTTATCAATCCATGTTTTCATCGATGAAAACTATTATGTCGTTTACACTTAATTATTTTTTGTGCAGAGTGATTAATACTCCTACATAACCAATCCTTGCTTCTTCCTCTTCGGTCTTTACAAATGTTGAATCAGAAACAGTCGTTCCAAGTGAGTAATTATAAATCAGGCTATGAGGCATTAGTTTAATATCCCATTTTTTCCAGTGCAACGGTGTAGCAAATCAATAACATATCAACTACTCTTTTTTACCACTTTCTTTCGGTTTCCCTTCTTTGGTTGGAGAATTAAAGTACTTTTATCATTGGAATCTTTGAGGATATTGTGTTAGGTTCATGTTTTTTGAAGCTTTTAACTTCTTTTCTATTTTCTTACACAATTGGTTTGATAATTTTTAAGATGCCAAAGAAATGTGGCCTTAATATATTTAGTTTTTGGTTTGACAGATTACATATTAAGTTGATTTTCATGCTTGATTATATTTTTCCTCAAACTTAATTTGTATAAAATATCAGCTCTTCCAATTAGTTGAGGTATTGGTTCTGAATTTTTTATTATTGTTTTGAAGGAACGCATACGTCTATCTTTCATGTGGTGATCAATCATTCCTCTCTTTGCTATCTAATGTTGAGAGTTGGGATGTCTATTAGAACAAATGTGCTTCTATACCTTAGTTTTGAATATATATTTATTGAACAAATGATTCTTACTGTTGTAGAGTGGTTTCTCCTTTTCCTTTATATGATATGATGTCATTGGATATTGTGGATCACCCATAAAATATGGGGCCTGAGGCTGGAGGGTATTTTATTTTATTTGGCAAGAAAATAGTTGGTAAATAAAAATTCATCAATTGCATTGTGAGCGAAAGTATCATTGTATTTGGATGAATCAAACTCACAGGAAATGAAAATGTATTTATTTATTTATTTATTTATTTGATTATTTTCTTATTTATTTTTTTCACGACATGTATTTATTTATTGATTATTGATATCTTCACATTATAATATTAGAGTGCATAGAACATGGCAGTGTCGCCAAAATATATTCTTCCATAAATTCAATATTCTTCTGTTTTCTCACTTCATTTTCCTTTTCCTTTATTTTTATGAATTCAATAATAGGTTTTCCCTCGGTTGTAGCGCAGCGCAGTAAAATGAGCTTCAAAGGAAGATGCATAACAAGTTAAAGTGTGAAACCAATGGATTTTGGTAAGCCACTATTTTCAGACTACCCATCCTAAAAATGAGGAGAGTAAGCCAATGGATTTTTGAAACAAGTTAAAGTCTTCCTCTTCCTCTTCCTTTAAAGTGTTGCCTTAATTGACAAATTGACCATTTACACTTTTTTATCAACACTGTTCTCAATGTTGAAGATCCCCTCGCACTCACAGGTACTTGGTTCGAGAATTATCTCTTTAAAATACCGACTACCATTGCACGCGGACAATGCATTTAAATGGCATCATAGTCAATATGCTATGTATGCATCTTGCTTTTGTCACCGACTATACAATTTTTCGAATGACGGTAGAGGTAAATTTTGAATCCAAGAGATCATATGGACCTGTTCCGTTAGACTTCGGCATATCTTGCAAATTTGAACTATTGTCTATATTAGATTACTATTATTCTAAAGTTGTTTCAATATGTACGTCAATGTTTCAATGAACAGGATTGGGAGTTGTACTGCGAGTCTATTTCGGTAGCAGTTCTGTCCGGCCCAGGCTATCCACATGGTGGGTTGGATATAGCTCCCAATCGTGCCGGATGTGTTGGAAGGGGCGTGGGTTTCAGGAAACGCATATACGCACCCTGGAGTTCTTAGATCTATATTTAATTAATGAGAAGTTTACTAATGGCTATATTTCCCGTTATTTCACACAATAGGGAGATTTGATCCCTATATGTGTTGTTGTCCAATATTGGCTCCCATATTTTTCAAAAAACTTAGATATAAATAAACTATATTTTGAGTTTTATTTAAACATTGTCTCTTTTATGTTTGTTGACAAATTAGAAAATTGGACATTTAGACAATATAGATGGTCATTTGTACGTTTAAATTTGTCTATAGTAATTTCAGTATGTATCTAAAAGTAGCAACTTTTAAACTATTCTAAATTCAGATTAACCAATCAATGATGCTATGTTCAGATAAAATGTATACCCGCTTATAATTTCCGCTTTCACTTTAATGAGCAATAATGCGTTGGTTCTCATTGTAAATTTGAATCACACAAACTCAATCCAATATGTTTGTTTTAAATCTCAATCCAATATTTCGAACCCATTAAACGAACTAATTTTGAATTACATAAATTCAATCTCAATTCAATATTTCGGTCCAACCTTCGATTAACATAAATAAAATGACATATTATTTACATGAATTATTTATATCATCTTCGCCGTGGAAAATACAATAGTCTACTATATAACCTATTTCCCAAAGATTTCACACAATATGGAGATTTGATCCTGTCTCGTGTTTTTGTCCAATATTGACCTCCTAATTTTCTAATGACTTAGATATAAGTAAACTATATTTAAGTTTTATTTCAATATTGTCCCCTTTATATTTGTTGACAAAGTATAAAATTTGACATTTGGACAACGCAAATTGTCATTTGTATGTTCTAAGTTGTCTATAATAATTCTGAATGTATATACAATTAGCGACTTTTTAAACCACACGAATTTCATTACCCTATTATATTCTAAAGTGGGAGTAAAGACGCAATTTTTTCGAAAAACGCGTATGCATCACATGAAACGACTAAAGACGGCAACCAAAAATTTGTTAACGACACAATTAACCACTCAATGACGCTATGTTCACATAAAATGTATTCACGTGCTGGCACGGATGTACATTTGCTTAAAATTGCGGCTGACAACACATTAAATACGTATTAAAACGGATTAACAGGTACAATAAACACAATTTATTCATGACCATCAATCGTGGGACAAAAAACGTGTGACAATAAAGATAATTTTGAACTACCAAAGTATTAATTATGACATACTCACTCACGCTCGGATCTAACGACTACCAATGAGTCAAAAACTCGTAACAATAACAACGGTCAAGACTTTATGTAATTTAAAGTTTATTTTTAAAATAAAATCAAAATCAATTATCACATTGATTTAATCATTTATTAGTGTCATTCATTGTTGGTCGACTAACAAATCTCACCATTCAACAACATAAGGGTTTTTAACCAAAAGTTATCACCATTCATACTGAATGTTTTTGCAATTCAAAACAAAAGTCTTCTCTGAGTTCTTAAAATTTTAGAATAATCTTCCTGCGGTTATTTTTACTTATTGCACTTCGCACTTAACTCATTGTATGTTTCGATTGTTTAATTTTTGCAGACATCAGCCATGGATCTTCACCGTGCTTACTTCGATGACTTCTTCCAACATTTTGACTATGTCAACATAGCGTATTTGAAGACTGGCCGGCGTCCAAGCTCTGGTAATTCTGTCACTTTGTTTCGTAAAAATCACTACATTCTAAGAACTCAGCTATATATTTTATTTTGACGATATACATAAAAATTACCCCATGACAAGAATCTTCTTTGACCTAAGCTCAACGAATTTGCTTCAGTTTTAATGATCACCTACTGATTTATTTTAAGATCAAAAGAATATTCTTTGGCCTAAGATCTTCTTTATTATTTTATGCTAATGATCACCTCAAACTTCTATTTCCTACGAGTTAATCTTCCCCCCTTTAGTAATATGATTATTGGCCTAAGATCATCTTTATTATTTTATGCGTTACTCATTTTTAAAATTTTGTAAACAATTTAATCATAGTCCTCTAATAACTCTTTTAACTGTAGTGAAGGAATTGACTGTATTGTTGAAGATCATGCGGGGAGAGCGTTCTTCTACCTTAGGGGTGACACTGCATTTCACTTTTATGAGCAACACCTTCGCAATTACGAGGTGAATGAACTGGTAAATACACAGCTGGCTCTATCATCCATTTATTATGCGAATTTTGTTTCCCTTTGTAGCATGGCATTTCATAGTTTGTGTATTGTTTTTAGATTTTGTATCCGTATGCACTCAATGATCGTTGGTTTCGTACGCGTGTTTTCAAGATCAGTGGACACTTTCCTAATCGATGTACCGTAGACCAGATCTGAATGGTTGTAGACATTGTCGATGATTTCGCGATTCTCAAAATGGATGAAGAGGTAGAATCATCCTTACCTTACTCATAGCTAATATAGTCAGCCCGAAAATTGAAGAGTGTATTTAGTAATATAACCGCATTTCACCGTGGTGTTAAATGGCTTCTATATACAGGAATACATTGCATATGAACGATCAAAATGGGTTGCCGCTCCACAATTACCATGGTCTGGTAACCAAGCGTCTCATGTACCATCTTTAGACACACCCAGATGTTTCCAAACTCAGGGTCTCACAATGCGAATACACGCTCCTTTTTGATGAAATAGCACACTGTGGCCACCATCAGCTTCTACGATGCCATAGCTAATTGAGCAATCTCTATATTGCAGATTTCTTGCCAATTTTGAACCACCATTTTTTCTTTATTGTTATTTATTCGTCTTTCATGAGGACAACTTAAAAGATTAGGGAGTTTACTTCAGATATGAGCGTCAATCCGTTCAACTATGATGTACTCTTATTATGGTTCGAGATTTCATGCGCCATGATCAATATGATGATTATTAGTAACTCTCATAACGTGTAAACTTAATAGAAAAAATGGGTATTTCACCGTTCGAGCTTGGCACTGCATAATCATCATTCATAAAGAACCCTTAACTTTTGTATGCTGTAATTTCCAAAAATTGAAGAAAATATACCTAAAATTGATGTTTAAATTTAGAACCGTTTATTTGTGGTGAATATCTTGATTTATTTTAAGTTAAACTAATCAAATATACCCTGATGTAAAAGTAATCAAGACATCCAACTCCAATGTCAACTCTGTGCTATAGACCATTGAGTCTCTCTCAGTATCAAACCATTAAAGTGTATCTGATCTTATTCAAAATTTACATGGTGCTTGCTATCAAAATTTTGACCCTGTGGTATAGAAATTTTCGCCATCATTAAGGATCATGAGTTGTGGTTTATAACTCTAATTTAAGTTTGATTAATGCAAATCATATAATTTAAGATTTAAGCAAGCTGTATTCTTAAATCTTAAATTCACATCAAGAATACAGCTTGCTAAAATGAGGTCCCTTATGTTCTAAGTTGTCTATAATAATTCTGAATGTATATACAATTAGCGACTTTTTAAACCACACGAATTTCATTACCCTATTATATTCTAAAGTGGGAGTAAAGACGCCATTTTTTCGAAAAACGTGTGTGCATCACATGAAATGACTAAAGACGGCAACCAAAAATTTGTTAACGACACAATTAACCACTCAATAACGCTATGTTCACATAAAATGTATTCCCGTGCTGGCACGGGTGTACATACTAGTATAAATACAAAGGAAAGTGCCATAAAAGGAAGTGAATTCTCTTATGTTAGAGAAAAACAAGCATTATATTTCTAATCTCCAAGAAAAACATCATCAGACTTTAGTTAGCTTGCACCTAACAGAATCACTAAGTGCAAGCCTAACCGATTACAAATTGGGCTAGTGACAACACTAGGCCTTGAACTAAACTGTAAACAACTTGGGCTAGCAACAATTCTAAGCTCACTAACTAAACTAAGGCCTAAAATTTTTGACCAAAAAAAAAAACTAAGGCCTAAAAGAATTACAATACTATTTACATAGATTTCATAGTTTATAGATAAATTACTCTTTCTATTTTTCTAAAACTTATTTGTGTGATAGCAATCTCCTCCCATTCAATTATTGTAATATAAACAAATTCTCTCTTTCTAAATGGATGGTGGAGATTTTACTAGACGCTCGTGTCACATGAGTGGATCAATTCCCCTTTTATTGCTTTATTGTGGTGCATATGTGTCTCACCTTGAATATCCAACCCAAAAGAAGATAGGTACGTCGATGATATCAAGGCAACACGAAATAGAAGTGTATCATTTGTATGTCCATGAGGTTATATTCTATTTAGTCTCTGACTTTTCAAATATGTTCAATTTGGTTCCTGACTTTTCAAATATTCCAATTTAATCCCAAACATTTACAAATGTGTACCAATTTAGTCCTTCTACCAAACACCGTTAGTTAATAGTGTTGACATAGCTGACGAGAGGCAGTTAAGTGTCGGCATGGTAAATGTCAAGGACCAAAATTGAGGACTTATCCTAAATATAATTCATAAGTACAATAAGTAATACTAAAACCTGCCTCTCACCTTTTAATTATTAATTTTGATTATTTAATTATATTTACTATTTAGTAAAGTGATGAATCTTTTGAATTATATTTAAGATAAAATTGACACTCAATCAAAAGATTGTTCCCGTTAATGCTTATAATTATACAATTATTAGATAAGAAATGTTCTCAAAACATGTTACACATTGACATTTGATTTGATAAAATCAAAATGAAGTGGGTGACAGTGTGACCACCACAAAATTCGTCGTGTCCATTTCCTACATCTCTTTGAACTGTTTTTAGAATAACTTTATCTCTGCCTAACCAATAATTCTAATCAAATTTTACTATGTTGTGGCCTATCACTTTCTAAGTGATGCTAATATACAAGGGAACAAACAGATAGTTAAAATTAAATCATCATCACCTGAGAAAAGTAAAGTGATGAATCTTTTGCCACTCGTGTATGAATTTGTGTCGATTAGAAATCAGATGAAAAACATATGACTTTATGATAAAGTGCATTGAGTTTTTTTTTTGTCTTGTTGATGGTTTAATTGAATTTAGTTTTGATCCATTATTTGATGTAAAAATAGTTTCAATTTTATACTATTAAATATTATTGTCATATATGTCAAAATCTTGTTATGAAACTTTTGAGACCATGCACCAAGTCACCAACCAAGGATATCACTTCAATCGTGTGGTTGGTTAGTGGAATCTTTATGATGTTTGTTCATGACACCAAACAATGGTTCTTTGCACATGGACCAATATTGAACCGTGCAGATTCAAAATATCAAACAAGAGGCAACCCATTAATGCATCTCCAAAAACGATTGAGAGGAGAATTTGCTTTTCCATGTGGTAAAAATTTATTTAATGCCATAATTAAAAAGTATAGTATCGTGTTCAGTGGTTTGTGAAAATCTAAAACAACTTAAAATTTAATCTAAATCAATATGTTTGGTTCCTGACACTTTTTGTGCTCCGGTAAAACCCAATCCAACACAGAGTAATTTGGGGTTTTTCTTTTCCCATTTTCCCTCCCACCTTAAATTCCCATTTCCACTCCCACTTAAATTCCCAAAATCCCCCTTGATATGTTGTTATCAAGTGTGTAATGGAAATGCGGTATCACATAACACACTCGAGATCTTGTTACCAAGAGGATTTGGTATAAAAATAAGATTACAAGATACCAAGCATGCTGAATTTTGTGAGAATTCATTCCCATTCCACACTCCGTACCAAGGTACCGAAGGGTTTTGGTATCAAGATAGCAAAATACCTTTGTAATAAGATTCCGAGCGGGTTGAAGTTGCGGAAAAAGTGTTGCACGAGGCTACTTTAAAACTGTGGTATTTTTGGAAGTTTAGGTTCGGGTGCGGAGGTGTGGAAATAAATCCCTAGTTTGGTTCGGGCAACAAATTTTGAAAGGCAAATTCGGGAACACGAACCAACTCATACTAGCTCATAGTAGTTTTGTAATTTCAGAAGCTAGAAGATGTTATTTGCTTAGACTTTTTACCCTAACAAATTATCATTAAGTTGTAAGATTTTAGTACTATAGATTGGAAGACTATTAATAGGTTTGAGTTTAATTTGGTGAAATTTCTAAATTTTAGAACATTTTTTTGGCTATTTAGAAGTGTTAGAATATAACAAAAGAAATTTACTGTTTCATATTTTAAAAACTAACATTTTGGTGCATGACCCTTGAGTCCAATCCGGACTAACTCATCCAATATTTGTTAGATGGAGTTGGTTAGCAACTTAGCTGCCTATGATGAACTCTATTGTATAAAGACAACTATCATTCAATAACAGAAGTAGTTTTTTCTCAATATTTCACTCCTTACATCTAGCGTCATAGCTCCATATTGGGGCATGTTCTGAACAACAATTGCGTGAGTAGCTTTGAGAAAAAGTTCGAGTAAGAATGCAGACAAGTTGAGTGTGAGTGCAAATCCATGGCGCCCGATTCAAAGAACGAATACAAACACTTTCTGAAACCATCAGTTCTTAGGTTCGATGGTCAGTATGATCATTGGGCCGTGTTAATGGATCCTTAGGTTAAAGGAGTATTGGCATTTAATTTGATTGAAGAAGGCGTGTACAATACTCCATCCGATGCAACCTCGGAAATTGACAAAAAGAGGGTCAAGAAAGAAAATTGAAGGACTTAAAAGCCATGAATTACTTATTTCAGTCCATATATAGGTCGAATCATCTTGGAAACAATTCTTGTTAAGGGTACATTGCGAGACATATGGAATTTGATGAACGAGATATATGAAGGTTTACAAAAGTGGAATGGGGTCAGTTTGAAGCTCTTCGAAGGAAATTCAAACTTCTTGGTATGAAATAAAGCAAAATAGTAGATGAGAACTTTGCTAGAACACTTGTATTGCAAGCAAGATGAAAGAAAAATGAGAAAAGTTGGAAGAATCCAATAATGTGGATCAATTGCTGCTTTTTTGTTCTCCTGGTTCTATGACAGCAAAACTCAATTATGTTGTCTGATCAATTGAAGAATCCAATAATGTGAGGAAGCTTGCAGTTGATGAATTGCAGAGTAACTTACTTGCTCATGAGAATAGAATCAAGGGCTACAAAGAGGAGGAACAAGCTCTGAAGCTCACTAGTAGTGGCGGATCTTGGGAAAACAATTGGAGGGGGCCAAGTTAGTAACAAATATATATAAGATTATTCACCATTTAGACCAAGTTGTTTCATTTGGTTCAGTAGTAAAGTTTTAGTATGTCAACATTCTTGACCATGGTTCAAATCCCGCGAGGATCAATTTTTTGTTTTAATTTTGAGAAATATATACAAAATGATGGTAAAAAGAGAAAATGTGGAGCCACAAGGAGTCGAACCAGAGACTAGAATCTCGATAACATCAAGTCTAACCAGTGTGCCGCTCATCACTTTCGGTTAATATTATTCATTTAGTTGTATATAACCTAATGCTGTGTATAAAATATATGTGTATATAGTACATTTTTAAAAATTTGGGGGGTACCGTGGCATCCTTCTACTCCTAAGAAGAACCGCCACTGCTCACTAGTGAAGGAAGAACCAGAGGATAGGTCATGCACCCTCACTGTAGGACATGGGAGATGCAAGCACTCAACAAGAAGAACTTGATCATTGTGTTTCAAACCAATGAATGTAATGTGTATCATCTAGAAAAGGGATTAATCATTAAGTTAGTAACAAAATGTTTAGACAGTTATTGTTACTAATTGCTTTAAAGTCACTAGTGAATATACCATGCAGTTGTGGCATAAAAGATATGGCCATCTCAGTCTTAAAGGATTGAAAACTCTGATCAAGAAAGGGATGGCTAAAGGACTGCCAAATCTGGATGGATCAACTGAAGTTTGTGGTGAATGAATGGCTACCAAGCAACAGAGAGAACCTTTCCCTAAGGAAATCATGTGGAGAGTAACAAAAAAAGCAAAGAATTGATCCACTCTAATACATGTGGACCAAGAAAGCCATAATCAAACAGTAGGAAGAGGTACTTTATGACTTTCATAGATGATTTCAGTAGGAAAACTCGGATATATTTTCTTTCTTAAAAGTCTAATGCTTTTGACACATTTAAGAAGTGTAAAGTGATTATCGAAAAGGGGAGTTCACCTCAAATGAATCTGACATTTCTTGCAGAGAAAGTGGCATTAAAAGACAATTAACAACTGTATATACTCCACAACAAAATGGAGTAGCTGAAAGAAAAATAGGTCCCTTATGAATATGGTAAGACGTGTGTTCTTTGAGAAAGAAGTTCCTAAGGAGTTCTGGACTATATGATAACCTTAGAGGGGGGGTGAATAAGGTTATATGCTAAAAATGAAATCTTTTTGATTTTCGAAAAATTAACGATGCAAGTTTAAATCGAATGCGGAAAAAATGATTTAAACTATATACAACACCTAAGCAAGCTATAACAATGGCATAAACAATTATAGTGATATTGAAATCTTAGCGCGATAATATCAAATGCAATGACAGTTAACAATTATAAAGAAAATGCAAAGTAAAGATAAGGGAAAGGAGTACACCGTGATTTTAGCGAGGTTCGGGATAAAAGCCCTACTCCCTCCGGCTTTGCAACCTTTGGACTTTGGTAATCACCACTATAAGAGAAGAACTTCTTCAACGTTTTACAAGCAAGCAACTTCCCTATAGCTACCACACCAATCTCAATTTTCCCCAAATTGAGAACCCAAGCTCCCCGGTAAGGATTTCGCTACAATTCAATCTCCCCGATTGAACTACCCAAGAAAGCTTCCTAGGATTTCACAACAACCAAGTATAAACGTTTACAAGTAGAAACTAGGATCCAATCACTCAAGCAATATAACAATATGTAGTTGAGAGAGATGATAGATTTGAAACCCTAGATGAAGAACGTGAAGAGATGAGTGTTACTGTGAGAGTTCTCGTTCTTTTCTTTTCTTTTTGATTTGTGGGTTGTGTGTATTTGATCGTGAAAACCCTATGTTCTATTTATATGGATTGTAAAAATATGACCGTTGAAACAAATCTTAACTCTATTGGGATAAGTAGACAATCGATTGATTGCTTAAAAGAAATAGGAGAGAAATCGATTTCTAGCTTAAAGAAATAAGTGAGGAATCGATTTCTAGCTTTAATGAAATAAGAGAAAAATCGATTGCTAGTTTCAAAAACAAGTTGTGCTTCCAAAATAATAGAAAGGAAATCGATTCCTTGCTTAAGAGAAAGCAAGTCATGAATCGATTGTTTTCTTTCAACTATAGAGCCATTAATCGATTTCCATCTTTAAAAATAAGGCCAAAATCGATTGTTTTCTTTCCAAAACAAGTTCTTTCAAAACAATCAAGTCATGAATCGATTCTTCTCTTTAAAAAGTGAAGCCATAAATCGATTTTCTTCTCTAAAGAAGGAAGCTCAAAATCGATTTGTAGCTTTAAACCAACAAGCTCAAAATCGATTTTCTTCTTTAAATTAACAAGCTCAAAATCGATTTCTAGCTTTAAGGTACCAAGTCAAGAATCGATTCTTTACATCAAAAACATATTCTTTTAAAACACTAAGCTATGAATCAAGTTTCTTTATAAAAAACAACAAATCATGATTCAACACTTTTCTTTAAAAACAACTTGTGCCTAACCTATTTAATCATGCTTTTATATAAAAGATTTTAACAAAACAGTTCTATTTTAAAAGATCATCTCTCAACTACAAAAGTCATAAAGCTTAAGTGACGAGATCTTACACGTGTCCTATGCAAAGCAATATAACACATAAGTCTTGAACGCTTGAGTAGCTCCTTCTCTGAACTGCTACACTTTAAGATATCATGTCAAGCGCTTTAGTTCATGCCATATGCTTTGGTTCATGCCCTGTACTTTGGTTCAAGCCCTGTGCTTTGGTTCAACTATAACCATTAGTAAACAGATTGTAATTTGTTATCATACAAAAACAAAGAGTGTTTGACCTTGGTTCAATAACTCCCCCTTTTGATGATAACAAATTACCTTATGCATAGGGAGGCGATAAACAAGAAATAATGGCATAAGCCCCCAAGCATAAGCATCAAGAAAAAAACAACTTACACGCGCAAGAGAACCAAACATAGTGAGTTAAATAAACAAGCAACAAGACAGCAAGACTTTTCCCCCCCTTTGTTTTCATCGAAAGGAGGGAAGACACACAAGACATATAGCACATAATATAACAAGCACATAGCACCTCAAAAATACATCACATAATCACAGGCTGGCAAAATCAAGCATACCGAGCTCTCTCAGGATCTTACAAAATTGAGCTTGGCTAGTGGTTTCGTGAAGATGTTCGCTAGTTGGTCATCGGTACCTACAAATTTTAATGATATGGTCCCCCTAGAAACATGGTCTCTAATGAAATGATGTCTTATCTCTATATGCTTAGTTCTAGAGTGTTGGATGGGGTTCTTAGCAATGTTAATGGCACTAGTGCTATCACATAGAATCGGCACATTATCATATAACAAACCAAAATCCTCCAAAGTTTGTTTCATCCACAAAACTTCAGGCAACACAATTTCCAACCGCCACATATTCTGGCCTCGCCGGTGGACAAAGCGACCTGTTTCGGCTTTTTACTAGACCGGGAAGTCGACAAGGCCCTAAAAATGACGAGTTCCACTAGTATTCTTCCTATCTAATGTACAACCAAAGAAAATCAAAGCATCACAAAACCGACCAAATCAAATCGACTCGATTTGGGTACCACATCCAAAACCTATGGTTCCCTTAACATATCTAAGAATCTGTTTTACAGCTTTTAAATGTGATTCTTTGGGACATGCTTGAAATCGAGCACACAAGTACACAGCAAACATAATATCAGGTCGAGATGTAGTTAAATATAAGAGACTACCGATCATACCTCGATACATCGTTTCGTTGACTGGTTTATATTTCTCATCCTTATCCAACTTTGTTGCAGTTGCCATGGGAGTACCAATCTTCTTTGCATCACCCATGTCAAACTTCTTTAGTAACTCCTTTGAGAACTTGTTTTGACAGATGAAGATTCCTTCCTTCATTTGCTTCACTTGAAGTCCCAAAAAGAAGTTCAGCTCCCCCATCATGCTCATCTCAAATTCGCTAGTCATCATGTCAGAAAACTCCCCCTTTGATGGACTACCAATTATTTTCTCCATGGGATGATCTCGAACTGATTTCCAAGTCTTGGGAAAATCATCATGTGTTCTTCCATGGATATGGTCATCGATGTCTTGGGGCTCTCGTTCCACTTCAGCTTCTTCTTGAGGTTCCACTTTCACCTCGGCTTCTTCCACAGTTTCTGCGAATGATTCAGGCATTCTGTCTTTGATCACTTCAACCATTTCATCCTCATCATCAACTTTCTTTGCAAAAGGGTTAGTCTCATCAAAAGAAACATGTATTGATTCTTGCATACATTTATCAATTTTATTGTAAACAATATATGCTCTACTATGACTTGAATAACCCATAAAAATACCTTCAGTTGATTTTGCATCAAACTTACCCAACTTGTCCTTTGTATTGAGAATGTAGCACTTACTTCCAAAAACCTTGACGTATGAAATATTTGGAGCTCTACCGTTCCACAACTCGTATGGCGTCTTGTTAAGAGATGGCCTCAGGTACACCCGATTGAGCACATTGCATGTTGTATCAACTGCATGTCCCCAAAAATACTTGGGAAGGTTGTGCTAGTTCTGCAATATTGTTCTAGTCATCTCTTGTATGGTTCTGTTTCTTCCTTTCCACCACACCGTTTTGTTGAGGAATCCTTGGAGCCGAAAAAGTTGTGATAAACACCATACTTTTCACACCAAGTCTTGAATGATGAATTTTCGTACTCTCCTCCATGATCACTTCTAATTTCCTTGATGGCCAAACTTTTCTCATTCTGTAACTTTCTGCACAACTTAGCAAACTCATTAAAAGCATCACTTTTATTAGCAAGTAGAATGACCCAAGTATACCTAGAATAATCATCTACAATCACGAAGACATACTTGGCCCCTCCTAGGCTTACAACATCAATCTCACCAAATAAATCAAGATGGAGCAGTTCAAGCACATAGTTAGTGGAAATAACAGGTTTTGACTTGAAGGAAGTTTTATGCAACTTACCCAGCTGACATGCATCACATAATTGACCCTTTTCATACTTCAGCTTGGGTAGACCTCTAACATGCTCATTCTTACACAACTTAGATAAAAGTTCTATACTAGCATGTCTTAGACGTCTATGCCACACATTCACATCATCAGCAAAGAAGACATGCATACAATATCATCACTTACATTGTCAAAATCAACATAATACACATTATTTTCTCGAAAGCCAGTAATATAAAATTTTGAAATCCTATGAGTAATAACACATTTATCAACATAAAACTTCACATCAAAATCACTATCACATAATTGATTAACACTTACCAAGTTAAATTTCACACCATCAACTAGTAAAGCATTCTTAATCTTGATTGTGTTTTCCTTACCCACACAACCTTTACCTATTACTTCAGCGGATTCATTGTTGGCAAACTTCACAGATCCACTTGCCTTGTTGCTCAACTTCAAGAATAGTGAGGCATCACCAGTCATATGTCTCAAACACCCACCGCATCAACCATCCACACATTTTTCTTCTTGGATGATCGACCAACCTTAGGGTGTCATTTGCCATAAGAAAAACACCATTAGCGAGTGTCAAGATTGTTCCATGTGGCCTCGTGGGTCTCGGATTTCCATAAGACAAACAACATTTGTAACCTCCTCTTCTTCATCTATTTCACCTCGGTGTCAATATCGTCCCATGTAGCCTTCATGGCTTTCTTTTGTGGGTACTTGGACTTTAGCTTTGGGATAGTTCACCTTGAGATGACCTCTGTTTATTGCATTCAAAACATTTTGGGTGATCATCTCTTTTCTCATAACTATCTCCTTTTGTGTATTCAGATTTCTTTGAATAGTCACCCTTCCTAAGCTTGTTGGGTTTCATGAATTTTTTGAATTTCTTGGCGAACATAGCCATGTCTTCATCATCGTATTCTTCATCGGACTCAACCTCTTTCCTTGCCATCTTAGGAGTCTTGGAAACCGCAAGAGCAAGAGTTTTCCTTTCTTTGATCGCTTCTTTTTCTTGAGTCTTCTTAGCGCCAACACCACCTCAAATGCAAGAAGTGACCCAATCAAGTCTTTCGAGGTAAAGTGCCAATATCTTTGGTTTCGGTGATAGCACAAGTCTTGGGAAAGAACTCACTAGTCAAGGATGCAAGAACCTTCCCATTCAAACCCTTCCGTTCAACACTTCTTCCCAAGTGCTCTTAAGTTATTCACTATCAGGTTCAATCTCTGGTGCATAGTTGCAACATATTCACCATCCTTCATCTTGAAAGCTTCATACTCAGAAGTGAGAACTCTAATCTTTGTATCCTTCACTTGACTCATACCAACATGTGTTGCTTCCAGACAGTCCCAAATTTCCTTTGTTGTTTGACATCCTTTCACCCTTCCATATTTTTCTTCACATAGAGATAGGTGAAGAATATTCATTGCTTTGGCATTGAGAGATATTTTTTCTAGCTCAGACTTTCTCAGCTCACTCAAATTAATGGAATAAATATCTTCTATAGGTACTTCCTCAGCTGTACCAGTGGCTTGAGATTTGGTAATATCTCCTCAGCAGCAACACGGGTTTAGTAATCTTGATTCTCATAAGCGTGAGTGGTCCATCAACAATGATCCTCCATAAAGTGAAATCTATAGCCTACACATGACATTTCATTCGACTACTCCAATAGTCATAGTTAGTCCCATCAAACAGGGGTGGCCTATTGAAGGACATCCCCTCTTTCATAAATGAACCCATAATCAAAAATCAAAAATTGCGAGATGTTAAGCTCTATATGCAATTTCTAGCTTTGATACCAATTGTTGGACTATATGATAACCTTAGAGGGGGGTGAATAAGGTTATGTGCTAAAAATGAAATCTTTTTGATTTTCGAAAAATTAACGATGCAAGTTTAAATCGAATGCGGAAAAAATGATTTAAACTATATGCAACACCTAAGCAAGCTATAACAATGGCACAAACAATTACAATGATATTGAAATCTTAGCGCGATAATATCAAATGCAATGAAAATTAACATTTATAAAGAAAATGCAAAGATAAGATAAGGGAAAGGAGTACACAGTGATTTTAGCGAGGTTCATGATAAAAGCCTTACTCCTCGGCCTCCGGCTTTGCAACCTTTGGACTTTGGTAATCACCACTATAAGAGAAGAACTTCTTCAACGTTTTACAAGCAAGCAACTTCCCTATAGCTACCACACCATTCTCAATTTTCCCCAAATTGAGAACCCAAGCTCCCCGGCCGGTAAGGATTTCACTACAATACAATCTCCCCGATTGAACTACCCAAGAAAGCTTCTCATTATTTCACAACAACCAAATATAAACGTTTACAAGTAGAAACTAGGATTCAATCACTCAAGCAATATAACAATATGTAGTTGAGAGAGATGATAGATTTGAAACCCTAGATGAAGAACGTGAATAGATGAGTGTTACTGTGAGAGTTCTCGTTCTTTTCTTTTCGTTTTGATTTGTGGGTTGTGTGTATTTGATCGTGAAAACCCTATGTTCTATTTATATGGATTGTAAAAATATGACCATTGAAACAAATCTTAACTCTATTGGGATAAGTGGACAATCGATTGATTGCTTAAAAGAAATAGGAGAGAAATCGATTTCTTGCTTAAAGAAATAAGTGAGGAATCGATTTATAGCTTTAATGAAATAAGAGAAAAATCGATTGCTAGTTTCAAAAACAAGTTGTGCTTCCAAAATAATAGAAGGGAAATCGATTCCTTGCTTAAGAGAAAGCAAGTCATGAATCGATTGTTTTCTGATTAGTGCATTCTAATGCACACCTTATAGCTTTTCACTTGGTGATTTTAATTGTTCTCTGTACCTAATTTTTGAGGCTTAGCACGTTTCTAGACTTTGGGTCTTATTGGAGCAGTATAGTAATTTATTGCTTAATTCTTATTTTTATTGCATATTGACCCATGTCTACTATGCGAGACCATAACTCGCTACTGAGTTATTCGATTGAGGCGTGCAAATATGCGTTGGAAAGCTAAGGAACAGAGCTACAATTCTTACGTTGAGCTTGAAACCAAATTAGGAAGTATTGAAGGTCAAAACTTCAAAATAACGAAGCGATCTGATGTAAACCGGGTTTTGGGCCAAATATTGGTTTGTTATCGGGCTTTTTACCTAGTAACCCGTTTATGAACTTAGGGATTTCGTTTTTCTCTTATAGATCTGGCTGGTCAGCAGCCGTTTTGGATCTTACGCATTCCTACTTTCAATTTTACGTTTTGTGCCCTAACCTCCATGGAAGCCTAACTCCTAAGTCGATTCATCGGTGAAAGGCTACCGTTTACGAATTTTGAGGTTCGGTGTCTAATGTTATTTCGTTTATTTCGTTCGTAGTTTTCAGTTCTTTCTTCTCTATCAATTCCATATTTGAATTCTTTGTTTGCAATTTCCGTCCTTGTGTGATGCTTAATTACCCAAATTCGGTTTACTTGCAATATGCGAATTGTTTATATATGTATGACGCTTGTTTATATGTGAATCTGTTTTCGCAACTCTTAACTATTCGAGTTATTTAATCGCTTGTTTTATTTAATTCGAATAGGAATTGATAGAGGATTAATTGAATTCAGTTATGATATCGATCGTGTTTTGTGGCGCTTGTCCTATTCGTGATAGTTTCATAATTGTAAATATTCTCCTTATTTTAACAAGACCATATAGTATGTAGCTAACTTTATTCTAAAAAAACTTATTCATTACAATGCTCGTTTGAAATTTTTTCTCGAGCTGATAACCCAAAGTTTGACCCCTTTTTGATAAAAGAAACAGATATATCATATATGAATCATTTCATGTTAGCTCCAAATTTTATTCAATTACGAAAATCGTACATCATTCCACAAAGTCTTTGAAACCTATCCTATCCCCATTTTTGTACATATAGGGATGGCAACAAAACCCATCCTATGGATACCCACCCAACCTCGATCGCAGTCTGACGGAAAAATCCGCTTCGACTAAAGATTGGTTATTAATTTTTTTTATGCATATATAGTCATTCATTTTGTTTTATATTGAAAAATTTAATTTTTTTTCTATATATATTGGCAGAAACGGAAGCCCACGGAAAAACTCAAACTCATTTGAGGAAGAGATGGAAAAGGCAAAACCTAAAGCCACTAAAAATGAGGACAGAGACGGGGGAGGCAGAACCGAACCTTGACCCCGCCCCGCCTAGTTGCCATACCTAGAACCATAAATCTCCATGTCATGGCGCTGAAATTGATTTCTCTCTTTTTGGTTTTCCCACTAGATATGCAAATATCATGGAGATCGATGCAACACTGGTCAAGGACCATTAAGTGTCCCATTTTTCTTGAAGCCTATCTTATCCCCATTTTTGTACATATTATAGGTTGTAGACATTTAGGCAATACCCTATAAGCCTAACCACATGCTCTTTATTTAGGCATATAAAAACAAGAAACAATGAGTGAATTAAATAAAGATGTGAAACAAAAAATGTTAAGACCAATGCAAACAATGTTTAGCACACCTTGCAGCATATATATCACAGTATCTTGCTCCTTCTTTTCATTAGATCCAATGAAAAATTAAGAACCAAAACATGATTTGGAGACACTATACAACTTACAAGTATATAATATATGTATATGTATATATCATATTAATCCACAACCTTATTATATATATGTCCTCAAAAGCTTATGCAATAATACACATGCATAAAAATATGTACTGAAAATGTATCAGACAGTGTACTGCAAAAATACTGCACTATTTTTGGTACTTGACTGTCTCAAAAACACCATGGCATTTGCTTTTTCCCACCACCTTCCTCTTTTTGGTTACCAATTTTATTAGGACATTAGATATTTAGATTCTCACAGTACTGATATTCTGGCAGAAAATAAATTAATTTGAATGTACTTTTTTGGATGGAAGATTTTGTTTTTATTATAGGGGGGAAGAATGTGAAGAAATTAAATAGCAAAAGAACAAATAGTCCCCACCAAGAAGAGTCTTTAAGAGTCCAATATATTTTGGTAGGAAGTTAATATAAAAGGGAGAATGTTTAAAATAAAAGGTACAAGCTATACAAAAAACCTGAATTTTGTACCCTTACAAGTTGCAAATATGAACCATTATTGAGATTGAGTTCCATATCAATATTAAAAAAATAATGTCCTAACATTAGGAAAATGCAGACCATATAATAAATAAGAATTAATGGAAGCCGTATAGATGGCCACAAATCTTATTAATGAATATTATAAGTTGGAATTGCATGGGCACTGCTTCTAAAGGTTTTGCTGGTTTGATTAAAGACCTTAGAAGACAATTTCGTACTTCTTTTATTATTTTGATGGAAACTCATAACAGTGGAGATGCTGCTCAGAAGATTATTAGGAGGATTGGACTTGATAGCCAATTCATTGAAGAGGCCCGTGGCCACTCAGGAGGGATTTGGTGTCTTTGGGACTCTGCTAATTGGAATGTTCAGGTTATATCCTCCTCTTTCCAATTTATTCACATGAGAGTTAATAGACCTCAGGAGCAACCTTGGTTTCTCACTGCTGTGTATGGTAGCCCTCACTATACTCCTAGACAGGCCCTTTGGAATTCTCTTAAGGAGATTTATAATAATATTCATGGTGCTTGGGGAGTTATTGGTGATTTCAATGCTACTGTGAGTGACTTTGATAGAAGAGGACCTATCCTTGCATCTCCGATGCGCCATGATCAGAGATTTTTGGATACCATTAATCAGTGTGAGCTGATTATTAGCTCTAATAGCGGTAATCCTTTCTCTTGGGCTAGAGGGAATACTACGAAGAAACTTGATAGACTTTTAATAAATATTGACTGGCGCTTGCGGTTTGAAGAAGCTGAATTATTCCATTTACCCAAGTTGAAGTCGGATCACACTCCTCTTTGGATGAAATTTGATAGTGATCCTCCTCCTAACCGACATCGTCGTCCTTTTAGATTTGAAGCTATATGGCTCTCTCACCCCAACTTCAAGAATCTAATGGTTGAGAATTGGAACCATAATGCTAGTAATATGAAGTTACAATTACAGGAGATGCAAGGAATTCTTAAGGATTGGAACTATAATACTTTTGGGAATATCTTTGTGAGGAAAAGAAATGTTCTTAGAGAGATTCAGAGGATTGATCATCAACTTTTGAGGGGTTTAAACCGAAACCTTTCTGCCTTGCTTACTAGAAAGTGGAAAGAATATGAAGGTTTGCTCCAAATGGAAGAAATTATTTGGTACCAAAAGTCTCGTGCTAAGTGGATTGAATTTGGTGATCGTAATACTAAATACTTCCATGGTGTTACTACAATTAGGAGGAGAAGAACCTACATTAAGTGCTTGCAAAATGATAGAGGTGATTGGGTGTCTGACCCTTTTATGCTTGAAAGATTGGCTTCTGACTATTTCAAAAATCTCTTTAGCTTTGATAATAACTTAACCTCTAGTTGCCTTACTGGACATTTCCCAAGTATTGATCCTCTTAGATTACTCGAAATTGCTAGACCTGTGACCAATGAAGAAACCTACCAGACTATCAAGAGTATTGGTGCCTTCAAAGCTCCGGGGCCTGATGGATTCCAAGCCATCTTCTTCCATAGCCAATGGGATATTATTGGGAAGATTTCTGTAAGATGGTCAAAGATTTGTTGGCAGAACCTTGGAGAATTAAGGAGGTAAATGAGACCTACTTAACTTTGATTCCTAAGGTGGATGATGTGACTTGTATGAAACAATTCCGACCTATTGGCCTGTGTAATGTTTCTTATAAAACTATTACAAAGATTTTGGCTCAAAGAATTCGTGGAATTCTATCTGATATTATTGGCCCAGCCCAATGTTCTTTTGTTCCTAGACGCAGAGTAGAGATAATGTGATTATAGCTCAAGAGATTGTTCATTCTATGAGGCGAAAAAACAGGGAAGAAAGGCTGGATGGCTATCAAGATTGATTTAGAAAAAGCTTATGATCGTTTTAAAAGTTGGAATTTCATAAAAGAAACTCTTGAAGATATTGGGTTTCCTAACTATGTAATTCAAATCCTTTGGTATTGCATATCTCTTGTTAGTATGCAAGTTCTTTGGAATGGTGAAGCTCTGGACCAGTTTAATCTCGAAAGAGGTATTAGACAAGGTGATCCAATATCACCTTATCTTTTTGTTCTATGTATTGAACGTCTCTTCCACCTTATTGACCAAGCTGTGAGGACTAATTCTTGGAAGCCTATCCAGATAAGTCCTAGATGCCCTAAGATTTCTCATCTAGCCTTTGCGGATGACTTGATTCTGTTCTCGAGGCTAACATAGAGCAAGCTAGACTTATTGCCAATATTCTGAACAGATTCTGTTCTAGTTCAGAGCGAGAAGGTTAGTATGGAAAAAACTAGAGTATATTTTTCTAAGAATGTGACCGGACAATCTCGTAGACTGATTTGTGATGAGATGGGATTTCAAATGATGATGACCTTGGTAAATACACAGGAATTCCTATATTCCATAATAGGGTTGGATTGAACACTTTTCAATTTATTGTTGATAAAGTGAGTCAAAGGTGAGTAGTTGGAAGGCTAAAACTCTCTCTTATCTTTGGAAGAGTTACTTTGGCTAAATCTGTCATTCAAGCCATTCCTACCTATACTATGCAATCCACTCTCTTGCCTAAAGGGATATGTGATAAGATTGATCAAATGTGTAGAGGTTTCATTTGGGGATGACTCTGAGGTAAAACATATGCATCTTATTAATTGGAACCAGATTTGTCAAAAGAAGAAAGCTGGAGGTCTTGGAGTGAGAGACTCGAGTTGCTAACCATGCCTTTATGTTGAAGATCAATTGGGATCTCTGTACTAACTTAGAGTCTCTTTGGGTCAAATTGATCAGAGGCAAATACAAGTGTGGGCATGATGGCTTCCCTAAAATCATTAACAAAAACAATGGTTCTAATATTTGGCATGGTATATGTCAATCTTGGGATTCCTTTCGTAAGCTTCTCTCCTGGGACCTAGGGAATGGAGAAGATGTAAGGTTTTGGAGTGACCTTTGGATTCCCAACCATAGTTCTAATCTATCCACCTACTGTGTGCCTAATGATTTAAATGACATAAATGACAAAGTGAGCAACTTTGTTAACCAGAATGGAAGGTGGAATATTGATAAGATGCAGCAACATTTGCCTACTGACATTATTAGTAAGATCTCGATGTTACCTGAACCTCTTGTGACAAGAGATCCTGATTCTTTTAGATGGAATCCTGCTTCTGACGGTGTTTTCTCTACCAGAACTGCTTACCTTGATCTCATGGGTAATCAAACACATAGAGAGCATAAATTATTTCAGGTTATTTGGAATTGGAAAGGGCCGGAAAGAATCAAATACTTCCTATGGAAATTAGCTCATAGCTCTATTCTTACCAACAAAGAGCGTCTTAGAAGACACATTTCTCTGGATGCTGCCTGTCCCTTCTGTATTGATCATGAAGAATCCCTCTTTCATCTATTCAGAGACTGCAACCGTGCTTCTAGACTGTGGCTCTCGATCCCTATCTCTGTTAAATGCAATTTCTGGAGGGAGAATAATTGGACTCAATGGTTGTACAATAATCTGAAATCTGCTAGAAGGGGAAAAGAATTTGAGATGGAAAGCTTACAATTTGGCGTCACGTTGGACTGGTTGTGGCGAGCAAGAAACGATCTGGTTTTCTCCAGGAAAATCAGCTCCACACATGACCTTGTTGCTAAGATTAATTACAGTGTGCAAGGAATTAAGAATACTCTTCAATTGAATTCAGTTTTATCACAAAATCACAGCAACTGGGACCTCGGTTTGGATGGAGTAATTGTGGCTCCTGATGGATATACTATGCTGCATTGCGATGGATCAGTGTGTAACGCCGGCCGGATCTGTGGGTGCGGTGGAATTTTGAGGAAACGTGATAATTCCTTCTTGCTGGCGTTTGCATCTGGGCTTAATTCAAGCACTGTTACTGACTGTGAATTGAATGGGATTTTGCAAGGGATCACTATCAGCTTGAATAGAGGATTTGAGAAATTGGTAATTTGTTCTGACTCTTTGGAAGCTTTGTTGTTAATTGGATCAGCCATAAAATCAAATACAAAGCCTTTGGTGAAGAGGATCTGGGAGAAAGTGGAAGAATTGATGGATGTTAGGTGGTTTCACGTGCCCAGAGAATTTAATTTAGCAGCTGACTTTTTAGCTTCTTTCAATATGGTTCCTAATCTTTGTAATATTTATGACTTTGCCCCTCCCCAACTTACTACTGTCCTAGACAGAGAGTTGGATGAGGGTGTTGCCCCAATTGTGGCCTAGTTTGTCTTTCTCTTGGGCTTTTGCCCTGTTATATCACCAAAAAAAAAAAAAGGGTTGAGAATCTTACTAAAAATAATATATATATAGTAAAGTGTAGTCCTCTACTGAGTCATGTTTGAACAAGAAATGGTTCATTTCTTCATTTAATATTTGAGTTAAAATTTCCACAGCATCTCACATGGCTTACATAGCCTGACAATTATTCAGAGATGTTTACTCAAGTGAAAAGAAAATTTTCAAACCTTGGGGGTCTCATAGTTTAAGTAAATATCAGATTCACAAGAGTCAATGATCTTATTTATTTAGGAAGATTTCCTCTCTTGTCTTAACTTAGCAAAGCATTGTTTATTTCAAGATATAGACAATCTGTTGAGTGAAAAATAGAAAATCATTATGTCATGTCATATTGTCAACATTTCTCCCTCTCCCCCAGATGATTTGGGAATTGAAGCTGACAACCTTTGGGTCCCTTAAGCATGAACTCATAGACTGTGGATAGACAAATATATAAGTTGATCTAAAAATAATATTTAAGTTGATTTAGCAAAGTCCAGTAACACGAACCAACACCGTTGGTCCAGTGGAAATTAAAAAGTGGACAAATTAAGTGTTGGTTAGTGCGGAATTTACTTCTAAGTACGAGTAGAAATTAGTTTTTTTTGAAAGTGTTGGGACAATTCATGAATAGCAATAATCTGAAAAAAAAAAACTTATGGTAAACACTACAAGAAATACTTAATTTCAAATCATTGTGAAAAAGCATGTTCACTACAGAATATGAAGTTAGATCTGATTCCAAAGTTCTAGTATTTTCATCAATCACTAGGTTTTGAAACAACGCTCACGACGCAATTTGGAGAGTGAATCCATGACTTTTAATGTTGTCGGAACCATAATGCTGCTGCAATTGAGATTGCATCGACCAATATTTAATTTCGAATCGGTGTGAAGAAAGCATTCTCATTACAAAATATGAATTCAGGACTTAATGTGATACCAAAGTTTTAGTGTTTTCATCGCTCACTAGGTTTTAAAACAAGGTTTATGACACAATCTGGGAACAAAACCATGGTTTCGAATATTGTCGCATCCACTACATGACCAAAATTGAGGCTGCATCGGCCACATCAGACACTAATTGTCTATAAATTAAGGATCAAGACAAGTGGTGGATCTAGAATACTTTGTTCGTTGGGGAAGAATATAATAAGTATATACATAAGACATCATTGAGAAATGAAAAGTACCAAGTGAGTAATTTTTGAGCGAATTGTAGTCTCGTCAAAGACTAATTTGACTAATTTAAAGATTATTTAAGATGTAATGAGTATGTACTACTCATTTCCTAGGGACCAAACATGTATTCACAATTGTTATCAAGTACAATTACTCTAATCAAAAGTTATCTTATGGATGAAACCCTTATTGTAATCAAGGATCTGTTGTCCCACCTTCATCACACTCCAGCTTTCTCCCTTCCCGCGCCTAGTGTGTGGAGGGGTATTATGTGTGATATGTGGGCGAGAGGTTTTCGACAGTTTGGCTTTTGTGAACCCTGTGTGGTAGGCGTATTTCTAGATTTCCTCTAGTGTCATTTATGTTTAGTAGCTTTGGGTGTCATGGTGTAGCTTTAGTTTAGTTTGTTTGATTGTCTTTTGTTAGTTTTGGTGTCTCATGGTGTAGCTTTGGTTTAGTTGTATGTGGTGTAGTATGTTCAAAGTGTGTTGATGTATCATTTTCCATCTTTCTTTGCAAAGATGATCTTTCATTAATAATATTCTCTCCTTAATTATAAAAAAAAAAAAACCAAAACAAATTTAACTAGGGTGCAATTGCCCCATATCCTTCAAGGTAGATCGCCACCTATCATTAGACCGTTCCACAGCCACAATTTAAAATCTTGACTAATGGTACAAAATCTCCAATCCCCTGTGGTCAAAGTAATGTGCACGAAACTTAAATCTTTGGTCAAGGTTTCTCAAATCTATCATTTATTGTTCATAAAATAGTTTGAGTGAGTTATGTATCAGCTTGTCATTAGCTCCAAACTACTTAATTGTATCTTAAATTACAACCCCAAATTGAAGATTATGACAAAGACTCTTGTAGCCGTCTCAAAATATTTCTTTAATCTCAATACACTATTACTATTAAGGAAATTCTAACCCATGATTATACTGCAAGGAAATTCTAATGGAACCATGTTAAAATAAAATTCGTACACCTTTATTACCTTGGTTCAGGATGGCAAAATCATTACACTACTACTATATTTACAATAAATTTCGTTGAATTATAATCATAGGTTTTGCTTAGATCCTCTCGTATGCTGTGTAATGCGCCGCCTAATTTTTAGATTTTACTAATCAATAAATGTTTTTTCAATCATGTTGAATTTGTGATAAATAAAGCGAATTGATTTGTAAAGATTCTTTGCATGCATTGTGTGTTCACGATTGTAATTACAATTTCAAATTGAACGCACTTTCCTAGATGCCCCATTTTCAATAGTAGCGACGAGAAAAAGGATAAACTTTGTTTTTGTCATTTTGTCATGCCCTATTTTTCATTTTGTCTTATGTTCTAAGTCCTAACCATGCCTTTTTAACTTTTGGTTTTGATTTTTATACATCTTTTTCTTTCTTGAAACTCTAATTTCTTAATCTCTCTTTCATTTGTGTTTTTGTTGTTGTTAAACTTCCAATATTTTTAGTGTTGAGCCAAATATTGTAAATTTCACTCATGATACTTCCTCTAGGATATTATACTTTTAAGATATTAGTGATATTCGCGATTCTCTTTATAGGTTGTCCTCAAAATGATTATTTGTTGTCTTTCCTGCTGCTCATTTTGATGCTGAAAAGGTAAGCTTATATTAACTTATAAGATTTTCATTTTCTTTGTTCTTACTTTTTTTGCTCATTCTTTGTTCACTTTATTAGCAGGGAGTTTAATTTAATGGTGAAGAAGCACATCATGTTGGAGAACCAATGCACTGAAATAAACTGAGTGAAGATTTGAGGATGTTGGGAGATACTTGCTTAGATTTGAGTGAAGCTTTTGTTGAGATCATCTCCTCTTAAGTCAATTTGTTGGATATATTTGACCATATTATAAGTGATTACGTAGTTCGGGTTATTAACTTATTATCACGTTGAAGTGAATTATGGAAAAGCTTGACCAATGTGTATGGTATTATCAAATTTATCCGTATTTTATTTGATATTATTGATTACCAAGTTGTGTATTTGAGATTGTGCAATGAGATTTGGTAATATATACGAGTTTGGGTTGTAACATCTTTTAATTACATGATTATTTGAGATTGTGCTATAGCATTGAATAACTATATTTTAGAACCTACTATTGAGAAAATCTATGCACCGTGACTAGAATGAACTATAACTTTATACTTTTAGTGGTATGGTGATTCGTAGAAACAAATTTACCATGTTCTCTATGCGACCATTTAGTTCGCTTTGAAACATAATGTTGATTCTCGAGTTTTTTTTTTTGTTTGCACTATTTGTTACATGTCATAAATTTTAGACCCATCGTCATTAGGATTTAATGAAAAAATTTGTTTAACCATGTTTTTTTGAATTGTGCTTTTAAATTTTAAAATTATGAATATAACCCTCTCAAATTCAATACCAAATCAATTTCAAAATCTTTAAATAATTAAGTACAATCTCATGTATGTAAAATATATTACAATGAGATTCAATTAGGATAGAGCAATACAAATTTGTGAATTTTAATCATTGAAAAGAATCAATTTAAAAGCGAGTATTTTTCACAAATATTTGAATCATTGAAAAGAATCAATTTAGAGCAATACACATTTTATGGGATTCACTTCCTAAATTGAAAACAAACAGAAATCATATTCCATTTTAATCAGTTGCACAATACACATTATCATGATGTATTCCTACTTATGCACAAAATATTCACACTATAATAATTTTGATGACGTTAAATTTAACAATATAACAATTCAGTACACCCCCTTGCGTTTCTTTTTATTCTTGATTTCGGGGTCGTCTAACAACATGTGTAAGACGTGCTTTGCATATGAGGCCCAACCTCAAAATAAATAAATTAGGACCCCAAAAGTTAAAACTAACACATAACCCATAATTATCGGCGAACTTAAAATAGTGAAGTTTAGTATCATTATAATTATTGGTGACCACTCAATACAATATTAGACTTGGTTGATGAATTTGCTTCAAAAGCGGCTCGAAAGATGGCTCTTTTTTAAGTAACTAGAAGGTTGATATTATTTTGAAA
Organism: Oxytropis ochrocephala; assembly: GCA_020916435.1. Taxonomy (NCBI): domain Eukaryota; kingdom Viridiplantae; phylum Streptophyta; class Magnoliopsida; order Fabales; family Fabaceae; genus Oxytropis; species Oxytropis ochrocephala. The sequence continues at coordinate 23,205,283 of CM037092.1, forward strand.
TTATATCAAAATGTTATTTACAATTTATTTAATAATGTAGTTTCTGATTTTTGGTGATTTATTTGATTTTTTAAAAAATTTGGGGACCAAATTTTAAGATTTACTTGAGGGCCCCAATTTGTTTGAGGCGGCGCTGTTGATTTCTAATAGGTTGATTTAAGAGGCGTCCCAAAGTATTTTATATCTCACATATATAATACACATAAATATACAAATCATCTATTTTTATATAAGTTTAAGAAACGTGTAATACGGGCGTGGGTTAAATATACAAATATTTCTACTATTATACAAATATTTAAAATAATTGAAATAATTATCTTATGTTGTCTAAACAAATGAATTTCGACCCGTGCTGGCACGGGTTAATTATACTAGTTCTCTCCTTAATTATAAAAAAAAAAACCAAAACAAATTTAACTAGGGTGCAATTGCCCCATATCCTTCAAGGTAGATCGCCACCTATCATTAGACCGTTCCACAGCCACAATTTAAAATCTTGACTAATGGTACAAAATCTCCAATCCCCTGTGGTCAAAGTAATGTGCACGAAACTTAAATCTTTGGTCAAGGTTTCTCAAATCTATCATTTATTGTTCATAAAATAGTTTGAGTGAGTTATGTATCAGCTTGTCATTAGCTCCAAACTACTTAATTGTATCTTAAATTACAACCCCAAATTGAAGATTATGACAAAGACTCTTGTAGCCGTCTCAAAATATTTCTTTAATCTCAATACACTATTACTATTAAGCATTGATAATTACGAATGGTTTACAATGATTTGGTCCAAACCTACTTTTCAAACAATACTCAAAAGATAAAGCTTAAATGGTCCTAGCCTCCAAACAAAAGCTAACTTGCAATAGTTGCACACACCTATTTAATTTAAATATACAATCATTAATCATACATATGAATAATTAACAATATGAATAATTTCCCACTTACTAGGTCACTTTGAAGATACTTAAATTGCATTGGAGTTTGAAGCTTTCAAAAAAAGTTGTGCATAATGTGACATTGATTGGTTATAATATTCCCACGGAATATAATGGTGACATCTATGACATGCCCACTTATAAGTAACCGAGCACTAGTCTTTCAAAACATGATATAGTACTAATGAATGAATGAAGGGTTCCTTGAAGTTGGAAGTGGAAATTTTCCAACATATTCTAATTACTATTAGAAGTAATTTATTTATTTAGATATCATTTTGTTCTCTCTCTTCTTCTCTTAAGGGTATGTTTGGTTCATCAAAGAATCATAGGAGAAAAGGAAGAGAATTGAAGAGAAAATAAATAGAAAATAAGATGATTGGTAAGTTGTGTTAGGAATGTAAATCTGAACTTATTTATTGAATGAGGGATCAATCCCTATATATACAACAATATACACAATTGAATCAGTTAAGGGAAGTTGAGTCAGCTACTAAGTCTAACAAACTAACAAATGTACAAACTCATCTCTAGACTAACTCATACCAAGTGATCTACCAGCCTAAATAATACAAAGTAATAGAGAATACAATTAAGAAACTATCTAATTACAATAATAATCTGTACAAGCCTATTCTAACAGCCCCCCTCAAGCTGGATCATGAGTAACAATCATGTGCAGCTTGAGGAGAAGAGTAGAAAAACTAGGAACGGAAGTTGCCGAAGCGAAAGTCGCCATAGATGCTAAGCAATCAAGAAATCCAGTAAGAATAATAAGTAACATTTAGCAATATGTAACAATCAACAACTAGCGATTGATGCTAAGTCAAGAACCAGTGATAATAATCCAAAAATAACTAGCAACTTGCACCAAAACCTTATAAGCATTTGAACCGATATAATGAAGGAAGTAGTAGTAGTAGTAGTATGCTACTGGACCAACATTACTTAACAATGGATAGAGCTGACATTGAAGCTCCAAGAGATACCCGCTGTCTGCATGTTTTTGCATAAGGAATGTGGCAAGAGTTCCAAGCGAGGCAATTCATCAAACAACTTGAAGCTATGCAGAAAACCACACAAGAACTGAAAAAGGACGATGACGAAATGCACGTCGCCATGCCGCCACGCCCGCCAACACACAGAACCAGATCACCACACCATTAACGCGTGCAGAGCAATGCTGAAACGCACAATAAAGGCACACGCAAGGAAGAATGCAAATGTAGAGTAACTAAGAATCACGAAACTGAAAGGGTAAATGGAATCTCAAACATAAATCACAAGAATCTAGTGAAAGAAGATGAAAACGCGAAATCGAATCGCAAGATGCAATATATACAAGAAATCAGATCCAAAAATCAAAAAGGAGACACAGATCGGAGAAACAAAAATCGAAAGGGAAACTGAAGAACCTGCGAAAGTCACAGCGATGGAACGCTATTCATGAAGAGGAATGTGAGGACGCGATTGTGAATCAAAGAAGCTCCACGAGATCGCAAAAAAAGGCAAAATCCAGAAGCAATCCAGCAGTTCAAGACAGACATCAAGAATTGAATCAGAATCGATCAAGAACGAAATCAATTTAGGAAAAACTGGAAAATCCAAGATTGTCAACTGAAAATAGGGAGAAATCAAGAACGATTTCAGAGATGAAAAGAAAAAGCGATGCTCGATTCTGAGCGAAAACGAAAGCAATTTCAATTTGAAAGCAGAGGAGAGTGAATCAAAATTGCAAAGAAGAACCGATCTAGGTCACAAACCAGAATCGGGAGAGAAAAGGAAACAAGATCGATTCAAGAGTAAGAAAATTCAAAATTGAACACTGGAAAATAGCGATGCAGAATAGAAGAGATTTCATTCAATTTGAATTAACCATGATTTCATTCCAATAACAGAGAACTGAAGGAGAATTCTGAGAAAACAAATTGAAACGAGATCCAAATGAAGAAGATACAACGAAGAGCATTTAGAAGCGGCAATTCGATGTAAAAGGAGAGATTGGATCAAGATTCAGAGAGCATCACATAGAATATTGCGATGAAGAGAGGTGAAAAACGGTTATGGTTTTTCAGCAAGGGAGAAAACTCACGAGAGAGAGAAAACAAAGTTTTAGAGAGAGGGTCGTGAGTGAGAAAAGAGGGTGAAGTTCAGATTTTTTTTTCATCTGATACCATGTTAGGAATGTAAATCTGAACTTATTTATTGAATGAGGGATCAATTCCTATATATACAACAATATACACAATTGAATCAGTTAAGGGAAGTTGAGTCAGCTACTAAGTCTAACAAACTAACAAATGTACAAACTCATCTCCAGACTAACTCATACCAAGTGAGCTACCAGCCTAAATAATACAAAGTAATAGAGAATACAAGAAACTATTCTAATTACAATAGTAATCTGTACAAGCCTATTCTAACAAGTTGTTTGGAATAAGTGAAAGTGAAAAGAAAAAGGAGAGAAAAGAAAAAGATCCATGTGTTAAATGACATAAGTATCAATGTATAAAAATATGATGCATATAATATTTAATAAAAATAAGGTCATGATTGTCATTTCACATTGATATGCTACCTTTCTATGCTTTTCTTCTCATTTTGGAGAGAAAACAATTTGAAGTGGGTCCCACCAAAGATTCTCTTTTCCACTCATTTTTATAATGAACCAAACAAAAGAAAATGTATTGAAATATGTGTTTTCTTTCCTCCTTACCACTTTTCCCTTGTTCCAAACACACCATAAAATTTGCAAACACACACAAAAATGTAAGTTTGTGTAAGGCGGATAAGATGGTGCCTTGTCCTTGTCCATTGTCAACTCAAATTGATTTTATTCTAACGCACGCTTTGGTTATGCCAATTTGTTTTCTATTAGTATTAGTATTAGTATTTTATTAAGAGAAATAGTAGTATGCCTAGAGTACATACATGTACACACCTATATTAATCTCTCCTATATAAATTTACAATAATGTTATATGAATGAAAAATTTATAAAAAAATATAAAACCAACTTACAACACCAATTAATCGAGTTTTTAGACTATTACCAAGTGATCAATTAATGAGTTTTTAATCAACGCGCCAAAGCGTGTGAAAAAAGCAGGTTGCATTTAATTATGCAAAAAAACTTTAAGTGGTGTTAAATGATTGATTTTATTTATTTTTATTAATTTTTTTGTGTCAAATAACATTTTTGATAAATTTAACATATATATTTTCTCTATTAGGTACAAGTAGAGAGTTGTTAAGTCCTAAGAGCATGATCTTGGCGTTCCACGAGGTGGCCAACAATATGTATATAAATTATATAATATATACTTCAACAAAACTTTAAGTATTTTTTCAATCAATTTTTTTTAAGTATTTTGTATTGGTCTATTGGTTATGTTCTCACATCGTATATTTATGTACATGGTTCGAGTCTTGCACAACCCATTCTTTGGGGATATATATTTCTTACAAAAATGTTGAGAGCAGAATTCAAACTCGATACGCTCTATTTTCTCGTCCCCATCGATACTAACGACAAAAAAGAGGTTGTCATTAGAATTTAAGAGAGTTAAGTGCATTTTTTAAAATATAAATCACAATAGTAACTATTTGGTTTAATATAAATAAAAAATGGTGTGAGTTTACTAATTCAAATCAATCTTTTAAATATTAGAGGTCGGACAATTTGATTATTGAAATTATTAAAATTTTAATATTTATTGAAATCAAAATTTTTAATCCTATCGGCCCATGTCCAATATTTTATGAAGTAAATTGTCCTATCCAAAAAAAAAAAGTAAAGTAACAAAATTTTCCAATTTCAAAAACTACTAAAAAAATGAATAATGTCACGATCATCAAAATATGAATAGGAATTGAGTTTAAAAAGAATGTCACCAACTAAGTGGATACACCAACAACTTAAGTGACAATTTATTTTGGTCATTTAGCATACCTCACTTTGTAAATTAAATTAAATTAAATTTCCCCTTGATATTATTTTATTAATTTTAATTAAAGACCCGTTTGTCTTACCTTAAATGCAATGCTTAACCGTGACGACACTTCCAAACACATCCTTCCAATTTCCATCATCTTCATATCTCTCCACGTGGCATTTCCACTAGTCCTAGAGGCCGGTGCGGTGCCTTGCCGAATAATAAAATATAATATATTAATTAATTAATTAAAGTTTTTAAAGAAAACATTATCGTTAGTACTAGACTAGATTGTCAATTATTAAAAAAACACAAAGTTCACAATATTTTTGTCCCTCCCTATGGTCAATTCATCACCATAAATTGACTTGCCTATCATCATAACAACAAGTTAGTTGGGTAGAGAAGAGAAGAGTAGAAGAGAAGAGGAGCTGTATAGAAAGTGACATTTTTACTTAATACACCTCCTACTACTACCTTCTTTTCATATTCATTCATTCTTTCTTCCTTATCTATTCTCTCTCATACATGGGGAATTGTCAAGCTGTTGATGCTGCAGTTCTTGTGATTCAACATCCAAATGGGAAAATAGAGAGATTATATTGGCCAATTGCTGCAAGTGAAGTTATGAGAACAAATCCAGGTCACTATGTTTCTTTGATTATACCATTGCCACCTCAACAAGATGATCATAACAACAATCATCAAGAGAACAAGAATAACAACACCGTGCGGTTCACACGTGTGAAGCTTCTTAGGCCTAATGAAACTCTCAGTCTTGGTCATGCTTATAGGCTCATCACTACTCAAGGTATGTTAGTCTCACACACTTGTTTCTAATGTTGTCACAATTTTGGGTTACAAAGTAGATATAGCTCAGTTGCTGAGTTAAGAGATACTAGAAAGTTTAATGTCAGGGGGTTTAGGATTCGAAATCTGAAAACTAACGATTGTTCGATTGTTTGTGGTTTTAGAGGTGATGAAGGTGTTGAAGGCAAAGAAACATGCAAAGACTAAGAAGACAGAAGTTGAGAAATCTCAGAGTAAAACAGGGAGACCAGAAGAGAGAGATTCAGTTTGTCACACAAAGAAAGAAGGGGATTCTAACCAGGGAAAAATATATCAGGTATATCTCATTTTCTCTTATCAATACTCCTTTTTTCATCTATGAATAGTACTACTCTCTTACAGAATATAAGTAAAAAGTACTCGATAAAAGTTGATGTATCTGATTAAAATATTGGATCAAATATATTTAACCAGTTTTTGCTTATTTTCTGTAACGAAGAGAGTATTTTGGTAGAAAAGTTTGTTTTTTATCCATCTTAAGGAAATTTCTCCTCCGCACTCGTATATAACCAACGAATAACTTTTTAGATTCACTGAAAAACTGATGCATCTTACTTATATGTAGTTTACATACCTTACTTTTTTTTCTTAAGATACATCACTTTTTAATGAATCTAAAAAATTGTTTGTCTCTTATATACGAGTCCAGAGGGAGTAATGAGTTTTCATAACCTAATGACATGAAGTCAAATAATTTCAAAAATAATTTTTATGAATTTGTATTGATGTTAAATTGGACAATGAATGATTTCAGGGGAGTAGAGGAGGAGAGAGACAGAAGCAAAGGGGAGGAGGGTCAACAAATCTTGTTGCTGTACAGAGATCAAAATCATGGCGCCCTTCTTTGCAAAGCATCACAGAGTCAATAAATTAATTAATTGCTGAGAATTTTGTGACATGAATGAATATTGGGTCAAAAAACAATATAATTGGATGAATTTCCAGCTCAAGAAAGCTACATGTTTGTACAGCATCAAAAAGAAGGGGAAAAAAACAGTAATGAATGTAAAAATATGTTAGAAGTGAGTTTTGTTATTCAAAAAATAGCTAGTTACAGCATCCAGCTCTTGCTTTAGATATAACTTTAAAAGAGAGAGAGAAACCAATGAAGTGGAAGGTAATCAATGTAGTTTTGAGTTTCAAACTTCTCTGCCTTATCAACATAATTTTATGATCAATGCGAAATTTACTCCTAAATACAAATAAATAGTAGTCTTTTATTAAAAATATTAAGACACTGTGGGAGTAAAAAAGAAATATCATTTAATATTCCAATATTTGCTCTCAAGATCAAACAATAGGTAGCACATCAAAAACATTGTCAGTTTTGGACCAAACATGTCAGAAAATTTGAAATACTTGTGATAGAATAGTTTTCTAATTTGAAGGATAAAGAAACAAATGGTAGGGGATCAATTATTGTACCATTATTTATCAAGTATTGCCTCCTAATTGGAAAAGAAGAAAAAGAAAGTTTCCCTATTTCATAAGGAAATAAATATGCAATAATTAGACTATAGGCAGATACAATTAGGAAAGGCTTACTATAGTTGAAGTTTTAACAGTTGTAATATAATCAATATATTGCGGAGAATTATAGTTAAATGTGATTGATTCGGCTTAATCGGAGTTATGTTGCGGTGGCAGAGACCGTTAAATACGGTTGATTTATTTGGCTTAATCGCAATTATGTTGTAGTCGTAGAGACATCAAAAACCTTGAGGTGGTGGCCTAGATCGCGGTCATGGGGTGTATTTTACACAAAACCATCCTCCTTTTAATGATTTATGCATCAGGGACTTGAAATAAGTGATCTTATAATCAATTCAGTCCGTAATATTCATGTACAAAAAAATTCCATCTCATGCTCAGATACCAAAACTGATTAATTATAATAAATTGCAAGTTGATGTTCTAGTCTTAACCCTCAACCAGAAATCTTTGGTAACCATCCATCAGATTAGGCAAGCTGGTCCATTACTCTATAGGGAGCTATTAGGGACTAGGATGGGCCTCTTATTCGCATGAAAATACACAATCTCTAGAACCAAACCTAAATTTCATTATTTTGGAAATCTCTCAACTATATATCACCACAAGACTAGACCAAAATCAGACAATCTATACTATACTGAATGAGACCCATAATAGACAACCAGCTAAGCCTAATTTGGATATGGATTTTTTTTCCGCACCCCCTCCATATACCCCACACCCCTATAACCCCTTTAAATCCCAAAATATCCTGGTTTTATTAAAAAAAGCGTTTTTAGAAATTTCTGGAAATACCTCGATAATAGGTATTTCGGTTTTGAATTTTAAAAAAAAAAAAAACGATTTTAGGATTTAGAAATACCTCAAAAATAGGTATTTCCAGTTTGCAATTTTCAAACCGAGAATCCTAAACCCTCCAGTTTTTAGGATAAAAGATAAATTCGGTGGGAGGTTTTAGGATTCCTAGATTTACCAAATTTTACGGTAAATCCGATTTGCATTTTCCAAACCGGAGATACCGTAAAATTTGGTAAATCATGAATCTAAAACAATTGCCTCCGAATTTATCTTCTAATGGTGTATTTCTGGGAAATGTAACGATGTCAGGGGTATTATTGTCAGTTTTGGGATTTATGGAGGTGTGGAGTAGGTGGAAGGGGGTGCAGAAAAAAAAGCCTTTGGATATTTCTAAGCACCCATTGAGAAAATTTTTGTAATACTAATATCATTCATTCAACTAAGGGCCACTAGTCAAATTTGCAATACATCCTTAAAAACTCAGAAAGAAAAAAAAAAAAAAAAAACAAAGGTTCATATAAAATAAAAGCACATGCAATGTTACTTGATTTCTTGTAGGAAAAGAATGCTGGCCACACACATTAATGAACAAACTCTTATAATAATTGTACGAATATTGGCTACAAAATAATGATATGAGAGAATGTTCTTAGTGTGGGTATGTATGGTGAACAATAAGGATATTATCAGCAAATTAATTGCACCCACCCCACCTCCTTTGACAGCAATGTACTACTCCTCATAAATTCTCTGATATAAGAGAAAAAAATTGAGTTTTGGTGGTCCACAATATAAGAAATAAACACAATTTTTGAGGTGTATTAAATGGTCAACCCCAAATTTACCCCTATTTAAGTGGTGTAGTTAATAATATTATCATTAATTAGGAGTGTAAATCATCATTAAATGAAAAGGGCAATCTTCGAAAGAAGATAAACTTTTAGCTTTATTAAATGATAATAGTTGATTTCAATGTCATTCATTGGTATATGAGATGTCCGATTTTTTATCTTATATTGTGGACCGGAGGGAGTAAAATATAAGCATTTGAATTTTATTATTGAAAAATGTGCTGGGGAAACTCTATCTATTACTCACCATAACTCAACATTTACTAATTGATGAGCAAGATTGTCGGAATTCCTCAGCTGCGGTGGTAGACGGTTGTCAATTGGGCGGAGTTGTACCTACACACACTCTTAATGTTTAAGTCATCAAAAAGAGAGAGAATGAGGTAAGAAATGAATGATGCGTCTAGCTATATATAGAGAGAGGTCATGCGGTTCAACCGATGTGGATATTACGTGGAGCGCATATGTGGCGCGAGGCATCGATGTGATAGGATAGTTACATGAGTAAGTTCAAGGCATAGGTCGTATCACGGCCGTTTCTTTGCGATCTCGGTCAATCTTTGTCGTTGAATGAGATAGGTGCATGTGGCTCTTAATAGAGATCCGTAAATGGGCCTTTAGGCCACCCATCAAAGCGAAGCCAATAAGACTTAGTAATTTAGGCCCATGCTTCACCCAACCCCTCGGCCTACTCACGGACACCCCAAATTTGGTTTAATCCCAAATTACCCTCACGTGAAAATCGGTGGTGGCAAAAATGCACCGTTTGGCGCGCGGTTAATCGAACCATGGTTCGTGTGATCTAGACCTCCATCGAACATTGAAAATATACGGTTCGGTGCTACAGATTCGATCGAGTTCGATCAAGCGTGCGCCAACCGTATGTAATTTTTTTAAAAAATATAAAATCCAATTTTTGATGGGGTTTTGGTCTTTTCACTTGCATAAAAGAGTAATACAGTGAGTAGCAGAGAGGTTGGACCGAAGCATGAGCCGTAATATAACCCTCTACCAAAAGCAAATTTTCTGTTTTATATGCACTTAGTTGACTTTCCTGATTGCAAGCATTGATCTTGTTCTAATACTAAAAATTTTGAGGTAGAATTAATTATTTTCTTTTGTAAATAATAAATATCACCAATGTAGAAGTTACAACAGAGAAAGATAAACCGGTGAATGTCAATTAATTTTAGTGTTAGCAAAACAACTAGAGACTTATTTTTACTATATTCAGTGGAGCTTGCCTAAAATTTAAGGGGAACCACAACTACTAACTAAAATGGATAAACTGTTATAAAACTATAGCAAAAGAAGAACAAGAATGATAAGAGAATGAAAATATATGGTAGTCTTTGTATTACTCTTTACAAGTCTATCATTTCACTTAAGGGAGAAGCCTATTTATAGGGTGGGGGATTTGAAAGTGGGTGGTTTACATTAAAAGATCACTACACTAAAGAGTAATGAGAAGGAGGGAGAAGGTTAGTGGACATCCACTAATATAAATATTCATAACACTCCCCCTTGGATGTCCACAGAGGATATGCCTCATCAAAACCTTACTAGAAAAAATCCAGTGGGATAAAAATCTAGTGAAGGAAAAAAAGTACAATATTCTGTCAGTGGGAGCTGCCTCGTTAAAAACCTTTCCAGGAAAACCCAGATGTTGAAATTCATGTTATGAAGTGAAGTCACTTCATAACATGAATTTCAACATCTGGAGTTTCTCCCTGAGTAAATATGGAGTAATCTATATATTTCGCTGTCACTTGTGATGTCTCCTCTTTTAATGAAGCTTCTTCAAAAACATCTTCCTTGAATTGTTGGCATTTAGGCATGAAATGAAGAAGCAAGAAAACGATAATAGATGTCACCATATGTAGATAAAAAAAGATATCTCAATGTCACCATATGTAGATAATAGATGACTAGCGATTTGACTTCATCTAGATCAGAAAAGTACTTTTTATCTGCATGGTTAATTTGAGAAACATACATAAAATGATTTATTCACAACAATAGTCAAACATAAATATGCATCTTACTCCCTTTTTTCTGATGAGTTTTGATTTGTGATGAATTATATTACTACTAATTATCACATAATACTATCATATCAAGGCATATTGGTAATATGCATGCATGCTTTCATAGTCTTCGGGACTCAGATATTTCATCTATTCTTACCACACAACTCATGTACTCAATATAAATAATTTCCGCATATAATATGAGACTTTGAGCTCTTCATGTGCTACAACCTTTGAATCTCACAATTTCATCATCCTCATTCTGTTTTTGAATAAAAAACCATGTATATGATTGGTTTCACACATTCAGGTGTTTGGACTACAGGTCCAAAAAACTTTTGTAAAATGAGCTTAATTTTGCTTCAATTTCATCTTTCAAAATTATTTATTTATTTTTTTGGCCAATTCTCACTTTGCCTACAATCTTTAGTAGACTTTGGTTTATGATCCTCGCTATCATTTATCACATTTAGCGCTATATTGTATGTAAAAATATAAATCAGCGTTGACTTTATTTCGGTTCCAATGTATTTCATTCTTGACATAATTCATTGAGATCTCTTTAATTTCAAAAATTTCGGATACGATTAGTTCTTACAGGAACTGAAATGTTAATTATCTCGGAAGACTCTTTTAGAGTTTCATTATCCTCGCTTGGACCATCTTTCATTTTAGCTCCTTTTCTTGTTCGAGGATTTTTATTTTTGGAACCGATTGGTTTCTGGCGCTTGAATCTTTGTTGAGACTCATTTGTAATATTCTATTGTCCAACGAGGACATCCATTTTATTGGAGCATTAGCAGCTGATATCTATGATTTGGTCACACCTTCGAACCAGTTAATGCATTTGGTAGATGATTTTCTAAGCTTTGCAAATGAATTATCTTTTGAACTTCTGGTTCACATTGTTTAGTTTGAGGATCAAGATGAGACAATGATAATTCATTTCCATTGATCTCTTTTTCCAGCTGCTTATTCTCTCCCCCTAATGTTGAGAAATTTAATTCGCCAAATGATAATCATCAAACTGGACTATAAACAAATCTCCAATTGTTGGCTCAAAATACTTTATTATACATATGGAGATTTATATCCAATGTACATTCCCAAAATTCTTTGAGGACCTATCATAGTGCATTGTGAACAGGGAATTTGGATCGTACACTGCACATCCAAAAATTCTAAGATGGGAAATTTTAGGTTCATGACCAAAAGCCAAATGCAAATGGGAAGAGTTGTGATAACTTATTGGCTTGATGCGAATCAAAGTTACAACATGCAAAATTGTGTGTTCTCAAGTAGAAATTGGAAGTTCTTATCTCATAAGTATTGGACATATATTTATCTTTAGACGTCTAAAGAATGGTTCTTCAAGACCATTTTTAAAAAAAAATGAGCTCTTTGTGAAATTAGATTAACAAACAATCTCACAAACTTCCAGTTGTGAGTTGACGTTAACTATATGTCTCCATCTTGTTGATCCATCCATTAAAATCATAAAAATATTTAAACGGTTCACATGGTGGGTGTATTGGCCCACAAATAATATCATATGTATTCACTCTAAAAACAATTGAGATATCACTTCCAATTTTTGTGGTGATGGTCTAATTTAATTACATGGGAACTTATTAGATTGAAGAATATTACGATTCTTTAATCAATGACCACATAAATTTTCAATTATTTTTCACATCATTATATACCGGGATGGCCCAACCGGTTATGCCAAACAACAAAATTTTTGTGAATTGTAAACTTACGGTTTACATTACGTGTGTTTGATTCTTTGACCGATATAAGTGTAGTACAAACTAGAAGAAAAATCAAGCGATTTTTCCATTACACTTATTTTATCCAAAGCATGTCTTGCTATATAAATATACTCAATATCTCATTCATCTCTCGTTTCAATATAATATCAATTTAGACGGATATCTTCGAAACTTAATAAATTTCTATGAGACTCGGGGGAATACAATGGATTCTCAATGTGTAAACTTAGATAAACAAAATAATTTGATTCATTTGTGTAATATTTTTCGAGTTCTTCAAGAACTATATAACAAACTCTCACAGTTTAAGCAATCCTATAGGATGCTTCAATATTCAGTTATTTGTGCAATCTATCTGGGATGCTTGAATGATGGATTCTTCTGAAATTTATCATGAATATAGACAAACACAATATGCTTCAGTATTAAGTTCTTTATGCAATCCTTATAGGATGCTGGAATATTGAATTCTTCGGGAATTCATCAAGAATAGTCAAACATTATAATCGTCTTTATGCAATCCAATAGGGATGCTCGAATGTTGAATTCTTAGAGAATTCATCAAGAATAGAAAACATGATAACCATGGTAGCTATATAAAATTCTTAATAAAATTTCTATGCAAGAAATATAAAATATTAACATGATAAAATAGTTAAAAGCTATAAAGAAGAACATCATAATTTTTGATCAGCGGGAAGAAGAATATGAAGAAGAACATCATAATATGATAAGTTAGATTAACAACAAGATAGTAGAAGAAAATATATCTTTGTCAGATAACCTCCAAACTTATTACAAATTTCTTAATAATAGTAGATTAGTTCTTCCGGAGCCGTCAATTATTTTTGAAGGGCCAAATATAGTACTAACATCGGTTTCTTTCAATTATCTTTTTATCTTTATTTTAAGAGATTGTTGATAGAGATCAACAAGATACTTTGGTGTACGACAGGTATGACCTCAACGACCTTTGCCTCCACTACGGTAGCAAATATTTTCATTATTTTTGCTACTCTACCCATTCTTTCCAACACTTTTCCACTTCTGGTGAAAAAAAATTGTTCTTGTAATCTCCACTGCGACTATGATAAAGACCACGACCACATATTTGTCGATATGTGTTCGTGTGACGATACATTCACTTATGTGAATGAAGCAGTACTAGTGGAACGAGTCTCATGATCAAAAATTCATTATTTTATTATCATGTGTTGCTACATTCACTTCTGGGAATGAAGCAATACTAGTGGGATGAACATCATGATATTCCAATAACTTTTAGTGGAAGGCACGACAACAATTTAATCAACACTATATTCAAGCATAGTGTTCTCGAGATCGTATTATAAGGTCATCTTTGCACTTTCCCATGAATTTGTAAGACTATAGATTATAGTAATGATCCATAAATAATTTTCATATAAAATTAAGCAAATTAGATGAATATAAGATGTGAAGAAAATTTGATAAATAGTGCATGTAGATAGACAATACATAAATTATTATATAAAGAAACATAAAATTGGATTAAAAAGAAAAATGATGTGATAGAAGCTTTTCTAGTATCTACTTAATCAATATATCAGTTAAGGAATATGAAAGGAAATTTACCAAAGATGTGAAAAAGTTACCCAAGAGTCATGATTGAGAAATATTTAACCAATCATGCAAGTTGAAAAAGATTAATTTGGAATATAGTTACAAAGGATTAATTTGGAAAATTAACAAATCACCGTAATTTTAAAAGTAACAATCCAAAAGATAAACAGACAAATTGGTCAACAAATCACACAACAACAAAATAGATAATAAAATCTTTAAATCTTTTGATCAATCCAAGTTCAATTGCTCAAGCTTCTCAAGTGGGTCTTTTTTTTTCGCACCCCCCTCATTCCCTATCTCACCCCCATAATTCCACACTTTCCCGGTTTTACCCCTGGTTTGTTAAAAAAAAATTAAAAATTTGAATTACCTCTAAAAAGGTAATTCAAGTTCAAAAAATAATGGAATTTCAGATTTACCTGTAATTAGAAAAGATTTTCGGAATTATCTCGAAATGAGGTAATTCTGGTTCACATTTGTGAACCGGAATTACCTATTTATGAGTAATTCGAAAATTACAATTTTTTATTTTCAATTATTAATTTTTTCGGAATTATTAATATTTTTATTTGAGCGAATAATTTAGGCTAAAAAATCGGTTTTCGGACAACATACTCAGATCGTAATGAAACCACAGCCATTATATCCGAAAAAAAATCAAGAATCAAGACTCCCCTAAAAGGGACTTCTTACGGGACTACGGCCTCAAAATCCCAAATTCAATCGTTTACTATTTTTTACGATTTTTTTTAATTTTTCATATAGTCTCCAAAAATCTAAAAAAATTTGTATAGCCTTATTTTGGTTTTGTTAAATTTTTAGTGGTGTTTTTATATTTTTTTAGAGTAGTTTTGACTATTTTTAGTAGCCTTTTAGTAATAAAAATTAAAACAAATCGTATATATGTCATTTTGGATATATATACGATGCCTACTAACCGTGAGCGAGAATGTCATGATCTGACTCTGAGCCTCTGTAGAGTGTCAGGAGAAGGAGTATTACTCTTCTTTGGCCTCCCGACATGCTATCGTCATTTGTGGTGTCTTTGCTCGGAAGACTACTGCTTTCATTACCTTTGTATGCAGTCGTCTACTTGCCATTGTTAAAAAAATAATGTAAATAAAAATATTAATAATTGAAAAAAATTGTAATTTTTGAATTACCTCGAAATAGGTAATTCAAATTTTTAATTTTATGAACAGAATTACCTTTTTAGAGGTAATTGAAATTTAATTTTTTTGAACCGAAATTACCTTATTTTGAGGTAATTCCGAAAAATTTAATTTAATTTTTTTTAAAAGACAGGGGTAGGTTTGGGTTTTTTTGAATTATGGGGGTGGGATTGATAATGAGGGGGTGGGAAAAAAAAGCCTTCTCAAGTTGATTTGAAATAAGAGTAAGAACTTAGATGAGTTATAACTGCATGTAAAATATGGCTTTTCATGTCCAACATCAAAACCTTCTAATCCAATATAGCATCCAGTGAGTTGTTGAATAGATCAATATATTAAGACCAAACAATACCAACAAGTGGCGAGAACCGATTCTGATTCCAAAATTATGCATTATGTCATATTCTAATAATTTCTAACGATTGGAACAACACGATGGTCGAACTACACAATATTCCATTGATGACAACGTAATCAAGGTCCAGCGTAAGGTTAGTAATCTTGTCACAAAACAATGTTACATTTATGAAACAAGTCAACAACTCAAAGATCCATGCCACATATTTTTAAATTCTGTAAAATCTAACCACCACATAGAACAAAAAACATAGCATCTGAGGTATAGGCATGAATCAAACAAGAACCAATATCAGAAAGAACCAGTATACAATTGTCTCTAAGAAAAAGACACACATCGTATAATAAATTTCTAGTTATCATCAATTGCATTGGCAAATAATAAACTTCTAGTTATCATCAATTGCACTGGTCAATCATATCTATACATTTCAACTTTTCCACATTATATTTAAGTGTATTTTGAAATGTATATGATTCAGCAAGATGAAAAAAAAATGGAAGCGCTACCTTTTGTTTCACAAATCGATTCCACTACCTTTTGCAACTTCAGAAATAATATGTACCTCATTCCCATTATGTATCTCATCGTCTACTATTTTAGATTGGTAGAACATCGTGCTGATAATATGTTATAAAACTATAGCAAAAGCATCCCCATTAATCATCGTCTTAGGGGGTTCCTCCAACATCCCTTCCCCACAGATCCCCACTGTCCCTAAATTTATTAAAAATTACCAAAAGCATGAATTGAAATATAATAAAATGGGAAAAAAAATTTATAAAAGCAAAGTGAAAAAATTAAAAGTTTCACATCTTAATAGAGAAAATATAAAAGTTACTCTGCTATGATGTTTTTGGTTACAAAACAGTTCAAAATTACTTTTGATATTTTAATATTTATAAAGTAAGAATAAAATATAAAATTAGCATATGTCAATATTTTGTTAATTTTTTAATAATAAACACATATAAAAGGACTAAAAATCAATTACTTAAAATAAAACATATATATATCTATAATACGATTATTTATGTAAAATATTCAAGCCGGAGATATAGTCCCTATCCCTATCTATCCTATCCCTAATGTAAAATATTTTGTTCGTGTTTGTGAGATCGCTACATATTCGTGATTTGAAGAGCTCATAAACTGAACCAAAAGAAAGAGTCTATTTGTAAACCAATGCATTAATTGTTGTGTTGCGGCTTTGGAGACCATTAGTAAGCTCCCCTTTTCTATTAGGAATTCTGCTAACTCTTTAGATTATATTGATGCAATATCTCGCTTGACTTAGCACATTGTGATCAAGATCTCCCCATCTACCATCCTGCTTCTCCATGCCTGATTTCCTTTTCCTCAGTTTCAGAATAGATTTTATTTTCAACATATATTCAATTACAAATTAATTATCGAATTTATCTATCACGGGATGTAAACAACACATGATCAACCCATGTAAAAACATAAAAAGAAATTATCAACTAATGCTTAACTATCTCATCTTACCTTACTAAAGATCAAACTTTAAGTAAGAG
This sequence comes from Oxytropis ochrocephala, assembly GCA_020916435.1. NCBI lineage: Eukaryota > Viridiplantae > Streptophyta > Magnoliopsida > Fabales > Fabaceae > Oxytropis > Oxytropis ochrocephala. Next base: position 23,222,629 of record CM037092.1, read on the forward strand.
GAGTAGAGTAGGTATTGTTTTGCTACAAATTCCGGATAATTAGGGAAGTAGATTAAAAAACATATTTAAGTCCTGTTTTCCTATGAAACCTTCCAATTGATTTGAATAGCCAACTAGAATGATTTGCATTATTGAAGAAACTTATGGTTATGAATTTAAATTTCCTGTGTACAATTCTCTTTCCTTATATGTTCAGTGATAAGTCATAATTTAGAGTGTTTTTAGTATTTGAATTAAATAAAATTTGTGGAATTTTAGTTCTATTTTGGAGCTATTTTACTACAAAATGTTAGTTTTGTGTTTTCAGGACTAAAAGTGGAGAAAAAGAGAAATTTTGGATGAAAGAATAGCAATGATCAAAAGAGCATGAAAGGAGGAATAAGAAAAAAAAAGAGAAAATAAAAGTCAGAAACCAAGCACGACCCGTGCGCCAGATAGCACGACCCGTGCGCTTTGAAAAATCAGGAAAATAGCTTTTGCGTAAGCCAGGCACGACCCGTGCGCCTATTGAGCACACCCGTGCGACCTTCCCGCTACTCAAAATTCAGTTACAAAGCTGATTCCTTCTTCTTCTTAGTGGGTTTTTATGGCCATGATTTCGAATTTATGTGTTTGTCTACTGATCCTAGGCTATATAAAGGCTCTCTCTTCACTTATGTCGACCTTAGGCTATTGCAAACACTACTCAAAGTTTATTTCTAAGATTTTATGCAATTTACTTTCTTCATTTTAAGTTCTTGTTCTTTATAATTCTTGCACTTTACATTCTTGCAACTTTACTTTCTGTCATTATTTTCCAGCACCTTTATTTTCTGCACTTTACATTTTGTCATTTATCTTCTTGTTATTTATCTTTATGTCTTCTTCTTCTTCTTCTTCTTTTTCTAAGCTTTTGTCTACTATGATCATGTGTGAGTAGACCTCTTTAGTCTTGGGATTGTGGGAAACAATTCAATGATGAATCCCTAAACAATTCCAAGACTAAACTCTATCTTATTAGAACTTGATTTTTAATCTAGCCTCGTCATTCTTATTTCATAAATCAAATATCAAACGAGGTACCGAGAGGTGAAGTTTGATATTGGAGCTATGAGGTTAGACAAGGCAATCAAAGCATGAGAATAGCTTTGAGTGTCTTGGGACAATAAGGTTGGGCTTGATGGGTCTCTGCGATGATCAACCATGAGAATAGGCTTGATCATTGTTTCAAGACACATTCTTAAGATAGAGGATAGTTAAGGGATTGTTAAATTTCCATCGTTGTGATTTGTCCCATAATCCTGAGACACTTTTATATTCTAAATATTAATTAAACAAATATTCCTTTTTCCTAAAAATCATTTCCTTTTAGCTAATCACCACTGAAAAATAAATTGGTAATCATAAAAGTCTCTGTGGGATCGATACTTTTTATTACGCGATAGAACCGTGCACTTGCGGCCTATCATTCAGTTTATTTCAGGTTGACACGGTGGCATACCACCTATCGGTTCTGAAGGAGTCCAATGAACGGACCACCAAGAGACTTGGACACCACATCTCTACCCAAAACCTTAAGGTTTTGGGTAGAGATGTGGTGTCCAAATCTCTGGTGGTCTCATTCGATGGATAACTCAATAATTCTCCTGTGCTCCCCCAGACTCCCCAACAACTGGTATCAGAGCCAAGGTTCGGCTCGGTGGGGGAGCGGCTAGCGATGTGGGTGACTCACACTTGAGGGGGGAGATTGTTGAAAAATTCATGTGTGAGTAGTTAAGTCCTGCATCGGCCAAAAATGAGCTATATGAAGGACATATAAGAGAGGGGACCCATATACCTAATACCTTAAGGTTTTGGGTAGAGATGTGGTGTCCAAGTCTCTTGGTGTTTCGTTCATTGGATAGCTCGGTAATTCTCCCTGTGCTCCCCCGGACTCCCCAACAACTGGTATCAGAGCCAAGGTTCGGCTCTGTGGGGGAGAGGCTAGCGATGTGGGTGACTCACACTTGAGGGGGAGATTGTTGAAAAATTCAAGTGTGAGTAGCTAAGTCCCACATTGGCTAGGAATGAGCTATATGAAGGACATATAAGAGAGGGAACCCATATACCTAATACCTTAAGGTTTTGGGTAGAGATGTGGTGTCTAAGTCTCTTGGTGGTCTGCTCATTGGATAGCTCGGTAATTCTCCCTATGCTCCCCCGGACTCCCCAACAATATATCCCAAAGGTATGAATGTTCTTTCTCTCTTTTCTGGGATTGGTGGTGCAGAGGTAGCTTTTCATAGGCTTGGAATACCTCTCAATAATGTAGTGTCTGTCGAGAAATCAGAAGTCAATAGAAACATTCTCAAAAGCTGGTGGGGACAAACCAACCAAAAAGGTACTTTAGTTGAGTTGGATGATGTTAGGCAGATAAACGAAGATTGTTTAGGGCAGCTAATGAGCGCATTTGGGCCCTTTGATCTCGTTGTTGGTGGCAGCCCTTGTAACAACTTGACTGGGAGCAACAGGTACAGTAGGGATGGACTAGATGGGAAAGAATCATCCCTCTTTTTTGATTATTTTCGAATTTTACGTTTAGTGAAGGAAATGTCTCCGAAATATCAATGATATTGTCTAGAGTAACCTCCTTTTAGGGGTTTATATATAATAAACATTTGTGACTTAAACATTTGTATATAATAGAATTTTTATATTAACATTTTCTCATTGTAACTTACTATTATTTTATAATTAATACCTGGGTATTTGTTGTGAGTTTGGTACATCCAAAAATGTTAGTTTAATTTCTTTAGATGTTGCTTTGTCTAATTCTTCCTTTTTTTTAACAACAATGTTATATAGACATATATTTTTAGACAAAAATCGACAAAAACCAACTTACAACACCAATTAACCAAGTTTTTTAGACTATTAGCCAAGTGATCAATTAACCAAATTTTTTAACAACGCCTCAAAAACTGTGAAAAAGCAGGTTGGCTAATAGTGTAAAAAACTTGGTTAATTACTGTTTTAAGTTGGTTTATGTCGATTTTTGTCTAAAAACCTATGTTCAAATATCATTTTTGTTTTTTTAATGTCTTATTTTTATAGTTTGGTCAATGGCCTCTCTTCATATAATGTTTTTTATTCTAAGCAATAAAGAGTCTTACAAATCATACAAGTAGATAGCTTTGTATATTCAAATAATAAATCAGCGCTTCGAAGATAAAATTGCTTTTTAATGCTAAGCTTAACTCTTTCCAATTTTATTTAAAAGTGATTTGGTTTTGTTATTGTTAACCACACAATTTATAAAATTTATTTTCAAATTTTTATTTTTAAGCACTAATTGATTTAACATTAGCTTTTTACAATAAAATATTTTTCCGAATAGTTTAAGATGGATGTCATGGAAATGAAGATTAGTGCTTCTTGGAGTTGCAGAAACTGAAAGGAAAAAATCTAATTATATTTGAAACCTGAAAATAAATAAATACTATTTAACAAAACAAATAAAAAGGCATACATTTCCATGGTGTAACAATTACAAAAAAAAAAAAAAAATTGCAATATGAAGTTTTTTCCGAATCAATGTTCTTTTCAAGGTTGATTGGAATAAAAGTCAATTTCAAAACAGAAACATATTCGTGTAAAATGGAGCTGAGTTGGTTTTTTCCTTAATTTCAAAACAGTTTTCTATCAAAACTCAAAACCCCAAAAATAGGTTTTATAATTTTTGTTTCTGTTTTTGTTTCATCCATCTCGGATCATCAATATATCTAACCACCACGTAACCACCCCCGACCACCACTCGACGGCAACCGTCAACCACCACTTTGACCACCACTAACACCACTCGACCACCGTCAACCACCCACGCGATCACCACCAACTACCACTCCGACCACGCCAACCACACCGTCAACCACGACTCGACCACACCCGAGCCACCACCTCTCCGACAACCATAAGCGACCACTTTGACCACCACCAACACCACTCGACCACCATCAACCACCACACACCGATCACCACCAACTACCACTCCGACCACTTGTCATTTGGTGTTTTTAGCAAATAATCACTAGTTTTCAATGTTGTGATTGTGAGATCAAACTAGAAAATCTCTTTGACGATTGCCTCACGAGTTTTGTGTTTTTAACGTATTTAAACGAGAAAAGATCTGAGAAAGATAAATTGAAAGTAAAGTGAAAGCGATAAATGCAACAAATGTAAAAAGAAAGTAAATATTGCATTGAATCGAAAGAAAAGTGGTTCACCAACACGTACAATGAATCTGTTTCACTCGTATTTCGCTTTAGTGCGGAAGTTGAGTTTCTCGAGTTCTTGTGAAATGTGGCGACCATGATTTCCTATTACAAAAGAGTATTTATACTCTTGGAAACAAACGTGGGAAAGAAGAATAAGCGCCTCCTAGAAATAAGGGAAAAGCGCCCACTAAGCTTGTTATGCTCTTCGTATTTCGACTAACTCGTTGTTAGCCGCTTGGCGAAGTGTTGAGCCACTGCTTTGTCGAAGAGTGAGCTTTCTCTTGTCGAAGGCTCTTTGCCTTGCTCACTCCATAGCATTTGTGAGAGCTAAGCTTGTCGAAGCTCACTTACGTTTCTGTGCTTGTATACCTTTTACGCCGAATTGATGGTGCATTGACACGAATATTGACTGTGGTCCCCAAAACATAATTAAATGTGAAGTCAACCCCATTTAAAGCCCCATTTAATGTCTTGTCGAAATTTTGAGGTAACAGATTGCCCCAAAAATGCTTTTCGGCGAGATAAGGAATGGAGGCAAGAAAGGGCATTTTTGAATCTTGTGCAATGGTCATTTCTGCGCGCTTTTGCACTTCCACAGTGGTCGAAAATATAGTCATCATGACTTGCACAGATAAATTGAACCGTTTCATTGGCACACGTAATATAGTAGGTGGGCCATCACGTCCCTCAAAGGTCGCAAACGTGCGAGTAATGGTGAACGTGCGAATAAGCTATTACTTCCAAACATATATAAGCGGCTAAAAACCCTTTCATATTCCTTTTTACTCGTTTGAAACCTTGCGACGATCTCTTTACCTTCCTCGTCTCTGAACTTTGCAAAAATCTCAAATTCACAAAAGTTTCAAACTTTTGCTTTCTTTCTTCAATCGAAACCCACATTCCAGCCTGCATTTACTTTTACTCACCTATGGCTTCATCATCTGCTGCTGTGATGCAACCTGAGAGTTCAAAGAAACATGACGAATCTAGAAAAATCCAAACCCTTGATGGCCGTTGATGAACGACATCAATGATGATCGAACTATCAATGGCAAACTCAGTCATCGATTCCTTCCACTGAAATTTATACCCATGCCTATTTGGGTCCTCTGCCTAATATCTTGCTGGAAAATAATGAAGTTTCTGAAATCTTCCCTAGTCATGTTCGCCTTCAACCAGAATCTTTGCTAAAACCCCCTTTTCGTTTAGAGTTCTGACTAATCCTTCTAGGGTTTTTAGGTGCGCTCCTAGGCTTGACCAACAAATCTATTTAGATTGGCTTGACAAGGTAGAGGCTAAGAAAAGCCGGCATCGGAAAGAACAAGGTATCTTCGACCTTATCCGGTTGTCTAGGTATGGGCCCAAATATGATAGCACCCTAATCTTGGCGACCATGCAATTTTGGGACTGTGCCACCCATAGCCTCCATTTGAAATGTGGTATGCTATCCCCACTTTGTTAGGCGTGGGTGCCATGAAACCTCTAGGTGAGACCTTTGATCCTACTCTTCACGAGTATGAGTACAAATTCTCTACAAGTTTCTAAATCTTATATCCCACTAGCAATCCAACTTCATGAGCAATGAAGATATCAACCTTGCCAAACTAATTCTAGGTTCTCTCCACCAACAACTTGACAATCTTTGTCATAGAGTTGAGAGAGAATGAACCAACAACCAAGTTCTTGGCCACGGTCCATTATGGTTGTTACAATTGTGGTTGTTAGCCACTTTTGAATTTCGACTTAGTTTGTATATTCCAAAATCAGTTCGACCATCTCTGAAACGAGGAGAGCTGAAGGGGTTCGACTAAGCGTGATTGAAACCTAAGCAAATAGGTCTTACTCGGAAGAATCTTTCTTAGAGTACTTGAAGTCTTTTGAAATGTACCACCTTCACAGACTCCATGTCCCCCTTTGTCGAAAGGCCTTATGGTCCGTCTTGGTTTCAATGACCCTTTCCTTCTCCCTCAGCCGAGTGTCTTTGAGGAAATCACCCAAATTTGGAAAGCTTACCTTTCTCCGTTTATCCTCTCCACCGGACTCACTCCGGCAAGACCAAGAATAATTTGGGAATCACTAGGTATTTCCCGAGTTATTTCGCCGAGAACAATTTGGGCTTTGCCAAATTCGACTCTTGTGGTGTGTTTTCACGCAGTGCGAATTTGCAAGTCTAGAATCGAGGTAGCTTACAAAGCAGGCTTTCAAGAAATTCAAGTACAAAGCCTTGAATTTGACCCCTCGATTTCAACCCAAGGTTTTCATGTGCTGCGAAGTTTCATGAATGGTGGGTGATTATTACACTCGCTTCTTCTTCTTTGGAGAAGCGGTGACATTTTACGAGAACCTTGTGAAGAAGTTGGTGTTGCTTTCCTTCAAACAACAAAGGTATACACTTTTCGACACTTACGACTTCCTAACTTGTAATTTAATTTCATTTACGCTTACTTATCAGCGTTTTCGACATTAGAAAAACTCGCACTTGAAGAAGTTGAAGATCAAAGCAAGCAAGACCACCACAACAAAATCTTCTCCCCAAGTCAAGAAGAAAATGCCGCCAAGTCCTACCCCGGACATCACCCCAAAGAAGGTATGGCACTCTCTACATGTCTTAAGTTGTTTTTGACTATAACTTTTATTCACGTCGAAAAGTTTTTGAGAAAACAACCAAAGCAACCAAACCTCTTGAAGCTCAAAGCCAAAAGAAAGTGGTCATTTCCTCCGATTACGAGGTACTATACACACACCTGTTAATCTGTCAAAACTTCCTCCAACTTACCACTTACTCTTTCGTGGTATTATTTACACCATCACTGAATTCTTTTGCGGGATCTTTGAAAGTGGCGGCGACAACGTGACCCTCAACAAAGATCAAGGAAAAGGAGTCTACGATCCTCAAAGGGCAACCAAAGGCATTGTTATCAATGAGCCTTACGAACCACCACATTCTGCTCCAATCAAAAGACTTAAGGTAAACTTCCTTTGAAGCTATTTGAACCTTTTTGGTTTTACACCTTTCAGTTTTTTCTTAAGTAATATTGCTTCTTCAGAAAGCGGTAGGTGGACAACTTGTCGATGATCACGCTATCGAGTCTTTGGTGAAGTTGCGAGAGAGAGAGAGTTGTCGACCGCAAGGCCTTCTTTTCTTCGTCACCTCGGGGTGTACTCGCGAGGAAGTTTTTCAAGCACTTGCAGGCCACAGGATTCCTATTTTTGAGGAGCTTGTTCCAAATGCTAATAACGTCGAACGGAGAGGTTGTTGTTGAGGAGAACGCTCAAGTTTTGAAACCAACACTCCGAAGTTGAAAGACAAGAAGTGGTGGCTACTCCTGCTAAATTCTGGCGAGAATATGGTCAATCAAGAGCAAGAAGAGCTTAGAAGGGAGGAACCTGCAAATCAAGGTGTTTCTGCCAAAGAATCATCTAACAGTGTTGTTAGTGATCAGGAATTGGCTGAGCTAAAAAAGAAAGACCCTTTGGCAGCTTTGAAGATCATGTTGAGTCTCCAAAGTTCGTCGAATCGTTTGATTTGCAGTTCTTCGAACACTTATCTCAGTTCCATCAACCAGGAATCAGTCGACAGCCTACTTCGTCAACTGAAGGCCAAAATCTTAGAGGGGAATCTCGTGGCGAATATCGAAAGTGATCCGTCTGTGTACCTTGAGGTAAAATCTCTCATTCACAAAATCACCAAGTTGGATCCTCCTCAAGACCTCCTTACTTTTTTCATGGAATTTGGCCCCATCCTCCTCAAACACAAGGCTCAAGAGAATCAACTCTGCGAAGTGGAACTTGCCTCCCTCAAGACAGCTCAAGATGATATCGAAACCCTTGCGACCCAAGCAGCTAATGACGAGAAGGCCATTGCTAAATGGGATGCAGATATCACGCGTTATGACGAAGAGATAAAAACACTCCAAACCAAATTGTCAAACGCTAAGTATCAAAAGGGCTTGGTTGTCGAAAGAATGAGTGCTGCCTCTTCGTCAATTAAAGCAACTAAGGCGTTGACAGCCATAGAGCACTTGGAGAAAGCTAATCAGCATCAAGCCATCCTTGTTGAACTTGACAAAGACTTGATTCTTCTTGACACTTCTATTTCTTTGAGCGCCAACATTCTCGACAGGCTCAATGCCACTTTGACGAATTTCTGAGATGTTGTAATGATTTAAACAACTTTTAAAAATGGCCATGTAATTTTAATATTGCTTTATACATTACCATTTGTGAATAATTCTTGCTTATTTATGCTTGTTCAATTTTTATCTCAGTCAATGTTGGCTTGTATTGTTTTAAATACTTGCCATTTATTCGAAAGACTCTATTTTCGTCACCTAACTCTTCGATTTCATAAGCACCATTCGAAAAGCATTGCAATACGCAAAATGGGCCTTCCCACCTTGGTGACCATTTGCCTAAAACTCTATCTTTTTTATCCATAGGCAATAGGACTTTCCACACTAACTCCCCTTCTTCAAAGGTTTTTAACTTAACCTTTTTGTTGTAAGCTTTAGCTACTCTCTCTTTCTGTCGAATAAGCATTTCTAAAGCCAACAACCTTTCTTCGTCTAAATATACTAATTCATCAATCATCATATTCCAATAATGATCAGAAGGAATTTCCCACTGTTTCTGAATCCTTGTTGATTGTAAACAAATTTCAACAGGCAACACTGCATCATGCCCAAACGTTAACCTGTAAGGAGTAGTGTTTATACACTCTTTAGGTGAAGTTCGACAAGCCCATAACACTTGGTCAAGAGAATTATGCCAATTTTTGGGCTTACGTCCAACGTGTTTTTTAATCAAGTTAATAATGATTTTATTGGCAGCTTCTACTTGACCATTGGCTTGTGCGTAATATGGTGTCGAGGTCAATAACTTGAAACCAATTTCAAGACAAATTCTACCATTTTTCGACCAAGTAAAAGCGATTGCCTTGTGCGTGGTAATGGTTTTACGGAACTCCATATCTATAAATGATATGATTTTGAATAAACCTTATTCGCTTCTTGATCAACATTGGCTAAAGGTATTGCTTCTACCCATTTGGTAAAATAGTCAATTCCTACCAGATTGTATCTATGGCCTTTTGACGAAGTTGGTTTTATTTCTCCAATCACATCTAAAGCCCAACCTCTAAATGGCCAAGGTTTCACTATAGAATGTAATTCATTTGCGAGCACATGTCTTTGTATTCCAGCATGCTTTTGGCATTCTTGGCAGCCTTTAGCAAACTCTATACAATCTTTCAAAATAGTTGGCCAGTACATTCCTTGTCGAAACAATAACCATTTCATTTTATGGCCTACTTGATGTGAACCACATGCTCCACTATGCGTATCAGAAACTGCTAAGTACGCCTCATTCTCACTAAGGCATTTTAATAGTACTCCTTCAGGAGTTTGCTTGAACAACTCATTTCCAATTAACACATAGCTTAGAAATCTGTACTTCACTTTTTTATTAGTGTTTCCTGTAGGATTTTGCAAATACTCTACAATAGGCTTACGCCAATCATCACCAGCCATATTGTCAATAGCAAAAATTTCTGCTAAGTCAATGTCATAAAAAATGTGGCGTTTTTCGACGTATACTTCATTTGTATTTGTATTTATTGCCCCCCCAATTTTTGGTGTTGACAATAACGTCGAAGAAGTATCATTGTAAAGAGAGTCCTCTGAGATTAGTTTATCTTTTATCTCAATTAAATCTTCTAGGCTTTGCTTTGATACTTTGTAGCCTGAGGCAATTTGTGCCAACTCATTTGCCACGTGATTTTCAATTCGTGGTAAATGTTCTAGGTGCATGTACGAACGTAAACCTTTTTAACAAAGTATTGGCAATAACGAAATATTTAATAAGGTGTTCATTGATGCATTTGTATTCTTTTGTCAATTGTTTGACAACCGGTTGAGAATCACCTTTTACTTGACGTGACTTGCCCCCAATTCAAGTAATATTTTAAGGCCTACTATTAAAGCCTCATACTCAACTTTCATTATTGGAGAAAGAGTCTGGATTTTTAAACTTGTACTTCGTTGGAATGTTTTCGGAGAGATAATTAAGATCCCAATACCCACTCCATTTTTATGGCTTGAGCCATCGAAGTATAGCTTCCAAGGACGTATGTCTAACGAATGTATCTCATGTTCGACAACAGAATGGTCCACTTGTCCTTTGATCGATTTAAGAGGCTGATAAGTTAAGTTATATTCTAACAAAGCTAAAGCTCATTTACCAATTCTACTATGCAACATTGGTTTTGATAGCATATGTTTAATAACATCAAAATGGGAATAAACATAAACATTTGCTGACTTTATATATTGCTTTAATTTCGTACAAGAGAAAGGCATAATTTTTCTATTGGACTATACCTCGTTTCAGCATCAATCAAAACCCTATTAAGGTAATAAATGGCTCTTTTGACACCATTATCATCCTCTTGTGCTAACATGCTACCTATTGTGTTATCAGAAGCTGCTATATACAATTTCAGCATTTTGTTCCTAATAACAGGCAATAAAATTGGTGGTTTCATTAAATAAGACTTGATTGCATCAAAAGCATCTTGATGAACTTGCTCCCACTTGAATTCATCTTCTTTCTTCAGTCTCAACAATGGCGAAAAAGCTTGTGTTTTGTCACTTAGGTTTGAGATAAATCTTCGAAGGAAATTAATTTTTCCCAGCAATGACTGAAGTTCTTTCTTGGTCGAAGGAGCCTTCGTTTCCATAATTGCTTTAGTCTTATTTTGATTGATCTCTATGCCTTTCTTGTGTACTACAAAACCCAAGAATTCACACCGCGATACACGAAAGCACATTTGGTTGGATTCATTTTTAATCCATATTTCCTCATTCGTTCAAAAGAACGTCGAAGATGGTCTAAATGACCAATTTACGAGGATGACTTAACCACCACATCATCTATGTATATTTGCATAAAATCATCAATAAAATCATGAAACATAGAATTCATTGCTCTTTGATAAGTGGCACCAGAATTTTTTAAACCAAAGGGCATTACTACCCATTCATAAACACCTAATGCCCCTGGACATCGAAAAGTTGTTTTCGACACGTCCTCTTCAGCAATAAAGATTTGATTATACCCTGAATAGCCATCTAGCATACTGAGATAATCAAATCCTGCTGCTGAATCTATTAGCATTTACGCTCTGAGGCATAGCGTATTCATCTTTAGGTGTTGCATTATTTAGATCTCTAAAGTCTCACACGCAAACTCTAAGTTTTCCATTTTTCTTCATTCTTTGGAACAATATTAGCTAACCAATCAACATACTTGGCAGTTCTGATGAATTTGCTCTTGAACAACCTTTCTATTTCTTCTTTGATCTTAGCCAATATCTGAGGAGCAAATCTTCTTGGTGTTTGCTTTACTGGTTTCTTCCCTGGTCGAATGGGTATTTGTATTTCCACTACTTCTCGACTCAAACCAGGCATTTCGTTATACTCCCAAGCAAAGCAATCTTTGAACTCCTGCAGAAGTGAAATAACTTGGGTTTTGAAGGCGTCGAGGTGTGTGCGATGTATGTTGGCCTTTTGACTAAGCCATCTCCCAAATCCACTTCTTCCACTTTGGATCTTGAGCTTGCATGTGCTTTGTCGAATCTCTAGGGTCTTTTTCAAAACCCAATGGTTCGTCATCATAAATGCAATCAAGCTTGTCATCTATGACTTCACCATTTTTTCAGATGAAGCTATGGCTTTGACGACCATTGTTTGTTGAATTATTTCGGCTTCCAAAGCCGTTTTACTTTATTCTCGGCCATGTAGGCGTAATTCTATCAAGCATTGGGCGCGACATCTAAAACTTTCTAAGATTGGTGTCCCATCTGTTGGAGGTAAAACACCTCGGGATAAACACTTGCATCTTCCATCACTTCCCTCTCCCAAACAAAACCATGTGTTGGGTATGAGCGAATAGAGGAAAGCACATTATCGGAAGAGATATATGCTTGATGGAAGATGTACATGGCGCAATATTCGCCATTTGTTTTTCAAAATTATCCTTGGTGACATTGTTCACGCCGGCGAAGGAAATAACTTTGGTCCGCTTGACGTACTCTACGGACCATCATCTTTCCACATCACCAATTTTTGGTGTAGGCTTGAAAGCACAACACCTACTCTATGTATCCACTCTCTACCAAGGAGCGATTATAGCTTGCCTTAGAAGCTATGACAAAAACATGGTGGTCCTTTTGACAGCCAGTTCCTACCACTATCTCCACTTCAACGGCCCCCAAAGCCAAGGTAGGATTTTGCCTCATAATTAGTTAAAACAATATTATGAGGCTTAAGGTCTGTGTCGAACATCCCTATGGTTTTCAAGTAGCGCTTGAGGCATCAAGTTTCTTTGCGGCGCCTCCATCTACCGGTATTTTGTTGATACCCACGCCATTGACTTTGGCTTTGAACATATAGAGGCTTGGTGATGTTGCATGCCTTCATCTGGCTTCTCGAAAGTAGCCATTTGTTCTTCTACACAACCGTTGTTCATCACGTAGTAACAAACTGGCTTGTGATTAGCCATATCCTCGGTGAAGTTTTCTTCGACATCATTTGGGACTGTAATGACGTCATACTCACTGGGTAGAATAGATACCACGTTGCAAATGACATCAAAACTAGCTTCAGAATCTTCAAAATCTGAAGTTATGTCCTCATCCATGTCGAATTCAGCACTTTTCTTCTTCGAAGATGATAGTGGAGGGAAAATTCTCTCCATTGTAGGCCTCCTTGGTTTTTCTATTACAATAGATTTACCCTTGGCCTTGTTTCCAACCTTCACTTGGTTGGCAGCACCTATGTTCACTTTTGTCGTCCCCACGGCTTTAGAGGTCATATTCTTAGCCGTTTTCGAACTTCTGGCGTTTGCTCGTTGGCAACAAGTGTTGCTTTCTTCTTGAGCGTTGAAAGCAGCGCCATTGGGTCTTGGTCATGGGATTCTTTCCTTAATAATTATTTCTATAATTATATTTCGCAGCTTCACTTGCATTTGGCTTAACCATCTCAGCCTGTGGTACAACATTCTTGTAGTGTTTACAACCAGCATGTATCCACTTTTTGTTTGGAGGGTTTGCCATTGGAATAAACGATTTGGCAGAAGCTGACAACACAAATTCCTTCTTGGTTGTACTCTTACCAGCGGACTGTTGCTTGCTTGTTGAAGGTCTAGTCGAACTCTTAACCTTTAAGGAAGGTCTCCCCTTTTGAAACTGAAGTTTGGCCTTTTGTCTGGCCATTTCCTTTTCAGAGGCTGTCGAACTCCATAGCCTTCGACACTTTTAGCTGCTTCCTTGTCGAACACAGCACTACATCTGGGGCATAGCATAACCTCAGAGTTTTTTAGCTTGCACCTACTGAGGAAATCTATCAATTCCTCTTGACTTTAGGGTACACAAAGCTGTACTTTTTTCGTCATACTCTCTCCGAGTAATCTTTTGTACAACATCACCCTTTTGCACGACAGTTTTGAGCTTGTCAGTAGAAGGTTTGACAGGTTTAGGAGAACCTACCATCTTTGCATCAACCATGCTTATACTCATTTCAATTGGCTCAGCATACATGGCTTCTGCCTGATGGAGTGGATCAGCGTCAATCTGCATTGGAGCTTTGTTCTTTTTATCACCAAACTTAAGTCTCCCTTCTTCGATTGCTTTTTGAACTATGTCCCTGAAAAGTACACAACGGTCAGTTGTATGTCCCAAAAAATTATGAAACTTACAGTAACCCTTTTTCTTCCTCTGTTCGAGAGGAGGTACTTTCAGGCCATTTGGCACTATTATTTGGCCATCAGTTACTAATAGATCAAAGATTTCATCACATTTAGTAACATTAAAAGTGTACGTTTTAGGCACAAATCTATCATTTTTAGGCTCTACAGGGTTATTCCCATTTGCAGGCCTTAATAATTTACAGGCATAAGGAGGACCAGGCTTAATTTCAGCCACATCTATTTCCTCAGATTCGACGTCACCAAATGCGAAGTCGAATTCCTCATCAACATAGGCTATTTTCTCTTCTTCATGAAACCCAACTGGGTTTTCTTTTTTATTGAATTTATTCACTCTAGCCTTTTCTTCCTTAAGCCTTTCAACCTGTCGAACTTTATCGGCTAATTGGGCCATGTCTCTCAAATGAGAAGTATCCAATTTCTTTCTAATTGAATAATCGATGCCACCTGCAGCCATTTCGACAAGCTCATGTTCAGGCACTTGTGTAAAGCACCTAGCCTTTAATAGCCTAAATCTATTTAAATAATCATCAATAGCTTCAGACATTTTACGTCGAACACTGGCCAATTCTTTAAGACTAATCTTCGACTGGCCCATGTAAAACTGTTCATGGAACGCTTTTTCCAATTGCCCTCATGTATACATAGAACCAGGGGGTAAAGTGGTAAACCACGTGAAAGCATTCTTAGTTAGAGAATTTGGAAAATACTTCATTTTCAAACTCTCATTTTGGGCTATATCCCCTGCCTCTGTTATGTAATGGGCAATATGTTCGACAGTGGACTCATTGGTATCACCCCCAAACTTAGTAAACTTGGGAATTTTCCAACCTCTTGGCAATTCTGCTTGCAACACATATTCACACAGTGGTGATATGAAATTAGGCCTATGTAAATCTATGTTAAGGCCATTTTGCGCCATTATGGTTTCTACCAAAGTGGCTATGTTATCTTGAGCGCAAACGTTATTTCGTTGCACTTGTCGAACAACTTCATCGCGTTTTGGTTTTGATTTACCATAACTACTTCAGGACATGGTTTCCCATCCCTTGTTGTTCTCCTACTATTGCCTGGGCTTCGATAGTAACTGATCTCTGGTGGGGTATTAGGCGCATTATTCCCACAATTGGGTACTTGCCTATTATTTCCCGTAGGAGCCCCAAGAAATCTGCAATCCTACCCATTTGATTTGCTAACATTTGGTAACTTGTATTGGTATTCGAATTAATGGATTAAAAACTAGTACCAATTTGTTGGGTTAGCATATTGACCATATCATGATTACTTTCGTCTACTTGTTGTCTTAATGCCAACAAAGACGCAATTGTCAATGCAATAGGATTTCGGCCAAGTGTGCTTTCGGAAGACACATGTGAAGGAGAAAAGGTCGAAACGTGTGGCATTCCAGTAGGCATGCCATATACACCAAAAGGATATGGTGGTAGACTCATATTCTGGAAACATGTCTCTAAACTATTCCCTATTGCCATATAAGGACTAGAAGGAAGTCATGCATTCGGTGGCAAAGACATAGATTGTGTCGACCCCACAGTGGTCATCGACATCGTGGGAGCGGTTATTGATATTCTTTGGGGCCATTGTCCTGTAACATTCCCAACGCCGACACTTACAGAATCCATGTTTGTTCCTTGCCCTTGTGATACCCACGGGGTTAGAACTAGGCGTTGTTAGAATTAGTACGTACCATTCTACCACTCCTCAAGTGCATACAAACACATACACTTATAGAAATAACACAAAATCAATGGCAAAAGGTCCCACCGGGCGTGCCAATTTGTTCGCTAGTGTTTTTAGCAAACAATCACTAGTTTTCAATGTTGTGATTGTGAGATCAAACTAGAAATCTCTTTGACGATTGCCTCTGAGTTTTGTGTTTTTAACGTATTTAAGAACAGTAAAAGATACAGAAAGATAAATTGAAAGTAAAGTGAAAGCAGTAAATGCAACAAATGTAAAAAGAAAGTAAATATTGCATTTAATCGAAAGAAAAGTGGTTCACCAACACGTACAATGAATCTGTTTCACTCGTATTTCGCTTTAGTCTGGAAGTTGAGTTTCTCAGAGTTCTTGTGAAATGTGGCGACCATGATTTCCTATTACAAAAGAGTATTTATACTCTTGGAAACAAACGTGGGAAAGAAGAATAACTGCCTCCTAGAAATAAGGGAAATGCGCCCACTAACTGTTGCTCTTCGTATTTCGACTAACTCGTTGTTAACCGCTTGGCGAAGTGTTGAACCCTGCTTTGTCGAAGAGCTGAGCTTTCTCTTGTCGAAGGCTCTTTGCCTTGCTCACTCCATAGCTGTGAGAGCTAAGCTTGTCGAAGCTCACTTACGTTTCCTGTACTTGTATACCTTTTCTGTCGAATTGATGGTGCATTGACCTGAATATTGACCTGTGGTCCCCAAAACATAATTAAATGTGAAGTCAACCCCATTTAAAGCCCCATTTAATGTACTGTCGAAATTTTGAGGTAACACCACCGCCAGCTGATAACTCTATTTTATATAGAGTATTTCATATGTTTAAACTTAGTATTTGCTCTCTTTTAAGTAATAATAAAGAGTTTATATAGTATTTTATGTGATATATGATAACTTGAGTGATTTGAATGGTTATAGTTATTATTAGGCCATTTTGGATATATTGTGGTATGTTTGATTTTTTTGTTGGTGTAGTCTCAATGCTAAGCTGCATCAATGCTCCGTGACCGATCTGCATCAAATCGCACTACTTGGTGAATAAGCACTGTTTCATATGCATCCACTTGCAAGTGATGACCTCTGCTGGTTCTCGATGCCATCCCACCTTGTATAGTAGGCGCTACCATTCACACATAGCTATAGGCATAGCTTTGAAGAGTCACCAACATAGGGACACATGTTCACACATCAATGAACCGCCCTATGTCATTAGTCAAAGATTTCAACTTGGATAAACCTCTGAAAAGCAACTACAGCTATGATCCACTCAAGATTACTTCAACATGAAGAAAGGAAGCACCTCACTTGAAGGCTATAAAAGGACCTCACATCTTCATTTGGAAAAATATCACAATCCATAAGTTAGATCAAAATTTCAATATACATAGTTAGTTTTTATATTTTTAGAGGAAGAGGAAGGAATTGACAAATCCTCTTTAACTCATTTTCATAGTGTTTGTATAGTACTAAGGAGTAATGCTAGTGCATTGCTAGAAGATTTCATACAAATGTTTTCAACATTTGTAACTTTACTTTTGTTGTTTCTCTTTTTTGATTTCTATTATATAAACATGGTCTATTCAGTTTATATATATCTTGCAATGTCTCTTGTTAGCTAAACCTTTCTTAGTTGGAATGTTCTAATCATTTAAAGAGCTTTTAAGTAAGTATGTTGCATGTATGTATGTTTGTACTTTAGTTCTTGCTTGATAATATTTTCATTACTTATTTTGAACTTGATCACTTAGAATAAGTAAGAATTGTAAATGACAGAGATGACTTACAATTAAGAACTCAAGAACTAATATGGGTGAGTGTTTTACATAAAGAAAACTTTGTGAAAACCATGCTAAGTCCTAGAGATAGGATAGTATAGTCAATAGGATAATTGTGGGTACTTAAAATACAAGAGTGAATTTATTTTAGCAACTTGGATAATTGTTAGGAGGCAAGATTGGCATTGACACCTTTCTTTCTTGCATAGAACAAGGATCATAAGAGTGGTAATGATACTCTGAAGAAAGTGGACCGAGAAGGCACATAGCTAATGCTAACAAAGATTCAAAGGCAAATTTGCATCACATACTGCATCATACACTTATAAGTAAATTACTTGATGAAGACATTCCAACTAGCTTTTCTCTTTTACACTATCAACATTTTTACTTTGCTTTCTATCTAACTTAGTTGTGATCATCACAAAATCCAAAATTATTTTATTACTTTGTTACTTTACAGTTTATTACTTTATATTGATTTTAAAAGTGAGTTTTTCAATCTCTATGGGTTCGATCTTTTTACTACTTGTTTTTGGACAGTGTATACTTGCACACAAGTGTATGTGATTTCCATGCACCACCAGCCACCATCGACCACCGCCAACCACCACTCCGACCACCGTCAACCACCACTTTGACCACCGTCAACCACCACTCTGACCACCGTCAACCACCACTTTGACCACTACCAACACCACTCCGACCACCACCAACCAACACCACCAACCACCACTCTGGCCACTATCAACCACCACACTAACCACTACAATTACCACTCCGACCAGCGCCAACCACCACCAACCACCGCCAACCACCACTGACCACTGTCAACCACCACTTTGACCACCATCAACCACCACTCTGACCACCGTCAACCACCACTTTGAAAGTGATTTTCATTTTTGAAATTTTTTTAACTGAAAACTGGTTTTTGTTTTTGAAATTTTAAAACTCAAAACAGAAACTGGTTTTGGTTTTTTAAAATTTCAAAACAAAGAAAACCACCCGAACAGGGCCTTAACTAACTATACAAGTTCTCGGTTTTGGTTTTAAGATTATAATTTCTACTCACAATACGAGACTCTAAATCCAATACAGTAATGGTGTGTGTGTGTGTGTATATATATATATATATATATATAGAGAGAGAGAGAGAGAGAGAGAGAGAGAGAGGTTCAAACAATAGATAATTTATAAATCTATTTGATAGTCCATATTGAGGTGCCTTTCGTGAGGATGTTGTGTTGGTCCTCCTATCCTTGTTGTTGAGCACGTCCCAAAAGCTCTGGCAGGATATACCCACACTGACGTCTTAGTTAGACATAGAGATTTAGAGTAAAGAATAGTGTAACTAGCGAGTAAATTTAGCATGTCAAACCTTGGGGCCAAGCCCCCTTTACGTAGATGAGTTGGTTGCGAAATAGTGATATTGTCGAGTACAATTTAGCTAGATCAGATAAGATAGAGTAAGATTCTATTGAGTGAGATGAGGTAAAACACTCATGTGTTGAGTTAGTATTGTCCTTAATGAAATAAGTGTGAAATCGGTTCGTACATTTTTGAATGAGATAATTTATTTTCACTTTTTGTGCATGTGAGGATTCACACTGCATTCCATAAGATAGCCTCTATATACCCCGAACTTAAAAAAGTTATCAAAGAGATTGATTCTATTTTCAGTAATATAATATTCGGCAAAAAATTGTAGTTCAATGGTGACAAATATTACGGAAAACATTCATAATTTGAACTATTTTTTTGTGTGTCTTGGGTGTGACAAAAATTCTGTTGGAAGGGGAGAACCACACGGGCCGGCAAAGCCGGTACTCATGGCTAGCTAGGTTCTCTAGTATAGATTAGTCATCGACAAAACCAATGAAAACTGCGCACCAAAAAAACATGGTAACCAAAAAAAAGTGATGCTTAAATTTTAAGATCTATTATTTTAATCATTTTTATTTTATAAAATATAAAGTCATGATTTTCTAGTTTTAATATAGAAATAAAGCACACAGTTCTCTAAAAGCCACACAATATTCATGACAGGTTTTAATTGGTATACAATAAGGCTGTAAAAAATTTGACACTATCAACTAATCAAAAATATGGTATGCATAATTTTTAGGCTTAAATACGTTTTTACCCCCTGCAAATAGGGAGTGTTTTGCTTTTACCCCCTGCAAATTATTTTTTTAAAAAAAACCCCTTGCAAAATCAACTTTTTTGGTTTTAGTCCTTCTGTTAGATGGACGTTACAAAAACGTCTATGTAGCATTTTTAAATACGTTTTTACCCCCTGCAAATAGAGATGAAGTTTGAGGTTTGGACCATTTTGTTCTGTTGAATATTAGGGATTTGATTGTGGAAGTAAGAGTTGAATGGAGAAGAATATAGTGATAAGAAGTGAGAGATAGAGATGAGATGAGGTGGGGGAGAGAGGATAATGGAAAATTTTGTAGGGGGTAAAATCAAAACACCCCCTATTTACAGGGGGTAAAAACGTATTTAAGCCTAATTTTTATTGTGGTTGAGATAAAGTCAAATTCTTTTTTTGTGACGTGTCATTTCATTTTTTTTTACAGCAAAACGTGTCATTTCATGATTAACTAACGTTGTAAATTATCTCTTACAAAAACATTTAAAGAAATTTAGAAATTAAACACATCTTACAATAGCATACAAACTAGAAATGAATAACAATTTTATTTTCAAAGACATTAAAATTTAACAGTCGTGATTTTATAAAAATTAAAACTGAAAAGCTAGTTTTCCTCTTTGGTATCATGTATACATCACATACCACACTTTTGAAGGACTTTTACGTCACATCACATTTAATGTAATTAATGAAAACAATATTTTGTTTCTCATTTATGCCACTCTCAACAAGTATGATATCAAAAAGTTGATATCATACTCGCTGATCAGATAGGTCATTCTCTTTTTTTCTTTCTTCCTTCCCCTCACATTTTATAACACAACATAAAACCTTCAAATCTACGGCTACAATCTACCAATTGCTTGGGATCCATCAAAATAGAACTTATACTTTAGCAAATGCGCTAGTGCGAGGGCCGGAAGTTTTTGAGGTTGATGTTCTTTTTTCTTATAACAATTCAAGTTTGTAACTCGTGCACTGTCTCATTGCACGGATCTCCATAATAAACCATTTCTCCAACTTTTCTTCTCTCTCATTTCCATCTCACTCTTCAATTGCAAGTTTATCTTTCTTTTTGCTCCTCAGATTCGCGTGACTAGGTTTTTTAAATTTTTATTTATTTTAATTGATTAAATTACTTTTTAATTTATGGTAATTGTAGAATATTTGTTTGAAGATTTGATTGAATTCATTTGTGTTTGGTGTAGAGGTGAAATTGCATTCTCGGTTTCATCGAAAAACTCCACACTTGTAGATGGTATGTTTTACTCGCCAAATTCTAAATAACATTCACATTCCACGTGAGTGTGTTTTGGTTTTGTATGTGTCCCATTTACAACTGTAGTAATTCTTGGTAGACAAGGAGTGTGGTTCTTATTTTTCTTTCTTCTCTCACTTTTTGCTACTTGCATAACAATTATTGTAGGATGATGATGCTGGTATGGGGTGTGACAATTTTGATTGGAGCACCGAAGATGAACTTGAAATTGAGAACTTCCAGCCCTCACCTAAATGTTCTACTGTACTCAACGGAGAAACCATTAGGGACTTTGGAGAGGTAAGTTTTAGAAACCTGACTTTTTTGTGCGAGTTTTTTTCATGAGCAGTGAATATGTTAAAAATAACAAGCCAATTCCCTGAAACTTGATGGTACTGCAAATACGTCAGCTTTTTCTCATTTCATCTTTGGTGACCTAAGCGATATGTAACCAACTAAACACATTAAACCAAAAGATCGAGTAACCTAGCGGATCCATTTAGATAAATAAAGCTTTGAGTATTGAGACCTTACAAAATTAGTTTTGTATATATGATATACGACTAATACTATTTACATTTTCTGGATTTTATCAATATTTGAAAAACCAGACCAGGCATTGAAAAAGTGAAGACATTTAGGTTCAATGTCTATTTGCAACTCTGTAGCGCGTGGAGTTGACTACTTTAGGTTCAAATAGTATTGGGTCTTCCTCACTTAAAAACCACTTCTAAACTTCCAAGATATTAGAGAGTCTTGGGTCTTCCCTCGCCAAAACCACTTCTAAACTTCAGAATATGATAATACAATTATGGTTCCCTATTTATTTACACCCAAACTGCCTAACACAAAATACCTTTTAATAATCGCTAAACAGAGTTACCAACAATTCTCGCCTAAAAATAACTAACATAGTAATATTAACAACCACTGTGTGTGTGTGTGTTTATATATATATATATATATATATATATATATATATATATATATATATATATATATATATATATATATATATATATATATATATATTAACACCATAGTTGCCCATTCTAACAATAGTCCCCTCCTAAACTGTCACCTTGTCCCCAAGGTGGATTTGCAAATGAGCTCTTGGATGCCACTGTTGAAAGAATAGTGAGTCAAACAGATTGGAATTATTGTAGTGATATTCAGTGGAATTCATCTTTCCCTCCTTTTCTGCTTTTTTCTCGCAAGTAACCCATCCCTTTTTCTTTCATATTCTTGGTTCAAAATCATAAAACCTTGATCTTCAAAGCTACAACAACAATTAGTTTGGACCAAATCCTTAACTTGTTTAGTTATGCCTTCTTTATTTTCTGATTGTTTTCTTTATTTTTGAACCTTCATCGTCATCAATAATAGTGCCATCAGATTCATCCCCTATCTCCCTTGAACATTTGTTCTATTCCTATCGTGCTCGTGCCATAGGCCAAAACTATCATCGTACACCCTTGCACCTCAGCCATGTCTCTGATTCTATTTATTCTCTTGGATTATGCATAAAACCCATACCGATTTGGCCCCCTTTTCTCTATCCCTTTCGCGCCAAAACCCACAAGCAATATGATAACTGCCTTCGCACCTTGAATGGTGCACTGGCTCCCTTTCTCGCGCCTCACAAGGCACACATTCCTTGGCCAAAATTGGCCATCATGCCTGTGTTGGAACCCTTTGGATTCCAATTTCTGCTTGTCCTCCTCATCAAATATCAGAAAGAGATCTTGATCCTCCAGTTTTTAACTCCAAAGTAGTGCAATCGAGAATGTCCTGAAAGATGTTTGTGGATGGAGTTGACTGCAATGTTGCCACCATTGGAGGGCACCCTTTCGCAGTGCCGTCACAACCAATGACAACTCTTCGGTCTCTAGTGTTCCTATAGCATCAAAATACTTGTGAATACAAATCAACCACCAATAAGCATATCATTCTCCATGATTCAATTTTTTTCATCGGATCAGAACTGGTTTGATACCAATTGATAGAAAATTAATTTTTAATAGAATAAACAAAATAAGATATTAGAGAGCCTTGGATATCTCCCTCCTAATACCACTTCTTAATTATCTCATTTTTTTCCTTTCTGCTACTTGCATAAAAATTATTGCACAGTCATGATGATGGTGTGGAGTGTCACAATTTTGATTGGACCACCGAAGATGAGCTTGAGGTTGAGAGCTTTCAGCCCTCACCTAAATGTTTAACTGACCCAAATGAAGAGACCATTAGAGACTTTGGAGAGGTAAGCTTTTTGACACATGTCTTTTTGAGCGAGTTTATCTTTATGGGTAGTGAATATTACAAAAATAGCACACCAATTTCTTTGAAAATTAAAGATAATGCAAATACGTTGGTCTTTTCTCATTCCATGCTTGTGACCTAAGTGATATGTAACAAGCTAAAAACATTAAACCAAAAGATTGGCTAACCTAGCAGGTCCATGTAGAGAAACAAAGCTTTGATAATGGATACCTTACAAAATAAGTTTTTCATTTATGATGTACTATTGATACTATTTAGATTCAATGTCTTAAAAACCAAACCAATCAGTGAAAATTGAAGACAATGCTTCAGGGTTCCATGGTATGTAACAAATAGCGTCGCTATAGAGGCAAAAAGCGATTTTCGTCCCACCGCCATGGTTTTGCATGTGCGGAGCGAATTCAAAGTAGCAGTTAAAGCAGACGCCTTCCACATAGCGATAATAGGTATTATTGGTGATTTTAGGATGAAAATGTGCCTTAAACGTTCACACTTCTTTCCTTTTCCACTATTTTCTCTCTCTCCCTCCCTCCCTCACTACGTGCTCTGTTTCTATCTAGTGAGTAGTGAACATGACTACT
Source organism: Oxytropis ochrocephala (assembly GCA_020916435.1). Taxonomy (NCBI): domain Eukaryota; kingdom Viridiplantae; phylum Streptophyta; class Magnoliopsida; order Fabales; family Fabaceae; genus Oxytropis; species Oxytropis ochrocephala. Next base: position 23,246,405 of record CM037092.1, read on the forward strand.
CAGGTTCAATGATTCAACCATAGTTGGATTGTGGTCGAATCTTTATAGAATAAACTGAACAAATGTTATCTTAAATAAATAGGACAGAATCAGAGTTACAAACCAAATCACACAATTTACAAAGGAATTCACAAGAACAACAATCCCCTAAAGAAATTAGAGAGTCTCTAGTCTCTCCCTTCCAAGAAGTTAGAGAGTCTTGGATCTCTCCCTTCCCATAACCACTTATAAACTTTAGAATATGATATTCCAATTCTGGTTCCCTATTTATTTACACCCAAACTAATCCAGACTACCGAACACAAAATAACTGCCCATTCTAACAATAGTCTCCTATTAAACTGTCACCTTATTCTCAAGGTGGATTATCAAATGACCTCTTGAATCCCTATGTTGAAAGAATAATGAGCCAAACAGAATGGAATTCATGTATTGAGATTCAATGGAATTCATCTTGCTCCTTTCCTTCTTTGATTCTGATTCACCCATCCCTTTTTCTTTCATATTTGAGAAATAAACTACTAAAATCTACTAGGCCTTCCTCTTTATTAACATAATTGTCTTCTTCCATCAGCATATTCTTGGTTCTATCGTAAAACCCTTCATTTTCAAAGTTAAAGCAACAATTAGATTGGACCAAATCTTTAACTTCTTTGGTTCTTCCTTCTTATTTTTCTGATTTTCTTTTCTTGATTAATGAACCTTCATCTTCCTCAATAATAGAACCATTAGATTCATCCCTCTGTTGTGGATTTGTCTTCCGCCCTTGAACATATCTTTTATTCCTATCGTGCTTGTCCCCTAGGCCAAAATTGTCATCATACCCTTGGCACCCTAGCTCTGTCTCTGATTCTAATTTTTCTCTCAGATTATGCGCAAAACCCATAGTGATTTGGTGCCCTTGTGTCTCAAACTTGTCTTTGTCCCTGTGGCACCAAAACC